>CAWUFW010007077.1:0-600000 GCA_963921515.1 Calotriton arnoldi | reverse complement strand
ATTACTCTGCCCTGGGTATGCGTTCCAGGGCATTCGGGGGGGGGGAGGGCGGTGTTCCTACGCAACTCTCATGGTTTTTTACACATTCCCAGATTTACAATATCTTGAAAACCTGGGAATGCGCCAAAAAGATACACCTTCCCAGGGGAGGTGTAACGAGGCGAAATATGTTTATTTCTCCTCAATTTTTCCTCTTTCTATGTGTGCTGCATTCTGCACACATAGAAAGAGGAAAAAGCCTCTCAGCATTGTTTTGTGCAGGAAGGTGTCCCTTCCTACACAAAAACAATCCTGCCTAAAACACAGGCAATGGTGCCTGAGTTGGTGTTAGGCTACCAAAACGGCAACAGCAAGGGAAAAGGACTGGAATGCGCCGTATTGGATAAATACGGCACATTCCTGCCCTTTCCATGTGACGCGGGAAGCGCAGCAAGGTGACTTGCTGTGCTGCTCTGTGCCACTAAACTAGTAAATATTGCCTTAGTATAGATTTTTGGAGGTGTCTCCATACTCTTTGATTAAAGTGAAAGTAACAGCCTTGTATGGTTGTGTGGGGGTATATTTTTAGAATTGTTTTGAATCATAGCTTGTTCAAAGTCTATGATTATTTTTGGGGGGATAGTAGTTATTTGTATGTTGTTTTATACTATTTAGGAGTTCATAGTAGTTGCTGCTTTGTTTGTTTGGTAGTGAAGCATATGTGAAAGGGACATTGGTGTTTTCGTATTCACCATATATGGTGTGAATTTGAGTGAATGGTTTGGGACACATTTTGAAGGCCCCATTCATCGATCCAGGTTTGGCATTTAGTGAGTTTCATTATGTTCTTTGCTGTGGAGAAAATTAAGATGTGTTTTTCATTATTTAAATTGTCATGAAAAAGGAAGGGTTCCTCATGTGTTAATTTTAAATGGTCTGGTATATCTATGTCTTTGTATGTTCTAGGGGCAGGTGGGGTACTGCTGGTGCCTTTTTTAGTGTGTGCAATAAAGCTTTTTAAAGTGGGGATAGTTGGTGGTTGGATTGTTACATTCATGGGGACTTTTGGTAGCATATTTGTTTGTACCTCGTTTTAACGTGGAGCAGGAGCTGAATTTTCTGTTGAAAAAGAAAAAAGTTATATTAATTAAATATGCTATTCTGTTGAAAGTTTGTAGAGGTTTAAGGAGTTAGGTTTTTATGATTGTTTTTGATTGTTGGTTGAGAGAGTTATTTAAATTAATATGTATGCATACTTACTTTATTACATATTTTTGGCGCTTTGTTATAGTTGATATTTTTTGATTTGGAAGTTAACTTTTAGTTTAAATGTATGTATTACTTACTTGAATATGTAGTTGTTGAGATGATTTATTTCTGTTTTAATAATTTTTTCTGAGAATCTGGCAGAGTTTCCTCCTCCTGCAGCGGTTTTTATTTTTGTAGTATTTCGTTTTTTTTGATTAGTGTGCCTTTTATATTGTTGGCTTGTTTGTTTGATTTTATTGGGTAAAGTTGTTTTACAGTGTTATTTTATTAGTTGGTTTAGTATAGTTTAAATTTTTTTCATCAGTTAAGCCCTTGTTTGGTAAATACTAATTTATGTTTTATTTTTGTAGTATAATATATAGCTTGTTTAGTTTATATATGAATTTTATTGTATATATATATTGGCCATATCATTTTTGATATTTTACTCCCTTTTACTTTTTATGAACTGGCATTTCATGAAATAAAGTTTATTTTCACATACCAGATTGCTGTGTGGAGAGATGTCTGTGCTGTGCCGCCATATTGGAGGTCTGGGATTTGGACCGAACCTAAGGAATATATATATATATATATATATATATATATATATATATATATCTATATTTATTTTTCTACCACAACACTCAGGAAGTCCGGAGCTTCAGACGCGGCGGTCCTGGATGGGTTCCGTTAACCCTATCACATAGCACGCAAATTTCTCTTATTCCGAGAAAATTCCAGGACACTCCAGGATGCTCGATTAGTTTATTGGCAAGGTTGCTCTCTACCTAGAGAGCAACCTTGCCAATAAACTAATCGAGCATCCCGGAGTGTCCTGGAATTTCTTGGAATAAGAGAGATTTGCGTGATATATATATATATATATATATATATATATATATATATCGCAAAACTACTCACCAATTTGACTCCTTGATGGAGAAAGACGAGCGTGGACCACAATTCTGTGCAGGTATATATATTTTTATTTATCTCTGTCTGCCATAACGCGTTTTGGCCGTTGCCGGCCTTGATCACATGACAGCGCTGGCTCTACAGATCGCCTCTTTTAAAGTGACAGTGCGCATAATTGCATTGATGGAAATTGACAACAGACCCCTAAATTTGTAAATGAGTCATAGTAACAATGTAAATATAGTTTTAGAATAAACCATATTACGTGCATATAGACATATACTATAATTAATTTCATATTGGCTAATGCCTTTTTGGTTGCAAATAATAATACATCGCTCAAATGCTGATTTGCTCCCCGCTGTTGATTTCATTGACCTTACATCAATAATTTTGAATCCGCTGTTGATGCTGTCTAGCTTGATGTTAGCAATCCCTCCCCCTCGAATCCTATTCTGATTAAATCCTTTCATTTCTCTATATAACATTTTATGCAATCATTGCTACACATTAACATTCTTAATCTAGACAGGGAAAACATGTTTATGCAGATGATTTTTATGGTATATAATACACCTCCTCATGCCTATTTTTATATGCAAATAGTAGCAATTGATCTATAAAGTGACTAAATGCTCAAAAATCCTTCCCAGCCAGGATTTGCTACAATGCATTACAGAAAAATAAAGTGCTTGGTGCTTATCTTTGCCGCTGGTATCTATTTTACTAATGTTTTATTGATAACCAGCAGCCTCTGATAAAGTGCTTAAAGTGCTAAATGTGCAACACATTGTAAAAATTCAATAAAGTGCCTAAAGTGCCAAATGTACAAAACATTATGGGGATTCAATTCATGAAAGTGCATTATTGCACAGTTCATGATAAAACTCTCAACTCCGCATTGTCCTTAGCTTACTATAAGGTTGCCTATCAGTTAAAGTGCATGCATCTAGATAAATACATTCCATCTAAAAAGCATTTATAAAAATTGTCACTAAAACTAGGTATCTTAAAACCTCAATAGAATATTGACTTCCCTTGATAGTTACAATAAAGCCCAATACACAATTGCCTAAAATATATGAGAATCTAAAACTTGTTATCACAGATATGTGTACAGATCCTCACTAGTATTCAGGCCTCCTGGGTGCTTTGTGTCCATCTCCAATATATACCTTGTTTCTAACCTCCTCAATTTTACCTCCTCTTTTCTGCACTGGCACTGCATCAATGATAAAATATTTAAATTGCTTAAGATCACTATTATGAAATTTTTTAAAATGTCTTGCCACCGGGTAGCTTGAATCGTTGTTTACTATGGCCTGTATGTGCTGCAAAATCCTCTTGTGTGCTGCTAGCTTGGTACTGCCTACATATTTAAGGCCGCAGCTTCATTCCAACAGATAGACTACATGATCTGTTTTGCATGTTAAGTATTTGTCTATCTTGTATATCTTATTACTGAATGCATTCTGGTAAGTGGTTTTATTTCTACCATATATGCAGGCTTTGCAGCTAGAACATTTATAAAAGCCCTTCCTTGCTGTTAGCCAGGTTCCAGATTGTGTGTCCTCTGGGCTGCTCTTTACCAGGGCATTGCCCATTGATACAGACTTCCTATAGGTAATAGCTGGTGTTTTGGGTAGGAGGTGACCTATCACTGGATCGTCCAGTACAATTGGCCAGTTCCACCTAATTATACCTCGAAGCTGTTTCTCCTGCCGAGAATAGGATACAATTAGTCAAATCGGTTCATTTTTCATATCACTAGGGGCATTCTTTTCTAGGTCTCTTTTTGTATTGCCCTGGAGGAGATCCTCCCTGGCACATTGCCTAGACTTAGTGATTGCGGCATCTATAGTTGCAGTTGAGTAACCCCTTGCTAAGAGGCGCTCTTTTCTCTCCTGTTGCTTCTTAGATAAATCTGCCTCGTTGCTGCAAATCCGTCTAATTCTCAACATTTCTCCATATGGGATACTCTGTATAAGATGCGCAGGATGTGAGCTAGCCGCGTGTAAAACTGTATTTCCCGCTGTTGTTTTGAGGTGCAATGATGTAGTGATAGTGTTGTTTAAAATATGAACCTGTACATCTAAAAAGGTCACCTTCTCTGTGCTAATAGTTGAGGTAAAATTCAAGTTAAGATTATTTACATTGATCTGTGAGATAAACTCAATTGCACTCTGTTCAGTTCCATACCAAATGATAAATAAATCATCGATGAACCTTAGCCAGGTAACTACCTTTTTCTGAAATATGTGGCTAAATTGTTTCATGAGGACCAGCTCCTCCCACCAGCCCATGAACAAACATGCATAGCTGGGGGAGAAGCTGGCCCCCATTGCCACACCCTGGATTTGTTGGAACATCTGATTTTTAAATAAAAACAAATTGTTTTCAAGACAAAACAGTAGCATGTTAATTAACATTCTATTGTGTTGGACAAATTTAAGTGGACGACAACCTAGAAAGTGTTCAACTGCCCTGATGCCATCTTGATTTCTTATGCTCGTATAGAGCGATGTTACATCTAGGGCTATTAATAGGTATCCAGGATTCCACTGTATGTTAATATATATATAAATATGTATATACAATATATATATTTTTTTATTTTTTATTATAGTTGCTTATTATAAGTTTTGGTTTATGTGAAGTAGTTGTTTTAAGTTAAAAAAAATATTTGGGACTATATTTAAGGATTTATTAGTTATGTTGGTGACAACATTGTGATCATTTTGTGATTGATATTGTGTTAATCGATATTTTTGATGTTTTAAATGTTTATTTATAAGCAATGATATTAGTGTTTCTGATATTTTTGTTATCAATGTACGGAAAAATAGATTTTTTTGTGAACTATATTTGTGTGTTCGATTTTTGTGATTTTCATAGTTAAGTATAGGGAGTCGATATTTTTGTAATCAATATTGAATTTTCAATATATGTGTTTATCGATATTTGTAGGATCGATATTCTCTCAGAGAAAGACAATGTCGAAATCAAGGCATTCACCTTAACTGAAGGAGGAAACTCATCTGAAAACACCTCCAAGGAATAGCTCTTTGACAAGAAGCGTGGAAAGGCCACCTTGTCAATATCCTTCCATTCATGGGTCAGGACCTTTTGCACTGTAGTATGGAGGTGAAGAGATTCTGGATTAAATTTTTGATAGTGAGTAAAAACATCCTCCTCATCACCTCCAGAAGAAGGTGTTGGGGAATTAAAACTTTTCTGTAAAGCACATCCCAGAAGTTAAAAACCTGGCAATATTAAAAAAATAACTGATAAAAGGAAAGAAAGAAAGAAACAAACAAACAAAGAAACAAAGAAAGAAAAAAAGAAAGAACAAAAACATTTATCTGAATTCTGGCTCTGTTCACAGTGTTTCCATTGCAAAAAAGACAAAACAGAAAGTTGTCAGCTGCAGTTCCTCTTTTCTATAATCTCGTGACCTCTCGGCCATGTTAGGGAAACTTTTTGGAATCGTTCTAGGCTATGGTGTTTCTGTTAAGCAGGAAGCCTGTTCGTGATGTACAGACTGGGAAGACAGGGCGTCGACCCTCTGCCACCACTGCTCGGCATAATACAGCTTTTTAAATGAAAAAAATATCTCACAGATCATTTGTTTTCATGTAAATGCTGTAACATCAGATTTGCAGTCAGACGGGAGCTGTTACAGCCCAGCCTCACACATATGCAAAACATATCTGATAAGCTGCACTAGTGTCATGCAAATTAGCTTGTCAGATAATGAAGTTTCAGGGCTTAACATCACACATGCCCTCTTGCCCTATCTGGATTTGGAATGGAGAAAAGGTTCTACCTCTGTACATTTAACCCTATTCCAGCTTCTGATTGGGTGGAAGCTTGTGGGACTGCCTCTGGCAGCTGCAGAGAGATGGGATAGTCGGAAATCGTGGGACATCCTCAGATAAGTTTTTCTGAATAAAAGTCTAAAGGCCTTGTTACGAGTTTGGCGGTCCGACCGCCCGAGAACCGCGTCGTCTACGCCTCCACTGCACTGGCGATCTACCACCCGCCGTATTACGAGTTGTGCTGCCTGAAATGCCAGCCGTGGCAACAGAGGTCTACCTGGAGGGACCACGGCAGTCAGCAATGTCGGTGGTGCTTCCAACGACGCAGCCAGGTTCACGGTCCACCCGCTAAGCATATCATGGCTACACAGTCATACTTGCAGTCTCCCAGCCATGGTCAAAAATGGTGGTTACTCAAAGGCGGTTGACCGCCGCATCACGCGCCAAAAAACAAAAAAACACAACAGTGACAATTGGATGGAATTAAAAACTACACACCTGATGTGTTTGGCAGGTGGACACACCTGCAAATCAGACTATAAAACACACCAGCATCCTTTGCTTCCAAACCACAGCACAGCAAGACGGACACCAGCATTTTCTGCATTTTTAGATAAGGCACCCCTTTTCCATCTTCCCATCTAGCACTCTCCACCACCTGTAGTATTTTTTTTACACCTTTTTACCTCTATCACTTCCTTGTTTTTCATTCATATACTTACTCGCATTTTACTTTTTACCATGCCTGGGAAAAAAAACATCACTGAGCAAGAGTTGACAGTCATGGTGGATGAAATCATTAGAGTAGAGCCACACATTTTTGGAGCCCAAGTCCAGCAGACTCCTCTTAGTAGGAAAACTGAAATGTGGGAAACGATAGCCAACAGAGTGAATGCTGTTGGTAACACCCTGGCCCACACGGCAACATTAGGAAGAGGAAGAACGACCTCAGGCTGAGGGTATGTACCAAGTACAACAGCCACCACCTGGAGGCTCAAAGGACTGGTGATGGTCCTCCCAATGCACCATTACAGCTCTTACCCTGGGAGGAGAAGGTCTTTGCCATCCTGCATACTGAGGGCTTGACAGGAATAGCGGGGGGAGTGAACAATGCTAAGTTACACTTCAAGAACTGCCATAATATCACAATGTTCTGTTAGCTGTCAACTCTGCTTTTGCTATTGTCTTCTCTGTCTACATTCTTACCATGCAATACTCGAAGTAGCTGAGATGTTGGTATGTCGGTGGCAATGTGTATTGCTGCACGTAAGAGCACATTTATCCAACTCCATGCCATGCCACAATTTGCAATGCTGTCTGTAAGTGCATTACCATCGAAATATCCATCCAGGACCCATGATATGGGTTAATATGTAAATGTATGTACTATCCTAAATGCATTTTCCCAACAGTTATGGTACACTAACCGTTCGTCAAGTGTTGGTAAACTGTGATTGAAGTGGCTACAACTACCATGATGCCTTGTGATTGTAACTGTGATCAAGATGCTAGACTCTTTTTGCCCATCCTCACAAGCCTGCCATGTGACAACTGATCTACACTAGTCATGCAGTTTACCATTTATCACGTTTTGCTAAAGTGACACTGAAGTGACTATAACTACAATGAGGCCCTCTCACTTCAACTCTAACCAAGATGCAACACTCCTTTTTTGCCCCTTCTCACTAGTCTGCCATGAAACAACTAACCTACACTAGTCATGCAGGTTACCATTTGTCAAGTGTTGGTAAGCAGAGATAGAAAAGCTACCACTACTATCATGAGGCCCTGTCACTCCAACTCTAACTATGATGCTACACTCCTTTTGCTACTTTTCACTTGTATACCTTGTTACAACTGATCTACACTAGTCATGCAGGTTACCATTTGTCAAGTGTTGCTAAAGTGAGATTGAAGTGACTATAACTACCATGAGGCCATGTCACTCCAGCTCTAACCAAGATGCTACACTCCTTTTGCCCCTACTGACTTATCTGTTGTATCACTACTGAAGTTCACTCATCATGCAGCTTATCATTTGTCAAGTGTTGGTGAGTAGAGATAGAAAAGCTACCACTATAACCATGAGGCCCTGTCACTTCAACTCTAACCAAGAGGCTACACTCCTTTTACCCCTTCTCACTTGTCTGCCAAATCACAACTGATCTACACTACTGATCAAGGTCTGTGCAAAGTACAGCTATGCTCCACTCAGATGTATGTCTGAATACTTTGCTTGATGGTGTCCTAGACCCATCAACTCAAAATATTGATGGCATGAGTGACACCATAATAATAGTGTATCCCTAATATATGTCAGCCATGAATGAAACTCAGCTTTTTAGCAGTGCCAGGTTACCCCTTGACCCTGTACTTCTCACATGATAAACAATGCTAAATATACAACCAAGCTGGGGTTTTGCCTGTATGATACACATCCAGGCCTTGGAATGGACAAATGCACGTTATGACTACATTGTTTTTGTAGCAGAGTCTTGCAGATGTCATGTCTATCGCTAAAGCCAAAATTTCCCATATCTGCACAGCTAATGAGCTGATGAAATCTATTACATCTATTGCATGTCAACAAATGTCTAGTAACCAACTTCAATTACACGCAAAAACATGACAATACTAATCTCTATCTATTATGTTCCATTCTAGGTCCCCATTTACCTTGACACAAACAACATGGATGTAGGGACCTCTCTTCCACCATTAACCATGTTCCCTATCTTGCAACAGGTCGATACACCACTGAACCTGTACAGAGGTTGGAAACCGAACAGAGTTCCTCTCCACCCCAGGATGAAGACCTCAGTGATGACAATGCTCCTGAAGAGGTGGATATGGATGATGATCCTGGCCCATCTAGTCAGCCTGGGTAGACAGTGGGGCTCCCTGTGCCCACTACAACCCCTCCCACAACCGTTGCTACATCACAGCCAACCACTGCCCCCCCAACCTGTGCAAATTGCACAGTCAGTCCTATCCTGTGCCCCCAGTCCTGGCTTTTGAGATGGCTAACACCACCCCAGTCACGTAGGAACCAGGACCCAGTTGGAGGGTGCAGTCTGTGCCAGGGGCACAGGACTGTGGGGGTAGGAGTCGTGGAAGGGCAATTGTGGGCCCACAGAGTGAGCCCACTGAGACCACAGACACTAAGGCTGCCATCACACAAGTCCTGGAAATCTACCAGGACTCCAAAGTGTCATGGGCCAGGTATTGGCCAAAATCCGGGAAATGAAGGAGCTGCAGAGGGGCACATACAGGGAGGTTGCCAGCATCCACACTGTGATGGCAGGTGTCCACACTGAGGTGGCTGTCATCTGCACCGTGGTGGCCTCCCTGGTTGGGATGCTGAGGGACATAAACACCACACTCTGCAGGGCTTTTGCACCTGGAACTACCCCTTCCTGTGGTCCAAGTACATCCACTCCATCAACATCTGCTGCAGCCACAGGAAGGGAGGCCCTGTCAGAGGACAACACATCTGCACATGCCCCTGTCTCAGCAGCTCCAGATATCCCTTTGGCAAACCGAGGGTACGTCCTCGCAAGAACCCAGGAGTCAGGATGGCAAGACAGCCACCACCACCAGTAAGAGACCTCAACCCTAATATCCTCCTGTATGTGCTACACATTCACTTTGTTAGACTATTCCTGCCCACTTTTCCATATCTGATGAGAGGAGTGTGTTGTACTTTGTACTCCTAACCATTTGGGCTCTACTACAATGGTTTCATCTACCATGACTGACTACTTCACCTTTGTTTTTCCCTGTTTACGTAGTTTTAACATGTTTTGATATTATCCTTGTTCACTTCAATAAATACACAAGTCACCAATTCATTGTCTCCTGTTGTAATTCTCACAGATAACAATGTGAATGTACTACCATGTGAACTCTGTAATGTCAAAACTAGGGACATCTGGAAACATGGATATGTTGTATGTAAACAATGTTCAACTCAGGATCACTAACATTTCACAACCACACATACATACAAGTGTCTGGGCTGAGAACATCTTTATTCCATTGTTTAAATCATTGACTGACATGGTTTCATACACATAGCAAATAAGACATGACTCAGTTATTCTGTGCCAGTGATCACATAATCAGTTGCAGACTTACACAACATGGAAGGAAGGGATACAGCTGACAATATCCCACACAATAGGTAACAATATATTATGTCTACATCATCAGCTGGAGCCATATTGCCTACCTCACCAAAAGGAATCACACATCAAATAAAGAAAAAACAGACACATGTCAGTACAACAGTTTCTGATCACAGGGTCATTTCAATCTAGTGTTACTTGCATATGGTGGAATGTCACAAAAAATGTCAGTGATGTGCTACAAGCACTTTGGCCTACAATGAGGAGACACAACAACAGCTACATACAGTTCATACACAATGAGGAATTTTCCAATGTGAAGGAAGGATTGCATGAATTGGGCACAACACAACATTGTATCGGAGCAAATGATGGCACACATATTGCATGAGACCAACTAACACAAGGAACATGTCCGATGGAAGCCAGGTAATTTCCATCCTATCGCTATGCATGCTGTCTTGGTACCAGCTTTGTACGCCCAAACTCTGTGACAGAGATTCCTAGGACCAATCCATGTCCACTTTGTACATCTGAACAGCATCATATACCTGCTTATGTCACAACTCTGAAATGTCCAAATGAAGATGACATGGTGAAGGTACCAAAAACAGACCAACACAGAGAGATTAGCTACAAATCGTCAACTTCTAGAGAACACAGTCCAAGACAACAATTACAGCTGAACAAAGCTACACTTACAATACAAACCCCTTTCCCCAGATATTGCCAGACCCATATAATTGTAGTATATAGCATCAATATCCTCCTCACAACATCACTACAAGAGTTGCAAGACTAGTCAAAGTCATCACATCTCACACCATACTTACACTCAGAAGAAGTAGTTCTGGAGCTCCTTCTTCTTCACCACTATCATCATCTTCATCTGGCATTTCAGGGTCCCAACCCGGTGGGTCTTCTGGGCCTGCATCCACTGTGATGTAAGGTATGTTCCATCACAGGGCAATGTTGTGGAGTACGCAGCAGGCTACAGTGATCTTTCACACTTTCCCGGGTGAGTAGAGGGCTCCACCAGTCCAGTCCAGACATCGGGATCTGGCTTTTAGGAGCCCAAAAGCCTGCTCCACTGGCCACCGTGTTCTTCCATGGGCCTCATTGAAGCAGACTTCCCCTGGCATATTAGGATTCCTCAGCGGTGCCAACAACCATGGACGATTGGGATACGCTCAGTCTCCTAGATGGAAGCTAGACAGAAGGGCAACACTTTGTTACACACTTTTAGATCAAACTACCTGACATTTACCACACCAAGTTAGGACAGACCATACTTACCTACAAGTCAGGCCCTCTCTGGTAGTAGTTGGGACATGAGCTGGGGTATGGTGCTGTTCCACAGTATGAAGGAATCATGCGCAGATCCTGGGAACATGGCACAGATGTTTGATATGTACAAATCCGATAAGCAGACAACTTGCATGTTGATAGAATGGAAGTGCTTCCTGTTCCGGTATACCT
Source organism: Calotriton arnoldi (assembly GCA_963921515.1). Lineage (NCBI taxonomy): Eukaryota > Metazoa > Chordata > Amphibia > Caudata > Salamandridae > Calotriton > Calotriton arnoldi. The sequence continues at coordinate 588,431 of CAWUFW010007077.1, read as the reverse complement.
GCTTCCTGTCATGTGGTGGTACTAAGCCAATATGGGTGCCATCAATAGATCCAATTACATGTGGGATGTGACCAAATCCATAGAAATCCGCCTTCACTCTGGCTAAATCCTCACATCTGGGGAACTGGATGTAGCTGCCCACGTGTCTCAAAAGTGTTGCTATTACATCTGTGAGGCCCCGACTGAACATAGGTTGTGACATTCCCCCAGAAATAGCAACTGTGAATTGAAATGAGCCTGTGGCCAAATAATGCAAAACTGACATGAGCTTCACTAGTGGTGGTATTGATGTAGGATTATTAAGGTGAGGTAGGAGGTTAGGCTCCAACTGATGACATAGATCCAGAATTGTTTGCCTATTTAAATGGAACTTCATGATGATATGTCGCACTTCCATGGTGTGTAGATCTGGAAATGGGCGGCATATTGGAGGCTGGCGTCTCCTCCCTCTCCCAGGGTTCCTATGGAAGGAGTAACACAAATATGTATCTTTGTCACAGTGTGCAGAGAACCATATGTGAATAGTAAGGCTAAAGTCATGTGTCTGAACAGCAATGCTTCATGAAGCAGTACACATTTTACATTATCATTGGCAGATCTTGAACATCCACCTGTCATCCCCAAGCTGGCCTTCACAGGTTGGTAACAAAACTGTGCACATCATCAAATCAAAGAATTTAAATTGCCTCAAAGTGAGGGTAGCATAACATGTATTACCGTCAACCGCGGTGTACAGTGTGTCATGCACATTTTACCTATGTGCACAGTAATGGACTACACAGATGACGTTTTATACTGGACATGACATGGGCATGGAGCATTTCAAATGTAAACATGTTTGCCCTCATTTGTGGTGGTGGTGACGCACTTAACCGTCACAAATACAGCCTCAGCAACTGCTAAAATACCATCAACAATACTGTCTATACAGCCGCTAAAGTGGCGAAAGCCTGACCTCGCATGTGGGCCAAATGGAACGTTCTGGCGGTCATCGAGTGCACGGCTGGCAGTTCCTTCCACGGCAGACATAGCCACAGGCTAACATTGGGGAATGTGACCACCATGGCTCAATGGCTGAGTGCGTCTCGCTCATGAACGTGTATGCGGAGTACATGTACGCTGCGGTTTGAAAACAAACTCACTTGCCCACTGACACTGCTGGAATAAACACCTCCTCTACGTCAGCTGCTGTTTGCCACCTCTGGGAGCAAGCCCGCCAGGCCAAGCAGGTGAGAGGGCCCCTACCTTCACACCGGACGAGCTGGAGACACTGGTTGAAGAGGTCCTTCACCTGCATTGCCAGCTCTATGGCTCCCCAGAGGAGCAGGTAATATCCTACATGATGTTTGACGAAATATGAAAGCTCATCCTTACCATGTTCATGGGCTACTATGTGCCGCTGAGTCCCAGAGTGAAATCACGGTCATTTTTGTTAGGATGTGTTGTCCCTACTTAGGTGATCTGATGGATCATGTTGCTCTGTACTTTGTCAACAATAAAATCCATAGTGATGTGGGAGTAGCCCTATATCCTACCCCTGTGCCATGCACATATAACTGCATGCTAAGTGGAATGTGACCTATTATTGATTTCACATGCAGATCTTGTTCAATCTGCAAATAAATGTATATGTTTGACTGCATGAATTGTGTATGTATCATGTAAGGTGCAGTAGTGGTTGATCTCAGATATGTGTATAGTATCCCATACCTCCCAGCACCTATCGGTCCACCACAACCTCTTGGCTGGGAGTGAAGGATATGTCACAAACCCATTCAGAGAGCAACACAATGGGCATGTCCTGTATTGGATGGCCAACAGATGTATAGTTACCTATGTAAAACTTTGAAATATGATGGTAATGTGAGATCACTATGGTACGCCTGCAGAGAGCAAACCCCAACAATGATTTCTACCCACTCTGGCCCAGGTTGTAGCAGAGTATATGAGACATAGTACTGCAGTACAGTGTTCTCTCCCTGTAGATCTGCTGATCCTTAGATAGTGCTTAAATTAGTATTTCTGAACAATTTGTTGGCCTAATACATCTTACATTTGCTACCTATAGTATTGTGCCTGACAAGACCTACAGACCTGAGTGTACTTTCCATTTACCCACATTGTCAATGTGTTTCACTGTCTTAGGACAGGCCCCTCACTACCACAAGTCTGTTGTAACTGTCCCATGCGTAGAGCTGGAATTGTACAGGGATATTGCACTATTGACACATGTGCTGTGCAGATAGTTGGTGAGTACAGCACTGAAGTCCATCACTGCATTATCAGGTGTGTCACATTCAGCAACCAGACAGTATGTACAATTGTATGTTAATGTGACAGTGCCACAAATGGCCAAATGGGTGTCCTTTGCTGGCAGGACATTGCTCAAACACCCAATCAGACATAGTACTATTTTTCATTGAGTTGTCCACATGACAGCTAATTACCAGTTTGTGAGGACACAGTGTGACGCATGCCAGACCTTCCATGGTGACCCAAGTTTTGGAATGTATTAAATTCAGTGGTAACAATTATGTTTGGACCAGCATGGATAGAGTCACACGTCTGGGGTGTGAAAGTGTCTGTACAGTCATGCACATGGGCTTTAGCTGTCATGTGCTCCCAATGGTGTGTAGTGGTACATCTTGGCAACATTCACAGTACATATGTTATGGCCCTGGGCTACGTGATGGAAGTAGGCTGGCATAGTGAGTAAATGACCTGACCTGAGCTGGGTGTAGTCATCAGATGATTAGTGTATTGTGGTTTCATGTCAGTGTGTATGGTCATCATGGGAGTCTACACATTTGGGGCGTTGACTATGTATTCATGGTCATGCTAGGTGTCTACAACTTCATGATCAGCCAGACAGATGACCTTAGTCTTACATGACCACTCAGTTTCTTCATCTATTGCATCCATACAGGCCAACACCCATCAGAAGCAGGGAATATGGAAAGCCATCACCCTGAAAGTGCGGTCCCTTGGTGTCTATCGCCAGTGCAGCATTCACTGCAGGAAGAGGTGGGAGGACCTGAGATGCTGGACCTGGAAGATGATAGAGGTCCGGCTGGGGAAGTCCTCCCAACGTGGTCGGGGCGCACAACGGACACTGACTCCCCTAATGGGCCGCTTCCTGGCGGTGGCCTACCTGGAGCTTGATGGGCAGTTGAGGGCCCAACAGCAGCTAGGAGGGGGTGAGTACTGGGTCGAGTCACACATTATGCATTAACATTTTCCTCTTGTTACAAGTAGCAGTTTCCCCATCAACACTGAAGGTGTCTCATGTCCTAAGGATTAGCAGTGTTGTTGCATGTGTAGGTCTTGTCATAGGTGACCAAGACTTATGTCTTTTGGACAAGATCCAAAGCTGAGTTAAGTCACATGTCTATCTTCAGAGTTGAACAGACACATACCTCAGTAATGTGACAGTTCACCTACAAATGTATGATGTTGTGTGTGACAGCTATCCCACACAGACAACTTGTCTTCATAGTGTCAGGAATGATGCGCCCCCAATGCTGTTTGTCTTGCCCTGGGGATCTCCTACATATGACATGGCATACAGTGCACATAGGATGCAGACAATGAGCCATACTTGCCCTTGGTAAGTGGGGTATGTACAGCATTATGAAATGGCAAGCAACACTGGTGCCTTTAGTATTTATGCCTACATGATGGCATGCATAGCTTTAATTTGTTGTGCTTGAATCTGCACAAGTGTATGATACATGATGTGAGTGTCTACATAGGTTAAGGTGAGAGTCTGCCACACTTGTATGTGTTGGCCAATGTGTAAAGGACAGTGTTCACTCATGCTGGGGATGCAGGTGATATGTACACACAGACAAGAGTGTGCAGACATGGGCGGATTTGTTAGACATATGAAGAGACACTGATCTCTCTTATTAGTCATTTCCAGTTGTTGAGGCTATTTATTTCATGGTACGTACACTTACAGTTGTGCCTCACAAACTGATCATCGATGCCATTAATGTGGGAGTGAAGAATTATGTGAACTAGAAGTAGACTTTTGATGGTACATTCACTAACTGATGACATGCATCAGGGAGTGACATGCAGATTTGGTGTGGTCAAATGTGGGTGTTTAAACACTGTGATACATTGGTATTTGTGTGTGCAAACCATTTTGGGTATTGTGATGTGCCTTCCCTTTTGGACACAATTGACACCTCAAATTCATGGACTTGAGATTACCTGAACCTCTTAAGACTTTCACTGTTCTATTGAGTTGTAGATATGCAATCTGAGGATGGTGTTCCCAACAGGACCAATGTGGACTGGGGATGTCCCTTGCCATAGGTGGGGTCTAGTTCTATGAATATATTTGCAACTTCTGACAGAAAACTTAGGGCCATCTTGTCTCCATGCAAGATTTAGAGGACCTTGTCGTTGGAGGGATCTGTACACCTTTGATAAAGTTATTATTAAGAGCTGTTCTTACATTGAGTTTACGCAGATGTCTTACACCTATTTCAACTGTCATTTCAGCATCAACCCAGGCAAGCATAGGAGACCGTGCCAACGGCGTTGGGGATGCAGCTGGCCATAGTGCCTCTGGTCAGGGGACTGACACCGATGGAGGCAGTGGCCCAGAGGGTGAGGGGCGTTCCCTGCAGGCAGCTGATTCTACATTATCTTCTACTGAGTCAACCTCTATTGGTAACTCCCTAGTGGTGGCAGAACCCACAGGATCTGTGTCCACAACATCATTGTCTGCCACCTCCGTTCCATCTCCACCCTCCCTGCTGCTCCCCACCTAGTTGTCCGGCCCTGCTCCCCTAAATGGGGAGGCGTCTACTTTGCTCCAGGCACATCACTCCCTGCTCTGTTCTCCCAGCTGCATTGAGTGAAGAGGCTATTGACCTCCTGAGACAGATCTCTGTTGGTCAGACTGCACTGCTGAATACCATTCAGAGGCATTCACAGTAGTATGTCTGGCCTACAGAGGTCATTTCAGGGTCTGGTCTCCTCACTGATGGCAGCCTTCTACCCACCCCAGCCTTCCACCCCACCTCCTGCCTCCTGCCTCCTCCCCATCCCAATTCCCTTTACCCAGCCCTGTCTATGGCAAACACAGACTGAAGCACATACCCACAACAACATCCATACGCAACACACACCGAAACGCAGCAAGAAGTCCAGGCATGCAACCACTCAACAGACACTCAAGCCCCTCACAAACATACACACAGACCCAGCACCAACAGACACAGTCCAGACACACAACATACCCCTGACTCCGCACCAACAGACACAGCCCGGACACACAACATACCCAGCACATCCACAGCAAACACCCAAAAATACGCAAAATCTCACCCAAACAAGATACACCTACAACACAGACACAACATACATCAGACCCACACACACCTGCACCAACAACACAAACACCCAAAGCACTCACTCACACTCCCTCCTCCCTAGGCTCCCAAGGAAAGCCCTGTGTTTGCCCTAACCCTTATCTCTGCCATAGCCACTCCCCCCCAAGTCAACCCAACCCCTCCCAATACCGACCTAGCCCTTCCAAGTAACATCATTGAGGTGCCTGGACTGCCCACTAGTTGCCCCTTCCTGGGGAGGTTTCCCTGGCAGTGTCATGGTAGGGAAGTTGAGTGGTACAGCTGTGTGCTGGGCCACATTTGACTTTTGGACTGGCCATTGGCCTTTGTTGTGATCCAGCTTTTGGAAATGTTTAAATAAAGCTTGTTCATTTTTGAGAACAGATTAGTCCTGCCAATACAACACATAAAGGCTGTTAAAATATCATACCTTTTTGTAGTTCTGCATGGACATATCCATTTTGCAGTGTGTACCTTACAGCTACTTAATCTAGATGTGTGCCATATTCTGTTAGTGCTGTGTTTGCTTTCATAAGTTGCACTTACCCATTGCCTACACATGCTTGTCACTTGGTTATGGTATTGGTTGTTTCTGATAAACTTCAGTTCCCAGGTCCAGTGCACATGGAGTTTGTCATGCATGAGCAACATGTACTGTGCCCCAGGATCCCAGCCTTTCAGGGTTTCCCCTGATAGAGGCATAGCTATCCTGCAGCAAGTGTTTCCATTGTGCCCTTAGAACCTTTTTCACCCTGATTCTATGTAATCCCATTGACTGACATTGCCGTTTTATGTGGGTGATGTGTGAGAGTCCACTACAGAGTTGTAGAAGAAAAGGAATGTTTCACTCTCATGATACATCCATACTGATGTTTCTTTGACCTTGGTGTGGGAGGGCCACAGAGTAGTCATAGTCACTCAATGTAACTTTAGCAACAGTTGACAAATGGTAATCTGCATGACTAGTGAAGATCAGCAGTGACATGGCAGACAAGTGAGAAAGGGCAAAAGTTATGTGTGACAGACATTAATAGCTGTGATATCGATGAGTAGGTGGTATTGTGGAACACAAACTAATGCACACGTCACTATCACTTTATATAATTTGCAAACACATGTCCATTTGTGTACAGTGTGCCTGTGCAGTACCAATGGTTTGGCCTAGTAAGGCATCCTACAGATGTATTATACATGATTGTTAAGAAACAATCCCAGACAGGGTCCCTGTATATGTGTAAATTACTTAGGGACCCAAACTCCCTTGCCTGGTCCATGGCGGGCATCGTTTTCCAGAGGAGTCTATGGCAACAGTGAGTTGTATGACTTACCACCGATTTTATCCATGACGGAGTGGGTTTTGAACTTGGTCTCGCAGGTAGAGCAGTGGCAGGATGTAGCCGATGGGCTCCATGACGGTAGAAGACTAGTAAAGGTGTGTTTCGTCCTTATATCCCTCCCTTTCTGCTGTCTCAGATGTGGCAGTTGGATCGTCATGGTCACACCGGCTGTAAAGCAACTTGTAAAAAAGTTTCACTGGCGGTCCCAGCCTCCCACAACCTCATAGACCCGCTCTGGGGCTGCTGCGCTCAGAGTTTGCTGGTAGTGTCAGCGGTGCAGCAGTGGTCTTCGCAAAGCCAATTTTCCCGACCCATAATACGGCGGTCAAACAGCCAAGGTCACCGCAATCAGACCGCCACTGCCGGTACAGCAGTCTACGGACTGCCACACTCATAATAAGTCCCTTAGTGTGTGTTTGTCTGTGTGATGGGGAATGCATGTGTATGTATGTATAAATGTATTTGTGTGCGTGCCTGAAACTGTGTGTGTATGTATGCATGTCTGCTTGCGTGCGATGTGAAAGTCTGGCATGCGGAGGTTGGCAAGGCAGAGTGCTCGATAGTGCTTTTGGACCCCACCATAATTCACCTGCAACCACTGGCAAAAAGCATCGAGATTTTTTTTTCAAGTAAGCATTGTCAGTAATGTGTCACTTACCCGAGAACTATCATTTGAATCGTGTAAGTGCTGCCATTGTATAAATCAATTTAAAAAAAAATTTCACTTGATCGTATAGCATGTTACTCTATTTTTTTTATTTTTTTTATTTGGTATCTCTCCAACTTCAGATTTAATATTTTGTGTGTATTAGTGGTAAGGAAAATGCACGGTAAAGAAACTCCTACCTTTGACAGGAATTTGATTCATAATGTGAAATGTGTGTTTATGCTGGTTATAGTCGTTGACTGGTATGATTCCACTCCAGGTCGCCATGTTAAGAATTTGAACATGTTTATATCTTTTTAACCGTTCGAGCGATATTTTTTGTTGATAATTTTAGTAGGACCGACTAACTGGAATCAGATGCAAGACCCTCCTTTCGCATTGGCACCGGCTGAGCAAGGTGTGAGTTATTAAACTGGAAAAAGGCAGCGCACACTTACATAGTGTGATTTCTCCGCATATCTTGCTGCACCATATCCATTCACCATAAACTTATATCATTTTAAGAAGGTTGATCGGAGATGAACGATGATCCAGCTGGACAAATGTGCTGCTGCTTGGATAGACATTTGTGCTGCCCGTTCAGTGTTCATTTCAGTTTTTTTTTAAGATGTAATTTTAAACTCCAACCTCACAGATTCGGCTGTATGTTTGTTTGGATTGGGCGCCAGAGGCTGTGACTGCCTCCCCTTGTCCTGCCGGAAGTACTTACGTATGAATGTAGGATACAAGCTCCCATGCATCAAAATAGAAAGCCAATGTCACAAATATGGTCCAGATGGAGGTTACAGGGGAGATGGGGCCACCTGGCAATTATGCTGTGATTGCTCTGTTGTGCTGAGTCATTATGTCATCCTAATGTAGTCCCTGCCCACCCAAGAGCTGAGATAAAGTATCCCAGCATAAGCATAAGCATCATGCACACTACATTTAAAGGCTATGGGACTGCTGTCACATGTTAAAGACCTTTCAGGTGTCCTCGTACCCAGCACGAATGACTTACCCTGATGTTTCGCGGTGCAGTTTGGGGCTTGTAGTCATGTTTACCTGTGCACAAAGTCAGAACTGCAGGTCCCTCCGTGCAGAGCCACATCCTGTTAGGGGATGGCTTACTCAGGTAGCGATCTGTGAAACTTGAGAACTTTTCTATGGAGGAAGATAATTCCAGCATCATGGCTGCTATGACAATTGTGTCACAACTACGTGCTGTGTATGTATGGGCCAGAAAGTACAAACATACAAAGTACGTAGCAATCAATAATGCAGCAGGTGCAGTGGCACTGGGGTCTAAAGGTCTATGGGACCCCCTCCGCCCAAATCACAGCCGTTTTTACTGCCTTAACTGAGAATTGGTGCTTGCTTTCCTTGCTTGCTTTAGACACCATGTTACACTTGCTACTCACTGTGCCCGAATAAGACAGACGTGACCGAATGTGACCCTCCTGCCAAGGGGCTAGTTGACCCATAGGCCACACTTCTCTGGAGTAATTTCAACTTTCTTACATGTACCAGGAAGCACGAGAGCTGAAAGCGTCTGTATGGATTTATGTGTTTAAGCTAGTTCGCACACAATAGAAACACATTATTGCGTAACTCTCTTTGAAGTAACTCGAGTAATAGGGATTATACACTTACGGTGGAAATCGCAGACAAGGCTGGTAACATTTTGCCTTGTGCTTGGATTTCTCGAGCTATCCATGACAAGGATTACCAGTTCATCTAGTTTAGCATTTTCTGGGGCTTGCACACTTGCATGTGCAATTCATAGTGCCTTTGGATGTAGAGCCCGGACCGAGTAAAGGTGTTACACATTCCACAGAGATGTGGAAGCTCATAACATACATATGCGTGAATGAACATAGCACATTTTTCCTTGTACCAATATCTCTTGCACATCACTGATGGAGCAAGAACTCACAATGAGACTTGCTCGTAAGCAATCTTCTCGCAGTATTAATTATTAATCTTTGTAATGTCTGTACTAACAAATGCACACATGAATACAATACGAGAGAAGCTTGCCTATGTGTTTAAATTAACAAATAACGCTTGTCTAAATCCAAAATGGCCGCTATTACGCGGGAAACTCATTGCGCATGTGTCAGCCATATCACATGGAATGACGTTTTTCTTTGCTTGGAGGGAAACCTTTGCTTCTGCGCAGTGTGTATTAAAATGGCTGCTTAATGTTTGCACGTGCTACAGCTTGCTCATATGCTGCAATCAAAACTGGGGTATTCTAATGCTATTAATGCGGGATAGTTATTAATTAAATGGAAATAGAGTAGAAAGTGTGGGTATACAGTGAAACCATTTATTTTGTGATTTTAATAATTTTCTTCTTTGACTTTTATTAGTTCGTAAATGGGCCTGGGTTGGTTGAACTGCAGCTCGAGAGACATTGGTTCTGCACATGCGCCCTGAAAGGCTGACCAGAGGAAGCAATGAAGTCAACTTGGAAGCCCTCCAAGGTCGCGAAGCCTGGTTCACAAGTTCATCTGAAATGTACCTGAAGTCGATACAAATGTATACAAAATGTATTGCTGAATCAATGGGAAACGGGTGGGAAATAAAGCAAATGTATTAATTGTGATGGGCGGTACTTTAAAACAATGGGCTTAAAGAAATTGAACTAAATTGACATGGTGTGAGGATCAACCCCCTGTCCCTGTCCAATCAGAAGTAGTGGGCCCATAATTTTGAAACATTAATGGGAGGTACCTGGATGTAGAGGGGTATAATAGATATAGAATTAGTTAATTAGTTAGCATTAGCATTAAGGCTGTCAGCTGGGAGAACCACAGAACGAGCTGATCGATTGCAGACTGAATCGCTGTCCAGAGAGGTCCTGAGGTGGGGGCAGCGGAGTCCATTAGAAGGAAGACACAGGAGAAATCGAGGAGAAGCGAAGTACCAGAGAGGGGAACGACGCAGGCGTTGTTGATAGAGAGGTCACCTGTCCTGTCCTGAACCTGGTCCGGAGGTCTTTGCTCTTCATCCTTCCTGGGACCTATCTTTCCAACTCCTTGGCCAAGGGGTTTGGTTTCTCGCACCTTTAGGTAAATATAAACGCACCTTTAGCTGTGCTGCTGTCTCTATCTTCTCCTTTCTGAGGAACCGTCATTGATCGATAATTGATTATTATGCTTCATCCTTGAAATGCGATTAAGTATCATGTGGTTCTGTATTTTACTCTGCTAAAACTTTAGATAAACCTTTTAAAACTTCCTGACTCAGTGATTATTTTAGAATTTATGAATTGAAATGAATGTCACTCATTTTAAACTTCCCAATTATCAAAGGGTCCATTGGTAAGTCATTACTCTTCAATCAGAAAAGTAATTGGTAGCAGGGATTTTTGATAAAGAGTACAACTGACCCACCAGCGGAAATTGCTAGCGTAGTATGAATGTATGGGCCCAGGTGAGTATTCAGTGTATGAATGCTTGTTGCTAGTAACCTGCTGGATCAGTTTTCTGGTTATCAGAGGATGGTTATACTTTGTTAATTGGGTAATGAGAATTTTATTTTTATAAACTAACATCCGTTTGTTCAAAAGTTTTGTTTTATGTTGTCCAGAATTCCCCGGGGAAAATTGAATAGCGGATGGTAAGTGGAAGCCATACTGCAGTGAGGTTATCTGTCAGGTAGAAATAGTACTGAAAAGTTAAGCAGGGCTATCAGTACTCGTTAGGGACTCTATGCGTGTGAGTAATAGCAAAGGAATACGCTGGTAAAAATTTGATGTTATATCACCTAGAAAGGGTAACATTGAAGAAGTAGCAGGTATTTTCTGAAGCTTACGTGAAGAGTAAACGGAAGGGTTTTACTCGTAGTGTATGTTTAGTAAACGGAAAGGGTTTACTAAGTGTAAGAGAAACTATCTTTTCCAATTTAGAGAAACTGGCACGATAGCGAATGTTTTATGTTGTTACTGAATTTTAATAAGAAATATAGAGAAAATAAAGTTTTGCGTACGATTTTGTAAAGGGAGGGTCAACTGCCGGTGAGGAAGCTGATGTCACAAAACACTGCACTGGGATTGGTTGAAACCGCGGGTGTGGAAAAGACTCTTGTAAAGGAGGGGTCAGTAGTCAGGAGTAATACTGACGTCACAGGTGCCGCGCTGGGATTGGTCGAAACAGCGAGGGATAGAGAAGCGTGGATTGTAAAGGAGGGGTTGTCAAACAGACGTCACTAAAAGGCCACGCTAGGATTGGTTCAGAGACAATTGTTAGCTGGAATTCAATTGGTTGTTAACATAGAAGTCGAAATTCAAGTGGTTAGTGAAAATTATATGTTGAAACGCGATCCGACTTTAATAGGAACTCGTCCGGATAGGAGATTCCTATGTTTTGCAGAATATAAATTTATACACAGAGATTTACCCCAAATGTACGGAGAGAAGAGAAAAATGTCAGTTCTACAAAAGATTAAGAATTATTTTAAGAAAGATAAACCCATTAAAACTAGGGAAGGAATGATCATTCCACCAGCTAAAACGCCCGCTTCATTCATGATGATGGAGAGAGGTTATCATACTTGCGTATGGTTAGAAAATTGGATAGAATATACCAAAAATGATGGAATATTAGCATTCCCAGAGAATGGCACTTTCAATGGGAGAATTCTTCAAAATTTGAGATTGAGGATGAATGACTTAGAACCCAGACCAAGATTAACTCAATACGAAGCCTTAGAAGAAAGGGAAACAGAGGCATTCGAACGTGACCGAGCAAGAAGCAGTAGGGGTTATCGGGGATTTTTCCCTAGATACCAAAATGAGTCAAGGGACGGTCAAATGAAACAGTGGAGAAGAGCGATGCTTACAGAAGGTTTGTATCCAATATTAATGGCAGAAGACTCGTTAGGGAGTAAATGTACAGAAAAGACAAAACATTTGACGGGGATTGGAGTCTCTGAAGACAAATTTATGGAAGAAATATTAAAGAATCCACCACCATATCAGGAAGGGACAAGTGGATGTGCCCCAAGCGCACCACTTTTAAAGACACCATTAGTACCACAAGTATTACATAATCCACAAGTTAATAGGGTACTTCAGGATAAAGAGAAGGAAGCTATAGACAGAAACAGAGCAGAATTGATACAGAAAATAACACAATTAAATGTACATCCTGATTCCCTGACCATACCTGTAACGATTGGTCCAGTGGTTCCACTGTATGGTGACAAAGAAATTTACCCGAAACCTCTAGTCATGCCTACACCTGTAGTAATAACTAAACCTGAACCTGTAATAGTTGATGATCAAATCAGTGATTGTGAATCAATGATATCCTTAATGGATTTACCTATTCAAGGATCTGTAAATAGCACTCCTAGAAGAATAACTCCTGGTTGCTCCAAAAATGTAAATATAGTAACATCATCTGGAACTAAGAGTGCCACAGTAGTTACACCAGAAGACTTAGAAAGATGGGCACAAGGATCAGACAGACAGAGTTCACCCCCAAAGATAATGGACATCTACAAATTAAAAGTCGAGTTAGAAGAAATGATAGCAGGATATGTGGGAGTAGATCGTTTAAACACTTACGATGAAGAAGAACTATTGTTCGTCTGCAAAAGCATAACTAGAAATGTAAAGATATTTCATGAAAAATTATCAGATTTGGCTTTGCAGATGGGGAGTGAAATAGGGAAGTCAAAGGTATTACAGAAACCCTATAGAGCCGATTTTTCTGACAAAGATTTAGAAAATATGAATGCCTCTGGCCGAAAACTACAAGTAAAAGAATTAATGTCAGTTTTACAAAAATGGGGAGATCTAGATAAATGGAAAGCTAGGTGGACAAAGAAAAAGGAAGAGGCACGGTACAGTAGAACAAATTCTGAATATTTGTTGAAAGAAACAGGAAAAATAGAGCAGATGTACCCGATGCGAGAAGTACCTGGAGGAGGTTATGTTCATGTCCCATGGAGCAGGCAGGATATCTTGTCATTTACGAATGATTTCCCAAAGTTGAGAGAAAAGCCAATTGAATGGTACAAGCAAGTTGAGAGGTTTGTGAAAGTGTCAAAGGTATTGTTGAAGGACTTGGATGGTTTGTTCGACATAGTGGTACCTGCCGATTTGTGGACAGATTGTAAAATCACAGTTGATTGGCCGAGTGAAGAGTATCCTAGAGATCCAAAGACAGGTGCCCCATCAAGTGATGTAATGAAAAAGTATCAGCAGGTGATTACTTACCTGAAAGGGAAAATACCACCGAAAGAAACAGATTGGGTGAAAATAGACAGGACTACCCAAGAAGCAAATGAATCAGCACATGCCTATTATGAACGCTTATTGCAGGTATTCAAACAGTATAGTGGATTTGAGGACATTGGAGATAAAGATATGAGTCAGTTTGTTTACCGATTTGTTTATGGATTAAAACCAGAGATTTGTCAGATGATTAAGCAGCACATGTTGTGCTGGCAAGGGAAACCCATAGACGAGATTCTGAAATATGCCAAGTATTGTGGAGATGACATTGAGGATAGGCACAAGAAACTGCAAGAGAAGGTGATGTGGGCTCAGGTGAAAATGGCTGAGCGACAGGGAATTAATTTGGATAATCCAAATGATGATCAGGGAAAAGATTCTGGAACGAATGGGGACACTGGGAATATTGGTAAAGTGAGAGGACGAATGAGTAGAGAAGAGGCTAAAAAGAAATTTCCTTGTCATGGATGCGGAAAATTGGGGCATTGGAAGGATGAATGTAAAAAGATTCGAAATAATAATGGCCCAAATCAAAATTTAAATCCACAGACGCAGAACGACTCACAGCAGGGTGTAAATCCTCAGAGTCAGTTACCACCTGCACCTATACAGGGTAATGTAAGCAGAGCAAAGCACGGTACAGACGTCGGATATCAAGGAGGAAGTGGTAAGAATGATTATGTAACTTCACAATTTCTTTTACAGGATGACTTTTGTTCATATAATCAATGACGGTGCCTAGGCGAGGGGAAGAAGGAGTGCGTACTTGGCGCATCCTTGCCGGTAGACCAGACAGGTCCATATGTGGAAGGGAAAGTAAGAGGTAATGATATTACTTTCCTTTTGGACACTGGTGCTACCAGGTCTACTGTGAGAACAGCAGACATCCCAGACCTTCCTCTCTCGGGAGAAGCTATCCAAGTTGTGGGTGTAGCTAATCGTAAAATTAAAACACCTCTTACCGAACCAATGGAAGTAAAAATTGGAAACTTTAGAGAAATGCATCAGTTTGTAGTGTGTGATTCCAGTCCAGTAAACTTACTGGGCCGAGATTTGTTGTGCAAAATGAACTGTACAATTTTTTGCACACCGGATGGTGTTGCAGTTCAGACCCCAGATGAAGACCATGTATATAAAATTATGATTGCAAAGCAAGGTACAGAAGTAGATGAGATGTTCTCTTTGATAACAAAAGATGAGTTGCCAGAAGAATTAAGAACTACAGTAAATTCCATAGTATGGGATTTCACCGGGAAAGAAGTAGGACTTATGGCCAAATTAGACCCAGTAAAAATAACTGTAAAGGAAGATGCAATTTTTCCAAATACCAGACAGTACAAAATGAGTGCAGAAGTAAAAGCAGGAGTTATTGAGGAAATTAACAGAATGGTAAAACAAGGCATATTAAAAGAAGTAATGAGTAGCCTTGTAATTCACCGATCATGGGTTTGAAGAAACCTAATGGAAAGTATAGGATTGTTCAGGATTTACGCAAAATAAATAAGATTGTGGAACCTTGTTGTCCTAGAGTGCCAAATCCTGCAGTAATCCTATACCAGATTCCCTGGAGTGCAGGATGGTTTACTGTGATTGACTTATGCCAAGCATTCTTTTCCATACCATTGCATCCAGATAGCCAGTATCTTTTTTCATTTAAATTTGAGAACAAAGTATATGTATGGAATCGTGTTCCTCAAGGGTACACAGAGAGTTCTTCCATCTTTAATCAAATATTGAAAAAGTGTTTAGAGAAGCTAGTAATGCCAGGAAGTTCGGTCTTAGTGCAGTATATAGATGATCTGCTAGTGGCATCTAACACTAGAGAGGACTGTGTTGTCGACTCCATTGCACTATTAAATCACTTGGCTGAAGAAGGGCATAAAGTTTCACCTGAAAAACTACAGTTTTGTACAACAGCAGTTAAGTATTTAGGACACCAAATTGAGAGGGGAAAAAGAAGGATAACCTCTGAAAGAGTAAAATTAATAAAAAGAATGCAAATGCCTGTAACTCAAAGAGAAGTGAGAATGTTCCTTGGAATAGTGGGATATTGTCGACAGTGGATAGTAGGGTTTTCTCTGCAAGCAAAACCATTGATTCAAATGACGAAAAAGAAGGCAAAGGACCCAGTTGAGTGGGATGATGAGCGCGTAGGAGCTTTTGTAAAATTGAGAAGTGCTTTGTGTGAAGCACCTGCCCTAGGCATGCCTGACTATACAAGAGGATTCGCATTATTCTGTCATGAGAGAGAAAATTGTGCAGTTTCAGTCCTAACTCAGAGACTTGGTTTGGACAGACGTCCTATAGCATATTTTTCTGCTACGTTGGACCCAGTGGCAGCAGCGTTGCCAGGTTGCTTAAAAGCAGTAGCTGCTACCTGTTTGAGCATTGAGCAAAGTGAATCAATTGTAATGGGACATCCTGTAAAAGTGTTTGTTCCACACTCAGTTGTTATTCTGCTGACAAGAACCAGAACTCAGCATCTTACTCCTAGTCGGCTGACTAAATATGAAAGAATAATTTTAGGTGCTGAAAATGTAACTATTGTCAGGTGCACAATTGTAAATCCTGCTACATTATTACCAGATCCGTATCATGAGGAAGTCAAAGACGATGAAGAGGAACATGATTGTTTACAAGTCACAGAATTGTGCACAAAACCGCGTCCTGATATACAGGAACTGCCCCTCAGAGACCCAGACAGGGAGCTGTTTGTGGACGGCTCATGCCAAGGGCATGAAGATGGTAAACTAAGTGCAGCATATGCAGTATGCGAATTAACTGGAATAGTCGAAGCATCCTATTTACCAGGAGTCAAATCTGCACAAGTAGCTGAATTGATTGCTTTAATTAAAGCCTGCAAAATTGGGAGGAATCAGAAAATAACTATATTTACAGATAGTCAATATGGTTACGGGGTTGTGCATGATTTTGGCCAACTATGGATGCAGAGGGATTTCATGACTTCTTCGGGATCCCCTATTAAAAATGGACAGTTTGTAAAAGAACTGCTGGAAGCAATACAATCGCCAAAAGAATTGGCTGTGGTGAAGTGTGCCGCACACCAGTCAGGAGATGACTGAGTGGTAGTCGGTAACAGATATGCAGATTTGGTGGCTCAACACTGTGCCAAAAACAGGTTGTCAGTAAATAAAAGGGTTGAAACGATGGGAATCAGCAGCCAACTTATGCTATATGCACCACCTGAAACATGGAATGATGTGAAAAGACTGCAAGATGATGCTGATGAGAGTGAAAGAAATGCATGGATTAAAATGGGATGTTCTCAAAGGGCAGATGACGATGTGTGGATTTATGCCGATGGCAGACCAGTCATGCCCGACTGTCTGATTTCACAAATGGCCAGAATGTATCATGGAGACACACATGTAGGGAGAGATGCTATGATTAGGCTTTTCAGACAAAATTGGTACAATCCAAGGTTTAGGGCTGCAGCAGAGAGTCTTTGCCAGAGATGTTTAACTTGCCAAATGAATAATCCAGGAAGAAAAACAGTAATTGGGTTTGGAAAAATAGGAAAGGCAGAGGGTCCATTTGTGAGATTGCAGCTTGATTTTATTCAGTTACCACCATGTAGAGGACTGAAATATGTACTTGTCATAGTGTGTCTGTTTTCAAAGTGGGTGGAGGCTTACCCTACCAGAAGGAATGACAGTATTACAGTCGCAAAGTAATTGCTACGAGAACTCATTCCTAGGTTCGGTTTCCCAGTAACTTTGGAATCAGATAGAGGAGGTCACTTCAACAACGATGTGATCAGAATAATCTGTGAAGCATTCCAAATTGAGCAAAAATTGCACTGTGCATATCGCCCAGAGGCTTCTGGAGTGGTTGAACAAATGAATGGCACAATAAAATCCAAATTGGCAAAAATGTGTGCATCAACATCGTTAGATTGGCCGGATGCATTGCCACTTGTGTTAATGGGACTCAGAAGCATTCCCGATAGAAATACCGGATTGAGTCCGCACGAAATAATCATGGGAAGAGCAATGAGACAAGCACATGTTCCTACAAGTAAACTGCTGAATATAACTGATGATATGGTTCTGGATTATTGCAAGGGATTGGCTGACCTAGTGCGTTCTGTCTCTCACCAGGTTGGGGAAGACGCAGTTTCCAGGCAGCCTGAGCAAGAGCATGATCTGAATCCCGGAGACTGGGTGGTTGTGAAGCATCACACGAGAGAAACGTGTCTATCACCCAGGTGGGGCGAACCTTGTCAGGTTATACTAGTTACGAACACAGCAGTGAAATGTGCAGGATTGCCTAATTGGATTCATGTAAGCCACACCAAAAGGGTACCGGAGCCTGAAGAAGAAAATCCTCAGATAGCATCAATAACTGAGGAAGCTGAAGGTTGCCCAGCTGAAGAATCTCAGGTGAGAGATTCGAGAGAAGCTGAAGAAGAACAACCGAGCACAAGTCAGGACTGGATACCAGTGGTTGACGTACCAGAAGTTTACAACAGAACAAGAAGCCGATTAAATTTAGAAGAAATTAGGGAAGACCAGATAGGTGAAGAAGAAGCAGCTCAAGAAGAGGAAAATGAAACAATAAAAAGACCTGAGCACGACCAGATAGGGAGAGGAAATTGGGCTCAAATAAACAACGAAACAACAAAATTTGAACAGGGACAGATAGGTTTAGAAGAACGCGGTCAGGCTGCAGAAGTACAAAGTGCAATAAGCCCTGATCAGGACCAGTTAGATTTAGGAAAATACATTCAAGAAGAAGATCACGAGAATCTCAAGCATGAAGACGCAAATCCTGAACAAGGTCAGTTACCAGAAACTCACAGTGGAGCAACGGAAGAGAAACCAATAAGACTTGAAAAAGAACAAATAGAAGAAGAAACTGAAATCGAAGAAAAACAAACTGTGCCACAACTTGAAATTAAAGGGATTTCTGAAGAAGAAATAAGAAGTGAAGAAACAGTGCAAACAAAGAAGGTCAGAAAAGGTGATCATTGGCCTAGTGTCATTAAAAGGGTGAAATACCATATAGAAACCAGAAGTGAAAATCCAGAACAAGTAAATTAAGTAACAAGCCTAACTGGACAAGCAAACGGAACTGCAAAACGAAAAAGCAAAAGACTGAAACTTGTGAACAATAAATTTAAAGGTCCTGATTGGACTTATATAATCCTTCAAGACTACGAAAGTTCAGAATCAAGTGAAAGTGGTGACAAAGGAACAAGTGCAGAACTGACCTATGAGAAAGAAATAAAACCACCTTGATAACGTAAAAAAGACTTGAAATAAAGATAGGAAGAGAAGTCTTCCTTGTCAAAAATGCCTGATGATAGAGTTGCTGGGAGATCGAAACAGAAATGTTGTAAACGATGCTGTGCTATATGCATATATAGTCTGGTAATGATGCTTATAGTATGGTTAGCTGTGATCGTAGCAATTCCTTACCTTCTGACACTGGAAAAAAAAGATTAACAACGAAACGAAGGGAAGGACAGATAACTTGAAAAGTAATAGAGTAGAACTAGAGGCAGAAGATGAACCAGAGTTTCATCATGAAGTAACAGATAACGACACTAGTTTGAATGTTTTTACAAAATTATTGTTTCAATATGTAGATACCATGGAAGTTAGTAATTGTTATGTCTGTATGAAATTACCTGAATCAGTAGCAGAAGGGTTAACATACCATCATTTACCATTAACTTATGGCATATCATGTAGTGTATTAACTAGTTTATTTTACAAAACAGGGAGACTTCAGTACTATTATTCGGATATAGATGTGATATTTTCTGAGGTTCCAATTCGAAAGAATAGGAATCCAGTGCTTAGTAGTAAAGATGCACAGTTTATGGGAGAATTTTTCTTAACAATGAAATCGATAGACATAACACATGCACATAGAAGCAATCTAACATGTTCATTACATGAAGAAGAAAAGATATTCTTGAATTTAGTAGAAGACAGAAGACAAGATTTCCAAAAGAAAGCGTCTGAGCATAAGGCTCATCTGCCACCTTGGGCTGAGAAAGAGGGTAGTTACACACCTGGCAAGGCTCAAGCTGCTATGGCTCTGGATTTTGTAAAGATAGGGAAAATTTGTCTACATAGGTTAAAGACTGAGTATAACAATATTTTCATCGGTACCAGTGAATGTGAACATAATTTCTTAATTCTTGGAGGTTGGGGATTAAAAGGAGGAACAGATTCAGTTTTTCCTGGAATTATTATGTGTGTGGGAATAAGGCTTACTTTAGGCTTCCTGCACGGTGGTATGGAAGTTGTTATTTTGGAATAGTATTTCCAAAAATATACCACGTAAACAGAAACACTGGGAGCAATGAAAATAATAGTGAATTAAAACGTAGTAAAAGAGCTAGTTTTTCTGAAATTGTAGGTGATATATTCGGTGCATTGATACCTTCAGTGGGAATAATTCTGAACTCAAGGAAAATATGTAAATTATCTACAGTGGTTGATCGCTTATCAACGGACACTGCTGGAGGATTTCTTATGATTAATGCAGAGATGGTTGCGATTAGATCTATGGTTATGCAAAATCGACTTGCTCTTGATATAATATTAGCAAAAGAGGGCAGAGTCTGTAAATTATTGAAGACAAAACACTGTTGCACTTACATACCTGACAAAAGTGCAGAAATTGGAACATATGTACAGAATATAACAAAACTTGAGAATGAACTAAAACCACTGGAAGTTGATAGTGTTTGGGAAAAATTGACAAATAGTATTTCGTCAATTGGTACCTGGTTTGCTAATGTAGGGAAAGGACTTATAGGTCAAATATTAGTACCCTTAGCAGGGATAGCAATAATAGTAATGTCAATAATAATATGGTGCAAATGTTGTAGAAAGAATGAGATGTATAGAGTGACAGGAAAAGGAAAGAAACGTAAGTTTGATGAAATTGAACTAGAAGATCTGAAAAGTGAATTATACAAGAAACTGAAAGGAGACGTTAAAAATAGAAAATGTAAAAATGATGCTGAGACAATTGTATGCTAAAGTTGGCATCTGGTTGTGGGTAATATTTGATGGCTCAGAAACGCCATCAGAGAGGGGATTGATGGAGCAAGAACTCACAATGAGACTTGCTCGTAAGCAATCTTCTCGCAGTATTAATTATTAATCTTTGTCATGTCTGTACTAACAAATGCACACATGAATACAATACGAGAGAAGCTTGCCTATGTGTTTAAATTAACAAATAACGCTTGTCTAAATCCAAAATGGCCGCTATTACGTGGGAAACTCATTTCGCATGTGTCAGCCATATCACATGGTATGACGTTTTTCTTTGCTTGGAGGGAAACCTTTGCTTCTGCGCAGTGTGTATTAAAATGGCTGCTTAATGTTTTCACGTGCTACAGCTTGCTCATATGCTGCAATCAAAACTAGGGTATTCTAATGCTATTAATGCGGGATAGTTATTAATTAAATGGAAATAGAGTAGAAAGTGTGGGTATACAGTGAAACCATTTATTTTGTGATTTTAATAATTTTCTTCTTTGACTTTTATTAGTTCGTAAATGGGCCTGGGTTGGTTGAACTGCAGCTCGAGAGACATTGGTTCTGCACATGCGCCCTGAAAGGCTGACCAGAGGAAGCAATGAAGTCAACTTGGAAGCCCTCCAAGGTCGCGAAGCCTGGTTCACAAGTTCATCTGAAACGTACCTGAAGTTGATACAAATGTATAAAAAATGTATTGCTGAATCAATGGGAAACGGGTGGGAAATAAAGCAAATGTATTAATTGTGATGGGTAGGGAAAAAAAATCACAGCAGGTTTCTTTTAGCAGAAAATCTTCACTCTCTTTGAAGGTGTTCTCATCCCAATTTCATCGCCATTGTAAAAGAATCCTCCAGATACAATAAATATAGTTTGTGACCATCCTTTAATGGAGCTTATAAATCCGCTTCCATATCATGCCTAGTATAACAGTTGAATCCCCAGTGAATGCATTTCTTAGACTTAACATCCCTAACATTCTCTAGAACTAAGTGACATCATAATGTCACTTACACATTATTACAGGCGGTACTTTAAAACAATGGGCTTAAAGAAATTGAACTAAATTGACATGGTGTGAGGATCAAACCCCTGTCCCTGTCCAATCAGAAGTAGTGGGCCCATAATTTTGAAACATTAATGGGAGGTACCTGGATGTAGAGGGGTATAATAGATATAGAATTAGTTAATTAGTTAGCATTAAGGCTGTCAGCTGGGAGAACCACAGAACGAGCTGATCGATTGCAGACTGAATCGCTGTCCAGAGAGGTCCTGAGGTGGGGGCAGCGGAGTCCATTAGAAGAAAGACACAGGAGAAATCGAGGAGAAGCGAAGTACCAGAGAGGGGAACGACGCAGGCGTCGTTGATAGAGAGGTCACCTGTCCTGTCCTGAACCTGGTCCTGAGGTCTTTGCTCTTCATCCTTCCTGGGACCTATCTTTCCAACTCCTTGGCCAAGGGGTTTGGTTTCTCGCACCTTTAGGTAAATATAAACGCACCTTTAGCTGTGCTGCTGTCTCTATCTTCTCCTTTCTGAGGAACCGTCATTGATCGATAATTGATTATTATGCTTCATCCTTGATATACGATTAAGTATCATGTGGTTCTGTATTTTACTCTGCTAAAACTTTAGATAAACCTTTTAAAACTTCCTGACTCAGTGATTATTTTAGAATTTATGAATTGAAATGAACGTCACTCATTTTAAACTTCCCAATTATCAAAGGGTCCATTGGTAAGTC
Source organism: Calotriton arnoldi (assembly GCA_963921515.1). Taxonomy (NCBI): domain Eukaryota; kingdom Metazoa; phylum Chordata; class Amphibia; order Caudata; family Salamandridae; genus Calotriton; species Calotriton arnoldi. Next base: position 566,065 of record CAWUFW010007077.1, on the reverse strand, counting down.
ATTACTCTTCAATCAGAAAAGTAATTGGTAGCAGGGATTTTTGATAAAGAGTACAACTGACCCACCAGCGGAAATTGCTAGTGTAGTATGAATGTATGGGCCCAGGTGAGTATTCGGTGTATGAATGCTTGTTGCTAGTAACCCGCTGGATCATCACGACTGACCAAGCCCCCTTTACCCAGCATATGATCAACGTTCACTTGGCCTTTGCCGGGCACCGCAGCCTCCTAGGCCCGGAGCCCTTCAGAGTGGTTCACATGGAGGCCCAGTCACAGGATGTGGTAAAGCCATAGCACCTTAGCATGGTCACACATGACTCTTGCCTGGGCACTGTCACCTCTGGCTGAGGCCTGCCTGCGGCCCTGTTAATTGACGCAAGTCTGTACCTGGGGAGTAAGCAGAGGAAGCAGCTTCCTGTTGCTATGGGGTGCTCCTGGTGACACATCTCCCTGCGGAGTGCCGTTCACACATGGCTTACAGGGAGAGTTCAGCGACAGGCCGAGGAGCTTGTGCGAAAAGGAGGAATTGGTAAAACTAGAGAACTCAGCCGGTCTTGCCTGTTTTCCCAAATTTACACGGATCACTGGCTGTTTTTATTGACAGATGCTTTATAGAGTATGAAGAAACCACACTATGTTACCTGTTCTGTCACACACATATTGCACACTTAGTGTCACTGGATGGGAATAGTTTGTTTTGATGATGCACAGTGTCCATACTTCTCTGCTCTCACAGCCGTGTATAACTCACCAGAAGCCAGTAATGAGCAATAAGTGATGGCTTAGCAAACTGTAGGTCAAGTTGGAATACCACCATTCAGAATCCCCTTGGAAGAATTGGGCTTGGTTGCTCGCAGTCATACATGTTGGTTCTTTCTGCCCACCACTTTCAAATTTCACCAGCCGCCTCTGGGACAGGAAGACAGACAAGGAGATAGTAGTGCATCTATGAATTATAAGTTAATTATTGATCTTGTAGCTCTCTGGTATAAACCATTTTTCTTAAGCCAACAATGCACACCAGTTCCTCAAGCAAGACTATTCAAAGGAGGTGTTAGATAAACTAAATAATAGGGACGCTAACAGTGCAGGAGTCTCTATTCACCCTAAAGCAGAAGTCTTCAAACTGGGGGGCGGGCCCCCCTAGGGGGGCCTCAAGTGGTGGGGGGTAGGAGTGCTCCGTGATCTGGCCAAAAGAAGCATTATACTTTGTTTTCAGCAGGGAAAAAAATGAAGACGCTCTGTAATGGGCCATCACTAACATCTTTTGTCATTTATATCCTGACTGGGAGAAGGTATCAAAAGGGAAGGGACTCCAAATATTCTTCAAAACCCCCACCCCGATTTCTAATAATCACACTGTGGATACTTTTACATGTTAGTAAGGCCTGCCTGACCACAATAGTTTGGCAATCATGTATTTGATTGCGTTTTTAAAATGGTAACATAACTTAACTACTTAACTGCAATGTTTAAATAGGTCTAGACACATTTAAACATTGCCAATTTAATAGAATAATTGTGAAAAGTTTTGAGGGGGCCTGATGATTTCTTAGGTCGAGCCTAGCGGCAGCGCGCATGCGCTGCACGCTCTGCGAGACTGCTATAGTAGAGTATGGGAGAGAAGCGAGCACCCACTCTCCTCCCATATTTTTGATTGGCTCGTGTCATTGTCTTTCGTAAATGCAGCCTTCGGATTCGTTAATAGGCTTGTTAGTCCTTCCTTAGTACGGCCTTGTCTTCATTTGTAATCTACCATGGCTACTGGCCCCTTTACTTCGGTTGTTACACGGGACATGTTATTTAGTCTGTAAGCACTATTTACTTTATTGAGTTTCTCTTACTGCAGGCCGGACATGCGCTGCTTCAGCTGAAACCGCTTGTGTTTTGTTAAGCAGCACAGCCGCCCCCGTAACACGGGCGCCTGCTTTCAATCACTTTAACCCGGCATAATCTCATGTCTGTTTCAACCCCCCCCCCCCCAAGTAAAATGGATTTACAAATGATTAGCGAAAGTCATGTGAATTCCAGGTAGCACATAATCCTGTGCTAATGGGCTGAAGCTGACAACAGCATATCTGTGTTACATGTCATCTGTGCTAAAGCCACCTGACGAGTTGTTTTCAAAAGCCTGTTTTATCAACACCACTACCACAAATACCACCAATACCACCACCATCAATACCACCACCATCAATACCACCACCACCACCACCAATACCACCACCACCGCCAATACCACCACCACTGCCAATACCACCACCACCATCAACACCACCAATACCACCACTAATACCACCACCACCAATACAATACCACCACCACCATCAATACCACCACTAATACCACCACCACCAATACCACCACCAATAGCACCACCACCACCACCAATACCACCACCACCAACAATACCACCACCACCGCTAATACCACCAACACCACCACCAATACCACCACCACCACCATTAACACCACCAATACCGCCACCAATACCACTTTCACCACCACCACCAATACCACCACAATACCATCACCACCAATACCACCACCACCACCAATACCACCAGCAGCAATACCACCACCTATACCATCAGCAATACCACCACCAATACCACCACCACCAATACCACCACCACCAATATAATACCACAACCACCACCAATACCACCACCACCACCAATACCACCACTATTACTACCACCACCACCAATACCACCACCACCAATAGCACCACCACCACCAATACCACCACCACCGCCAATACCACCAACACCACCACCACCAATACCACCACCATCACCAACACCACCACCATTAACACCACCATTAACACCACCAATACCACCATCACCACCACCACCAATACCACCACCAATACCACCACCACCACCAATACCATCACCACCAATATCACCACCACCAATACCACCACCATCACCAACACCACCACCATTAACACCACCATTAACACCACCAATACCACCACCACCACCACCACCAATACCACCACCACCAATACCACCACCACTAACACAATACCATCACCACCACCAATACCACCACCACCAATACCACCACCAATACCACCACCACTGCCAATGCCAATACCACCACCAATACCACCACCACCAATACCAATACCACCACAACCACTAATACCACCACCACCAATACCACCACCACCACCAATACCACCAACACCACTATTACCACCACCACCAATACCACCACCACCAATACCAGCAAATACCACCACCAATACCACTACCAATACCACACCCACCAATACCACCACCAATACCACCACTGCCACCAATATCACCACCACCAATACCACCACCACCACCACCACCAATACCACCACCACCACCATTACCACCACCAATACCACCACCACCAATACCACCACCACCACCAATACCACCATCACCACCAATACCACCACCACCACCAATACCACTACCACCACCAATACCATCCCACCACCACCAATACCACCCCACCACCACCAATACCACCACCATTAACAACACCACCAATACCACCACCACTGTCACTACCATCAATACTACCAATAGCACCACCACCACAAATACCGGCACCACCACCAATACCACCACCACCAACACCACCACCACCAATACCACCACCACCAATCCAATACCACCACCACCTATACCACCAACACCAATACCAATACCACCACCACCAATACCACCACCAATACCACCAATACCACGGCCAATACCACCAATACCACCACCACCAATACCACCATCACCAATAACAATACCACCAATACCACCTTCACCACCACCAACACTACCACCACCACCAATACAACCACCAATACCACCATCACCAACCACCAATACCACCACCACCAATACCACCACCAATACCACCACTAATGCCACCACCACCACCAATACCACCACCACCACCACCCATACAACCACCAATACCACCATCACCACCAATACCACCACCAATACCACTACCACCACCTCCAATACCACCAATACCACCACTACCAATACCACCAATACCACCAATACCACCTCCACCACCACCACCACCAATACCACCACCAATACCACCACCACCACCAATACCACCACCACCAATACCACCACCACCAATAACACCACCAATACCCCACCACCAATACTACCACCACCACCACCACTAATACCAATACCACCACTAATACCAATACCACCACCAATACCCCCACCACCAATACCAGTACCACCACCACCAATACCAATACTACCACCACCACCACCACCAATACCACCACCACCAGTACCACCACCACCAATACCAGTACAACCACCACCAATACCACCACCACCAATACCACCATCACCAATACCACCATCTCTCGCTTACTAATAATAGCAGGAGAACTGTACATGGCCGGAGCTTCAGCCGAGACTGACCCTCCCTCCCTCCATGCCTGCCATAAAGCACAGCCCGCCCTGCACCAGGAGGTGAAGCCAGGGCCCTACTACAGCTGGAGTGTTTTTTATTAGGCTAAAGATAGCAATGACATTACTCAATGCCACACTGCACAATAAAATCATGGAGAGGGCAGGAACTAGCCCCCCCTCCCACTCTTCCTCCTGAGCCGCGACAGTGTAATGACAGAGCGAAAGGTGTTGGAGCGCTTTGTTAGTGTTTATAGCTCGGATAATATGTAACTCTCACTTCATACTTTGTGTCTGTGTAATTTACAACACTTACACATCTTCTTCACTGCGCTATTTATCACTACTTTGAAGACGTCGCAGGCCGGTCTCTTCCTCTGATATTTACAATCTAACAAGAGGTCAAGAAGGCCCTTTATTGCAATGTTATAGGTCTCGCATTTGCAAGAGTTTAAGCTTTTAGTATTGTAAATGACAATGCCTTTTATTTATGTTTTAAAACCCAAAACATAAATAAAAGGCTTTGTCATTTACAATGCCAATAGCTCAAACTCACGTGAATGCGAGACCTATTGCATTGCAAATGCTTGTTTTTTTGACAGGGGGAGGTAAGATGGGGGGGCACGTCATTAAAAGGTTTGAAGACCACTGGCCTAAAGGAAGATGTAAATGCATGTTAATTTTTTTCACCAGTCCACTGTGCGACATGAACCTAGGTTATTTTTCCCTTTCGCTCGTTTTTGTTCTATTTGTGGAAAACAATATTTTACCATGTTGTAAAATAATATTATGAGATGAATATAAGTGAAGCATGAGGAGCTGGGGTAAGTAATATGGGAGCTTTTCAGAGACATTATCTTTGATGCGGGTTCACAATCACACCATGGCGCTCAGCATTTCCAGGGAACGGATTTCCAAAACGCTGCATGCAGTATTAGAGAAAAATAAATATGAAGACGGTCCACTATGAAATGCATTGCTTCCAAGCTCGGATTATGGCAGAGTTAATATTAATGAGAATTATAATTGGATCTAATGCCTTACACGGATGCAATAGACTGATAACATGCATAATTGTCTGTCTACAGCAAATCTTAGTTCTGCTCTTCTCGGAACAGCTTTTCAGGTTCGGCTTTGATTTTCCAGGTAACACTGCAAAGAGGCAGCAGCACAATCTTTTCACGCTAGATAGAAGAAACAGCAGCTTACTCTCAGATAATTACTCCAGCTATTTTGCATGTGCTGGAGTTAGGTGGCTTTTAAGCAACATTATGTTATGTTGTTTTCACCATAATTTCACATTAATGTGTGTGACTGATTAGAGGAGATTAGGAGCCTGATTTAGGGCTTGGTGGATGGAGTAAAGGCAGACAGGGTGGCAGATGACTTTTCGCCTGCCACCCTGCCTTTACTCCGCCTGCCAAATTTAGAGATGTCAGGACCGTGAACATCTCTATACATTGGCAGAGACCACTATTATGGCGGTTTCTATAAATGTAGGAAAGGTTTGACAGATGGCTCCTTCAAACATAATGCCGGCCGGAGGCAGAGTCCTTCCACGGAGAAAGATGGCGCCTCAGAGTAGAACTCAGTGAGCCTGTGAGACATTGTGCCCCTACTACCTCTTACTGCGTTTGACCGATGGGGACAAACTTGTGAACAGAGGGGATACACGGGGTTGTGACATCGCACTCGGGTATGAGCTGCTGCCCGGGCCATGATACTGGAGTTCAGAGAGAACAGCAACACTACCCTCTGTCCATCAGGAGACTAGGGGGTATGCCTCGGAAGGAACAACGAACAACAGTGCTGGCTGCAGCAATGTTTATCTAGAGGAGTAAGAGCCCATGTCTGAGGCCCGTCTTCAATTAACAGCGAGAACACTGACATACCAGGCCCTGAGACCCTCTAAACTGCTGAGCACCGCATATAGACAAGCCAACGCAACACCATAGTGAGGACCTATGATTGCACTTTGGGAAAGCAGAGTCAACTGCAGCAGTTGAGGCCTAAGAACCACGTCCTACAGGGACAGTGCAATTGGGGTGGTCCAGACTGCGGCATACGAGACAGTGGCCAAGGGCATGGGGCGAGGCCCAGACTGACATTTTGACCTAGAGCTACCAGATTTTGGGTACCATGGATAAACCCTTGAGAGGAATGGAGACACTGCCAATCACAATGAAAGTGGTCTAAAGGAGTGACCAGCCTCGCTGGTGGCCTACATTAAATCGGAGGTGTGTGCATGGCTGTGTCTCGCCATGAGACACTTGGGGCCTTACACCTAAGAAAAGTCACCACATGTACAGAACAGTCAAGATCCCTCCTGTGCCCTCCTGTGCCGCCGCCTCGAACGCAGGGGTTCAGACATTACTCATGCCAGTCACTAGAAGGGGAACAGACCTTCATCAATCAAAGTTCATCATGGCCCTAACTTCCATGCACCACCCATCAGGAGGCCCTGGGCGACCCTAATTTTTCTCACTAGACCTATGCAGCTGCAGCAGGCCTCATCAGCCCTATTCATCCCAGCTGTCTAGCAGTAACATATCAGGCAGAAGTAGGAGTGTACTATACACCCACCTAGTCCACCCACCAAAGGGCAAATCCTACCATCAGCCCTCTCTGAGTCCGCCCTGGACACACAAGGCCTCACCCCTCATTCCCATCCCCCAAGAGTAGGTAACAATGGATTACAGAGAACAACCCGAGAATATGGACTAGAAGTGATACTGGATAGTGACCGCAAAGGGCATTGCAAAAAGGGCCACTCCAGCAGCTTCATGGGGAACACCTGATTCAATATAAAGCAAGAGATGCTCAAGTCTTAGTACAGCCAAGCAATTATAATGCATTTGAATTATTGCGTACAGTGGAGCTGTGGCGCCCCCGCCCTGCATCCCAATGTCTAGCGGCAAAGCCACCAGGCAGATGTTGTTGAGGGGATCAGGGCAACAGTTAACCAATTTACACAAGAATCATTCATGGATCTTATCTTGAAAGAAATCTCTGCAGTCAGTGACCTACTGGGTGCCATGGACACAAAAATATTGGACCTCACATTGGACATGAAGACACTTAGGGCGGAGGTGGAAAACTTAGAAAACAGGATGACATCAATAGAAGCTAAAGTAGACATCTCAGATTCTTGGGGACTGGACATCTGTTACTTAAAGGAGAAGGTAATTGCCCTGGAGGATAGATCAAGGTGGAACAACACCTACTTTTATGGGATCCCAGAGAAAATTGAAGCCAACAACATCTGAGGCTTTCTGATCCAATCACTCCCTGCCTCCTAAACATTACTTTCACGCTGCCATTGCAGCTACAGCGAGCCTATTGAACATGAACCTGGAATCCATCATCTACCACAACACACAGACCCAGACCAGTCACAATCTGCTTCATGAGACACAAACAAGCCCCACAGGTTCTAACAGCAGTTAGAAAATAGGTCCCATTCACTCTCGAAGGAAACAAGATACAGATCGGCACAGATTTTTCAGTGTAAACAAGCGCCAAATGGATGTTCTTCCTGTCACTATGACCCAAACTTTGAAAATGGAACACCCTATATGGCCTACTAGAGCCGGCAATGATGTGGATGACGATGGGTGGGAAATCCAAAGACCACAGAGATCTGGAAGAGCTAGAAAGATTGTTAAACAGTATGGACAACCAACAGATGGGTGTTGCCCTGCCGCACATGAAAAACAATCTACCTCTGCATTATGAAGGACCATCTACCCAACGTCACATTAGGCAGCAAGACTGTATCTTTAGAGAGCAGGCACTAATAGAGACAAAGCAAGGTCCCCCTATAAACCACCCCCAGCAGGAGCAGACTGAGTGAGATGAGTGTACTTGGGATTTGATCACATCACAGACCCTGTCCTGTTTCACTGGATATTAAATATTGGTTTATGTTCACTGATTAGATTATTTGTGTATGCACCATTAGGACACATGTTCGGACCCATGGGATTATCATCACTTTCCCCTGACCCCACCCATGTCCTATCAATACACACGATGGCCACCCAGCACCAGAGACTAGCACATAGGGCCAGATGTATGACCCGCCAATTTGTGAGTCGCAAATTGCGTCACATTTGCGACTCGCAAATTGGTATGCACAACAGTGTCTGAGACACTGTTTGCGATTCCCAATGGGGTCGCAAATTGCGAGGCTCATGAATATTCATGAGCCACTCGCAATTTGCGACCCCATTGGGAATGGTGTGCACTCCCAGGGATGGTGGCCTGCTGGGCTCAGCAGACCTCCATGTCTGGGACTGCTTTTAAATAAAGCATTTTTTTTTTTAAAAATGCAGCCCGTTTTCCTTAAAGGAAAACGGGACGCATTTGAAAAAAAATAAAGTGAAACATTTTCGTTTCATTTTTTAAGGGCAGGTAGTGGTCCCTGGGACCACTGCCTGCCCTTAAAAAATATTTTGGGGGCCAGTCACAAAGGGGAAGGGCTCCCCTGGGGACCCCTTCCCATTTGCGACTCCATTATCACCCTCTTGAAGAGGGTGGTAATTTGCGAATGCTTTGCGACCGCAATTGCGGTCGCAAAACATTCATACATGGGGTTGCGGTCGCTATTAGGAAGGGAACGCCCCTTCCTAATAGCGACTCGCAATTCCTAAATAGCGAGTCGCAAATAAATTGCGACTCGCTATTTAGGAATTGTACATAGCCCGTTCACATTTTGCATGCGCAAACGGGTCGCAAACCCATTTGCGCATGCAAAATAGGGTCGTACATCTGGCCCTTATTCTCTAGAATCCATAACATACGACAGGAGATGTTTTGATTCTGTGCCCACCACTCTTCTCCTTCTCCATTTCCCTCATTCCTTTCCCTCCTTACCTGCCACAACTTCTTCTGAAATGCCTTCCCCCTCCAGCCTTGCCTCTCTCCACCACATTGCCTCTTACTACCACAGACAAACTCGTCATGCCCACTCCCCCATAGCATGTGAAGCATAGACCAAATGGCCTACACAGTAGATGGCCCAAGGACAGCTGTGGGCTCCAATGAAGGAGCTAGAGGGATCTGCCCACTGTCAAAGAAACAGTATGGAGTAGTTGTTCCTGTCATTTCCCAGCACCAATTTCTGAAAATGAGATTCCCTATTTCCATATACCTGGCCCCATTCTTTTTTCTCCCCCCTGCAAATATGTCAGTCCATCGACTAATCTCACATCCAGTGCAGAGGTACCCTCCTTTCCCATTTCACTCCCCCACTACAACCACCTGCTACTCCAGAAGCTGTGAAAGCCTCACCTGTTTCCCCCCTCAACAGCATCCGGATCTCGTATGCCCACACATACTAGTTCTCATTACCACTACTACCAACAAAACCTCCCGCCATGTGACGATTATCTCCCTTATTGGACACAGCTTAACAAACTACATGAAGTGAAAAATACTTTCTTATTTGGCCTCCAAACAGGCAAACATCTCCCTTATACAAGAGGCACACCTAATGCAAACTGAAGCTGCAAAACTGAAAAGGGACTGGGTGGGGAGGGTTCTCTATAGCAGCAAGGCTCCTCAACAACAGACCACAGAAGCCCCAAACCCAGGCTCCAAGAAATGTGGAGTTGCTATTCTAGTGAGGAAATCACTCCCATGCACAATGTTGCAGTAGTGGTCAGACGAGGAGGGGCACTATATGTTCTGATGAAACTCAGTACAGGACATCAAGTCATAGGTGTGGGTTCTGTACATACACCAACAGGAAGCAGAGACACCTTCCTCCATTGATTCAAAAGAATCCTGACTGAACTGGGTACCACATAGACAATAATCGGAGGTGATTGAAATCTAGCCCCAGATGCCATTCTCGATAGGAGGGGCTCAAATGATAAAGCTGATAATAAGGATAGGGCTATTCTGAAGGATGTGAGGGATGGCCATGGCCTTTTCGATACCTGGCACTTACTACACCCAGAGGACAAAGTATATACATATCATTTGAATGTACATGACACACAGTCTACTATAGACTATTTCTTGATTTCCCAAGCTGTGATACTTCTTAAACTTCATAAAGACATACTGGGAATCTCACTCTTCGATCATGCTCCCATCAGTATATGAACAGACTGAAATCTCCGGAAACCCTATAGAATCCGAGATGCCTCAACATTTCTCACTACAAAATGACCCTGGAGAAAGGCCATCTAAAATCTTATGTGGTTACGTATTTGAAAGAGAATAAAGAATGAGTACAATCAGCACAAATGTTATGGGCAGCAGCAAAAGCCACGGTACAAGGTCAAGTGATGAGAGACGTATGATGCACAAACACACCCTTCACCTGACAGAGAAGTCCGCTGTAAGTTAGAACATGCTAACATTGAACTAAAGAGCTTATTCAATGCCAATGCAGAATACATGTGAAATATAGACTTTAAGCTCGTCTCTACAAAAGTCAACAAGAGGCATCAACGGCCATCTCTGCAATTTGTGATCATAATGGCCAGCTAGTTAGCTACCACAAGGGATAGCCACAACATTTGTGGACTATTACAAAGGTCTCTAAAGTTCAGAACTAGGGAATGAGGAGACCCACATGGATGACTTCTTTGGTACTGTAACACTCCCTTGGCTCAACGATGAAGCTAGAGCACTCTTAGGAGATGAAATATCGAAAGACAAAAATGCCCAAGCTATCTCAACATTCCTGTATAATAAGGTACCAGTTGAGGATGATATCCCAGGTGAATTTTACAAATGGGTTGAAAACAAAGCCATGAACCCCCTCTATGAAATCTATAAAGAGGCAGTGGAGTTGGGAAGCGAATCAGCCCTTTCTAATAGAGTACTAATATAGGTTCTCCCCAAGCCCACGAAAGACTCCTATGTAGCAGCTATCACCCAATATCTCTGCTTAATGCAGACACTAAAGTCCTGGTAGATATTTTATCCACTTTGCTCTAAAAAGTGATGTCTACCCTTATCCGTGGCTCACAAGTGGATTTCGTACAGGGCAGAACCTCTCGGAATCACATGCATACTTTAGCGCATGTCCTTTGGATGCTGAAGAGGTGGTAGACAGGATCGAATGGAACTATATGTTTCACACCCTTCAGAGGTTGTGTCTAGGGGATGACTTTATTAACATGGTGCAGTGGCTATAAAAAAGCCATACGGCACAAGACAACTGTGGAGGGTTCCTGTCTGAACCATTTTCTGATTGGTGGGGGACTCGTTAAGGATGCCCTCTGTCATCCCTCCTGTTTTTATTGGCCCTGGAAGCTCTAACTGCAGCCATTCAGCAAAACACTCAGCTAGTGGGAGTAGCCACACCAGCTGGCCCTTCCAAAATCCTTCTATATGCAGTCCATATGTTACTTATTATCACTGATCTTCAGGAATCATTGATGATTCTTATGTCAACAATTTCTGCTTTCTCTGAAGTATCAGGTTATAGGGTCAACTGGGACAAAAGTGAAGCCCTCTCGCTATCTCGAGATGCCACAAAAGCTGTTATCGCTCCATATAAGTTTCAGTGGAAACCTGACCTGAGAGACTTAAATATCACAGAGTGTATGTTAACAGGGGCCTGGAGAAAATGGTCACCCATACCTATAACCTAGAACTGCTTGCTTAATTTGTAAAATATGAAGTCCAGGTGCTCAAATGTTTGTCGGATGCCTCACCTACTTTCCCCGGCTCCACCCACTTCCTCTCCTGGTTCCCACAATTAATCATATATATATAAATCAGCATATAGGAAATGTTACATAAGCCAGGCCCAAAGGACTACAAGGTGTTGGAGTGACATGTCATTAATATGGGTAGGCAGTATAGTTTAAGACTGCTTGCTCTGGAGAAGCACAACCTCTGAATTCAAAATGGAACACCATAATTGGGGGTTCTCTTTAATAATAAAAATTGATTTCTACCAAAATTAACCCTTTTTGCAACATTAATCTATGCTCTAACCTATACTTTGCACCGTGCATGCAGTTCTTTGACAACACTTAATAATTCACTGTTCTAAATTAGGATTTTTAACTTATAAACTGTAACAAAAGGATGTCTCTTACAAAAGCAGTAACCCACTGACCTATTTACATTATGTGCACTTTTGATCTGCATGGTACACATTCTTTACAGAAGGCATATTAACCCTCTGCGCTACCTACTGATGAGTCAAAACCTCTACTAGACACAACTCCCATCGCTCTCCATGAAGAACATTAATCATGGAGTTATCTTGACATCTTTATTGTTGCTTGGAAATTGCTGGAGGCAAGGAACTCAAACACTGCGCACCCTGAAGCCAGCACCCAGTTTGGTGGTACCGGTCGTACTACCCTAGAGTCGGCCATGAAACCAATTAAATACTGGGGTCACGGTGTTACCGCACGTGGCACAGAGAGGGTGCAACACTGCCAGTAAACCCAAATTCACCTCTACAGTAGGCACTGCGTGAGTAGATAGTGTTGTGTGAGGACTGCGACGAGGACAAAGGCAGAAATAAAATGAAAACATGCCCACGGCAGCGGATAGCACTTGAGCAGCGTTTTTCTGACACCAGCAGCATTCAAGGGACTCGCTCCAGAGACTGGTTTGGCTGCTGGCAGAACAGGTATTTCGACCTGCATCATGCATGAAAAAAAGTAAATACAGAGTGAATACTGCATGGGATGTGTGCCACTGCCAGCAAAGAAATACAGCTAAGGGGTGTGTGCATTGTGTCCTGCTCTCACTATGGAGGTGCCATGTGCTCACTAGAATGTAAAGCAGCACTCTACTACCGGCGGGTGTCATGCGGGTGAAGGGTGCATACCGTACCCCACAACAGCAACCACACTCTGCACAAACAACCTGAGCCACGAGCACGAGGCTTGATGACATCGAAAATAAACTTTCAACAGGAGCACTGGGGAGAACAGGTATTATTAAAATACCAAAACCAAAGTATATGCGAAAGAGATAAAAAGGCACGGAAAAACAGCATTTCATGCGAGACAACTATGTCAACGATAAGACAGAAAAGGGTTAAGGTCATAAGGCAAGGCCTTTCCCTCCTTCCAGCCTCAAGGCCCAGAGCATTGCACACAGAGCCGGCGGCATGATTGCTCGGACTCGAAGTCTGTTTACCAAACACAGTGACTGTCACACCACGCTCAATAAAAAGCAGCATTGTTGTGGGTACTTACTGGGTTACTGGCGGCACTGCCTTTATTAGGCCTACTGCTGCACACACACTACTGCACAACACGCTGGCTGCTTCAAAAACTAAAATATGTCGTGCTGAACTGGCGGTAACTCGTGCAGCCCCTGGGTGCAGGCATTGGAATTTTGAAAAAAGCTTACGCACATGCACGCGGCTTCCGCCCCTACCCCAAAGAACCAAATCCTGTCCAATGAGTGGCCAGCCTGTTATGTTTCATATAGGAACCCTAATATAGGCCCGGGTAACATCATACCCTTTCACCTACATCACCTCCCCTACATTACACACTAACAAGCCTTTTAAGGATTTACCTCCTTTTATGGACTGAACCTTTTACCTAGTTCTAGGCCTGGGTGCAGAAGGAGGGTTTTTCCCGAACAATAGTGTTCTATGACTTCATCTTTAGATTGACACTGCATGAATAAAATATTCATGAGGCTACTTGGAAACCAGGCAGGGGCTATACACCACCTTCCTAATATCTACGCACAAGGTTCATCACACACGTCATCCTCATACCCAACAATGGCTAACACAAGAACAAGGGACAAAGGGACTCTATATACTTTCCTGTATAAATACAGCACCTCTTGCTAGCAGTAGTTAGAGGGAACTGAGACTTCCAGGCCGACACACTGACCAGAGTCGCTGAGGCTCCTGCACGCAAACGCTCCAGCTGACAGTGGTCTGAACATCCCTTGCGGGGTGTCCAGCTCGAGACCAAGAGGGGCTCCTACATTCTCACTTCAGGTAATGGGGTTTGACCAAATCCTAGAGGGATTCTTGGCTGCACACCTACTCACATGCTAGGTACACTTAGGTACATCTAGATAGGCATTGTAGCAGTATGCACTCGCTTTTATTAATGCATTTTATATTCATGTATTTATTCATGCTTATTGGAAGATGATAGAACTGTACTATCCTTTTATATTCATAGTACTGCTAATCATATATCTCTGCTACTGTCTAATGGTTGTTTTAGCTCATATACTTTACACGAGAATAACAACTGTTCAATAAATCCTTATTGAAACGCCCAGACTGTTTATTCTGTGTACCTCTGAGATAAACTAAATGAGCACGAGTGACTGAGCGAAAAGTAGGACATTGTTTCCACGATCTTGAGGGATCTGGGTTGTCATGTTCTGAGGTTGCCAGAAACTAATCTCTCCCCGATAAGAGGAGACACTAGTGGCACTGTGAGCTAACTTTTGCAAACAGGCTAACATTTCTCGGTGGGGTGTACAGAATCAGTCTGCCACCAAGCCCACAGTTTATGTTATCCAAACGCGCAGGTCCTGCATGGGTACTATTGGAACTACACGACATGGTGCCACCAACGATGGTTGGGCTCTTATTTAACAGTAGAATCTGAGTAGTTCAGTCGTGCTATTCTCAGAGACCCCTACTCACAAAAACGCCAGAGACGTCTGGAGTGGGTGGGCACAAACTCCGCCACAGCTGAGTAGGCGAGAAATCCTATTTGTTGGCTGTTGGTTATTCAAGCTTGAAGGACATTTAGTTCCTAAAATTGTGCATAACACCTTATCTTAGTTCCCTTGAACAAAACTTCTCCTTTTACAAAAATGACTGAGGAAAATAACACAGTAGTAAATATACACCTCTCAGACGAGGAAGAAGATACAAATGCAATACAAATTGCACAAAAATTCAGACGCACTATCACCCTGAAATTAATGGACTATGGTTTAACATCTAGGGGTGGCTTAGTAGCTTTCGTGATTCAGGCACACGAATCAAACAAAACAGAGATATTTTACTCGTGGGTTACATTCCCAGCAGCAGATGCAAGAACACAGACATTTCACTGCTATACAGAAGGAGATGCACCACAGGAATATGGTCCTTGCGAGGATACAGAAATTCCACTCACTTACCAGGAACACCTATACTGATTTAAAGGCGCCCTACCCCACATAAGACACAGAGCAAGATTAGGTCCGCTTGAAGGAGATGGTGCAACATGGCCATTATTAGCGGCCTACACACCACATCCTGACATTGAAACAATGCCACAGCCAGACTTACTCTTACAACACAAGGATTTAATCAAAATCTACAGAAACGTGACACAGTATGTCATGAGGACTTTCACAGTCCAACCAACATCAGCTGCAACAAATGGAACTCAGTTTCAAGGTACAGCAACTAAAATTACACCACAAACATTACACGCAGTAATGGGCAAAATGCCCATGAAACGTGAACAAATGCCATTTTGGGTAGCTCAGAAAATAACTCAGCTAGAGGCAGTATTTCCGAATACTACCCCATTTGAAAACACAGAATGTTAACAATCTGCTTGCCCATGGGGATAACACCTCTTGGGGTACAGTCTTTGCTGCCATATATACCAGAACACATGGTATTTTTTCATTAGCAGTAGTACCTGCTGTATTAAGACAAATACAAAATGAGTACGGAGCAGATCCTGCCCTAAACTTAGGGATGAAGTTATTAAATAACTATGACCAGGTATCGGCCATAAAACTAGCTAATATTAAAGGGGAAGCAGCTTCAGTGGCAATCTACCAACGCCTAAGGGAGTTCAGTCCGTTGGATCAACAACACGAACTGCCCAAAATTATTGAAACTGCATATGCAGAGTTAGGCAGAGACAGATTGGGTGGGAAAGCATTAAAACCACAACTGATGGGCAGTCCTGAAAAGGATACTACAAAGCAGACACCTGCTTCTTCTAAAAAGAAGTGGGATAGTAAAAAACAACAAAAGTTTAAAAACAGATTTCAATTCAGAGGTAGATCTCCTCCACAGGAGCCCTCTGAAAAGAGGTATAACCTCAGGAATAGGGATAATATTAGGAAACCTGACAGGTATCAGGATACTGATATATGTTCCTCTCGTCCCTTTCAGGGCTTGACGAAAAACTCAGAGAGAGAAGGACGGTCAGAACACAAAGAAGAGCGTACGAAGTCCAGAGACAAGCAACACGCTCAAGATTATACTTCCAAAAAAGAAGAAAAACAAAAATCAAAACCACAATTTAAGAAAAAGAAAGTTGCAGGCATAAAGATCAGACATGCCCAGAATTCTGATGACGCAGCTTCTGAACGGGGAATGGGCTCTGACGATGCTAGACAGTGCGGCAAAAGTAACAATAGCTCGCCAGAACCTGAAGGAATTTCTGGTGACAGCGGACTTGAATGATTACATCACGGTGGAAACACCAGACACCAGGGTGAGCGTCCCACATAAGTTACACGAAATAACACTCCAAATGGAGGGGGACAAGCCCAGGAAAGTCAAAGGTCTCTTTTGGGAAAATCTGTCATCTGGTTATGACATCCTATTAGCAGAACAAGATTAGCCACCAACATTCGTTATGGAGTGCCCCAGGGGAGAAACTATAATTTTTCCGTCATTCTCCGACCACGTTCCCATACATCTTAAACATGCATATGCACAGGAGTGGGCGGTTGCCCTAGCTCCAGCATTGTACAAAAATCATGCAGGTTGGGATGAGGATTCAACCCACCACGTGATCCCGTTAAAAGTTTCACCTAATGCTCAGAGGCAATATCCAATAAAGCAAGAAGCTAAAAAACAAGTCAGGGAGATCTTAGATCAACTTGAATACCAAGGGGTGATTGAAACATGCACCTCACCAATGAACAATCCTTTGTTTCCTGTATCGAAACCGGACAATACATATCGTCTAGTTTTAGATTACAGACATTTAAACTCATGCACAAAGACATTTGCTGTCCAAAATGCACACAGTGCTGCATTAATGAATAACATTGTGCGGAAAAGATACAAAACTACATTAGATATCTCAAATGGATTTTTCTGCCAAAATATAGCGCCTGAAAGCAGGTATTTGACCGCATTCTCAGCGTTGGGGTCCCAGCGGCAATTTTGTTGTCTCCCCCATGGCTATAAGAACAGCCCGGGGGTCTTCTCAGCAAGAGTAACAGAGTTACTCCAAAAGTTTGATGAGGAAGCATTGTCCTATGTGGATGATATTTATCTAACGGACGATGACTTAAAAAGGCACTTGACCAGGGTGAGCACCATTATCATGGGATTCGCCTCTGAGGGCTACACATTTAATTTTAGGAAATCTAAAATCGCCCACCTCAATGTCCTGTTTTTAGGATATGATCTGTCAAGTGAAGGGAAGAGCCTGGCAGCTAACTTTTTAGAAAAGTGTGCGCTGCTCCAGCCTCCAAAATCATTAAACAATCTACAATCAATACTGGGATTCCTAAATTTCTGCAGAACAAACATTTTTGATTACGCAGAAAAAGTTAAACCTTTCTACGAATTATTAAAACCTGACTTTTCAGTCAGACATTGGACACAGGAACATTCAAATATCCTACGTTCATTACAAGCAGACATGATTGCTTCCAAACACTTACAGACACGCGTAAACGCACACAACTTGGTGATCTGTGTAATAGCGGGCCAATGCGGGTACACTTACTTAACCTTCAATGAAGGCGAAACAGTACCAATTGCATACAAATCACACCTATACACAAGCGCAGAAATGCGTTTCACATCAACTGAAAAAATACTGACAGCAGTTCAGACCGCTGTAACAAGAGAAAGAGCACTGGCTCAGGGGAAACGCATAATTGTCGTAACCCCAGTACCAGCTTTAGAAGCTGTTACAAAGGCTAGCATTCCAAATGCAAAAGCTTTACATCCGAGATGGATACAATGGGCTAATTCTCTTGCTGCAACGGACGTTGAATACAGATTTGACCCAAGTCTAAAACCACAAGCATTTCTGCAATACGAACAAGAATATCCTCTACCTAATGAAATATTGCCTCTCGATCAGTATGAATATATTATTTACACTGACGGATCTGCTCAACCGGCCGTAGGGAGTAAGCAACAATATAGCGCAGCATGTGCAATCGTTAAAGGTCGCATGGGGGATGGGAAGTTCCATCCAAGTTGCACCAAAATGCAATCTTTGGAGACTGCACGGCTCAGTTGGCAGAGTTAAAAGCACTGATACTGACACTTGTAAATACGGATCACGAATTCCCCACACTAATTGTGTGTGATTCCTTTTACTGTGTGCAGTCATACAATGAGTATCTACATTATTGGGAACTGAACGGGTTTAAAGACGCAAAAGGTGGCACAATTAAGCATAAAATGCTATGGAAACAGGTAGTGGAGTTGAAAAATGACCTACCAAGGGCTCACGTGATACACACACTGAGTCATCAACGTGATGGCGTTCACGTTGAAGGGAATTCATTGGCTGATGAAGCCTCAAAGGGGGCTGTGCGAATGGCTTCTGTAGCTGCAATCACTCGTTCAAAAACGAGGATAGACGGTGAGATTATGGTGGCTGTGATTGCCTCAAGCAAGAACAGCGGTACAGTACCAAAGAAATTTCCACTCAAGTGCTCCTACAAGTTAGATGCAAACAACATTCCATTTGCTCAGATTCCTGGAGTGGGGGACAGAGTAATACCAAATATGGATCGCAGGCAAAGTTTAATACTAGCAGCACACGAGGGTTTGGGTTCTGCACATACAGGCGTTACAGCGACTATTTCATTGTTGAAACAGCGCTATTGGGGGCCCGGTCTAACAAAGCAAAGTAAAGACTATGTTTTTGAAATGCGACATCTGCCAGCAGATGAAAGGCTCCACCAGAACACACCCAGCGCAGACACCATTACTTATATCTGACAAACCTCTTGCATGCGTGTATCTGGACCACTGCGGCCCCTTACAATCTGATGGGGCTTACAAGTATATCATGGTTGCAGTGGATTCCCGCTCAAGATTCCTCTGGGTTTGGCCTCAGTGCTCGGCTGACGCTCTAACTGTTATAAAAGATTTGCGAGTCTTTATCGGGACATACGCAGTTGGCACGTTACATTCTGACCGTGGCCCGGCGTTTAGCTCTCGGGCTTACAAAGAGGCCATGAAAAGTATGGGCGTTGCACTGCGGTACTCCTCTCCATACCATCCTGAGGGAAATTTGGTTGTGGAGAGGAAAAACAGGGACTTAAAGCAATATTTAACAGTTAGGGTATTAGGCAAGGGCGGTAGTTGGGTCAGTCACCTTTATGGGGTACAAAGAGCACTAAACAACCAGCCAAGAAATTCTCTAGGGGGTGTCACTCCATATGAGGTCCTATTTGGGACAAGAATGTGGGTAGCTGATCTTGAGTATGAAAGCACAGTGGCGGATGAGAAACCATTTGATATCGATGATCGTTTGGCTGTTTTACAGGATCTAAATTAATTCCAGGACACAACAAAGCAACGTTGTCCAGAAACAGACCGCCACTGAGGAATTCAAGGCAAACACGGCAAGACAAGTCTGGATCCCAAAGATCGGGGATCGGGTCAGAGAGAAAATAGCGGACAAGAAAGAATTTGGACCATCATACAGAAAGCCTGTACCTGTCCTAGCAATTCAAGGAACACAAACTGTTCTTTTGCCGCCTCTTGCCGGGAAAAAGGAGAAAAGATTTGTCTCAATTGACTTAATAAAACCACACTAGGTGGCCAATACTGAACAGTAGGCCTCGTGGACTCCACAGTAACAGACGCCCTCCTCTCGCTACAATCCAAGAAGTTCAAACAGAAAGACTTATCACGTTTGAAGAGCCTCCTGTACGGAATGAAGGACTAGGCAACAATGCTATGGAATTCGTTCCCCTTGAAACGAGGTTCATCTACATAATGAAACTCAAAACAACACTCAAGTTGCAATCAGACCAAACACAGACGTCTACGTCAACATGCCTCGACGAGAGCAAAATGCGATTTCAACAAATCCCGATGCAATTCCTACAATTGATCAAACTGCTTCTGGCTACTTCATGAATTTTGATACCTTTTCCCTGGATCCAAGCGAGCCGGAAACGACGCCAGCCAAAAAATCACGTAAACAACAAGTTAAAGACTTTTTGAACTTTCTAAAAAAGACTTACCTGGTATCGCCTTGGGTAGAACTATGGGTTATTACTGGGATACTTTTCTTTCTTTTCTGGCTAGGATTAGTTATAACTTTTAGCATGCTTATTAATGGTCGATACCTCAAATAAAGCTCTGCAGCCCATAAAGTGAATTTGATTCTGAAGCCACATCAATCATCTCATCGAGAACAAAGAGACTTGTTATCAGTAAACATCACAGCGGTTCCTATACCAGATGGTATAGTTTGGGACAAGGTTGATTTGAAATATTCGGTCCGACTGAACTTTTAAAAATTCCACATTTATTTAAAATTTCATTAAGTGATATCATTACCTCCAGTACATTTTCTGATGATTGGGACACTGAAACTGTTAATAACATGTTGTCTGATTTAGAAAAAACTGCTGCATTTCCAAACACTGAAATGTTAGAAAGTAATTCAGACTATGACACTTTGTACTGTTGCCAACATTATGGTCATCATTTCCTGCACAAATCTATTTCGCCTAGAGGTGTGTTTGAGTACCATCAGTGGGAACATTGCCCTACACCACCAAAGGGTAGTTCGCAGACATTTGCACAGAAATTTTCATATTTTTCAGGTTTTAACACCACTGACCCAACCTCATACTATTATAAGGTTATACCAACATCAGCACTGAAAATTATGTTGACCAATACCAAACAGATTAACTCTGCTTCCTTTATTGCCCAACTGTCTGAACAGGGTTTTGACCTATGGAAGGACACAATAGACTTAAAATCAGTCTGGGGTTCTAGGGATTGGCAAGTCCAGGGAACAGAAGCACTATTGAGAGCATGCCTCATTCCAGAACAGATGATATTTCTGAACTAAACTGTGCAACAGACATCCTGTCTTGGCTTAGCCAAGGTCAAGGACCTGAACACACCCCAATTTCCAACACCATCACAGATGGGAGGGTGGCAAACTTCGACTTTACAAGAAGGGGCAACAGTAGATGACATTTTTAAGTACAATAGATCGGACCCACATTGGGAAAAATGGGTGGTTTGGCCCCTAGACACAAACATATGTCATAAACGATTCTTGGGTATTACCGAAGGGTACAGTATCCACAGGCCAGACTTACATTATGTACAAAGAGAACATCCAGGGGTAGTGACATCCTACAGTGTTGGGAAGTTGTGCCTTGATTGGCTAGAGACCTCAACCCTAACAGACGTGAAACAACACTTAACCTTACTCTCACAAGACATGGATCATCGGGATTTTTTACAAGGTCCCAGGAAACAACATCAGAAACGTTTCATATATGCTGGCATCTATGCAGCCTATAATGAAGAGTGGAAAATATCACAACAAGAGGCCGCAGAGAGAATACGGGAAATAGACTGTATTAACTTAGAAAAATCATTGGCTGTGGTAGACAATGGGTTAACAACTTTGTCCTCCAGAATATATTCTTTGGGCAACATTGTATCTTCTGCGATAGACATCCTAGAACAAGATTTGGCCATACTACAACACGGGAAATCTCAATTACGTTCTATCATGTTATTAAGCTGGATGCTGCAATCGTTGCGCGCAGGCTTTGTGCCTTGGCGTTTTATAAACAGTACGTCTCTGTTTTCTGAATATAATCTAACAGATAAACAGGTTGAAATGGCACAAAGGGGAGCTAAATATACAATGTTGCGTATTGAAAAGCTGGACCGACTACCATTTACAGTGGCGGAAGCGCCGTCTACTGAATGGCTGATCCATGGCCACATAACTCTACCGGTCACTACTTTTCAGTTTCAATATTGCCTTGAACAACGGCAGGCGGGCAAATATGAAAAGATGGGTAAGGGGTACATTAGGGAATCCTGGGATTTACCATATAGATTTCGATGCCGGAGTGGGGATCGAGAAGTGTTTCTACGTGGTACTAACTGCAAGAACGCTTTGAGCTGTTCTCTCATGTGCCGGGACATTACATTGCACGGAGCATGTAATGGTTCGATAGCAAACTTGTCCTGCCACATGAAAGGGACTCCAGCTGCCGTGATTAAGCCGGTATTCGAGCTGCTCTCGAACGGGAGTTACTTGATGCTGAACGATCAAGGTTGCTGTGGTATGCTTCCGGGCATTGCCTATCTTGTCACTGTGAACTCCAGGGTTACTTGCTGTATGCAAGTATTGTTTCCCCCAACAAGTACAGTCAGGGAGGCGCAGTTATGGCCTTCGTTGAATGTTTCCTTTATACAAATTGATACTTTGAGCAGACTGAAAGCCATGCTTTTACAGCAGACCGTACCCTTAACCTCCGCTCGAGAGACCTTTGAACTTCAAATCGCAAGGACCTCGAGTGAGATACAGGCACTTATATGTACAAACTGCCCCATTCATTTCGCAGAAATGGTGGGTCGTATCTTTAATATGTCTGATACGAGTAGTATTGTACACCTATTTAAGACCATAGGGTCAGGATTTCTTAGCACCTTTCAGACAATCCTCGGAGCTATCCCGAACTTTATACACTCCGTATTTGGAAGCATTTTCGGAGGTCTACCTCTGATCCTGCTATCAATAGCGGGAGTCCTTATTGTCATTTACCTACTATGCAATGGACGGCCCAATTACCAATGAAATGGCAAAAGCGCTCCTGGAGCGGAAATACCGTGAACGCATGGTACAACATCTGGGCACACCTTGCCTAAGGGAACTAAGCGCCTCTTGGTTCCTATCATTTAGACCAGTCTGGATGGACTGCATCTTACCTGTTCTCGGATGCCTGTTTTGCAGTGAAGAATGTGTGTTGGACCTCTGTCTGACACTTGCAACGGACACGTCAGTGGACTTGAATACCCGGCTGGAACCCTTGAGGGCCCACGCTCGGCAATGTCCCCAGCGCATTCCCATCTTGATGGCCGCATTTCTCGAGAATCCGCAGGTGCCTTTTACAACTGGGTTAAGCTTCAGCTCCACCATTAGCACCGAGGTATCAACCGAGGAATCGACCGAGGTATCGACGGTAGCACCGGCTGCCTCTACACCAGCCATTGGCAGTACTAAATATCATCTGTGCTCCATTGACGTGCTATGCGAGGTGTTACAAGGACCGTCCCCTTCAGCAGCAAGCAGCGATGATGTTGCGTCTCCCAGCCAGGACATTTAATCTGTAATTGGCTCATCGTGTGCTGGGAAAGAATTCAGATTTTCATTTTTTTTCTAAAATTAACTAAATTTGGAACACTTCCTGAAAATTGACACTCTCTCGCTGTAAAGCATGGCCTTTTGACGCTTGTTGACATTCAACTTATATAAACGAACTCAATTAGGACTGTGGCTTAAGTGACAATTCCAAAACAACTAATTTTCAAAGCAAGAATTTTAATTTTTTACCTTTTTAAACTGTTTTTACATTGATTTTAAAACAGGATTTTTAATGAAGCTCATTGAAAAATGTTCTATGCACTACTATCTAGTAAAGAGAATAGTCCAATAGCATTTTTTTTCATTGTTGACTGTTCGGAAGAGGAGTGGGTGTTATGTTTCATATAGGTACCCTAATAAGGCCCGGGTAACATCATACCCTTTCACCTACATCACCTCCCCTACATTACACACTAACGAGCCTTTTAAGGATTGAACGCCTTTTATGGACTGAACCTTTTACCTAGTACTAGGCCTGGGTGCAGAAGGAGGGTTTTTGCCGAACAATAGTGTTCTATGACTTCATCTTTAGACTGACACTGCATGAATAAAATATTCATGAGGCTACTTGGAAACCAGGCAGGGGCTATACACCACCTTCCTAATATCTACACACAAGGTTCATCACACACGTCATCCTCATACCCAACAATGGCTAACACAAGAACAAGGGACAAAGGGACTCTATATACTTTTCTGTATAAATACAGCACCTCTTGCTATCAGTAGTTAGAGGGAACCACGACTTCCAGGCCGACACACTGACCAGAGACGCTGAGGCTCCTGCATGCAGACGCTCCAGCTGACAGTGGTCTGAACATCCCTTGCGGGGTGTCCAGCTCGAGACCAAGAGGGGCTCCTACATTCTCACTTCAGGTAATGGGGTTCGACCAAATCCTAGAGGGATTCTTGGCTGCACACGTACTCACATGCTAGGTACACTTAGGTACATCTAGATAGGCATCGTAGGAGTACGCACTCGCTTTTATCAATGCATTTTATATTCATGTATTTATTCATGCTTATTGCAAGATGATAGAACTGTACTATCCTTTTATATTCATAGTACTGCTAATCATATATCTCTGCTACTGTCTAATGATTGTTTTAGCTCATATACTTTACACGAGAATAACAACTGTTCAATAAATCCTTATTGAAACGCCCAGACTGTTTATTCTGTGTACCTCTGAGATAAACTAAATGACCATGAGTGACTGAGTGAAAAGTAGTACATTGTTTCCACGATCTTGAGGGATCAGGGTTGTCATGTTCTGAGGTTGCCAGAAACTAATCTCTCCCCGATAAGAGGAGACACTAGTGGCACTGTGAGCTACCTTTTGCAAACAGGCTAACATTTCTCGGTGGGGTTGTACAGAATCAGTCTGCCACCAAGCCCACAGTTTATGTTATCCAACCGCACAGGTCCTGCATGGGTACTATAGGAACTACGCGACATGTCCACCGGCAACACTGAACTGAAGGCAACCACGGATATGGATTTAGTATCGGCTCAGCACAGCAGCACTCTTCACCAGGGACTCGGGAGACTGTGATAGAGTGTGAACTACACTGCAATGAGTCAATTATATAAAATGTGACATATCACGTGCAGTTGAGTCCTTCATGTGAGTTGGCAGTGGCCCTCAGGTGTAGACCCGGTCCAGAAAAATAAGTGCCGGTGTTAAGCACCAGAAACCACTGGCACAAATTAAGCACTGGCCAAGACCCTGGCAGAATATTACAAACGGGCTCAACACAATTTATAGCTGTAGAGAAGGGTGCAAGCAGTAAAAATGGTGGCGGCACCCCACTTTACTTACATGCTAGGCATGCTTTCCCTCACAGTCCAGAAATCCATGTTAAGAACAAGTGATACAGGAATAAAGAACT
Organism: Calotriton arnoldi; assembly: GCA_963921515.1. Lineage (NCBI taxonomy): Eukaryota > Metazoa > Chordata > Amphibia > Caudata > Salamandridae > Calotriton > Calotriton arnoldi. The sequence continues at coordinate 540,406 of CAWUFW010007077.1, read as the reverse complement.
CTGTCTGGAGATCTTTAAAACCAAGATTGAAGAATTCTAAACTGTTTGCACACAGGAGATGCGGTGGCATGAGCTTCCCTCGAATAGAGCATTATTATATCAAGTTCCACCTTTCCTAATTAGTCGACATATGGCCAAGACCAAATGATGCCCCCTTTTGGGTCATCATTGAATAGGACATCACTTGCAGTGGCCCAGGACTTCAGATACTATATAATCATAATACTATGACATCTCAAACCACGAATCTGGTAATTTCTACCATGTTACAGACCTCGCTTGCCGCACATAAATAGTTCAAGTCCACTGCTAAACTACACACATGGGCACCTATTTGGCACAACACTAGCAAACAGGTGGGTGGGGGGCCCATTTCCTGAAAAGTATGGAGTGGGAATCCTCACATTGAATGAACTACTGGTTCAGGGAGACCTTATATCTTTGAAGAACTCTAAGCTGAATTCCAGCTACCCCAAGGGCAAAATGGATGTACCTACAGCTGAGACACTCCCTTTGTAGCTGTTTCGGGACATACCCTTGGGTAGTGCAGGACACGCCAATTTTGCAATACCTTAAGTCTTACGGGTTGTTTAAAGGGGTTGATTTGGGGTCTTATAAACTAATTGTATGACATCTACACACACAACCCCTACTGTCACAGTTACGCACTAAATGGCAAGGACAGCTACAAACAGAATACATGAAGAAGAGTGAGTTGGAGTGATCAAGGATTTGGACAAAGTGATTAGAGGATCCAGAATTAAGTTTACGCTCTTCAAATCCATAATGGACTGGTATTGGACCTCCTCAAAAACTTGTGGTTGAAGGCCTTTTACACCCTACTAACTGCTGGGCATGTAGCCAGCCCAGATGTGACAAACTCCACATTTTATATTATTGCCCAGATTGGGTCAGCTACTACTGGTCCTCTGTACACCGTACCCTGAGTACTATAACAAAATTGCCACTGCTGCTTACTGAAGAATAAGTATTGCTACACGACATGACTGAGCTCCCAACACTCATGAGTCAAATGAGATGCCTGTTGGCCACGGCCATCACAGCTGCCTAGATATGCATACTAAGATAATGGCGGCTGCCACAGAGAGGCTGACTGAAATGGACAAAACTGCGACATACGAAAGACTAATTTACAAACTGCATGATAGTAGGGACATTTTTGTACATATCTGGTCACGCTTCCTTGACACCCCTCTAACAGGGTATTGATTTGCAAAAATACAAGTATACACCCATTTTGTAAAGCATATTCTTGCTGAGACAAACCCAAACTGGCGGCGACGGCTCCGACATTCTCCAATTCCACATCGCCACATTCTTACATCATAATTGAACTTATACATTTTACTATCTTTCTATTTAGTACCAACAAAGAAGACATTGAGACATAACTACACCGTGTATCCTCTACCTCCCCTCCATTTCCCAAGCATGTGCATCTTTTACTCACCCCTCCCTCCTTTCTCCTCCACCCCTCCCTCCTGCACATATCCGAACTCGAAATGTCTTCCCTCTTTCGCTCGTTCTTCCCCCACGAAAGAGGACAACAGTTTCCCCAATGCCTAAGATGTGGAGTTACAACTTGGATTTGCTACCCACGACTGTTCTACAAGCTTGTTAGCAGGTTTATTGGGCACCAAGAGAGGCCATATTTACCACTGTGTTTGGTGCTGCTAAAGTTGTCTCTATATTGTTATTATTCTACTATTATTTTTATATTATATTGTTTAATTTTTACATAGCTATGGATGTCCTACTATCCCGGTTGTTGGTGGATCACGCTGATTGGATAAACGATTATGTACTATTATATTACATATTTTCTACTATTAAGATGGAAATATTCCTTTTGCAGGGGCGCTGCAGGGCCTCTCCCACGCACTACTCTTTACTTCACTCTTTTCTGTTTACTGTTTATGCTTTGTAACGGAACCAATAACATGTATGGAGCTTCATCTCAGTCATCCTCCATTCATCATTCGGCATGTGACTTTCCTACCATCTATAGGGAGGGGATGTATGATAATGATAATAACAGTAACCATGATGTAACAATTTTGTCTTTTTTTATGCTGTTGGACATAAAGCAATGTGTGCTATCATTATGCTTGCCATTATCTTTATCTTTATATCCTTATATACCAATAAATAATTACTACACAAAAACATTATGATAGAAGTCAAGTTTACCAAAGTTTTTTTATTTCTGGAAACAACCGACCAAATTGGGATCTTGTTTTTGAAAATAAAAAAACGGATCCTTCCAAAACATGGGAGCTTTCTCCTATAGTGTTGGGGGTCATTGTTTTTGTTTTATTGCACCCCGGACAGCAACAAAAGTCATTTGACCACTCACTATTAGTAGGGCCGATGGACTGAGAGTTTCGCGGGGAAGTTACACTGCTGTTATGAGGAAGTACCCTCTCTGGCAAACTCTATATCAGCCCCTAGACTTCTACACAAAGCCCTTCAACAAAATGAAGAAAACATTGACATGGTTTGTTTTACCAAGCAAATGCTTTGCCTACAACCAGTATTAACCTGAGATGATACTTTGTTTGTTTATTACTGATAGTGTTTTTTCATCGCAAATTTAAGCTTCTATATTAGTTAGGTAAGTGGCAAATCATCACTCAGATGTGAGTAAATACTAGTTTTGGACACAATCACATAAAATGAGTTTGGCAAGTTTTGTTTTAGGAAACTACCTCTGACATGGTTTAAAGTGAATGGTGTCATTTTAAATTGTCGAGCTATTGTGGTGATATTTTAGCATTTTATACAGTGTTAATTGTTGTAATAGAAATGTAATGTAATGTGCTGCTGTTTGATTGTGTAAAGCATCATTTGTTGAGGACTGTAATACAAGCATGGTGAGAAAATGGGTTCTTGGTTGAGTCAGGTGTTAACCCTGCTTGACAGCCGAAATCTTTGTCGGGGTGAACTACAAGAGTCACTAAATTAACCTGTGCTTAACCCTCTGGCAGCTTGGCACAAAAGCAGTCAGGCTTAATTTAGAGGCAATGTGTAAAGTAATTATGCAGCACACAAACAGCAATAAAGTGAAAACCCAACACAAGAAAAATCCCACAATTTTAATAAATTATTTGGCACCATAATGACAAAAAATCATCCAAAACATTTAACTGGAGTTATGAATTTTTAAACTTTATGGTAAGTAATAACGCCTAAGAGATCAAAGAGCCAACCGTGGAGATCTAGTTGCACAAGACTGGGTCAAAGTAAAAAAAAAAATGGCCAACTGCGATGTAGCACAGGTTGGATACATGAAGTGGATCTGGACCGGAGCGGTCGGTGCTTAACTTTTGACTTAGAAGAAATTTAAACAAAAATTGTCTGAGAATGTAAAGTTTCAGCAGGGTGAGGCTGCAGGTGGTGTCTGAGGAGGAAGCGTCGTCATCGGAAAGCCGCTGGACGAGGTCACAATGAAGATTTCTAAGTTCACACTTAGGGGTATATTTACAAGGGGACAGCTCCACCAGACCGTCACTTTTAGCGATGTTCTGGTGGCTCTATGCCCTTCTCCATATTTACAAAGCAGCACCAAGCCACTTTCAGTGGCTTAACGCCACCTTGTAAATAAGACTCCTTTACACGCATCACTTTTGGTGTGAAAGGAGCATGCAATGGGTGTTGCTCTGGGTGTTCCACCACAACACCCTTTGCATTTTGACGCTGCCCCAGAATTACAAGGATGTGTAAATCTGAGGCAGCACCAAAAACTAACGCCATGCAATAGCAGGTGTTAGAATTGCCCAACAAGGAGAATACTTTTATTTCTCCTCACTTTTGCTTTTTCTATGTGTGCTGCATTCTGCCCCTGAGTTTTGCTTCCATTATGCCAATTTAACAATGGGATCGCGTGTGCATTTAGGCAATTTTCAAGAGTGAGCAATGCAATTCGTATGCCACGTGCTCTGTCAGATGTTTTTCATTGATACTTCTGAAAGAGACTACATTAATAGCATTATAGTGCCCGCCCAGTTTCTTTTAATATTTGTGAAATGTAAATAGGAGTGATCGTTTTTTCTGTGTTGACATTTTAAAAATCATGTCTTTCAAGTGAAATCCCACACTAAGGGAAAACAGTTATTTTTTTATTTAGCAAGTTTACTTTTTATTTTGTTTTAGTAATGCAAGAACGTGTAAATAAAGTTACAAGCATACAAATTGACACATGTAGACAAGCATTATAAATACTGTGCCATTTCTGATACCTGCATGTGTTATAAACTGCCCATACAGTGTATCCAGTATAAAATTACTGTATCAGTAAAACACTGCTTAACAATCAATAATCCAACTCTGATCCCCCAGATTGATTAAAAACGGACCCTGCCCATCGTGCCTTGCCTCGAACTCATCATAACAGGTATTCAACTTTGCCCACCATTGATACCAACCTGGGGAGCACAATCAGTCCATTTCTTACGATTCACAATTATGCAATGACTAAAGCCATACATGTGATGTTAATACATGCTCAGACTCAAAGTTATTTATTACATAGATATTACATAATCTATGTGGGTGACTTCATATAATTTTTCACATGTTCTATCCTAATGCTTCACTAAAGTCCAGCACTCAGCAAACATAGGATCCCAATGGGCACCCTCTGCCCCACACGTAGCACATTTGGGGCCAGATTTTCAAAAAGGCACACAACGCAGCACAGCCCTCAAAGAGGCTGCGCTGCATTGTGTGACAGGGAAGGAGCAGGAGAGCTCCATATCTACAGAGATATGGCTCTCTTCTCCCCTCTCCATAGCGCAGGCACTGATTTCAGCTGCCGTGCAGCAGGCACACACTTTAGCTCGATTGGTCTAAGGTGCATGCCTGAGTCTAGCATAGGTTTTGTACAGAAAGGGTACCCTTCCTGTACAAAATACTATGACTAGACAAGTTCAAACACTATTCCCACTTTGTATTTGTGCTGCACAGTGCAGCACGCATCCAACGTAGGAAAAGAAAGGAAAAATTAAAACATTTCTCCTCTTAACACCTCCTATCAGATGGCGTTAACATTTGCCGCTAAACCTTGTCTACAATTGTTTGTAGATAGGGTTTTGCATCAAAAGGCATGGGTGGTTGCATGGGAACAGCCATGTACCACCCATGTAACGCCCCCATGGCGCTGAGTAACGCAAAGCAATGTTCTGCGCTGCTTTGCATTACTTGTAGGGCACTTTCCAATGCAAAACAAGTTTGTCCTGGAAAGTAAATTGGTAAACAAAAAATTGTGCTGAAACCCAGTGCAAAAATGTTTGAAAATCTCCCCCCAGGAGTCTCCACAACACCCCCAACGAAAAAACACAAGTGATGTGAATTATGACCTAAATTGATTTATAATGTTGCATTTTGAATTGAGCAATAACAATAGATCACGGTCCATTTCAATACATGACTTGATCCCCATGTCAGCCATATCAAAATTTAGGGGCAGATTTACAAGCCCCTTGCGACACTCTTGCGCCGCCTTTGCGACACTTTTGTGATGCAGCGGCGGCATAAAATATGAGGCCAATTTACAACGTGACGCATCTAGGGAGATGCGTCACGTTGTAAAGCCCTGCATCACATTATACCTGCGTCAGGTATAATGTATGCAGGGTGGCCGTTCCCATGCAGCAAAGATTCGTAAAAGTGACGCAGTGAAATCTACAAGATTTCACTGCATCACTTCTAGGACGCCACTGCGTCAAAACCTTACTCCTGCTTGAAGCAGGCATAAGGAGTGACGCAGTGTAGTGGGAATAGGCCTCAAAATGCATTGCTGGAGTTGCGTCGTGCTTGCTACACGACTCCAGCAATGCGTGACTTTTGCCCCAACAGATGCGTCAGAATTTCTGACACATCTGTCAATCCTTGCGCCATGGTGCGCCAAATTGTAAATACGGCGCATCCATGGTGGCGCAAGGGTTTCTCAGGGTGACGCAGGGAAAGTGACGCATCTCTACAGATGCGTCACTTTCTTGTAAATCTGCCCCTTAGTCTCCACGCCCAACGTTGTGACTGGATTGTCACATCATGAGAATGTATTATATAGTTCCTTTACTTCCACATTGTTAGAAGCTCTTTAGTCACCGTACCAACAGTAAAATGTTTCCGTATAAAACCTCTTTAACCACATCTGGCAGAAAAAATCTCGAACCTGCAGATATTTTAATAAAACGGATTTGATCATTGAGTGGATGAGAAGATGAACAAAAATATCCCCTGAAACATATGGTTAATTTGAGAAATTCCAGAGACTTACCACTTAGTGTAGTTCCTATTTCCCTAATAGGCTCTGCGCATTGGAATAATATACCCTATAGGTTTGACATAGGACTGAGGTCAGTATGTCCCTATCGAGTATATTAAACTTAATTACTTTGTGCCAGCTAACTCAGAGGCCACTAGAAACTCGTTGTAAACAAGAAGGAGTAGTTTCTGGCAACCGCATAAACATGACAACTTTGTTTCCCTTTTAGAATCGGAACACTTCTCAGAATCGTGGAAACAATAGATAACAGTTTCACTCAGCTAATCGTGCATGCTTAGTTTCCTCAGAGTTACACAGAAAGAATAGACGGGCATTTCAATAAAAAGGTTTTATTGAACAGTCTTGTTTCTCGTGTAAGAGATATGAGCTGTTATGATCACAAGACAGTATGCAAGATATATAATGTACAGCGTAAGCAGTAGAAATAAATAATACTGCGCTAGCATTATCTTTTAGCATATATTCACGTAGATAAATAACATGAGCTAAAAATGTGAGTACTCATATGATGCTTCTCTAAGCTAGTTCTACCCCAATGTACCTAACCTGGTCTAGGTGTAGGGAAAGGTAAGAAGTAGGTGAAGTATTCTCTAGTATGGTATACTAAGAGTATGTTAAGTCTAGTATGCCAAGAGTCCCTCTAGGTTCTAGTCAGCTCCATACCTTGAGAATGAGAGAGGTGGGAATCTCCTGCCGGATCTCAAACTCTAACACCCCACGAAGGGAGTCAGAACACTGGAAGCTGGATTCTTCTGCGAGCAGGAATGACAGCGTCTTCTCAGTGCGTCAGGCCGGGATACGGGCTCCTCTGAAGTCGAGGTCTCCTCTAACTTGCTTGGGCAAGGGAAGGTATATTTATACCTGGTAGGTGCCTTGGAATGTTAGCATTGACGTGAAGTCGGACAGAGGAAGTCGTCAGGAATGAACCCTTAAGGTATAGCGGTTCATGCATAATAGATGAGTTCTTGGAGAAATCAATAATCCTGTGCTAGGGGAACTCCCAAGAGCTTAAGGGTCTGGTTTCTAAGAACTCGTTGTGATGTTAGGGTGGACGGATGTCGGTGACCATGCCTGTATTTGGAGTGCACGGCTAATGCCTAAATAAGGACTGGGATTCTATGCCTATATAAGGGCAATGCGAATTGTGCCTATATAAGGACATGTTTCAGGAAAACCTATATACGGACACCTAAAGCGGAATACAACACCCACTCCACTTTCTAATGAATGATAATACTAAATGCTAAACATTAAATGCTAAACATTAAACTGAGTACCACATGTTGCTAAAAACAGTTCTAAAACCATATTAAAAGAAGTTTAAAATAAACTGTTGAATGCAATAGGTACTGTACATTTTAAAGCATTTTTTCATTCTAAGCATATATTGGAAATAAATGCAACATGAATGAATAAACAGAAATATATACATATGATGAAATGGTTGACAAGTTTTCAAAAATCAAAGCCATTGCATATCATGGTATTAAATGAAATTTTAGACAAATAAGGTGACAATGTGTCCCTGGAAGTATTCAAAGAAGTCCGTTTTATAAGAATAGTTCTACTGTAAGCAGATTGTTTTGCCATGTATTTTCAAAAAAAAAAAAAAAATTCAATTTTAGGAAGAGTTCCAAGCTTTGAAAATATGAAGGCCAAATTCATTGCGTCCCTGGTACACTGTGAGCTGAATCAGTCAGTGTATGGGTCTGGTGTAAACATGAAATCATCTATTTCCGTAGATAAAAGATTGTCTACCGATGTCGGTGACAGTTGGAATACCTCATTTAGAAGGTTAACTGCACAGAGATGTGAAGCATCGCCTTCAGCATAGGATGCCGCAGCAATGTTCGCGTCCGTTGTTACCTGTGTGCCTGTTGATCCATCTCGTACCTCAGCAGCAGCAGAAAGTGTCTGTGAGATCTCAATGAATGCCGTCATCAGGATTGGTAGCCTCTGGGGACAACACAGAGCATGGGCTGTTACCGGGTCCAGCAGAGTATCGATATCCGTTAGCATGACTGATGGGAGTGTTAGACAGGTGTCTAGCACGCATTCTTCACCGCAAAGCAGGCAGTGTAGAACAGGTAAGATGCAATCTTGCCAGATTGGTCTGAATGACAGGAACCATGTTGTATTAAGTTCCCGTAGACGAGGTATGCCCAAAAGTTGCACTATGCGCTCACGGCACTTCCGTTCAAGGAGAGCTTTCTCCACATCGCTCGGAGTGATGTCGGGGGATAGGCTTGCCATAGCGTAATAGTAGGAATAGAAATAGGATTCCTGCAACAAGTGCACCACCACCAAACACCGAATGTGCGAAGTTTGGTATGATTCCGAGGACTGCCTGGAAGGGTGCTAACAGTCCTGAACAGATGGTCTTAAATACATGCACAATACCGCTCGTATCAGACATTTTAAAGATACGTCCCATCATTTCTGCGAAATGTATAGGGCAGTTTGTACGAATTAAAGCCTGTATCTCAGCCGAAGTCCTTGCAATTTGTAAATCATAGATTTCTGTAGCCGAAGTCAAAGGCACGGTCTGTTGCAAAAGCATGGCTTTCATTCTGCTTAAAGTATCAAAACGTATAAAAGAAACATTCAATGAAGGCCATAAAGGCGACTCCCTGACTGTGTCTATTGGGGGGAACAATACTTGCATACAGCAAGTGACCCTGGAGTCGACCGTTACCAGATATGGGATGCCTGGCAACATGCCACAGCAACTCTGATCATTCAACATGAGGTAACTCCCGTTAGAAAGTTGGCCAAACGTTGGATTAATCACAGTAGCTGGTGTACCCTGCTGGTGGCAGGACAAATTTGCCACAGAACCATTACAAGCCCCGTGTAAAGAAATGTCCTGACATATGAGTGAACCGCTTAGTGCATTTTCACAGTGTGTACCGCTTAGAAACACTTCACTATCCCCACTCCAACATCTGTATTCGTAAGGTAAATCCCAGGATGTCTTAATGTATTCTTTACCCAACCTTTCATATTTGCCTGCTTGCATTTGTTTGAGGCAATACTGAAACTGAAAAGTAGTGACAGGCAGAGTTATTTTGCCATGAATAAGCCATTCTGTAGCTGGTTTTTCTGCCACTGTGAATAGTAATTTTTCCAGTTTTTCAATGCTCAGCACTGTATACTTTGCTCCCCTTTGTGCCAGTTCGATCTGTTTATCAGTTAAATTGTATTCTGCAAACAGAGACGACGTGTTGATAAACGCCAAGGCACATAGCCCGCATGCAAAGATTGCAGCGTCCAGCTTAATAACATAATAGAACGTAACTGAGATTGGCCTTGTTGTAACATGGCTAAATCTTGTTCCAGTATGTCAATAGCAGAGGATACAATGTTGTCCAATGAATAAATTCTGGATGACAAAGTTGTTAACCCATTGTCGACCACAGTGAGAGATTTCTCTAAGTTAATACGATCAAGTTCATGTATTCGTTCTGCGGCCTCTGCCTGTGAAACCTTCCATACTTCATTATAAGCAGCATAGATGCCGGCATATATGAAACGTTTTTGACGTGGTTTTCTTGGTCCTAGCAAGAATTCCCTAAGGTCTGCGTCTTCTTTAAGTAAAGATAAGTGTTGTTTCACATCCTCAAGTGTAGATTTTTGTAACCAGTCGAGGCACAATTTTCCTACACTGTATGTTGTTACTACCCCCGGATGTTGTCTTTGAACGTATCGTGGGTCTGGCCTATGGATAGTAAAGCCCTGTCTTCTATTCAGGAATCTTTCTTGACAGATGTTTGTGTCTGTAGGCCAGAGTAACCAGTTTTTCCAATCAGGATCTGTTCTGTTGGTTTGTAGTATTGTGTCAACTCTAACCGCTGCCTGTGTAGTGGTATTACTTGCAGGTGTTGGTACAGAAGGTGTTTTCATGTCTTTGATCTTGGCTAAACCAAGGCAAGACGTTTGTTGCACAGTGTCATTCAAAAACATTATTTGCTGAGGGATGATACATGCTCTAAACAAAGCTTCTATCCCCTGTACTTGCCAATCTTTAGAACCCAGACAGATTTTGTGTCTATTGTGTCGTTCCAAAATTCAAATCCATGTCTAGACAATTGGGTAATAAATGCTGCAGAGTAAATCTGTTTTGTATTTGTCAACATAATTTTCTGTCCTGTTTTGTTTACATTTTTATAGTAAAATGTTTCTGGATCAGATGTATTGTACCCCGAAAAATAGGGAAACTTTTTAGCAAACGTTTTGAACTACCTTTTGGTGGTGTAGGACAATGTTCCCATTGGTTAAACATAAACACATTTCTAGGTGTTGCAGATTTATGCAAGAAATGATGACCATAGTGGTTATAACAATAAAGCTGTTCATAGTCTGATGAACCCTCTAAATATTCATTGTTAGAGAATGGAGCAGACTTTTCTAGATCAGACATCATATCATTTACAGTCTCAAAGTCCCAATCATCAGAATAGGTACTGGAGGTAATAAAATCACTTAGTGAAATTTTAAATAAATGTGGAATGTTCAAAAGTTCCGTAGGGCCGAAGATATCGAAATCGGTTTTGTCCCACACTATACCATCCTGTATAGGAACGGCTGTGATGTTCACTGCTGACAAGTCTCTTGCTTCACGATGGGATGATTTGTGTGGTTTCAAAAGTAAGTTCACATTTTTACTTTCAATGTCCAAACGGATGTACCTGCCATTTATAAGCACGCTGATAGTCATAACCAAAGCTAGCCAAAGCAGAAAGAAAAATATTCCAGAAATAAACCACAGTTCAATCCATGGTGAAACCAGATAAGTCTTTTTCAGAAAATGAAAAAAGTCTTGTACTTGCTGTTTTAAAGTTTTTGATGCTGGCATCGTTTCAGGCTCACTCGGATCCTCAGAAAACGTATCAAAGTTAATGAAATAGCCAGACGCAGTTTGGTCAATTGTTGAAATTGCATCAGGATTTGTTGAAATCGCTGGAACCAGTTGATCTCTTGTTACGTTGGTGTGGACAGGTGTATTTGGACAAACTGTTACTTGAGTTTCAAGAGGGATGAGTTCCATAGCGTTGTTGCTTAGTCCTTCATCTGTTACTGCTGAATTCTCGATGGTTATCAGTCTTTCAGTCTGAACCTCTTGGATAGTAGCGAGAGGAGTGCGTCTGCCTCTAGGTCGGAGTCCACGAGGCCTACTATTTAGTATTGGCCACATACTGTGGTTTGATGAGGTCGATTGACACAAATCTTTTCTCCTTTTTTCCAGCAAGGGGCGGCTGAAGTACTGTTCTTGTTCCGTGAATGGCTAGGACAGGTACTGGTTGTCTGCAAGAAGGTCCAAATTCCTTCTTGTCCGCAATCTTCTCTCTGACTAGATCCCCAACTTTTGGGATCCAGACAGGCCTTGCTGGGACTGCCAGTTTTTCCCCAGTGGTGGTTGGCTTCAGGAACACATTGCTTTGTTTCGATCTTAGTTCATTTAGATCCTGTAAAACAGCCACACAATCTTTGATATCAAAGGGTTTATTTTCCACCACTCTGCCTTTACAGTCAAGATCAGGAACTCACATTCTTGTCCCAAATAGGACCTCATATGGAGTGACCCCCCCTAGAGAACTTCTTGGCAAAATATTTAATGAGCGTTGGACCCCATAAAGATGTTTGACCCACCCATCACCCGAACCTAATACTCTAGCTGTTATAGACTGCTTTATGTCCCGGTTTTTCCTTTCCACAACAGAATTTCCCTCAGGATGAAACATAGAGGAGTACCGCAATGCAACGCCCAAACTGGCCATGGCTTCTTTGTAAGCCTGAGAGCTAAACGCAGGGCCCTGGTCAGAATGTAGTGTGCCAATTGCGTATGTGCCGATAAAGACTCGCAAATCTTTTATAACAGTTCGAGCGTCAGCCGAGCGCTGAGGCCATATCCATAGGAACATTGACTTGGTATTTATGGGATTGCATTTGTCCATAAGGACGCCTGTGCGTAGATAGTCTAATGCTGTCTAACAATGGTGTCTGTACTGGGCAGGCTACTTCGTAGTCTGGTGTCTGATGGCGTTCTGCATCACGCTGTACCTTACAGTCTATGCAGTCATTGATGAAGATGTGAATCTGTGTATTCATTCCAGGCCACCAGAACATCTCTTTTAATGTCAATATTGTTTTAGAGATCCCTTGATGTGACAGACCCTCCCCCAGATGTCCTTCATAAATCAAAGCTGCTCTACGTTCCATGTTTGGAATTACCCTATCCCCCACTCCAGGGATTCGAGCAAAAGGAACGTTGTTCGCATCAATTACATAAGAGTACTTGAGTGGAAACTTTTTGGTAACGCTGCACCACTGCCTTTGCTTGAAGCATTGACAGCCAACAATATCTCACTGTCTATTCTCGTTTTTGAACGAGTGATCGCAGCTACGGAAGCCGTCTGAACAGCCCCCTTTGCGGCTTCGTCAGCCAATGAATTCCCTGCAACGTGAACGCCATCACGTTGATTACTCAGCGTGTGTATCACATGAGCCTTTGGTAGTTCGTTTTTTAAATGAACTACTTGTTCCCAAAGCGTTTTATGCTTTATTGTGCCAACTTTTGCATCTTTGAACCCATTTTCAAGCCAATTTTGTATATATTCATTATATGACTGAACACAGTAGAAAGAATCGCACACTATTAGCGTGGGGAATTCGCGATCTGTACTTTCAAGTTCCAGTTTGAATGCTTGTAGTTCAGCTCGCTGAGCTGTGCAATCGCCTAGAGATTGAGTTTTAGTGACCATTGGTCTGAAGTTACCATCTTGCATGCGACCTTTAACGATTGCGCACGCTGCACTGTAAGCTTGCTTACTCCCTGTAGCGGGTTGAGCGGATCCGTCAGTGTAAATTATAAATTCGTACTGATCGAGAGGCAAAATTTCAGTGGGCAGAGGACATTCATGTTCATATTGCAGGAACGCTTGTGTTTTTAGATCAGGATCAAAAACATATTCAACATCTGTTGCAGCAAGAGAATTAACCCATTGTATCCATCTAGGATGTAAAGCTTTTGCATTTGGGATGCTCGCTTTTGTAACCGCCTCTAAGGCTGGTACTGGAGTTACAACAATAATGCGTTTCCCTTGGGCTAGAGCTCTTTCTTTTGCTACTGCAGTTTGAACTGCTGTCAGTATTTTTCTGTTGAAGTGAAGCGCATTTCTGCTTGTGTATACAAATGTGATTTGTATGCTATTGGTACTTTTTCACCCTCATTAAATGTTAAGTAGGTGAATCCGCATTGACCCGAAATTATTCGGATCACTAAATTGCATTGACTTACGAGTGTTTGTAAGTGATTTGTTGCTAACATGTTAGCTTGGAGTGAACGCAAGATTTCTGTGTGTTCCTGTGTCCAATGTTTGATTGAAAAATCAGGTTTGATTAATTCGTAGAGAGGTTTAACCCTTTCTGCGTAATTTAGAATGTATGTTCTTCCAAAATTTAGGAAACCCAGGATAGATTGTAAATTTTTCAGCGTTTTTGGAGGTTGGAGCAGCGCGCACTTTTCTAGAAAGTTAGCTGCCAAGCTCTTGCCTTCACTTGAATGCTCATATCCTAGGAAAAGGACATTGAGATGGGCAATTCTGGATTTTTTAAAGTTGAATTTATAGCCCTCAGAGGCGAAGCCCAATATAATGGTATTCACCCTGTTCAAGTGCCTGTCTAGGTCATCATCTGTCAGATAGATGTCATCGACATATGACAATGCCTCATTATCATAAATTTGTAGTAACTCTGTTACCCTCGCTGAGAATAACCCTGGGCTGTTCTTGAACCCTTGTGGGAGTCTACAAAATTGATGCTGGGTCCCCATTATTGAGAAAGCTGTTAAGTACCTGCTTTCAGGTGCTATGTTTTGACAAAAGAAACCATTTTAAATGTCCAATGTGGTTTTATATTTCTTACGCACAATGTTATTCATTAATGCTGTACTATGTGCATTTTGCACTGCAAATGTTTTAGAACAAGTGTTCAAGTGTCTGGTTTGGATACAGGAAACAAAGGATTGTTGATTGAGGAGGTGCATGTTTCAATCACCCCTTGGTATTCAAGTTGATCTAAGATCTCCCTGACCTGTTTTTTAGCTTCTTGCTTTATTGGGTACTGCCTTTGTGCAGTAGGTTCATTTTTTAGATGTATTTTGTGGTGAGGTGAGTCCTCATCCCATCCTACATGATTTTTGTATAATGTTTGGGCCTGGGCAACTGCCCATTTCTTGGCATAAGTATATTTTAGGTGTATTGGAATATGGTTGGAGAAGGCAGGCATAATAATGTCCTCACCATGTGGGCACTCCCTGACAAATTGTGGTGGCCAGTCTTTTTCTGCTAGAAGTATATCATAACCCCTCGAAAGTTTCTCCCAAAAGAATATTTTCACTTTTCTTGGTATGTCTCCCTCCATTCGGAGTGTTATTTCATATAACTTTTGTGGAGTACTAACCCTGGTGTCTACAGTCTCTACTGTGATGTACTCATTCAAGTCCACTGTCTCCAGAAGTTCCTTCAGGTTCTGGCGAGCTATTGTGACTTCTGCTGCACTGTCCAGCATTGTCTGAGCCCATTCTCCGTTCTTGAGCTGTGTTCTCAGTATTCTCGGCATGTCTGATCTTCAGACCTGCTACCTTCTTTTTGTGAATTGAGGTTTTGATTTATTTTTCTGAACGTGTTTGTCGTCTTTGGATTTCACGAGTTCTTCTCTATGTTCTGACCGTCCTCTTCTTTCCGATGTCTGTGATGATATCTGAAAGGTACGAGAGGAACGTGTATCAGTATCTTGATACCTGTCAGGTTTTCTTAAATTATCCCTATTCCTGAGGTTATACCTCCTTTCAGAGGGCTCCTTTTGAGGAGACCTACCTCGGGATTGAGAACGTTTCTCGTTTGAATTTTGTTTATTAGTTTCCCACTTCTTTTTAGAAGATGTAGGAGTTTGTTTAATAGAGTCCTTCTCACGACTTTCAGATAGTTTTGGCTTCAATGGTTTTCCACCCAAACTATCTCTGCCTAATTCTGCATAAGATTGTTCTATTATTCTGGGTAGTTCTGTTTGATGTTCTGTAACATCAAATTCCCTTAAGCGTTGGCGGATCGCCACTGATGCTGCCTCCCTTTAATATTAGATAATATTATTGTTGAGACCTGGTCGAAGTTTTTCAGTAATTTCATACCTAAATTCAGAGCAGGTTCTGCCCCGTATTCGTTTTGAATTTGTTTCAGGACCTCTGGTATTACTGCAATTGATGGAACACCATGTGTTTTAGTATAGATGGCAGCAAAGACTGCGCCCCAAGTGGTGCAATCTTCCAGTTGTCGTGTGATCCCCATTGGTAAACAGATTCATAGGATTCTGTGTTTCTCATAAGGGCTAGTATTTGGAAATACTGCTTCAATTTGAGTAATTTTTTGAGCTATCCAGAATGGAATTTGCTCACGTTTTGTGGGCATTTTACCCATGACTGCGTATAAAGTCTGTGGTGTAATTTTTAGTGTATTCCCCTGTTGAGGGGTTTGATTTGGAATGGTCAATGGTGGTTGGACTGTGAAAGTCTGCATGACATATTGGACTAATTGTCTGTAAATTTTTATTAACTCTTGTAGTTGAGTAAGTAATTCCTCTTCTGACATTATATCGAGGTCAGGATGAGGAGTGTAGCCGGCTAGAATCGGCCATGTTGCTCCTGGTCTACCTAGTGGACCGAGCCTGGTAATGTTTCTGTGATGTTTTTGGGCGTCTTTAAACCAGAGCTGATGCTCCTGGTATGTTAGTGGAATTTCAATATCCTCGAAAGGAATATATTCCTCTGGTGGTTCATCTTCTTTGTAGAAGTGAAACACTCTTGTTACTGGATTTGATTCTGGGAATACTATTCATGAATAGAATACCTCTGTCTGAAAGGATTCGTGTGCGTCTATCACGAAAACTGCTCTACCCCCTCTTGGTGGTAGGCCGTGTTTTATAAGTTTTAGAGTGATGGCTCTTCTTAAGTTTGGAGCGATGTCTATAACACCCTCCTCGGTTTCATTTAAACCTGTAAGGTTAAAAGCTGTTACGACTGGTTGAGCCACAGCTACACCGTTCCTGGTGTCATCGTCCCCGTGTATGGACATTTGTTTTTTGAAAAATGTAGAACAAGCTTCAAGGAAACAAAAGATAAGGTGCACAATATTTTGGAACACTGTATCCTTCAACGTTGAACAAACCAAAATAGCTAATATATAGGGTTTTTTGTCCTATTTAGCTTTGGCGGATATTTAACCCTACACACTCCAGACGTCTTATGGAGTATGTGAGTAGGGGTCTCTGAGAGAAAAGCACAACTGAGTTACTCAGTATCTATCGTTAAATTAGTGCCTTACCAAACCGTTGGGCGCCATGTAGTGTAGTTCCTATTTCCCAAATAGGCTCTGCGCATTGGAATAATATACCCTATAGGTTTGACATAGGACTGAGGTCAGTATGTCCCTATCGAGTATATTAAACTTAATTACTTTGTGCCAGCTAACTCAGAGGCCACTAGAAACTCCTTGTAAACAAGAAGGAGTAGTTTCTGGCAACCGCATAAACATGACAACTTTGTTTCCCTTTTAGAATCGGAACACTTCTCAGAATCGTGGAAACAATAGATAACAGTTTCACTCAGCTAATCGTGCATGCTTAGTTTCCTCAGAGTTACACAGAAAGAATAGATGGGCGTTTCAATAAAAGGTTTTATTGAACAGTCTTGTTTCTCGTGTAAGAGATATGAGCTGTTATGATCACAAGACAGTATGCAAGATATATAATGTACAGCGTAAGCAGTAGAAATAAATAATACTGCGCTAGCATTATCTTTTAGCATATATTCACGTACATAAATAACATGAGCTAAAAATGCGAGTACTCATACGATGCTTCTCTAAGCTAGTTCTACCCCAATGTACCTAACCTGGTCTAGGTGTAGGGAAAGGTAAGAAGTAGGTGAAGTATTCTCTAGTATGGTATTCTTAGAGTATGTTAAGTCTAGTATGCCAAGAGTCCCGCTAGGTTCTAGTCAGCTCCATACCTTGAGAATGAGAGAGGTGGGAATCTCCTGCCGGATCTCAAACTCTAACACCCCGCGAAGGGAGTCAGAACACTGGAAGCTGGATTCTTCTGCGAGCAGGAATGACAGCGTCTTCTCAGTGCGTCAGGCCGGGATACGGGCTCCTCTGAAGTCGAGGTCTCCTCTAACTTGCTTGGGCAAGGGAAGGTATATTTATACCTGGTAGGTGCCTTGGAATGTTAGCATTGACGTGAAGTCGGACAGAGGAAGACGTCAGGAATGAACCCTTAAGGTATAGAGGTTCATGCATAATAGATGAGTTCTTGGAGAAATCAATAATCCTGTGCTAGGGGAACTCCCAAGAGCTTAAGGGTCTGGTTTCTAAGAACTCGTTGTGACGTTAGGGTGGACGGATGTCGGTGACCATGCCTGTATTTGGAGTGCATGGCTAATGCCTAAATAAGGACTGGGATTCTATGCCTATATAAGGGCAATGCGAATTGTGCCTATATAAGGACATGTTTCAGGAAAACCTATATATGGACACCTAAAGCGGAATACAACACTGGCAAACAGCGTCATGCAAAACACTAGGAAGAGTCAATTTGTGTGAGGGATAGGGATTAAAAATGTTGATTTTAATATGCCCTTGTCAATTCCTCCAAATGCTATTGGTTCACCTCCCACCTCCAATCGAACATTCTTATCAGAGCAAGGCTTGGTAAATCAAAGAAGGCTGTCCAAATCTTATCCCCCAGACACTGCCTACAGATAGAAGGTTTATCACTATTCTCAGTCTCTAGCCATTGCTAAGTTCACTTTCATAAAAAGGTTTTAGCTTAAGGTGTCTCTAAGCTCTCTGGGGCTGTCTGCATCCCCACCCGAAGCAGCTAATAGGCCTTGCCCAGTTAACAAACCAAATAGGGATTAACAAAGGGAATGAGTGAAATAAATGTAAACATTAGTCAGAGAGACAATTTTGAGTATATTAGTCATAGAAAGACAATAAACAGTTTTTCATCATTGTGGTGAATTGTTGTTAGGGATTGTTGGACTTGGCCCTTTTTGGCTAAAGTTCCCTAAACTTTTTGCCTTCCCCCTAGACCTTTTTTCTGACATGGTGTTGCCAACTTAGATGCTTTGGGCACTTTGCCACTGCTGATCAGTGTCAAAGTGCAAGTGCTCCCTGTGTAAAGTGTAATGGTAATTGGTTGTCCATAATTGGTATGTTTGCCTTACTAGTAAAGTCCCTAGTAAAGTGCACTATGTGTGCCAGGGCTGGTAATGCAAATGCTACTAGTGGGCCTGCAGCACTAATTGTGCCACCCACACAAGTAGCCCTAAAGAGAGAACTCAGCCCTGCCACTGCACTGCCTGTGCGCAGTTTGCTAACTGCCATATTGTCCTGACAAGTGCACCCACTTGCCAGGCCTTACCCTTCCCTTTCCATGCACATCAGATACCCCTATAGTAGGCCCAAGGTACCCCCCTGGGCAGGGTGCAGTGTCTGTGAACGGTAGGACATGTCCTGAGGTGTGTACCACGTCCTAACAGTGAAATACTCTCCATTTCGTTTTTCACTGTTGCAAGGCCATCTTGCCCATAGGACAGAATGGGGAAGGCTGTGTAATATGTTTCCAGCCTATCTTCCCATAGGTTTAAGATGGAGAGGTGAAGTTTAGTGTGCCTGAGCTCACAATTTAATAACACATCTTTTTGTGAAGGTGGTTTTTGAATTGTGTGTTTAGAAACCACGCTTTTAGAAGTGGCTGGTTTTTTTGTTCTAACAATTCTGTGTGTCTCTGCCTCGTTGTAGATTGACTGTCTGGATTTGAATGTGATAGGATCTGGGAAATGTCTTGACCCAGGGGAGGAGTAGGTGAGACAGCCATGTTTGACCTGCATCTGGAGTGTAGGGGGGAGGAGTAGCCCTGGAGGTGAAGAGGCCTGGGCTGCTGCCATAAAACAAAGGCTCCATCTCCTGCTGAGTGATTGAAGATCCAGACCCCCACTATCAAAGGAAGAAGGTGTCACTGGCAGGGAGACACCCAGAACTGGTTTGGACAGGGGTCAGTGCCCCCTGAACACAAAGACTTCAAAGACATTTAGGGGTATAACTATGAGAGCTGAAACCCCTGGACTTTAGACTGAAATCCCTATTGAAAAAGGATTGAACCTACTTGGTGCTCAAGAGGAACCTCTGCCAAAGAAGAACAGCTGAAGAGACTGAAGAGAAAGACTGCCCTTGCTGTGTGTTCTGGGGCTGGCCTGCAGTTTGCTGGTTTGACTAAGGAGAGGACAAGGGACTTTGCTGTGTGCTGTGTCCCCCTGCTTGTGAGGACTTTGCTGTGTGCTGTGTCCTGAAGTAGCGTGTCTCCAAGGGCCCGAGGAGAGCTGGCTCCCTGTTGTGGAAACTCAGGAACATAAAAGTTTCCAAGTGTGTCTCAGCGACGCTGTGTGCGTGTGCTTTTTGCAGCCTGAGACCTTCGTAAGAACTGCCCCGTGATCATGTGCACCCGGAGTCCAAGTGAGTCTCAGCGACGCTGTGTGCATCTGCTTCGTGCAGCCTGAGACCTTCGTGAGGATTGCCCTGTGATCGTGTGCACCCAGAGTCCAAGTGAGTCTCAGCGACGCTGTGTGCGTGTGCTTCGTGCAGCCTGAGACCTTCGTGAGGATTGCCCCGTGATCGTGTGCACCCGGAGTCCAAGTGAGTCTCAGCGACGCTGTGTGAGTGTGCTTCGTGCAGCCTGAGACCTACGTGAGGCTTGCCCTGTGATCGTGTGCTCCCGGAGCTCAAGTGAGTCTCAGCGACGCTGTGTGCGTGTGCCCTGTTGCAGCCTGAGACCTTCGTGAGAAATTGCCCCGTGACTGTGTGTCCCGGAGCAGTCTTGCTCTCTGCTTCGATCGACAGCGTGGCCAGAACTGCTGCGATCGTCATTGCCATCAGCCCGGACCGGCATCCCCAGAGGAGCTGTGAGAATTCACCGCCGCCGGCCCAAGCCTGCCTTTGCCAAGGAGAGACCTAGAACCATCACCGTCGGGGGTCCGAGTTCCACTGCCCAAGATCAAAGAAGTTGCACCGGAGGCCCAAGCCGCAAGGAGAAGAGAGGAGAGTGAGATCGCACCCCCCAGGTAACGCTCAGCGAGCGTGTGTGTGTCGCCACCTGGGGTGGGGTGCGAGCTACTAGAGAAACGCTCTCAGCCTTTCCCATCTTTGCAGCGCGAACACCCGCTCAAGTCCGTATCGCGGCCCATACTTGCCGAGGAGTGGCAGTACCAGGGCCGAAGTGTGGAGCGGCACTTTGTTTTCCATCATAACAGTGTTGCGGGCATATTTTGGCAGTAGTTGACCGCGAGTCAGTAAGAGTGGCATAGAGACCGTCCAGAGCACTGCGATCGGTGCCGAAGTACATTATTTTTGCATTACGAACTGCCTGATTGTTGCATTACGAAGTGCATTATTTTTGCATTACGAACTGCCTGATTGTTGCATTACGAATTGCATTATTTTTGCATTACGAACTGCCTGATTGTTGCATTACAAATTGCATTACTTTTGCATTACGAATTGCCTGATTGTTGCATTACGAATTGCATTATTTTTACATTATGAAGTGCCTGATTCTTGCATGACGAACTGCATAGTATTGCATTAGGACTGCATTGGATCATCGAGAATTGCTCATTAATACTGCAAAAACCTACCAGTGCGTGCTGGCCTAATAACCGGCAAGGTGAAATATTACAAATACGCATATGTTGGATTTTTATCGTGTGGTCTCATCGTATATCTTTTTTTATAAACATATAATTGTTTTTTTATGAAACTCGTGTGTAGCCCATTTGTGGTGTTATCACTGTGTCACTGAGAGCGTGGTTGCAAATACTTTACACATTTGCCTTGGAGATAAGCCTGGCTGCTCGTGCCAAGCTACCAGGGGGTGAGCAGGGGTTATCTAAAGGTGTGTCCCTCCTTACCCTGACGTAGAAGCAAGGCTCCCTATTTGGACTAAGGAACATACCTCAGCCAACTAGAGACCCCCAGTTCTAACATTGGTGGTCAGCGGTTGGGGATTTGAACGTGTATTTGCAAATTCACTCACAGTGATTGGTGTACATCACTAGTTTAGCGCAGACCACGACACAACCACATATTGTGTTTTGATTTTTGATTTTATTTTTGAGCGACCTTTAAGCCACACACCATGTCTCAAAGGAGTCAAGAAGCCAGTGAGGCTGCAGAATTGGAATTCGACATTGAGGCATTGCTTACCTACAAAGTTGATCAATTGAGGCAATTCTGCAGAGCGTTGGGATGTCCCATGAAAAGTAGCGCCAAGAAGGAGGAGCTGCAAATGGCCTTGAGGGCCTGGTGGGAAGCCAAAGAGGCTCAGGAGACAGGTGATGCTGAGGTGGATGAGGATGACCCAGGGAATGGATTTGGTCCACAGGATTTGCCGGTGGAAGGACCAGCCTCAGGGGCTGGTAGTAACCATTCAGGGAGGAGTTTTTCCCCAGAGGAGCTGGAGGAAAACGAAAGGGTCAGAGAGCATGAGTTGGAGGTTTTAAAACTTAAGGCTCAAGCAGAAGAGAAAAAGCTGCTCATTGAAAGTGAAAAGCGAGCAGAGGAGAGCAAGAACGCTCTCGCCTTGGAAGAGAAGAAGATTCTCTTAGCTCATGAGTTAAGCATGAGGGAACTGGACCTTAAGGCTAAACAGGCGGAGTCCAGTACGAATGGTGGCAGCACACAACCAGTGCCAGCGGGTAAGGTG
Source organism: Calotriton arnoldi (assembly GCA_963921515.1). Classification (NCBI taxonomy): domain Eukaryota; kingdom Metazoa; phylum Chordata; class Amphibia; order Caudata; family Salamandridae; genus Calotriton; species Calotriton arnoldi. The sequence continues at coordinate 518,283 of CAWUFW010007077.1, read as the reverse complement.
TACATTCCCAAAGACTTAGTGTGAGATTACCAAAGGGGTGATGATATTTATGCGTGGTTCACGGCATATGAGATCACACTGAGGATGAATGAGGTGCCTGAGAAGCATTGGGGGGCGGGCCTATGGAAACACTTTGAGGCTTCTGGGAGGGAAGTTTTACCACCTTTAGAGAGGGCGGGAACCCTGACCTACGCCAATATGAAGGAGGCTTTATGCCTCAGGTATGGGCTCACTCCTCAACAGTACCTGCAGAAATTGAGGGATTTCCAGAGACTGAAATCCAGTACTCGGGTGGAAGATCTGGATGAGTACATACGTGCACTGGATGATTGGGTGTTGGTTAGCATGGCGAATGATTACAAAGGATTGCTCAATTTGGGCTCCAGGGAGCCTCGGCTCAGTAAACATTTTTCAGAGTTGCGCCAACACCTGTTAGACTGCGAGCTCTTTGATTCCCAGGAGCTTGCCCCCGAGACAGGCCCCTGGTCATGGGTCAGGGGGTCTGAAGAAACACCAAAGGGGAACCCCAGCAGCAACTCAGGGATCTTCCAGTCCCGTGGGAGGGAAGAAGGACAGAGTGGCGCAGCCAGGGCCCAGAGAAGTGGGGGGGCGTGCAGGCTAGCACCCTGTCTCAAAGGAGAGGGAGAGAGTGTAAGCAGCATCCCCGGGGGTCCCCAACCCCCCTCCCAGAGACTGGAGGGATTCTTAAAGGAGCACCAGGGTGGAGGTCTAGAACCTAACTGCCAGCAGTGTGAGGAGGAACACCTAGCATCAGGAGGTCGCAGGGCATCTGTAACCAGAGCTCCCCCAGTCCTGAAGTTTGTGGGTGCCATTCGTAAGTGGCAGGCACAAAAATCTAAATGGAAGGTTAAGGGGGGAGGTGTTCACCCGTGGGAAAACCCGTGGGACAGTGCCCAGCCAGTAGGGCTAGATCCACTAAAAGTGACCGGGGTAACCCCACCTCTAACCTGGAGGGCCGGATAACTGGAGACAGCATCCTGGCCGATGGGTCTTCCAGGGGTACCGCTCTGGGTGGGAGTTGGCAAGAGACCAGCACCCCTAGAGGGTCCCCGACTGCCAGGAAGTACCCGTGGAGCAGCATAGTTGGCCCAGGGAGTAGTGACCAAGAGAACACCCTGGGGTCAGGAAGGCATAGAACAGGAGGGTGTACCTGCAGTAGCGGGCCCACGACCGTGTTCTATCGCCGCAAGCAGAGAAGTCCATCAAGGTAGTTGATTGGTCTACCCTGGCTTTAGGCTGGGAGGGGGTTGTGTTGGACTTGACCCTTTTTGGCTAAAGTTCCCTAAACTTTTTGCCTTCCCCCTAGACCTTTTTTCTGACATGGTGTTGCCAACTTAGATGCTTTGGGCACTTTGCCACTGCTGATCAGTGTCAAAGTGCAAGTGCTCCCTGTGTAAAGTGTAATGGTAATTGGTTGTCCATAATTGGTATGTTTGCCTTACTAGTGAAGTCCCTAGTAGAGTGCACTATGTGTGCCAGGGCTGGTAATGCAAATGCTACTGGTGGGCCTGCAGCACTAATTGTGCCACCCACACAAGTAGCCCTAAAGAGAAAACTCAGGCCTGCCACTGCAGTGCCTGCGCGCAGTTTGCTAACTGCCTTGTTGTCCTGACAAGTGCACCCACTTGCCAGGCCTTACCCTTCCCTTTCCATGCACATCAGACACCCCTATAGTAGGCCCAAGGTACTCCCCTGGGCAGGGTGCAGTGTCTGTGAAAGGTAGGACATGTACTGAGGTGTGTACCATGTCCTAACAGTGAAATACTCTCCATTTCATTTTTCACTGTTGCAAGGCCATCTTGCCCATAGGACAGAATGGGGAAGGCTGTGTAATATGTTTCCAGCCTATCTTCCCATAGGTTTAAGATGGAGAGGTGAAGTTTAGTGTGCCTGAGCTCACAATTTAATAACACATCTTTTTGTGAAGGTGGTTTTTGAATTGTGTGTTTAGAAACCACGCTTTTAGAAGTGGCTGTTTTTTTTGTTCTAACAATTCTGTGTGTCTCTGCCTGGTTGTAGATTGACTGTCTGGATTTGAATGTGATAGGATCTAGGAAATGTCTTGACCCTGGGGAGGAGTAGGTGAGACAGCCACGGTTGACCTGCATCTGGAGTGTAGGGGGGAGGAGTAGCCCTGGAGGTGAAGAGGCCTGGGCTGCTGCCATAAAACAAAGGTTCCATCTCCTGCTGAGAGATTGAAGATCCAGACCCCCACTATCAAAGGAAGAAGGTGTCACTGGCAGGGAGACACCCAGAACTGGTTTGGACAGGGGTCAGTGCCCCCTGAACACAAAGACTTCAAAGACATTAGGGGTATAACTATGAGAGCTGAAACCCCTGGACTTTAGTCTGAAATCCCTATTGAAAAAGGATTGAACCTACTTGGTGCTCAAGAGGAACCTCTGCCAAAGAAGAACAGCTGAAGAGACTGAAGAGAAGGACTGCCCTTGCTGTGTGTTCTGGGGCTGGCCTGCAGTTTGCTGTTTTGACTAAGGAGAGGACAAGGGACTTTGCTGTGTGCTGTGTCCCCCTGCTTGTGAGGACTTTGCTGTGTGCTGTGTCCTGAAGTAGCGTGTCTCCAGGGGCCCGAGGAGAGCTGGCTCCCTGTTGTGGAAACTCAGGAACATAAAAGTTTCCAAGTGTGTCTCAGCGATGCTGTGTGCGTGAGCTTTTTGCAGCCTGAGACCTTTGTAAGAACTGCGCCGTGATCGTGTGCACCCGGAGTCCAAGTGAGTCTCAGCGACGCTGTGTGCGTGTGCTTCGTGCAGCCTGAGACCTTCGTGAGGATTGCCCTGTGATCGTGTGCACCCGGAGTCCAAGTGAGGCTCAGCGACGCTGTGTGCGTGTGCTTCGTGCAGCCTGAGACCTTCGTGAGCATTGCCCCGTGATCGTGTGCACACGGAGTCCAAGTGAGTCTCAGCGACGCTGTGTGCGTGTGCTTCGTGCAGCCTGAGACCTTCGTTAGGATTGCCCTGTGATCGTGTGCTCCCGGAGCTCAAGTGAGTCTCAGCGACGCTGTGTGCGTGTGCCCTGTTGCAGCCTGAGACCTTCGTGAGAAATTGCCCCGTGACTGTGTGTCCCGGAGCAGTCTTGTTCTCTGCTTCGATCGACAGCGTGGCCAGAACTGCTGCGATCGTCATTGCCAGCGGCCCGGACCGGCATCCCCAGAGGAGCTGTGAGAATTCACCGCCGCCGGCCCGAGCCTGCCTTTGCCAAGGAGAGCCCTCGAACCATCACCGTCGGGGGTCCGAGTTCCACTGCCCAAGATCAACGAAGTCACACTGGAGGCCCAAGCCGCAAGGAGAAGAGAGGAGAGTGAGATCGCACCCCCCAGGTAATGCTCAGCGAGTGTGCGTTTGTCGCCGCCTGGGGCGGGGTGCGAGCTACGAGAGAAACGCTCTCAGCCTTTCCCATCTTTGCAGTGCGAGCCCCCGCTCAAGTCCGTATCGCGGCCCGTACTTGCCGAGGAGTGGCAGTACCGGGGCCGGAGTGTGGAGCGGCACTTTGTTTTCCATCATAACAGTGTTGGGGGCATATTTTGGCAGTAGCTGACTGCGAGTCAGTAAGAGTGGCATAGAGACCTTCCAGAGCACCGTGATCGGTGCCGAAGTACATTATTTTTGCATTACGAACTGCCTGATTGTTGCATTACGAAGTGCAATATTTTTGCATTACGAACTGCCTGATTGTTGCATTACGAATTGCATTATTTTTGCATTACGAACTGCCTGATTGTTGAATTACGAATTGCATTACTTTTGCATTACGAACTGTCTGATTGTTGCATTACGAATTGCATTATTTTTACATTACGAAGTGCCTGATTCCTGCATGACGAACTGCATAGCATTGCATTAGGACTGCATTGGATCATCGAGAATTGCTCATTAATACTGCAAGAACCTACCAGTGCGTGCTGGCCTAATAACCGGCAAGGTGAAATATTACCAATACGCATGTGTTGGATTTTTATTGTGTGGTCTCATCGTATATCTTTTTTTATAAACATATAATTGTTTTTTTATGAAACTCGTGTGGAGTCCATTTGTGGTGTTATCACTGTGTCAATGAGAGCGTGGTTACAAATACTTTACACATTTGCCTTGGAGATAAGCCTGGCTGCTCGTGCCAAGCTACCAGGGGGGTGAGCAGGGGTTATCTAAAGGTGTGTCCCTCCTTACCCTGACGTAGAAGCAAGGGTCCCTATTTGGACTAAGGTACATACCTCAGCTAACTAGAGACCCCCAGTTATAACAGGGATGTTCATGGTTAAATATTACCATGCTGTCGATTTCTGCGTTAACATGAAACCCCAAATATGTGGCAATCTGCATGACTCTGGGCCCGCAGATCCTGGACTTGTAATAAAAAATAACTTGTGTTCATTTTGTGTTAGGAGAATATCTTGAAATAACTAAAAATGTGATGCCTCTCCCTAGATACAGTACTTGCTAATTAATGTGTTGAGTAAATAATGCAACGCAAGCTATATAAGAGATTTTTTGATCTCAAAACCATTTACTCCAACTGATGTGATAGTTTACATGACCTTTAATGGGTAAAGGCACAGTATTAGACAAGCATTAAAGGGGGTACTATGGCACCACTTGCAGGTACTCTTACTTTGAGTGATGGGCTTCAAGATTGTCCCCATCATAATAACAAGTGTCTTAGGGCATCTATAATGTGTTTGAGTATGCCACAAATAGTATGGCCCAGACCGATTTGCTTCATCAAAGGACAGAGATATAGGCAGGAGACTCTGTGGAAAGTCCTTTTAGTGTCAAGAAGGATCAACCCAAATGTAGTATACTGCTCCACCACGACTTAAAACAATATGATGCCCTGATTATTATGGAGCTTATGACCCCTTCTCTGAAATACAGTGGAGTTATGAGAGGAATTCATGGTCCAGCACACATTCTCTCAGAGTAATATCATATTAATCAAGTGTGCAATTCTGATAAACATGGAAAGCTTCACCCGCCCCGCTGAGGCTCAAGGTGCTTCTCACTGGTCACAGAGCATCCTTTTCAGGATGCACAAGCCCTCACCCACGAGGTGCCATGCTACATCATCAGGTCATGCTCCTCATTGGGCGGGTGCTGCAATGCCCAACGGGCCCCTTGTGCTATTTGTGGACCCACAGGAGACTTTAGTCTCAAACTTATGGAACTTATTGCCACCCACATGCTTTCATCGAAACATTTCACTTTACTGGGAGACTTCAATGTACACAGTGAAGATACCTTAAATATTGAGGCATAGCAACTCCTCTCTGACCTGTCTACGCTAGGTCTTAAACAGATTGCCAAAGGACCCATGCATACTGCGGGCCACACTCTGGATTTGATTTTTACGAATTCTTCCCACATGTCCTGTGAGTCCTTTGGACAGATCATTCACTAATCGGATTTTGGGTCACTTCCACAAGTGTAGCCGACCACCCAAAAAAACTTAGGCAAAATCTTGTGAGACAATGGCGCAAAGTCACACCGGACGCCTTCACTAACGAGTTCACCATTCCGACAATAGGGGAGGCTGGGGAAGTGGACAAGGCACTAGCGGAGTATCACGAGTCCGTAAAAATATCAATAGACAACCTGGCCCCTATGAAAGACCAACATGTAGGTAAACTGGGTCCACATGCCCCATGGTATACTCCATATTTGTGCAGGGAGAAAGCCCAGTGCAAAACACTGGAGAGACCGTAGCGCTCTAGCATGGCAACATCAAAAAACACGCAAGGCACACATTTCACTACAACTTAGACAGGCTGGGAACTCCCTTAAAGAGTTATACAAAGTCCTCAAATCCTTCATAAACCCTCATGCCTGCTCAACTGATATCCTACCTTCACAAGCTTTATGTGATGCCATTGCAAACCACTTTAAAGAAAAAGTTAATCTGATTTACAATAACTTTTCTTGACCGGCGGATCAAATAGGATTAGAATCCAACTCCACCGTCTCTAATGTTGCAAGTACTTGTACCCTAGAGAATTTTGTACCTCTTAGGTCAGACTCCGTTTGTAAAGCTTTGAAGGCAGCGAAATCAGGGTCTCCACTAGTCGTTGCCCCAGCTAAGATCATAGCAACTCTGTCCAATCAGCTCGCCCCGGTCATCTGCTCTTTACTAAACCTCTTGGTCAGCTCGGGAAGGATTCCACTAGACTGGAAAGCCGCCCAGGTCGTTCCTATCCGTAAGAAGGCGAATCTTCCAGCCTCAGACCTGTCTAAATATCATCCTATCTCTCTCCTCCCCTTGATGAGTAAACTATTGAAAGGACACATTAATAGACAACTTATGGAGTTTCTAAAATCCAATAGGGTCCTGGACTCCTCCCAATCCAGGTTTAGACCCATGCATAGCACTGAAACTGCTCTCATAGTGGTCAGATGCTTTCAGGATGAAAACCAGCCTTCACTGTTAGTGCTGCTTGATTTGTCAGCAGCTTTCCACATGGTGTCTCATCTCAGATTGCTCCAGAGACTAGAGGAAATAGGTATTCGTGGCACAGCTTTGCAATGGTTCACAAGTTTCCAATAACATCGAAACCCAGACCATCAATCTAGGTCAGTTTAGATCCCGTACCATAGAGCTCAACAACGGGGTGTCTCTGGGCTCATGTCTTAACCTCACACTATTTAGCATCTATGTAGCCTCCCTTTCCAAAACCATCAGAGCTTATGGATTCACACCTCTTTCATATGCGGATGACACTGAACTTCTTATCTCTTTTGATAAAGACTTCCACACTATGAAAGTACGTTTTGCAGATCGGATGAAACCTATCTCAGCTTGGATGAGAGACAACTTTCTCCAGTAAAATGCTAGCAAAATGGAGATCATGCTCTTTGACAGGGCCCAAATGTTCTGCTACCTGGATTGGTGGCCAACAGATTTATTCGCAGCACCTACCTCCAAATCTACAGTAAAAAATCTGGGCATTCGCTTGGATCAGACTCTAACTATGAAAGATCAGGTAGTGGCTACCACTGGCACCTGCTTTCATATGATGAGCCTGTTCTGCAAAGTTTTTCCCCTACTCCCACTCTTGGTGCGCAAAACCTTTGTTCAGGCACTGGTGATCAGCCGCCTGGACTATTGCAATGCCCTCTTAGCCACCACAAATGAGTCCCTACATACCAAACATCAAGTGGTCCAAAATACAGCGGCCCACCTCATCCAAAATATGCCAGCCAGATCAGCCTCTACTCCCCTTTTACACTCACTCCATTGGCTTCCCGTGCACGAGAGAATAATTTTCAAGATCTTCTGCATAGTGCATAAATCTTTGAATGGCAAAGGACCCAGATACATGGCTGAGAAACTTATTCCTTACCAGCCAGGCAGACCTTTAACATCTAAGGTCAAATCATTTCTCAGTATGCCACGAATTAGGAAAACATATTCCGGGGGCAGAGCTTTCTCTTACTTAGCCCCCTACTACTGAAATAAACTACCCACTCACATACAGAAGTGCACGGACCACCTTCATTTCAGAAAGCTTCTCAAGACCAAACTATTCCAAAACTAGTGCTGCCTTGCTCGTCGTTTACTGCGGCGCTGAGATAGTCCTCCCGGGGTGATTCATGCTCATTATAAGTTAAATTAACATAGCATAACAAAGAAGAAACATGGACCCTCTGGAGTTCTTTAGACGTGATTGAAAGTTGATTGGAAGAATAGGTAAAAAGGAGCTCAAAATTAATTTTAATGTGTCTAGATGTGATTGTTTAGATTACAATCAAATAATTAAACCAAGCTAGAAATTATGTTCCTTAAGTTCAAAATACAGTCAACATGTTTCTTGTCTGTGTGTTCCACCAGGGATCTGTGGCAATTCATCAGGAACACAAGGGGTACTCCTAATCTACTTGGTGAAGCCTCTATGCTATTCTTGTGGTGCTCACCCACAGTATTTTGTATTCCAGACCAAATATACTAAATAGGAAAACCAACGTTAATTTAATGAATTGATGGTATCTCCTATTGGGGTTTCCTGTGCAAGATTGAACTTTGAACCAATGCTATGAAAAGGTAAACCACACATAGAACAACCTAATAAAGTGATTGTTTTTTGTATTGTCAAATAATTTCTTGTGGTAATAAATTGGCAAGGTATTTACATGACTCCTGTAGTCAAAAAGCATGCCAACCTCACCATACACAGATAGTGACTGAAGTCTTCTTCTCAGTAGAATCTTGAAATTAAAAATTAAAAATTTTAATTAAAAAGGAGGGCTTACCCAAAACATTTGTGAATTGGGCCCCTTTGGAAATCGTGGAAATATTGACTTCCTTAGTTAGGCATTTGGTAGGTAAGTTTGTTCGCATGTTATGGTTGTAAGTATCGAAAGTCGATGGTATGTTAAAAAAGATGAAGCTATCAGAAAGTCACTTACTTGCCCTGCTCGGAAGAATGCAGAAAACCTACCCACATCAACGACCCCAGAAGTGAAGTGTTTGTTCAAGGGTTGCGGAAAATATAGACTAAGTCAAAGGTGCGAGACGCGTCTATTTCGTCACAACGTGTATGTGTGATCTCTCCATCATCACATTTACATGGTATGCACGGTTGTTCATGTTGTTAATCCCTGAACGTCTTTGGACTCTCCAAATAGAAGCCATATTGAAGGGGTAAAAAGGAACCCAAAGTTAGGTTTTAAAACATGCGTAAAGCCAACGTTGACACCTGTTTAAATTCATTTGTTTGTCACAATAAGAACAAGCAAACATAATGTGAGAAATGTTGATATTATTAGTTTGGTGCATTTTTAATAAAAAAGGATGATCCACTCTCTATTGCCTGTCACCCTATTGGGAACATAATTGTTATTACTATAGATATATTATTCATGAGGCATTGGGAACGTTTGACATGTATCTTAGATGTTATGGCTCAGACAGAGATATTTTAGGGGATTAATGTATTCCATGATACTGAATTTGATGGACGTAGAGGCAGAGATGTTTATAGCTACACCATACCCAATGTTATATTCTTAGGTCCTGAAGTAGTGTCTCTAATTTCTCGTTACCAAGGACCAAGGTATTTCCTCGTTCAAGCCAATATCATGAGTCCGCAGATTAAAACTCCATCTTTGTTCTTTGAGGAACAATTGTTGTTGGACTCTGCCTAATGTTTGTATGTGTTCTAAAATGCTCCATGTGAGGCTGTCAGGTTTGTGTTTTTTGTCAAGAAAATGGTTTGTGAGTTTGCTCGCGGAGCATCCACATCTAATGGTGCTCCTTTGCTCATTAATTCTGTTTTTTATGGGTCTGGTAGTCATCCCAATGTATTGTAGGTTGCAAGGACACCATATAAGGTATATACATTGTATTGCAGTTTTTACGACCCTGAATAATCTATTTTTTATGCAACCCAAGATCTATCTCCTTTACTGTTATTGTGAAGCAGAAAATATTGCATCTCCCACATGGGAAGTGACCTGTTATTGGTGGTAAGCCCCAACTCGATCTAATTAATTCAGGTTTCTTTTCTTGCTTTGGTCGTGTATAGATCAGTTGATCTCTTAAATTGCTTGAACGTTGAAAGGCAAACAGAGGCTTTTGTAAGGACAACTTCCCTATGTTTAAAAGATTCGATTTCATATTAATGATTTTCTTAATATCATTAGATCATGGGGTGTATGTAAAAACACAAGGCAGTTTTTGTCTTCTGCTTTCGTAAATGTTTCTAAAAGAGCTTCTGTGTTGTTATTCCTTGCCTTTTTCTGTGTCTTTCAGATGATTTGTTCCGGATACTTTTTGTTCTGAGGTTTTTCAAGAGATCCTGCACTCGAATGTCGTATTCAGTAATTTTAGTACAGTTGCAACACAGTTTTAAAATCTGGCCATATGGTAGGTTCATATGGAGGGCCCTAGGATGTTGACTATCAAAATGTAGCAACGTGTTGTGATCAGTTGTCTTAAAATGGGTTTCTGTTCTTAGTAAGCCCTCTGTCTTCCTAATTGAGAGGTCCAAGAAAGTGACCTCGGTTTCTGAGATGGTGTGGGAGAACTGTAGGAAGGGGTCCTGATTGTTAACCTATTCAAAATGTTTTTTTTGCTATTTGTCTCGTTTCCATATGACTAGGATGGATCACTGACATAATATCGACAACAAAAATATCGTATTGACAAAATATCGTCGTCATAATATCGACTACAATAATATCGACTACCAATACTTATTTAAAAAATACAAAAATATCGAGTACACAATATGGTATATAAAAATATCGTACACCACAATATCGAAATATAAAATATCGTTAAATAAAATATCGTTTAATTTTAAAACACATACAAAATATCAAAAATATCGAATACCAAAATATAGACATCAATATTATCGACTTTTTAATAATATCGACTATTCAAAAACAGGTCAATTAAATATATGTTTAACACCAAATATAAATTCACATTATAAAACAATATAAAACACTTAAATAACATAACATAATCATTTGCAAACACATCAATATATAAAACTGAAACTTTTTTCTAAACGAACAATTACAGTAATAAAATAAAAGCTTTAAAATATATAATGCTTGCATCATATCACATTTAAAACAATGTTTAATATATTTTAAAACAGAAAAACGAAAAAATTATCACTTTCTACTAACAAGTTCTTAATTAGCGTTTCCCTTATATGGAAACAAACAGCCAAAACAATAAAAACAATTAACTTGAACGAATCAAATACTCACATTTTAAAATACACCAATAACATAAAGCAACCAATTAAAGAAACACTATATAAGCATAAAATGTTTGCATCTCTTTTACACTTCTAACCTACAAAAAAGAAGAAGATGAAACTCTGCCCGACTGTTTCCTGAAAGAAAATTTTCATTACTGAAAAAATCTTTAAAACTGCACTAAGTAAAACTGTATTTAAAATATAACCATACTACTAGCCTTCAACCCTAATGATTTCTGACACATAATTTACTAATCTTTCATTGCTTACATTTATATCTCCTCTACAGATATCTTACAAAGCCAGCAAAATATTTTCAACATCCTCACCAATAAAAGAACAATAAATGTAAGTATATTATATTTTTTTCCAAGCTACCTAAAAATATTTTTCAAACGTAATTCACTAATATATATTTTATTTTTTATCTATCTCCTCTACAGCCAACTGCAAAATCATCCAAAATCATTTTGTAAAGACTAACCAACTAAATACAATTAAAAAGTAAGTATATAATTTTCAATTATTAAACACCCTTAAATACCCACCCAAGCATCCCTTTTCCCCTAAAATCCCTATCATCTACAAACAATGTAATCAAATTATTAACATTTTTGTTTTCTCTTCTCAACAGAAAATACATCAACAAAATAGAAAATAAAGCTTGAAATCATTTCCTAAACGAATTTATTTACATCAAACTAAACATTGTAAGTATATTCACTGAAATGTAACTGTATTTAATAAATATGTCGTATTTATTATATTAAAACATTTCTTTTTTAATTTCCCCTAGCATAAAACAAAACAACATGACTGAAGGTGCAGAATTTGTAATGTCACAAAAAATAAAATGTTATTATGTTATATGGGGTATGTCTATACACAGGAGAAACAAATTGGCCTCAAAGTGTTTTGGAAGTGTAGCAAATACTACTCTAACAAATGCTATGGAAGAGCTACTACTCATGAAACTACTGTTCTTTCTGTAAAAGAACATAATCACCCCCAAACATAACAGAAATTGAGGTTAGAGATGCTCTTGAAAGTATTAAAGAAGCAAGCACTAGTACTGATAAACCCACCACCCAAATACTGAAAGAGCAACTATTAAAAGTACCTCAACATGCATCAGGACAATTACCCTCCATAGATTCTTTAAAAAGAACGATTGCCAGACAAAAAAAAGCAAATACAAGTACCATACCTACCCCTAAAACGTTTGCAGAAGTAGTTATTCCCCCAGAATTAAGCATTACTCACACTAAAGAACCATTTATATTTTTTGATAACAAATGCCCTGATAAAAGAATAATTATGTTTGCTACTGCAAACAATTTAGTTAAATTACAGCAATGTGACACCTGGATGATGGATGGAACTTTCAAAGTCTGTCCAAAACCATTCTACCAGCTGTACACAGTGCATGGATTGTACCAACATTCAAATATTCCATTCATCTACGCCCTATTACCAAATAAGCAGCAAACTACTTACATAGATATACTCACTAAAATAAAACAAGAAAGCAATAATTATTTTCCTTCAAAAATAATTATTGATTTTGAATTAGCCATGATAAATGCTACCCAAAAAATTATCCACACACAGCAATACAGGGTTGCTATTATCATTTTAACCAGAGTCTCTGGAGACATCTACAAAAATCATCCCTAAGTGTACAATATGCTACAGACAGTACTTTCGCCTACCAAATTAAAAAGCTAATAGCACTAGCATATGTACCTGTAATTGATGTAGCAGAGCACTACAATATTCTAATAGACAGCCCCTATTACAAAAGGAACGAAGACAAAATAAGCCCACTACTAGACTACTTTGAGGACACCTGGGTGGGAAGACTGCATAGATCAGGGCATAGAAGGCAACCTAAGTTCCACATTCCTTGGTGGAATGTGTACCTAAGTACCTTAAACAAAGAAGCCAAAACAAATAATAGTGTTGAAGGATGGCATAATGCCTTCCAAGCAACAACAAGCAGAGGTAAACCTACCCTACAAAAACTACTACAATGTATACAGAAAGAACAAAGCTACCAAGAATTACGGATGGAACAATCTGTAACTCAAATATGTCCCAAATTAACTAAACAAACAAAAAAATGTTTGAGCTACTGCAAAGTCAGGTTACCCTATACCCATCAACAAGAGGCCTAGATTACCTATCCCTAATAGCCAAAAGCATATTATAAACTACATTTCCACAGCTATTATAAATTTTTTCGTTCACAAAACAAACACTTTACACAAAGATATTAATATTATATTTTCACAAATATTAATTAATTGTCATATATATTTTTTTAATTAAAAAAATATATTTACAAATAAATAATATTTATCAAAATATACTATGTATCACAATTAATTATAACAACATTTCCCACCCAAATTAATACAAAAAAATAGACTTACGGTTTATGTGGCTGTAGAAGATGTATTCCAACAAGTAATAATCCTTACATCTGTCTGTTAATCCATGTTAATGTTTAAAAAAGCCCCCAAAAAAATGCAAAAAATCCAACAGGTCCAATATAAATCCATCCTGGCCAAATCCAAGTAAGGGAAACCACCAAAAACCCGAAAAAGATATAAAAATATAAAAATCGCTCCAGGAAATCCCGAAAAATAAAAGAAAGTGTGATAATAATATTAGTTTAACATACTAATACACACTTCTTTTTTGTAAAAAATGCATCTTTCTCTCCAAAGGAAAGTCGATTAAAAGTAACCTGCAAAAAATTTTGAAAACATTCCCACCCACACAAATACACCCAAATACATTCATAAAATACAATAACATTAATTTATATTAACAAAACAACAAATATTTAGTCATATTATCGTCTGTCTACACTAGGCCTCAAACACTAACTCACGACATCTCACTAAAATATAACTAACACCTACAGCACATCAAAAACGCAACTAGCTAACAATAAATACAATATATACATCCTAACTAGACTCAAACATAAGTATTAAGGGGCCCATTACGATGTCGGGCGGAAGCACGACCGCCGTGCTGACGGAGGCAAAAACCGCAAATTACCGTCCGCCAGCAACGGGCCACACGCCCGCCAAATTAGGATGTGATTAGTCAGGCAAACACCGCCGGCAAGCCTGCTGCGCCGTCCGCCATCAAAGTGCGCCAGTCTACGTAGCGGCGCGAGCCAATGGAGACACACCGTCCGACGAAATGACGTACCGCCCGGCGTACAAATTACGATGCCACAACCAAACAGCCCCACCGGCTAAGAGACACCGCACGAGATACCAAGGCGGAGACTCGACTTTACCTGACGGAGACTAAAAAGGCGGACCACCCAGAGTTGAATCCTGCACTCCAGGTCATCCCCTTGCTCTACCTGATGCACCACCTAGGAGTGAACGCACCACGACGATGCAGGTAGGCAGACACACAACAAGGGTACGAAAACAATGCACACAGTGCAAGGGCGGGAAAAGTGTATATGGCCTCCCCAGACACCCCTGTGTGGACAGAACACATCCACCACTGTACCCACACACGTCCCACCTGTCAAAACTAAACAACTCGCAACATCCTGGGCACCCACGACCCGGCCCCAGGAAGTGACGTCCCCATCACAGCATCGCAGCTTAGCGGCGATGACGCAGGTACACATGCGCACAACACAGTGGCCAACGACTGCGCAAGAATCCGGCTGCACACAAACACCACAGGGCCACAACTACACACCCCACACACCAGCCCCACCCTGAAGGTACATGTCACGTGGCCTTCCTGCATCAGTCATGTCCACAACCGACAACTCACAGTTGTCAACTTGACGTCACACAAGTGTCCCGAACAGGGGAGTAATGTGAATGCGAAATAGGACACACCCTTGTATGTAAAACATGGATAATCACACGGCGGCTACCACATAACAGCGCAGAATATCTACAATGTCCGGAAAAGGCACGCCAGTCTCAACAAGAAATACCAAAACCATCCTGCTCGCAACAACAACACATGCAATGTACAAAATAGAAAAAACCGGCTGCCTGAGAACAGGTGTGCACAATCATAAACACCCACACAGAAGCCGAAATGTACAGCGTAAACGCAGTGACCCGCCCACACACGGGAGAGCAGATAGCACTGAATGGCCTTCCATTCCTGCTCCGAAATAACATTGCTACAAATAATGCTGGAGAATGGAGCCATTGTACCAACAAGAAGCAAAACATAGCCATGCAGAGGAAAACGTCCACTGGCAGATAGCGCACAACATGAAAGATAGATAACACCACAAAATGCAATAATACCACTCCTCCATGTGGACCAAATGAAAGTAATGTGGAAAGAGTCACACACCACTGGCCTTGACTATTCATAGAAGCATGTGGGATGAGGGACTGTGTCCTCCGCCCAAGCTATACCACAAGTCCATCCGCCTTACATCCATTCCAGAATTCCCAGCATCGACGGAGGCTGCACTCTGCTGACTGCTCAGGCAGACGGAGCACGCCATCACATCACCCTGTAGCAAAATGGCTGTTGCACCACTGACCCTCAACTACGCCGGACAGATCAAGCTGTACAGTGACAGCATGCTACACATAGTGGGCTGCTCAAATCTGGCAATGCTGAATGTAAGTTACCGAGTAACTTACCGCATTGCAATGTTCAGCTGCGTCATCCCCGTATTCTACTGTCGGAGGTGTCCGTTCCACTGGCCTGTGGATTTATGTCTCTCCAACCCGGCATGTCCAAAGGCGGACTTGGTACACTTGTTTGCACCCCTGGACGAACACGACAGGATCTGTTCAGTGTATGGGGGCATGGCGTTTGTGGCTGCAATCGGGGACACACTGCAATGGGACCAGTGTGCCTCCACAGAACGTCTCCTGGATCACAGTTTCATCGAATGTCATCCAACATGTCCCATCAGGATTCTACAAGGGACAACTTACGACGAACACCTTGCCACCCACCACCCGCTTCATTGGATGACATCCATGTTCACCATCAATGGGATGGATACCCTGCTGGAAGGTGTCGCATACACGTCAACTTGTCAATTCATGGGTCCCCGACTCAACATCCACAATTGAACACAGATGTACAACACCGTACCCATGCTTGGCTTTCGCACGGAGTGTGCAGGTAGCTGTACAAGAACTATACCATATAATCTGCAACTAACACCTTACCATCAACTCCACTGCCATGACAACTGACATTTCCGGGACATGCACCCTGTACCCCACCATATCCCGTGTCTCTGCATGAACAGGGGGAGGCAGAGGTATGGGACTTGTGTACAGTAACCACATGGGCAATACAGCACGAACAACTATGCCATAATATGTATCCTGTGCACCTGGACACATGCACCTGTCAGTGCACACAGATCTGTCTGCTGTAGTACGTGCGAACTGTCACCTCACCTTTGTCTGTACTTCCGTGCCAGGACATTTGCATGGACAACTACTGCAACCCCCTACAACATGGCCCCAGTAACAGTGTCATGTTCAGTAGCCCCCACATTGCAACAACTGGTGAGATGCTGCTGCATGCAGGTGGGCACATGCCCTGATGTCACCTCTGACGCAGGTGTGTCGGAGTCACTATTGTATTAAACCGGTACCATGGAACTGAGATGAACTGTCCCTATGAAGCCAAGCTGTCTGGTAGGCTGATTGAATACTGTCTGTGTCAAAGCCCAGAGACCATGAGTAATCAGCAAATGTACTGTAGCATAAAAGTGCAAGGCAGCTGTAACCCTGAAGCCTCCATTCCACAGTCAAAAACTAATTAAATCCACCTGTACCCCCTTTCGTATGTGTAATCATGCTAAGTATATCCTCCACATGCATTTTGCTGCCAGTAGTGTCCGCTATTCTGCATCACAGAGGAAGAAGGTCCAAATACATGCCTCGAAGCAAATATGTGACTCTGTTGAATAATTTCAAGAAGACAAGTACGAATGAGAGAGGATGAGAGTGTGTGAAGTACACGAGAGCCGTGAGATGACCATGTAGTCCAGTGACATTGGATGTCAATGCATATGAGTTTCCGCCACAGTGGACCTAGTGAAATACTACAGGTCGTGGGCCTTTGATTGTCAGACTCTGACGTGGCACAACAGTTCATCACATGAACACTGACAGGCTGGTCACTTCAAAGCACAGTCCTACATATGTGTATAATTACCTTCACAGTCTGACATCCCACTCATCAAGCAAAAGTAGGACCCACGCAACAAGCATGCTACAGCAATGCATGTCAAAACACACACAGGGAATCAGTGTTGGTGGGCAGGTCCGCACAGTGAGTACGAACAGCTGAAAATCACAGACATGCTTAATTAAATCAGGCACAATCTTGACAGTCACACACCCTGCAGACCCACAATGGGCAAAACATATTAAGTAGGAGCCATCCTGAACTGCAAGGACACACCCACACACTGCACACTGTGCAACATACAGTACACAAATGCGCTCACATTCACAGACCTGAACACGGATACAAACACCCACCATGCCCCTGGGTAACACATGTGTGTAATCGACATTGCCAGAGTGCACACACACACCAACACCACCCCAAAGTCACACACTTCACACCACACATACCTACACTTCCCAAATGCACACTTTGAAAGTAACCCATGTGCCCAGGCTCAATGTCTATCACCAGATCAACATACACCTACACTGCTGGCCACCCAGAAAGTAAGCTCACACATACCCGCACACTATGCACATGCTACCTGTCATCCTGTGGCCAGACTCACACCCCGTGCTTTGCCTGCACGCAAACATGACACGTAGACATTTACCATGGAATTCAAGCAAATACATGCAGACAATCCGTGTCACTAAAAAACTTCTTCATCACACACAAGTGGCAGAGTCTGAAAGAAGTGAAGTCCCAGCCACGTGTAAAACACATTGGAATGTGACACCAGACATTGCAATTGTTGAGGTACCATTCAAGGCATGTGCCTCACTTAACTATGCACACACAGTAACAACTGCAATCAGCAACTACACAGACACAACCGACTACAGGAACAACAGCATCCAGTCACAGATCACATAGACAGGCGGCAAAAGTGTTCAACACCAGGGACAGTGGCCAGTCCGATGTGCAGAGTAGTGACACGAAAAGCTGCGTATGCAATGTGTGTGAGTGTACCCTGACATGGCCACCAACACTGCCATGGCAGGCACAATAGCCATCACAGTCACCACTGTGTCACAGGTAGATGTGTGTGTGTCCCTACCATTCATACAGGATGGCCCGTTCAACTCGGTGCTGTCTATGTGCTACGGGACAGTCGGAGGTCCGCCCCTGAGAGAGAAGCACAACTGTGGAAGACACACATGTGTCATGTGAAGCGGGAGTTCCGCTTGGGCCAGGTGGGTGGGTGGCACGGGTAGGTGCACACATGCATTGTTGAAACAGACTGTGTGGGGAGGATTCCGGAGGGCTATATTTCCACTGTGTTGGGTATTTGGAAAGCACACCTGTCTGGAGATGAATGTGAACTCGTGTGGGCACAACAGGCGGGCACACGATCAATGCTGCATCATGCGTAGACGTTAGCCCTCCCTCTGGGGACATGCTGGATACTGCTGTGCGTCTGCCAGGCCCTTGCCAAGGCACTCACATCCCCTGTTCACCAGGTGTACCCCCTACATTGTCCGCATGCACAGGCTACCCAGGGCACGGGATGGCAGTGGAGCTTGGTGGGTGGGAGCTCATGGCGCCCTTCTCCTGGTCACATCTCGCAGGCAACACATTCTCAGTGAGCAGCAGGGCACAAGTCCGAAATGAGAAGTGGGGGACGCTGACGTCACGACAGGAAGTGACGTCACGAAAGGTGGCCTGCACCATCAGACATTCTGCATCCCTTCACCCACCACTTACATGCGATTGCAACAGAGAAGCCAGCGCGTGCCCAAGCAGCACCGAGCTCGCCCCAGAGGGGCCAAATAGTGAATGTGTGTGTCCATTAGCACCAGTCCCCTGGCTCGTGGTAAAATCAGTGGTGGGACGCCGTCCACCCACGTGGTACCCTGACTCGAGACCTGGTGTGCAGGCAAAGTGTTCCATTGGCTTTGCGAAATGTGTGAGATGCATGACACTCGTTGGCGGGGATGGCTCGGAGGCCCGACACCCTGAGGCCCATGTCCCACCACATGGGTCCCTTGTCAATGGCAGCGGTTGTAATGACTATGTGCGCAGCAGCGTGTCAACCCTACGTGTGGGATTGTGTTTGCGGCCTGGCCCGCTAGGGCAGACACAGCCCCTGTGTTTTGCATGTGGTGTATCCGGACTCCGGATGCTGACATGCATTGGCACTGTTGTCCAGGTATCGAGTCGGGGTACCACGCGGGTGGACGGCGTCCCACCACTCATGTTACCGCGAGACAGATCATTGGGGCAAATGGACACACACATTCACTCTTTGGCCTCTCTGGGGCGAGATCGGAGCTGCTTGTGCACGCGCTGGCTTCTACGATGCAATCGCATATAAGGGGTGAGCGAGGGGAGGCAATGAGTCAGACGGTGCAAGCCACCTTCCGTGATGTCACTTCCTGTCGTGACGTCAGCGTCCCCCACCCCTTATTTAAGGACTCGTGCCCTGCTGTTGTCAGATGTGCCACTGCCCAGGGGGTGGAGAAAGGGTCAGGAATGTCAGCCTGATATTGGCCCAGTTGAAGGACCACCTTGACTGGGGGGACAACCATTGGACAGTCTGTCGTAGCCCACCTACGCGTACATGTGGGCCCTCAATGTACTGTGTCACATGCGGCAAAGTGATGTCATGGGCAATGGCGTTATTGAGGAGAGCTGTCTGCCCCACGCAGAGATGGCGCATGAGCTCAACAGACCCAGCACTGAGGGCAGCAGGGCACGCAGGGGCAGCTGTGCCTGGTGTGAAGGAAACTGTACCCTTCATCCCTGTGCCGACCCGTGTTGCACCTGTGGAAGTAGATGGGAGGGCGGCCATTGGCCTCCGCGTGTCTGAAGAGGAGCCAGAGTCCACGTCCCCTGTGGTAGCAAACATGGATGCATCACCTCGGTCCTCAGATGACTCAGAAATTGCCGTCTCGCCCTGTAATTCATCCAGCACACGTCTGGCCCCTCCGAGGCGCTGGTCACATCTGACACACTCAGCACCTGTGCAGCTGCTACACCCGATGCCACACCACTGCTGACCGTCCCCTGTCCCTCAGCACCCACGGGAGATGGCACATGAGAGAGAGCGAGGTGGCCTCACTCATCTGGCATCAATTAAACAGACATGTGCAAGGGAAGCAGCACAGAACATCCACCAATCCACATGTTGCACGATGCCTGGGCAATTGCATACAGGCACCACATTCAACACGTAATGGCTGGCGTACAGTAACTGAAGCCGCTAATAAGTGGCACATGTGTTGTGCACATGGCACCACACCCGGCCTGTGTCACCGTGCGACCATAGTCCCAAATCGCAGGGTGCACACCCACTGTCCTGATGGGGCAAGGACGACCACTACGTAATTAGGCCAAAGACATACCTGTATGGAGCAGAATGGGACACCACTCACACAGACTGCAACATGACGGGCCACAATGGCCATGAGCCCATGCCATCCACCTGTCGTTGACACGAGCATAACTGCTGTTGCACAGTGCGCCGGATGTGTAAGCAACAGAGATATGAGCTGAGGCATCGCAAACATATGACCGAACTGAATCAGAGTAGGCACAGTGCCTCAAACATACATGTGAATTGCCAATCCAGCCCACTACAGGTTGTTCCTGAGGCCATTGCATCACCCAGATTATGGTTAGGCTGTGGACACATGCTGCCTCTCACCGCAGAAGACACCATCCCACATTACTGTACACTTGCTTGCTGCTGATGCCCCTACAAACATGCATCCGGCACAGGCTGTGTGACTGTCAAGATGCAGACCATTACTGGTGAAATGCAGCGCCGTGCTGACCTGACAATACGAGGGGGCATCCCCCGATCCGTTCTCGCCACATAGTAGCTCATCCGGCAGATGACGTCACACCCTTTGTGGAATTGGCTGCACTGTCGGTCACACATACACAGATGCATCAACTTGGATGCAATGGCTCATCACAAGCCCTTGGGCTGGAGGACTTCAAACTGCAGGGATGGTACACAAGAGCCTTGGAATGTCACTCATGCACTTCTCAACATCACCCACATCCACCAATCACAGTGGCATGCTGCTGACCCATCCCAAATACTCAGAGACGTGCAACAGAGCCAGGTATTAATCGGACATGGCCCAACAGCATGTGTACACCACACGTGAATGCATGCTGCTGGGAGTGTGTACACAGTGCCTGTCCATCCCATTCACATGCAGGTTGCCAGCACATTCAGCAATGTGTAGTCTGGCCACATCTACTGTCCATTGTCAGGTGGACCAACAAATAGATCACAAGGCAACACATCTTTGTGGGTGGACTCACTGTGTCCAACACTGCGCAGCCCTCAACGTACTCGCCCTGTGAATGGCTCACCACGCAATGGAGGTCACATTCAGTGCCACTATCTCTCACACACATCCCTATCACAAGGCATGGTGTGTCCAATCGACAGGGCTGAGTCTGTGCATTTCAGGAGAGACCTGAACAAAAGACACATGTGACCCACTGTACAGTCAGTGTTGTCTCCTTCTAGGATTGTGCGGTCAATGTGCAGCCCAGGTCTGCTGCCACTGAGAAGGCCAGCAGGGACCCAGCCAGCCAGTCACACAAGCAATGACTGCCCTGACTCCTGCATTGCCAAGTGGCTGCGTGACTGGATGTCTGACATGGACATGCCATGTACCACCACTCGTGAGGGACATGCATGGGAAAGCGCCATAGAGCCTACATACCCCTTACACCTGTAGTTAGCATGGTAAGCAGTGCATGTTGGAACCCCACAGGCTCAGAATCATAGTGCTGCGGATCTACGACGTGTGTGTCCCCCACATGCACTCCCACACACACTGTAGTTGTCTTACACACACAAGTTTTGCTATGAATAGCCTTGGGCAGTGTGCGTGGAGCTCGGAATCCATGATCTCCAGCTCCTCGCTGGTGAGTGGACCTGGACATATCTTCAGAGTCGTCGACATGTAGGTGGACATGTGGCAGCAGCGGCAGGTGTTGTTGAGGGATGCCAGGCAGCAGTCCCTGTCAGCTGTGGTAATGCCTGTCTCCCTCCCACACTCATATGGCCCCCTGGGGCTGTTCCAGTTGGTCCAAGCTGCTGCAATTGGTGTACCATGTCTGCCTGCTTCAAATGCACACAATGGCCTGCACCGAGCTGTCCCGGTACGCTTACCTCTATCGTCGTACACGCAGGATGCAGTCGCGAGGGCCATTGGAGTTGGCCTCAAGGGCCTGGTCCATGGCGGGTACAGTCCGCTGGTGCCATGTGGAATCCACAGTTGAAGGTGCGCCATGCATTTGCAGGTGTGGCCATGATTTGTGTGTGGGAGCATGTCCACACTGGACAGGGCCACTTCATGCTGTGTGCATTGGCATTGACGGCCAGTGCTCAGCCTCCACATGTCTGTTGGCACATCATCATGTACACATTAGCATGGGTGCATGGGATGTGCATATGCACACACATGCCATTTTTCTCTACGTACATCTCCCACTTGGCACGTGCAACGTTACGTGTCACTTGTGATGTGTGTTTGCATTCACACAGCTGTGTTGTCATGGAGTTGTCAATGTGTACACCTGTCAATGTGTGTTGGAGGTGTGATACGTACAGTGCTGGACATTAGGTGGGCTAGGGACATCATTGACTGTCTCATATCCCATTGTGCAACCGGACCCACTTGTTTTGGCCGCTCAGCCTGTGTACATTGTGTTGTTGGTGTGTGCCATACTCACCCGGCCTCGGAAGCTGTGTCTGGCACAGCAGCTAGGTATAGTGCCGTGGTGTTGTCGCCTCCCACCTATGCAGTCTGAAACCATCATGATGCCTTTCAAGCTATTAGGGCCTAAATCCCCATGTGCATGCTCATGTCAATGGTATGTGTCAGTAACCATTGCTATTGGTAAGGGGACCTGTGTAAGAGTATTGTGGCTGTGCTGTCCCTACTTGTCAGCTGTTCTGTGATTCTATAGCTTTGCCAGTTATTTTTGGTATGTGTATGTGTATGTGCCATGTGGTGTGTTGCATTGACATGTGTCCACTTCCATCTGTCCTAGGAGGAGACCAAACATACATCGCCCCTACCAATTGCTGTCAGACATGGAGGATGTGGAGGTCATCCGTAAATTCCGGCTGGACCGGACCCACCCTGCATCGCCTATGTGCCATGTTGGAACCCCACCTTCGTCCTCGCAGGGTGTATCCAACAGCATTCACCCCCATGGCTAAGGTGATGGCTGCACTGCATTTTTTCGCTACCGGATCTTTCCAACACACGGTAGGCAGTGGAGCTGGAATGTCCCAACCCATGTTCAGCATGGTGCTACGGGATGTCCTGTCAGCCATGATACGGTACAGGAACCGGTACATCAGATTCCACAGGGCTCGTGATTTGGCTGCAGTGAAGGGGGCTTTCTATGCACTCGGACGCATCCCCCACGTTGTTGGTGCAATTGATTGCACACATGTTGGCCTTGTTGCACCACAGGCCATGGAGCACATCTTTCGTAACCGGAAACATTTCCACTCCCTGAATGTGCAAGTGGTGTGCCTGGCGGACATGATCATCAAGCACGTGTGTGCGAAGTTTCCCGGTTCCACCCATGACTCGCACATCATGCGCCACAGCATCCTCCCACGACTGGTGTCCAATCTTCAACCGGACCGTGCCTGGATTGTTGGTGAGTATGCATACTCGTGTAGCGTGCTGGGTGTGACATGCTGTCTTGTGTCCTGTTGGAATTGCAAGGATTCTCTGTGTTTCTCACACCCAGGTGACTCGGCATATCCTAACGGGCCTTGGCTGTTGAGCCCACTCCGTCATCCCAGGACACCAGCTGATGTCCGATACAATGAGGCACATGGGAGGACCAGACGTGTGGTGGAGCGTACTTTTGGACTCCTGAAGTCCAGATTCAGGTGCCTGGACCGCACCGGGGGTGCACTGGCATACTCCCCACAGAAGGTGTGCCAGATAGTTGTGGCATGCTGCATGCTGCACAACCTCGCTATTCGCAGGCAGATCCCCCTGATAGTGGATGACGGTGATCAGCCAGGACCCCCGCCTGCAGACCAGGCCGTGTCCAGTGACGAGGACAGTGGAGAGGAGGAAGCAGTGAATGAGCGTCAGCAGCTCATCGCCCGCTACTTCACTTGACGGTGAGTGACCATGTACGTCGGCTGATGTTGCTGTAGTTGTGTAGGTGTATGTGTGCATTGTCACGGCGGCCTATTGTTCACTGAGTGTGGTGTGGCAATTGTTCATGTCCAGGGTAGTATGCCACTGACAGTGGCTGTGGCATTGTGCCCTGTTGCTCTGTGAGATGTGTGTACATTGCTTGAACTTGATGACAAGTACTGTGTGATGAGTGTGTGACACACACATTCAATGGACTCTTGTTCTGTTTTTCACCCCTAGGTCCCTCCAGCCTCTCCTGGCCTATCGACATGCCACACTCCTGATGCATTACTGATCATGGTGACGGTTGCACATCATTGATTAAACACAGAGCACATACAACAGAATGTGGTCCAGGTGTATTTATTTTGTAAAGTGACATGTGATTGTGGGCAAGGTGATGACAAAAGTGGTGCATGCTGGAACAATGAGTTGACGGACATGTC
Organism: Calotriton arnoldi; assembly: GCA_963921515.1. NCBI lineage: Eukaryota > Metazoa > Chordata > Amphibia > Caudata > Salamandridae > Calotriton > Calotriton arnoldi. The sequence continues at coordinate 493,726 of CAWUFW010007077.1, read as the reverse complement.
CGCGTGATGGCCAAGGTGTACCCATGTTGTTCTGGGTCCACAGTCCGACAGACACATGCCATTCACATGGCGGTGTGGGGTAGGATAGTAGTCCAAGTGAATGCAGTAGATGTCCACCGTGGCTGGCTGTCTCACTGGCGTTTGGAGCGTGCAAAGTCCTCTCTGGACACCTGTTTCCTCTTCGGTCGCCCCCTTCCACGTTTGAGAGGGGGTGGTTGTGTTTGTGGGCTGCTGGTGGTGGCTGAGGATTGCCCACTAGCTGTGGACGCAGGGGAACTGGATGTTGCACGGACCTGCGCCCCAGCAGGTGGTGTCGGAGGTGGTGTGGTTGGCCTTGATTGGGCCCTCACCGCCACCACTAGCTGGCCCATGAGGTCGACAAGTTTGCCCATTCGAGTCACGAATTGGCCCATATGGGCGTCCATGGACCTCAACACCCCAAGGACTTCCCGCGTATCGGAAGCTGACCGGGCCCATTGTCCCTGGGCCTCTTCATAGGCCCCAAGGACTCTTGCGATTTGCGGCAGGGCTTGGCTCCCAGGCTCTGATGGCGTTGACCTGACCCTGCTCCTCCCACCTGAACTGCTGCCACCGACCTGCCCACTGGCCACGGTGGTCACACGGGGCCTCGTTGTGGCTCCCAGGGTCGGTGTCGACGTGCGTACGAGCCCTTGCGCAGGCTGAGTGGTCAGGGAGGCCCTGGTGGTGGTGGTGGTGGTGGTTGCGGCGGTGGTGGTGGCCGCAATGACCGTGGCAGCAGGGGCCTGGGACTGGTCACCGGCCCTGGGAGATGGGTTGGTGGGTAGGAGGGGTCCTGGGGAGCGGTTGGGCCCTGCAACACCAGATGTGCCCGGTCCGGAGTCCTCGTCCGAGGAGGTGTCCAGCTCTTCCACATCCGTGAGTCCGGGTGGAGGGCTTGTGGACTGGCTGTGGTGACTGCTGTCTCCCTCTCCAGCATCATGCTGTTCGTCACCTGTGGGTCGGAGACGAAAGGTTATTGTGTTGCACCTTGCAAGGTTTGTGTTAGATGACTGACATTCACAGTTGGTGCACAGTTGTGCACTGATTTCCCTGATGCGTGTGTATGGCTCTACAATGTGTGTGCGTGATCAAGGCAATGTAATGGTGTGATGGGTGCACATGGCATGGGACGGATTTGGATAGCCAATCGGTGTGTGTTGCAGTACCCCTACATTTTGTGCCTTTGGTGGACACGGGGTACAGCCCCCTCAACGCATTTGATGTGAAATATGGTTTTGGGGTACATACTGTGGCATAAGGGTGCAGGAGGGGACATGTGTTTTGGCCACACGACACTGCAGAGACAAAGGTGTGTGTATGTCTGACGTACCAAGCATATCTGCTCACTGTTATCATTTAGGGACATTACACTGCAAGCATTGTAGTAGGTGGGTGATGGTTGTGTGCCACACGACGTATTGCAGATGGGACAATTCCTTTGTGTGTGTGCTACCCTCAGCCATGTGCAGCAATGCAGTGCTCTTGGTGTGTTGACTATATTAGGTATGTTGTAAATCACAGTGTGACGTGCACTTCAGACACTACAGACACATTATTGGTCATCGGCAGGAATCTTTGCTGTACTACTGTATATGGGGCAACTGATTAGATGATATACCTTTCATGACACTGGGGCTGTGAAGATGTGATGAATGAGACATTGAATGTGCATTGTGTAGCTGTGTGGTTCATGGGTCCAGTGGTGTATGTGACATTACTGTGGTTCCACTAAGTTACATTGTGACGAGATGGACTTACATGGGTGATGTTGTACGATGTCAACGGAACAAGCAGACACGACTACATGGACAGTACTTCGATGGTGTTGCTGATGTGTGTGATGACTGGCACAGTGCACAGCATGTGGGTCAGTACTCCAGTGAGACTTGTGCATGCAGACGTGACTCCTTCCGTGTTGGTGTATTTGTGATGGCTCATGTGTGATTTGACTCTGTTATTCATGTCCGTGTGCACATTAGTCACATGATTATGGCAGGGAGCAGTGCTACCTGTTCCTCTGCTACGTGACATGTCCCAAATGTTAGTCGTAGTACAGTCCTCATGCCTACAGACACCCCGCCCTGTACAGTAGTCTACCTACTTGTTGGTTTGTAGGGTGCACTGCCATGGCTGTCACATGGTCATGAGAGGGAGGGGTGCTCCATCTTGCTGGTCTGTGGCACTGGGGCCGTGTTGTGAGTTGTGGTGGAGGCTTACCATCCACAGACACCCCTCCATTTGGGAAACATATCTACCTGTCGGGTGAAGGTGTGCACTGCAATGGCTGTCACATGGGTGTGGGGAGTGCTCCATCTTGCTGCGCTGTAGGACTAGGGGCCTGGTGGTGGTTGTATTTCTGCAGTCCCCCCTCCGATACTCAGAGTTTGTGGTAAGGCTACTTACCTGTTACTTGTTGGTTAGTGCAGCTATGGCTGACACATGGGTGTGGGGAGTGCTCCTTCCGGCACATCTGGGGTACAGAGGGACCTGGTGGGAGTTGTGGTGCTGGCTGACTGTACACATGCCCCCATGGTTTTGTTTGTTGGTACCTTTGGGTTGAGTGTGTGGGAGTGTCTGTTGCATGTGTGAGAGATGTCTTGTGTATTGTGTACTGGACATGGGGGTGTTTGGCCCTCGGTGCTATGGCATTCTGGAAGTGCATGACAGTACATAGCGGTGTGCTGGTATACATTTGTTTGTACTTACCAGCCTCCACTCCCCCTGGTATTCCGGTGAGACTCTCCGGATGCAGAATGCCTCGCACCTTCTCCTCCCACCCCTTGAAGGTCTTGAATAGCGCGGGATTTCCGCCGCCAGTCGTGGCAGCCAGCTCACGGTTCTTGGCCTCCTTCTTCCTGACCACGCTTTTCAGGTCATGCCACCTCTTTGTGATTTCGCCCCGGTTGCGTGGCACGTTCCCAACTGCATTCACCTGGTCCACTATCCTTCTCCACATCCTGTTTCTGGTGGCTACTGGTGTCTGTTGGACCTGGTTCCCATAGATTTGTGGGTGCACCTTGATGATCTCATCGACCATGACCGTCAACTCAGTGGCAGTGTACTTTGACATCCTATGGCTTGCCATGGTGTGTGGTCTGCTATTTGTTGAGCTGGTGTGGTTGTTGTGTGGTGTGTGATGTGCAGGGGGTTCGTGGTGCCGTTGTTTCAGTGGTGATGGTGGTGGTGGTAGTGGTGGTGATGTGTGTGATGTGTGCGTGCGTGTGGTGTGCTGCTTTCCTTTGTGTCTCTCTGTGTTGTCTGATGGCGTCTTCGCTTTGTCCTCGTGCAAGGGATTGTGGTCTGTGAGGAGGCTGCTTTTGTACTAATTTATGTGGGTGTGTCATGATGGTCTGTCGTTTTCAGGTGTGTTGTGTCTGTTGTCCTGGGATTTGTAGTTTTTTATTTTTGGCAGGGGGCATGTGTCATTGGGATGTGTTCTGTGTTTGTGTATTTTGGCGTGGTTTGCTGTGTGGACTTGTTGGCCATGTTGTGTGTATTTCTTTGTCCCGCAAATGGTTTCCGTGCACGGACGTGTCCGCAAGGCCTTCCGCCGTGTCAGTTCTTCGTCGCTGTTGTTAACCGTGGCGGGCGGGGAATATGTGGATTTTCCGCGCTCATGTCGGGGATATCATAATTTCACGGTCGTTGTCTCGGTCGTCAGGGCGGACGGAGTTGGGTTTTCGGGCGGGATTGCGTCCGTTGCGGACGGTTAATCTTCTACCCGGACATGTACGGGTGGAATTTTGTGTGTTTTTACCGCCACGGGCGGAGGTTGCTTCGCGACATCATAATTGCTCGGTCGGTATTCCCATTGTGCAGGCGGGCGGTTTTTTCAGGCTATGGTGGATGGCGGATTTTTTAACGCCGGTTATCGTAATGGACCCCTAAGTTAGATAAAATAATTAAAATTCCCCTTACCTTGCTCAACGCGACGCAGCTTCCAACCGCAAGCTTCTCCGGTCCTGAATGACCCAAAATAACAGTACGCGGTTACAAAATATTCCCTGTGAAATAAAAATGGCTGCTTAAATAAATGTAAAAAAAAGGAATAATGTTAAAAACATGCATTATAGTAAAGTGTAAATGTTACATATATTTTTCTTATGTTGCTTAATTTTTTCTGTATATTTAAAAATGAGTACATATTTTATAATACTTTGTAAAGTTATAATAATAATTAATATGAAAATATATTTATTATAATTATAATTATATATGTATTTTTTAAATTATATTAAATATTAAAAATACATATTAATTATATACAAATGTAAAACGAAACTTACCTGTTTAAATTTTTTTCCCCATGCAATACAACAATGTAATAATTAATATTATTAATATTTTATATACTAATAATATTAATTAACATTTTATTTACATGTAATAAAGTTATGATTTTTTCAAAATGTTAAAGAATATTCACTACAGCATTATAATGTTACTATATTAAATAATAATTAAATATACAATGCTTTATATTATGTATATATATGCCAAGAATTTTATATTAATTGTATAAATATATTATAATTTTCCAACTCTTGTAAAATACTAAAAAAATATGGTTTGTATATCAAAATATGAATACTTGTGTTATAAAATATGATTATATCATAAAATGTTCTTTTCCTTTAAAAATTACATTAACTAATAAATTAACAACGATACTTTGACGGCGGACTGCTGTTTCTGCACCTCACACTAGTTTCAGTTAAATCAGGTTCCTTGCGCAACTAGCCCTTGCACCAGCCGTCGGGTGATGCCTCTGTACGTCAGATCCTAAGCAATTGAGGGGTTGGGCGTGCGCAGGCAATGAAGTCCAAGAAGTCAATGTTTAGTTTTTCAAATGAGTCTTTATTTTCACTTAATTAGTTCTCACAGGATTGAAGATTTTATGGTCAGCCAACGCGTTTCGTTCTCATGACGAGAACTTCGTCAGGGCTCAGTAGGCGAATATCATTCCTTTGATGTATACTAGGTAAGTTTGGCCTGGTTCCAACGTGACCTTTCGTGTAGGATTCGAATACGCGATCCCTTAACCAAGTCGGTGTTCCAGGTAAGTAATCTGGAAACACTCAGGATATCGCAAGGCCTCAGTTGGCCTAAGTAGCAAATCTCAAATTGCGAGTTCTCCTGCCAGAATGAGCAATAAATGTAATAAATGTATGTAATAAAATTTATGTTCCTTAAATAAAAATGTACATATTTTCTGTATTTTTATTAATGTGTATTCCATACTATAAATAAAAAATATTTTTTTTTGTCTTTCTACCTACTTGTACAAAAATAAAGGTTGTTTGAAAATTAAAAATGTCAAAAAAAATGTATATGTATATATTATTATTGAATATTTTACTTAAATATATTAATTTGATAAATGTACCATTTTAAATTACTATAAATAAGCATAATGTTTTTTTAATTAGTAAATTATATAGTATACATCAATTACACAATAAAAATACATTATCACTGCACATAATAAAACCCTCTGATATTTCTTCACATATAAAAACACATACTGTATTTTTCCTACAACTCTTTATATAAAATTAATAAATACACAGCAAATAACATATATGTAATATAAAAATCTTAGATAAATTATAAATAAATTAAAAATATATTTGTACATAAACATATATCACTCACTATTCCCAATACAGTTAAACAATAGTCATGGAAGGTGCTAGACATTAACAATATATAATTTACTCTTCCCACTGCAGTTAGGATTAAGTCACAGAAGGTGCTAGACATTAACCATACATAATTTACTATTCCCACTACAGTATGTATTAAATAAGGAAAGGTGCTGGACATTAAACAAATATAAATTACTATTCCCACTCCAGTCAGTATTAAGTCAAAGAAGGTGCTGGACACTAAAGATATAAAATGTACTATTCCCACTCCACTGAATATTAAGTCAGGGAAGGTGCTGGACATTAAACATATATAAATTACTATTCCCACTACAGTCAGTATTAAGTCAAAGAAGGTGCTGGACACTAAAGATATAAAAATTACTATTCCCACTCCACTGAATATTAAGTCAGGGAAGGTGCTGGACATTAAACATATATAAATTACTATTCCCACTCCAGACAGTATTAAGTCAGGGAAGGTGCTAGACATTAAACATATATAAATTACTATTCCCACTCCAGTCAGTATTAAGTCAGGGAAGGTGCTGGACACTAAACATATATAAATTACTATTCCTACTCCAGTCAGTATTAAGTCAGGGAAGGTGCTGGACATTAAACATATCTAAATTACTATTCCCACTCCAGACAGTATTAAGCCAGGGAAGGTGCTGGACACTAAACATATATAAATTACTATTCCCACTCCAGTCAGTATTAAATCAGGGAAGGTGCTGGACACTAAGGGGCCGATTCCGATCTCGGCCGGTAGGGCTCCGAATCGGAATCGGCATAACCGGATCCGATTCGGAGCCCTATTTCCCGACCGATTCGTACGTGCGTCCGGACGAGCGAGTACGATGCGAATTCGCAGACCGACTCGTTCGGGCGTCCCAACCGCTCCGACCGACTCGTTCCCGGGTCTAACCGCACCGACCGACTCGCTCGGACACGACTCGCACCGCGCAATGGAGACGTTGCCCGGCCGGGTAAGTACGATGCACGCCGCGAGCAGTCCGACCGACACGCGCCGTCCGGCTAGAAAGAGCAGTCGGAGCCGTACTTCGGGGGTCCGTGTCGGACCCCCCTGTACGCGTAGCCGCGCGAGTCGCACACAGGGGGGCCCCATGGGTCCCCCCTACCTGTGCGTGTACGGCGCGAGTCGCTTCGCCGCGTACCCGCTGTAGGGGGTGCCCTTGTTCGCCTCGCACCCATTGAGGCAATGGGAGCCCGCGTACGCGCTGTACGACCGGCTCCCATTGACTTCAATGGGAGTCCGACCGACTCGAGTACGATAGCATACGGACGCATCGTACTCGTTCGGTCAGGCTGCACGGGTCCGATTCGGTCGGAAATCTCTCCGGGTCCGGCTCGGTCGGAGAGATTTCCGGCCCGAATCGGAATCGGCCCCTAAATATATATAATTTACTATTCAAACTCCACCAAATATTAAGTCCAAGAAAGTGCTGGATACTAAACATATATATAAATTACTATTCCCACTCCACTGAGTATTAAATCAGGGAATGTGCTGGATATTAAACATATATAAATTACTATTCCCACTTCAATTAGTATTAAATTACAGAAGATGCTGGACACTAAAGATATATAAATTACTATTCCCACTCCAGTAAGTATTAAGTCATAGAAGGTGCTGGACACTAAACATATATAATTTACTATTCCAACTCCACCCAATATTAAGTCAAAGAAAGTGCTGGGCAATAAACATATAAAAATTACTATTCCCACTCTAGTCACTATTAATTCAGGGAAGGTGCTGGACACTAAACATATAGAAATTACTATTCCCACTGCAGTCAGTATTAAGTCAGAGAAGGTGCTGGACACTAAACATATAAAATTACTATTCCCACTACAGTCAGTATTAAGTCAGGGAAGCTTCTGTACACTCAGGGGTCGATTCCGATCCCGGTCGGAGGCGCACCTAATACCATTCGGCCGGGGAAAAAGCCAGGCGAATGCCTGTTTCCCGACCGAGTCGCACATACGTCCGAACGAGCAAGTACGATGCGCACAACTGCCCAAATCCCGACCCAGTCGTACTCATCCAATACAGGTCCTGTTCTCCGACCGAGGCGGATCCGGAAACGCAGAATCGAGTCGCACGGAAGCCAAAATGCAGCCCCGTCCGGCCGGACAAGTACGATGCGCCATCCGTACGCGCCGAACCCGTCGCTACGCACGGCACGTCAAAGCATCCGGGAGAGTCGCACATAAGCTCCGATTCGCGCCACAAGACGATCCACGGCTACGAGACGAACACGCCAGCGACGAGGACGAGGCGAAGCAAAGAGAAAGACGAACGAGACGAACCAACCATGAATCCCATCGTGCCGATCCTACCAATATTCTACATCTATTACCGGAACTGGCACGGACGCGTACGACGCAGAAGGTAAGTCAGACACCCACCACACAAACAAACCACACGTACCCGACAAATCACACACACACATAGGGATGCAGAAATTACTTGCAACAGCAGCACCATAGGGGCGGGATGGCTATCACCAATGCCACATATACACATAGGGGCCTGGATGCCAACCACTAACACCACCCCTACCCAGGGGGTGCTAGATGCCTGTCACTACTACCACCTCTACCCATGGGGGGCTGGATGCCTACCACCACTACCACCCCTACCCAGGGGGTGCCAGATGCCTACCACTACCACCACCCCTACTCAGGGGGTGCCAGATGCCTACCACTACCACCACCCCTACCCAGGGGGTGCCAGATGCCTACCACTACCACCACCCCTACTCAGGGTTGCCAGATGCCTACCACTACCACTACCCCTACCCAGGGGGTGCTAGATGCCTACCACTACTACCACCCCTACCCATGGGGGGCAGGATGCCTGTCACTACTACCACCTCTACCCATGGGGGGCTGGATGCCTACCACCACTACCACCCCTACCCAGGGGGTGCTAGATGCCTGTCACTACTACCACCCCTACCCATGGGGGGCAGGATGCCTGTCACTACCACCACCCCTACCCAGGGGGTGCCAGATGCCTACCACTACCACCACCCCTACCCAGGGGTGCTAGATGCCTACCACTACTACCACCCCTACCCATGGGGGCAGGATGCCTGTCACTACTACCACCTCTACCCATGGGGGCTGGATGCCTACCACCACTACCACCCCTACCCAGGGGTGCTAGATGCCTACCCCTACCACCACCCCTACCCAGGGGGTGCCAGATGCCTACCACCACTACCACCCCTACCCAGGGGGTGCTAGATGCCTACCACTACTACCACCCCTACCCATGGGGGCAGGATGCCTGTCACTACTACCACCTCTACCCATGGGGGGCTGGATGCCTACCACCACTACCACCCCTACCCAGGGGGTGCTAGATGCCTACCCCTACCATCACCCCTACCCAGGGGGTGCCAGATGCCTACCACCACTACCACCCCTACCCAGGGGGTGCTAGATGCCTGTCACTACTACCACCCCTACCCACGGGGGCAGGATGCCTGTCACTACCACCACCCCTACCCAGGGGGTGCCAGATGCCTACCACCACTACCTCCCTACCCAGGGGTGCTAGATGCCTGTCACTACTACCACCCCTACCCATGGGGGGCAGGATGCCTGTCACTACCACCACCCCTACCCAGGGGTGCCAGATGCCTACCACTACCACCACCCCTACCCAGGGGTGCTAGATGCCTACCACTACTACCACCCCTACCCATGGGGGGCAGGATGCCTGTCACTACTACCACCTCTACCCATGGGGGGCTGGATGCCTACCACCACTACCACCCCTACCCAGGGGTGCTAGATGCCTACCCCTACCACCACCCCTACCCAGGGGGTGCCAGATGCCTACCACCACTACCACCCCTACCCAGGGGTGCTAGATGCCTACCACTACTACCACCCCTACCCATGGGGGGCAGGATGCCTGTCACTACTACCACCTCTACCCATGGGGGCTGGATGCCTACCACCACTACCACTCCTACCCAGGGGTGCTAGATGCCTGTCACTACTACCACCCCTACCCAGGGGGTGCCAGATGCCTACCACTACCACCACCCCTACTCAGGGGTGCCAGATGCCTACCACTACCACCACCCCTACCCAGGGGTGCTAGATGCCTACCACTACTACCACCCCTACCCATGGGGGGCAGGATGCCTGTCACTACTACCACCTCTACCCATGGGGGGCTGGATGCCTGTCACTACTACCATCCCCACTCATAGGGGGATGGATGCCTATCACCAATACCACCCGTACACATGGGGGGCTGGATGCCTACCACCACTACCACCCCTACCCAGGGGGTGCCAGATGCCTACCACTACCACCACTCCTACCCAGGGGGTGCTAGATGCCTACCCCTACCACCACCCCTACCCAGGGGGTGCTAGATGCCTGTCACTACTACCACCCCTACCCAGGGGGTGCTGGATGCCTGTCACTACTACCACCTCTACCCATGGGGGGCTGGATGCCTACCACCAACAACACCCCCACTCATAGGATGGGTAATGCATGACACAACAAGCACACACCAACATAAGGAATGCAACAAAAGACATCCCCCAACACCATGACAAGCGTGTGTAGACTGTGTCAAATGCCTACAACACTGAACATGACTTTGAACATACAATGTGACCCCTATCACATGTGTCACACATAAATGTGTGTGGCCCCCACAATGCAAGCAGACCATGACCACTGTGGCAATGGGGTCCAACCCCCATCATCACAGTGACCAAAAGGTAAGTGTGGGGTCCATAGCTGAAGCACATTTTGAACATTGTGGCAATGGGGTTTAAACCCCCATCATCACAGTGACCAAAAGGTAAGTGTGGGGCCCATAGCTGAAGCACATTTTGAACATTGTGGCAATGGGGTCTAAACGCCCATCATCACAGTGACCAAAATGTAAGTGTTGACATTGAAAAAGCTGCAACTGCCAAACTGCATGGATGATTCCGGGTCACAGAACAACAAACACATCAGTGGCAAAGTAGTGCTTGTGTCCCATAGCAACATAGATTGGGGGAGGCAAACAGTGCAGTGCAAATAAGACATACCTTTGGCCATGTGCAGACAAACATCACCCATGGGGGCTGACACTGTCAACATCCATCAATGACACAATGACAGAAGTGACCATCATACTGCAGACCCACATATTTGCACCAATGGCCACACAAATGGAGATACCCTGTGGAGACTGTAGATGTGAGGTGAACAAATAACATACCATGGCAGCAATGGGACACACAAACAATGATCATTGTGCTGACTGATGACCTAGGAGTCCCAGGGACAGCAGGTGAAACCCACCAAACAACATACAGCCAATGGCACACTAAAGATATGCCAATGCAGTGGTGCAGATGCACAAACACAAACAGGCAGACCCACACTGCACATCAAACACACTAGGTGAGGGGGGGTTCCAGTGTCCCCAGGCAACCACACAACACATGATGAGGCCTGAATACCAATTACACAGATGCACATACAGTGCCACACAAAAGTAACTCATGGATCCAAATCCCCTATGTGGGCAATCAGGCATTGTTAGATGAGAGGGAGCACAAATTACACATGTCACACAAGCTTGTAGGAACAGCAACTAACACAGCAAGAGACAGACCCACCACAGCACTACCCCCAGGGACCCCATATTGTGCTGACACTAGCCTGCATGATAATCCCACTGTGATGACAATGTCAGATGTCGTTCACACTGTGAACCCCAGCCATGTGTCCTGAGCAACTAACTACCATCACACCTACACAAGCTCCAATCAATCAGCACGGCCTGCCAGCCAAGGCCAATATGGAGGCAGGGGTCTGGCCGTGCAACAACTCACTTTTGCACACACTCAACACCACACACCCTGATCTCCACCAATGTGCAGCAGTGAAGCTCACATGGACTGGTGACATTGCACATGCACCCATGACAATACCAGGGGTGGTGGTGGGAACTAAGGTGCAGAAACCCATCACACATGGCCAGTCAACAAGACTCGTCAATGTCTGACACACAGCACAGTATGCCGTACATGGGCATGATGTGAAATCCACCACAATCAATGGGATCCTGGCCATAGTCACACACCAATGAAGAAGCCAAGGTGACACACGAAGAACACACGTACACAACTACCAACATTGCAGCTCTGACCCTGAGCAGTGGCAGCAGTCACACACACAACGTGTCACAATCACTGAAAGCTAACACAAACTGTAAATCACATGACTCGTGTAAACAACAAGTGCCAAGGGGAATCCTGAATGTGTCCCATCTGCGTTTGCCCACATCCCCAGCACTGACAACAAAGACAACCTGGGATGACAACCTCATGAACATTAGTTTGCCATGCACCCACATCACAGAGAAACCAGGTCCAAGATGCTGTATGAACACAGAACAACTCAGCAAGCATCACAAACAGGAACATCCCTAGGGACACAGCCTGTGTAGGAAAAGGGAAGGGAACACGCACAGACATGCTTACACAACACAGGCCCACGCAATGTCAACAGATTACACACTGCCATGAGGGCACTCCACTCCTGTGGAAGGTCCGCTGTGCCAAACCTTGTCTGTGCACGACCCAAACATGTCAGCAGAACACTCCGTCAGTGAGTCAACAACCACAACACACAGAAGGCTCTGCTCACATCAGCCTGGGTACGGGAGTGTCACGTCAGTCATCTGCACACACACCAAACACGTGTCAAGCAAGTTGCACTGTATACACAGATGAGTCCTTCGACATTGATGTGCAAAACTGCATGTCCAGTGGAGCTGGGCACACAGTCAGGGAAATCGGAACATTGAACAGTGGTAAGCCCACCAGATGTGCATCAGTGTAAGACAAAGATGTTAATTTACAAATGCAAAAAGGACATCCCTGTGTCAAATGCTGAACATTACACCCTCAGACTGTAGCAAAGGGTGCCATAGATCCAGACTACAACAGGACACATATCCCATGGACCACATGGAGTCCATCACTGCAACACTTCTTCGTCCTGATGTGAACATTATTACAACTGCAAATGCAGGATGCTACTCATCCACATCATGTACATCAAAAGAAAACCCAAAAGTAAACAAAAAGGGGCTTTATTCAGCAAATGTCAGGGTAAACACGGAAGTCCAAAAGAAACTAAGGCCAATGGCCAGTCCAAAATCACAGTACCAACGGGGTGAGAAGTGACAACTGGTCACACATTGCTTGCCTGCACTGGTACGGTTGGGGGACATCCCCCTTGGAGGGGCATACAAGGGGCAGGCCAGGCACCGCAGGGACAGGATCAGGGGATGGCAGAGTGAGGCAGTGAAGGGGTGGTGGGTGCAGGAGTGTCACCGGCAACTGCAGTGGAGGTGTCTGACTCAGGGGGCCGGCACCACTGTGGTACACAAGTCAGTTGGTGTGGGTGCTGCAACCACTGCAGTGGGCTGGACTGATGTAGTGGACTGGGTACCCACTGCAGTGCCCGAGTCAGACGTGGTGGTTGTGGACTCCACTGCAGTGCATGATTCCAAAAGAGTGGAAGGGTGGGCAGATGAGGTGGGCAGGACAGAGGGGGGGGACCCGGTCCCCACAACAGTGCCACTAACAGGCAGAGCATCTGGGTTGGGGGTGGAAGAGCAAGTGGCAGGAGGGGAGGGCCTAAGCAGTCCGGGGATGCGGTATCGGTGTGTGGGGGAACCTGGGGCAGGGTGTGGCGGGGGAACCTGTGCAGTGGTGGCCTGGGGGATGGAGGAGAGAGACTGGGCGCTGGAGCTGCGTGGTGGTGGTGGTGGGGTCTTGCTCTTCCTGCTCCGGGGGACTTCCTAATGGGCTCCTGTGTCTGCCTGCGCCTGGGGGAGGGTGTCCGGGGGCGAGGGGCACTCCTCTCTGTGTGGGTGGACTTCCTCTTCCCCTGGTGTGCTGGATCAGCAGGAATGGAGGGGAAGAGGCCGAGGTCACACAGGAAGATCTGCTGTGTAGGTGGAGTAGCAGGCGAGGCAAGGGAAGGGGTCTTGGAGGGAGAGGATTTGGAGGACTGCGGAGTGAATGTGGATGCCTGTGTGTGTGTGTGTTCCCCATCCCCTGTGTCTGTGGTATCAGTCCCCTGAGGATGCTTGTGTGCACGTCTTGCCTTACTCTTGGGTGTGTCTGTGCTGCTCATGTCTGTGTGTTTCGTTGACTGTGCAGGTGTGCATGTGCTTTGGACAGGTAGGGGGGCAGGAAGTGTGGATGGGGCAGAGGTGGGAGGGGTGAGGGACTGTTGGAGGAGGGACACTGCTGCCGTCAGGGATGAGTCCATGGACCTTTTGCTCCTCTGTAGGGCAGACATACCCGTCGAGATGCCCTCCATGACGACACCAGCTGTGTCAACAGAGTGGTGTGTGCATGGAGGACACTCAGCATTGCTGTCTGCCCTACATGGAGCTGCCAAAGGAGGTACACAGACTCCTCACTCAGGGCAGCAGGGGACACGCTCCCGAGCACGGGAGCCTCCACGGACCTCAGGAATGGGAGCCAATGGGAGGGCGGTGGTGGTGGTGGTGGTGGCGGGCCCAGACAGACTAGCTGGCCTTTGGTGGCTGCTGAGACCCGCCTCCACAAGGGAGTCATCCTCCGAGCTGCTGTGGTCCCCAGCTGAGGTGGATGGTGATGAGGACTCCTCGGTGTGGCTCCCCTCGCCCTCCGTGCCACTGGGTCCCTCTGACCACTCGTCCGATGCTGACCCAGTCTGGCTCCGCTGCTCCTCCTGGTCCGTGGAGCTGTCCCCTCCTGTGGCCGTGGATGTATCTGCAAACAATTAGGGAAACAGACAAACATCAGTCACCTGCACTGACCGCACACACCACAGTAAGTACAGCACATTACAGAGCAAGCCCTGGCATCCTTAGTTGAACATTGCCTAAAGTCCTCACACAGATTCGGGGAAGCCAATTGTCAGTCTGATGGTCAACCATGGGACTCACACCCCTCCTGCCCTTGCACCCATCTGTCTGGTGCCTGTCTGATGGTAAGACCCCAGTGTGGACACATGCACCACCTACACAGTTGTTGGACATTGCAGGGAACACAGTGAAGTATGTGAACATGCACACATCACATCTCTTGCCACTGAGTCAGTGCAGGTGTCCGGATAAAGGGATGGCCAGAGTCTAATTAGAAATGCATGTGATGCATACCAGCACCAGACACCATGATGCACCCATGTCCGGATAGTCAATGCCACAATGGGGTGCATGTTGCACATGTCACTCCCCTGCAGGATCAGTCCCAGGAAGTTTAATGCCATGACACAGGAATGCGTGCAAAGTCATACATTACTGTCTCAAGTCACATGGCCATGGCAGCCAGCCAACAACAGTCTGCACTGTGTCACAATCCGAGGGCATGGGGAATGCAAGTTATGTGACTGACAAGTGCACATGTCCATCCCCCAAAAACCACATCATCTGTACTACTATTTGTCCACGTCATACCAACTGGACATATGGGGGACATGAAACACAACTCACTGAACATGAGCACCTCACAGTGTGCTGTGAATGAAAATACAGCTGCCTGAAAGTCACAGTCGCAAACACCTGTGTGCACAGTCAAGTGATCAGACACCTATAAGTCACAGAAGTATCGTCTATCATGGTCACATCTCAGATGGCATGCTGAGCCCTAACCGATAAACATACCAGTAGTCCTGACAACGAAGACACAGCACAATGAGACAGAGGCAGACACCTGAGGGTACATTTCACTGATCACAACATGCCAGATGATACACGGGAGTGGGAGTACAGAGTGTATTGTATGCCCTGGAGTAGGCATGACTGTCCAGCTCCACCTGTAAGAGGGATGAGTCCTGGACAGTAGGCAGGTGGCTAAGCATGTGTGACACACTGGATACACATACTCCTGAGGCCCAAACATTGTTCCCACTCACCACATGTCCCTGGGGAATTTGGCACACAGGGCCTGGTTCTCCTCAAGGCTGAAGGCTGGGGCTCTCTCCACAGTACGTGCCATTGCAGGAGCCAGAGGATGCATAAACAGCAGCAGTGTTGGTGGCAGATGTCGTCCTGGAGCATGTAGTGCAGGCAAGTGAGCTCTCAGGGGAACAGCCAGCATTATATGTGTGCTGCAGAGGCAGATACTGTCCCATGTGTCCAAAGTGATAGGTCCAAGTCGTTTGCATCTTCTGAATATGACCAATCCATGGAATAGCAGCACTAATACACGCCCACAGCATCCTTCAAATCTTCAACTTCATGACACCCATGATTTTGCAACATTGTTGTGGCTGGCCAACTGAATTCACTGCATCAGACTCGTTGGAGCTTCGAAAACGTGTCCGTTGCCATGCCAGGCCCCAGCCAATGTGTGCGCACCGTTCGGTCCATTGCTGTACAACGCGTACCCGCTCACATTGAATGCAATGGGCCGGCCGGGCACACCGATCGGTCCATTGCTGTTCAACGCGTACCCGGGATACAACGCGTACCCGCTCACATTGAATGCAATGGGCCGGCCGGGCACACCGATCGGTCCATTGCTGTTCAACGCGTACCCGCTCACATTGAATGCAATGGGCCGGCCGGGCACACCGATCGGTCCATTGCTGTTCAACGCGTACCCGCTCACATTGAATGCAATGGGCCGGCCGGGCACACCGATCGGTCCATTGCTGTTCAACGCGTACCCGCTCACATTGAATGCAATGGGCCGGCCGGGCACACCGATCGGTCCATTGCTGTTCAACGCGTACCCGCTCACATTGAATGCAATGGGCCGGCCGGGTACACCGATCGGTCCATTGCTGTACAACGCGTACCCGGGATACAACGCGTACCCGCTCACATTGAATGCAATGGGCCGGCCGGGCACACCGATCGGTCCATTGCTGTTCAACGCGTACCCGGGATACAACGCGTACCCGCTCACATTGAATGCAATGGGCCGGCCGGGCACACCGATCAGTCCATTGCTGTACAACGTATCCCTGTACAAGTCACTGGCATGTGTCACCATGCCTGTCACAGGTGAACATATGCCAGCCACATATACTTCCCAGGGAGTGAGGGGCACACCTACAACACCACAGCCTGTCCACACTCTATCCTAAGGCATGTAAGGCTGCATTACCTGTTCCGTGTATGGGGGTCAACATGTTGTTTTTTGGGTGGCACTTGGGGGCAGCCACTCCCAGGCTGTGCACGTGTTCATGGTGACTGAATCCTTGGTGTGCTGTGCACATGAACACTGTGGTGTGCAACTGTTCATTTCAGGGCATGTGGCATGGTCACATTTCACGGTTGTGTATGTGTATGTCATGTCACATACCTCCTGAGTCCCATGTGGGACGGTATGTACGTCCCAGGGTGACCCATTGCCACAATTGTGATGGCCCTCCACAGTCTGTGTGCATGTTGTGTTTACAATGTCTCTGATTCCATGTGCACAATGGGAGACAGTCTCCACATCCACGTTGTTTGTGCATGGACTTTGATGTTGTGCGTGTGTGTGTCACAGACGTCCATGTCTGTCCTGCAGAGGCAACAGGGACCACTACCTGTGGGGGTCATGGTTGTTTAGCTGTGGTGTATTAATGATGCACCATGTCATGCCAGTGTCCATGTGGCAATACAGGGTCCCTGGGAATCTACCTGTCGATGAGCTGTGATGCCTGGGGCACATCTGTCCTCACATGTCACTGTGGTGTGTGTTTGGAACGTGAAAGCAGTACATGGGTACTGTGACACAGCCTAATGATATCCCATAGCACATCCTGGGACTTGTTGAGGGAACATGTTGAACTGTAATGTTAGATGTTAGCCATGTAGGTGCCATACATGTCCTTACGAAACGGCACACGCATCATGTCCTTGTGTCTCGTAATGATGTATCATGTGATATTGAGTCTGGTCTATGCCACATATGTGGGGTGACTGACAATCTTTCTTTCTTCACCTATGCACTGCAGGGCACCAGCTGTCCATCGGCCATTCCCTGACCTTGCAACAGTGGTTGAACAGGACTGCATCCGACGGTACCGCTTCACCAGGCCACTGATTGAGGAATTGACGGTGCGGTTGGCCCCACATTTGCAACCTGGCCGGACATACCCTACAGCGCTGACCCCCAAGGTGAAGGTGATGGCAGCCCTACACTTCTTTGCCACCGGTACCTTTCAACACACTGTGGCGTCTGCTGGTGGGATGTCACAGACCATGTTCAGCCGTGTGCTCCGCGATGTTTTGGAGGCTATGTTGAGATACCTGAACCAGTACATCTATTTCCCTAGACTTCAACAACTCACTGACATGAAGAGTGACTTCTATGCCCTGGGGAGGATGCCGCATGTCATTGGCTCCATTGATGGGACACATGTGGCTTTGGTACCACCACAGGCCCAAGAGCAGGCATACAGGAACTGCAAACACTACCATTCGGTCAATGCACTGGTGGTATGTCTTGCAGAAATGAGCATCTCACACGTGTGTGCCCGTTTCCCCGGTTCTGCACACGATGCCTACGTGATGAGGAGTAGTCGCATCCCGAGGATGATGTCACAGATGCGGAACCAGCGTGCCTGGCTTGTTGGTGTGTACTGACTTTGTACCATTGTGTGTGTTCTGCAATGTAGTGTTCCACCCTCTTTTCCAACTCAGATAATGTGCAATTGTCTGTATGTAGGTGACTCCGGATACCCCAACATGCCATGGTTGCTGACGCCCCTCAGGAACCCTGTGACACCAGCCCAGATGCGCTACAATGAGGCACATGGTCGGACCAGGAGAGTGATTGAGCGGACATTTGGTCTCCTGAAGAGCCGCTTCCGCTGCCTAGATAAGACAGGAGGGGCCCTCCCATATGCCCCAGCAAAGGTATGCAAGATTGTCATCGTCTGCTGCATGCTACACAACCTGGCAGTGCGGAAGGAGTTGCCTCTCATCCTGGATGACGATGACCAACATCCGCCACCTGTGGAGAATCCTGGGCTGGACCACGATGCCAGTGATGATGATGATGATGAGGGTGATGTCCGCACACAGCTCATCACCAACTTCTTCAGCTGAATGTGAGTATCCAGGGATGTTATGTCAATGATGTGAGTTTGCATGATATGTGTTGGTGGTGCTCTGGTGCTGTTTGAGTGTGTCCATGTGCTACTTGACTGGATGCGTGCAGCGATGTGTCCTTACAGGTAGTCTGTACTCCCCAACAGTGTTGGCATGCTAACTTGGTTCTGGGTGGGTTTCTTGTGACATGTATTGGGCATGAGTATTGCAGTTCTGTCCTGTTCTTCAGTGCTTTTGACTGTGTGTCATTTCTGTCCTTCACAGGGTACTTTCAGAGTTGTTTGGTCAACTGTGATCCCCCGACACCGTGAATCAACTTCCAGGGTGGTAGCTGTCGTTTCCCTACAGGTGATGTGCGCCACACCCATGGACTTCCTTTCTTCTACACTTGTTGACTGTGTGCCCACTGCCAGGTGGGATTACCTTGCATCTTTAGTGGTTACAACATGTTGCAAATGTGTAATAAACCTGTGCTTCACTTTGTGATGTGCGTTGTCTGTGGTCACACATCTGACTGACATTTGCTTACTGCACCAGTGGGCTAGTTGACACAGACTGGGAATAGGTGTTGGGTCTGTGCATTGCACCGTATTTCCTGGCAACATCAGTGTAGGCGATGAGTCAGATGGCCCTGGTGTGTATGTGTTGTGTAGCCCTGGTGGTGTGTCTCCCTCATATGTGTCACCTTGCCATGACTCACATGCCGGTGTTGTACTTGCTGTAGCAGTTAGCATGCACAGTGTCATTTCACAGATCATCATCTCCACTTCAGAAACAACGTTGGAGTCACAACAGAGGCAAGTATGGTGTATTAGTGAGTTTATTGACATACATGTGTGAGTATAGTGCACAGGATGGTGGGTGCTGTACATTGTGATTGTAATCCAAAGTTCCAAGATGATTTGGAAGTCCTGGTAGCAGAAATGTCCAGAGTAAAGTCCACAGTCATCTGATACATTGGTCCAACTTGAGCTCCCCATGTCATGTGGGAGAGTTGTATTGCATTCGACAGGGTGAAGAGTTTGGGCACAAAGGTGATTTTCCAGAACAGGTGTTGGCTTCCTGGGGGTTGTGCATGGCCATCTGCCTCTCAGTTGTCCTTCCTCGGACGACCCCTCTTCTTTGGGGGGGGTCCCTCAAGTGCAGGCTGCTGCGGTGCAGGGGACTCTCCGCCAGTCATCCTCCCTCCCTGTGGCAGTTGCAGTTGTTGCAGCACCAGATGTTGTGGGCACACAGGGAGGTGTTGACATGTTGGTGCAAATCTGGCGGAGGCATTGCAATATGTCCCTATGCACCGCCGTCTGTTCTTGCACTGTGTCCCACTTGGACTCCATGCGGGACATGTGTAAGTCCAAGCGGGCATGATGGGCAGCCTGCTGCTGTTGAATGTCCCTGAGGATCCCCACTACCTGGCTGAACTCTCCGGTGCTAGTCTGGTACGCATCAGCTATGCGTACCAGTTGTGGGTCATCATGCAGTCCAGACCCCTCTGCAAGTAGCGACCTATGTCTACCACCCCTCCCACCACCCCTGACGACACGTGAAGGACCTGCGGCGGCACGCACAGGTGACCCTGGGGCCCCCTTGGGGGTTGTTGCTGGTGTTGTTGTCCGTAGCTCCACGTTGGGCTGGGGTCCGTGTGCTGTTGGTGGTGGTGGTCCTTGGTCTGTCCGTGTCGGCAGGGGTGGTCTGTGTGTTGGCAGTTGTTGGAGGGGTGGGTGCAGGGGGTGCAGGGGGTGGTCCTGCTGGTGCTGCATGATGACTCACTGCAGAGGTGCCAGGTAGGTCTTCGTCATTCGAGGTGGGCAGAGGCTGTTCCACACCAGTGAGCTCAGTGTCCCCCGGAGCCTGGGACAGGGACTCCTCAGCGTCTGCTGATGTGTCCCCATCATCACCTGTATTTGGAAGAGACACACAATGTATGTAATGTTTCTACAGGCATCAATGGTTCAAACACCTGACAGTTTTGACTGTACCTCTGGATGCGGGCCTGTACATTGCATTGTCCTAAGTTGTCACAGTCAGCTGTTGATATTGGTGTAGCACATTGTCCTGACAACATGAAGCATTTCAATGTGAATGTTGAGGTGTGTGCATGGCCAGCATTGGTGGTATTTGGTTGACATCCGGACATCCTTCTCCCTCCAGCCCAGTTATCCCACCATGAAGCATGCCACCCTTGCAGTGGGTGCAGGTTGACTCTCAGGATGTCAGTCAGTGGTGTCCTGCTGTTTGTTGGTGCCCAGTTCCCAGCAGGGCCTTGTGCTCCCCACAGCAGTACCCAGTGTCAGCCATCTTGTCAGTTGTTTTCCACTCCCTGTGATGTGAGCATGGTTCAGAGTGGTGTTGATGGGCCAATTGTGAGGGTGAGCAATATCTGTGACTACCACTCCCATCATGCTATTGCCTCCACCCCCTTTCCCAGCATGCCCATACTTCCTTCCTTTTGAGTGTACTTCACTGTGTGTGGGTGTGACAGCAATGGCAAGATGGCTGACAGTGGTGTCCTGCTGTTGGTTGGTGGCCAGTTCCCAGCAGGGCCTTGTGCTCCCCACAACAGAGCACCGGTGTCAGACATATTTGATAGGGCTTTCCACTCTTTGTGAGGTGTGCATGCTTCAGTGTGAGCTTGCTGGGCCATGTGGTTTGGGGATGTTGAGCTGTGACTCCCACTCCCATCATGCTATTGCCTCCACCCCCTTCCCAGCATGCCCATACTTCCTTCCTTTTGAGTGTACTTCACTGTGTGTGGGTGTGACAGCAATGGCAAGATGGCTGACAGTGGTGTCCTGCTGTTGGTTGGTGGCCAGTTCCCAGCAGGGCCTTGTGCTCCCCACAACAGAGCACCGGTGTCAGACATATTTGATGGGGCTTTCCACTCTTTGTGAGGTGTGCATGCTTCAGTGTGAGCTTGCTGGGCCATGTGGTTTGGGGATGTTGAGCTGTGACTCCCACTCCCATCATGCTATTGCCTCCACCCCCTTCCCAGCATGCCCATACTTCCTTCCTTTTGAGTGTACTTCACTGTGTGTGGGTGTGACAGCAATGGCAAGATGGCTGACAGTGGTGTCCTGCTGTTGGTTGGTGGCCAGTTCCCAGCAGGGCCTTGTGCTCCCCACAACAGAGCACCGGTGTCAGACATATTTGATGGGGCTTTCCACTCTTTGTGAGGTGTGCATGCTTCAGTGTGAGCTTGCTGGGCCATGTGGTTTGGGGATGTTGAGCTGTGACTCCCACTCCCATCATGCTATTGCCTCCACCCCCCTTCCCAGCATGCCCATACTTCCTTCCTTTTGAGTGTATTTCACTGTGTGTGGGTGTGACAGCAATGGCAAGATGGCTGACAGTGGTGTCCTGCTGTTGGTTGGTGGCCAGTTCCCAGCAGGGCCTTGTGCTCCCCACAACAGAGCCCCGGTGTCAGACATATTTGATGGGGCTTTTCACTCTTTGTGAGGTGTGCATGCTTCAGTGTGAGCTTGCTGGGCCATGTGGTTTGGGGATGTTGAGCTGTGACTCCCACTGCCATCATGCTATTGCCTCCACCCCCCTTCCCAGCATGCCCTTACTTCCTTCCTTTTGAGTGTACTTCACTGTGTGTGGGTGTGACAGCAATGGCAAGATGGCTGACAGTGGTGTCCTGCTGTTGGTTGGTGGCCAGTTCCCAGCATGGCCTTGTGCTCCCCACAACTGAGCACCGGTGTCAGACATCTTTGATGGGGCTTTCCACTCTCTGTGAGGTGTGCATGCTTCAGTGTGAGCTTGCTGGGCCATGTGGTTTGGGGATGTTGAGCTGTGACTACCACTCCCATCATGCTATTGCCTCCACCCCCTTCCCAGCATGCCCATACTTCCTTCCTTTTGAGTGTACTTCACTGTGTGTGGGTGTGACAGCAATGGCAAGATGGCTGACAGTGGTGTCCTGCTGTTGGTTGGTGGCCAGTTCCCAGCAGGGCCTTGTGCTCCCCACAACAGAGCAACGGTGTCAGACATATTTGATGGGGCTTTCCACTCTTTGTGAGGTGTGCATGCTTCAGTGTGAGCTTGCTGGGCCATGTGGTTTGGGGATGTTGAGCTGTGACTCCCACTCCCATCATGCTATTGCCTCCACCCCCCTTCCCAGCATGCCCATACTTCCTTCCTTTTGAGTGTACTTCACTGTGTGTGGGTGTGACAGCAATGGCAAGGTGGCTGACAATGGTGTCCTGCTGTTTGTTGGTGTCCAGTTCCCAGCAGGGGCTTGTTCTCCCCACAGCAGTACCCAGTGTCAGCCATCTTGTCAGTTGTTTTCCACTGCCTGTGATGTGAGCATGGTTCAGAGTGGTGTTGATGGGCCAATTGTGAGGGTGAGCAATATTTGTGACTACCACTCCCATCATGCTATTGCCTCCACCCCCCTTCCCAGCTTGCCCATACTTCCTTCCTTCTGACTCTGCTTCCCTGTGGGGTAGTGTGCCTGTGCTGAATGGATGGCTGACAGTGTTGTCCTGGCGTTTGTTTGGCTACAAGTCCCATGTGTGTCACTGTGCTTCCCACAGCATGACCCAGGGTGGTGGTTCTTTGTGGGATAATTAATTTTAGTGTGAGGCAATGCATTTTCCCAGGTGTGTTGTGTGTAGTTTGTGTTAGGGGTGTGTGTGGGGAGAGCTGCTGGTAACTATGGTCATAGCTGTGAGTCCTCCTTCCCACCCAGCCAGATATCCCACCATGGAACGTTCTTCCATTGCAGGGAGTGCAAGTTGTCTTTCAGGATGTCAGGCAGTGGTGTCCTGCTGTTGGTTGGTGCCCAGTTCCCAGCAGGGCCTTGTGCTCCCCACAGCAGTAGCCAGTGTCAGCCATCTTGTCAGTTGTTTTCCACTCCCTGTGATGTGAGCATGGTTCAGAGTGGTGTTGATGGGCGTATTGTGAGGGTGGGCAATATCTGTGACTACAACTCCCATGATGCTATTGGCTACACTGACTTGACCAGCATACACAGAATTCCTTCCTTTCTGTGGGATTCCCTGTGTGGTGGTTTTGTAGTGGTGGCTACAAATCTGACAGTGTTTGTTGGTTATATTTGTGCCACTGCCTAGCTTTATTTGTTGTAGGGTTTGTACATGTCATGACACAGTTACATATCACTATGAGATGGCATGTGTTGTGTTTATCTGACTGACATACACATCTTGGGATGATTCTGTTTTTGTTGCTGTGTATTTGCTAAGGGTGCATGGTTTGACTATCCCCTTGACAGTGATGTGTGTGTATTGTCACACAATATTGGGTATATTGGTTGTGTACTCACCAGGCTCTGGGATGTTTTCTAGTCCATATACGCTCACTGGTGGTAGGATGGCCCGCACCTTCTCCTCCCAGGGCCTGAGGTATAGTGGTTTGGCAGGAGGGCCACTGCCGGTGTGTTGGCTCAAGATGTAATCCTTCTTCAGTAGGTCCCTGAATCTCCTGCGCACATCATACCACCTGTTCTGGATGTCTTCCTTTGTGCGCAAACATGGTGATTGTGCGTTCACCCTGTCGACGATCCTCGCCCACATCTTGGTTTTCTGCGACATGGGGGTCTGTTGGACCAGTGTACCAAACAGCTGTGGCTCTACACTGAGGATCTCATCTACCAGGACTTCCAATTCACTATCTAGGAACTTTGGATTCTTCTTGGGGGGCATGGTGATGGGTGGTGGTGGTGAGTGATGTGTGTTGGTGTGCAAGTGAGGGTGTGTGAGTGTGTGTTTTGCTGGGTGTATGTGAGGGTGCTATTTGTTGAGGGGCTGATGGTGTGTGGCTTGTGTGATGGATGAGCTGTGAGTGTGTGTGTGGTTGCTGTCTGTTGGTGTTGTGTGCTGGCAGGTAATTTGAATTTGCAAAGGATCATGGTAGAGATTTGTGTCCTTTATATGGGTGGAGTTGTGGGTGTGTCTTTGTTCCCTGTTTCCCCCCCCAGTATTTATTGGCTTTGTGATTGCTTGTTTGGCCTTTTTTTGTGTGTTTTTCCCTTTGTACTTTTTGTGCATGTAGGAGACGTTCTTCTGACCGAGTCGGACCCTGCAGTTGTCTGGTGCGAGCTTCTCCGAGTCGTTCACGCTGGGTTTGTGCTGTTTTATGTGCTGCGTACGCATCGGTCGCGGTGTATTGGGTTGCTTCGGCTCGCTGTTTTGTATGCGTGTGAGTCGTACGGCTTGTGCTCCGTGCGACTCGGTCGTGTTTTCCACGCGTTGCATCGTACTTGGCGGGTTGGAGTTCGCGGGTACGTTTCGTTCGGGATTCTTCCTGGTGCGTGTCGGTCGGTTCGATTTGCGTGCTTTTCCGGCCGGATAGCTGTTTTCCGCGCGGTTCGGTCGTTCATATTGTGTTCCGTACGAGTCGGACGGATTTTGCATGCTTTTCATCGTACTTTGCGGGTCGGGCTACACCGGTAAGTGTCGGTCGGAATAAATTCCGGCTCCGAGTCGGTCGGTACGTTTTCCGGCCCGAATCGGAATCGGCCCCTCAATATATATATTTTACTATTTTAACAACTTCACCATTTTCCCCTAATAACCCAACATCCCAGTACAAAAAAAAACATATAATTTCCACTTTTAAATAACTTTATTTATTAAAATTAATTTCAATTGTCTAAATTTTAATTTAATAAGTAATTTTATAATAATATTTTAAAAACACTACCCACCCTTATCCCCTAATAACCCAACATCACACTCCTAAAAAAATATAATTTCATTTTTAAATTTCAATTTCAATTTTTTTTTAAATTGCAATTTAATTTTTTTAAATTAAATATGTCAATTCATATAATTATTGTTAAAACACTGCCCACCCTTCACCTCTAATAACACAATATCCCACTCCTAAAACAAAAATATAATTTCGAATTTTAAATTTATATTTCTTATTTTCAATTATTTTCAAAACTCGAAATTTAATTTAATATGTCATTTTATACTAATATTTTTAAAACACTCCCCACCCTTATCCCCTAATAACCCAACATCCCGCTCCTAAAACAAAACATATATTTTATATTTTTAATTTAAATTTGTTTTT
Organism: Calotriton arnoldi; assembly: GCA_963921515.1. Lineage (NCBI taxonomy): Eukaryota > Metazoa > Chordata > Amphibia > Caudata > Salamandridae > Calotriton > Calotriton arnoldi. The sequence continues at coordinate 467,893 of CAWUFW010007077.1, read as the reverse complement.
TTAAAATCATTTCTAATTTCAAAAAAATTAATTTAATATGTAAATTTATACTAATATTTTTAAAATACTCCCCACCCTTATCCCCTAATAACCAAACATCCCGCTCCTAAAACTAAACATATATTTTATATTTAAAATTTAAATTTTGTTTTTTTAAATAATTTCTAATTTCAAAAAATTTAATTTAAAATGTAAATTTATACTAATATTTTTAAAATACTCCCCACCCTTATCCCCTAATAACCCAACATCCCGCTCCTAAAACATATCTTACAAAAATTATTTTTATACAATTTCAAACAAATATTCATACAATTAAACTAATAATAAATTTATAACAATACAAAATATTTAATTATTTTTAAAAAAATGATATTTTACACTTTCTATATTTTTTTCGATATTTTTTCCAACACTAACAAATCGATATTATCTACTAACGATATTACTTATTCGATATTTTATACTTCGATATTTTCTAATGAAAAAAAAAACGATATTTTTTACTACGATATTCATTACTTCGATATTATGATACAATCGATATTACAACTTCGATATAACTGCAATTCTATATTTATGATTCGATATTATGTCCATTTACCGACTAGGATGCCATCAATATATCTCCCAATGTGTATGACCCCTTGTCATATGCATTGAGGCATGTTTGAATAGAACTTAGCATCTGAGTTGATTAAAGAAATGTGTCAGTTCTTAAGAAACATCACAATGTTGGTCCTAATCCATGATTCTTGGATAATTATTTACTGTATGGTAATGTCTATCAGATCCAGAATAATTTGGGCTATACTACTGGTGAAAGTTGTACTAAATTCAGGATGGGCATAGCCCTCTTCTACATCATTGCAATATTGCCTGGGTCATCCTCTTAGTTGAAATAAAGCTCTCCAAAGTCAGGGTTTCATCCTCAAATATTAAACGTAATATTCACAATATATACATAGATCTCTTTGAAGGGTTTCTGTCTCTCTCTGTATATAGATTCTGGTAATACTATTGTTGGACTTGGCCTTCTTTGCAGGGTCAACCCCAAACTTTTTGCCTTCACCCTCATGTTTTCTGAATCTGTTTTCTGAATCTTTTAGGACTGTGGCCAGGTTACCACTGGTAACCAGTGCTAAAGTGCTTGTGCTCTCTCCTTTAAACATGGTGAAATTGGCTTACGCCCAATTGGCACATTTAATTTACTTGTAACTCCCTAGTAAAGTGGTACAACATGTACCCAGGGCCTGTAAATTATATGTGCATTAAATGGTACATGTGGACCTGAAGCTCTTATTGAGCCACCCACTCAAGTAGCCTTTTCAAACATGTCTCTGGCCTGCTATTGCAGCCTGTGTGTGCAGTTTTACACTGCCATTTCAACCTTGCCAGGCCTAAACTTTCCTTTTTAATACATGTAAGCCACCCCTAGGGTAGGCCCTAAACAAGCCATAGAGCAGGGTGCAGTATATTTTTAAAAAAAATGAACATATACTTTTAACATTTACATGTCCTGGTACTGAAAAACTCTCAAATTCGTTTTTTCGCTGCCACAAGGCCTACATTACATAGGATAACATTGGGTTACCTTATTACATTTAATAAATGATAACTTTCAATTGGGAGCAAGTATGAATGTTGAGCTATGTGCTCTTCATTGGTTGCTTGTGGTGTATTCTGATGTATTGTATCAGGTTGGTAATTAGGGTCTGAGACTTAGAGACAGGTCTGGTACTGTCCACATTCAGGTTTCACCTTGAATATGCAGGGCTCAAGACATGGGCTCATGACCCCTGAATCTTTGAGATGTTTGTTTTGGATAACCTGAACCACCTCCTACATACACCACCAGGTAGAGAAAAGTCTAGGAAGTTCTTGCAGGTATCTCAGTATTAAACTGCTGAGGAAAACATTTTCATATTGTAAAACTGTTTCTCGTTTTACAGTGAAGCAGCATCAGATAGTAGCAAACAATGCCCACACCAATAGGGCTGGCTTTAGGTGCTAATCTATGCAAACACAGACATGCATAAATGCAACAGATCAGGAAGTCCAACTAGCATATAAATCAAAATAGGAAGCAGTACAGCAAAAGAATCAAAGACAATTGTCATTTCAACCATAGCTCTCTCTAGAAAAGGTGAGTTTGAGCATAAAAGCTGAAATAGAAATAATTTTAGACAGGTCTATATACACTTTTTCTCAGTACAAGTCAATGAAGCCTAATCATCTGATAGGAACATGGTACTTTCAGCAAAAACATACCTAATGAACAGGTCGCAAGATCTTCACCCCTTCTCCCTGAGGAAATGCAGAAATGAGAAGAAGATATCATTCTTAAGTGAAATACAAGGTTCATTATTCTGTTGAATCCTGCTTCCACTTGCCAGATTCGAAACTGGGTTGGACTTCTTAGAAATGTGCAAATGTACAACTTTGAGTTGCTTGGCTTCCGGGCCTACTTGAACCATGAAAATTAGCATCCATGTTCAAAGCTACTAGAAGTTACAAACCAATGTAAAAGGACATCCATATTTAATTATAAAACATTGGTATGTTCTTGATCAACGTGTAAACATTAACACTGTAATGCATAGGTGTATATGTGTATGATACACACAGGATTTAGGTTTTCATAGATGTTAGTTTCAGCTAACATGTATTGTGTACATTAATTTATATTCCCAGGCACTGTTGTCTTTTATAAATGAAATACAGCTTTATTTCTGTTAAGGTTAAATGCTTTGTAAGTATGATAATATAGACCACAATAAGATACATTCTCTGGGTAAGAGCCTACAGATACTCTTAATCCCCTCTTGTGTCTTCATTGTGTCAACACAAGTCTGCTGGGCTGGATTAAGCAGAATATGGGCCCGATTCCGATCTCGTTCAGAAAGCATACCGAATGACTCGGTTCTGGAATGCTTTCCGTACGACTCGGGGGAGTACGACCGAATAAGTACGATGCATTTGTATGCATCCGGATACGATTCAGTCGGACTCCCACTGGCTTCAACGGGAGCCTATGTTCTGTACGTTAACACAGGCTCCCATTGAAGAAAGGGGTGGTTGGGGAAAATCATGCATCCTGTGGCAGGCACCCCATGGTGCCTGCAACACTGTGCATGATCTGAAAGGGGGGACCCATGGGTACCCCCATGGGCCCGATTCGGAGAGCCTCGGGTAAAGGGTGGCCTGCTACGTCCCCCAAAGACAGATTCCGGCAGCCTTTTTGTTCCGGGCAAACCGAATCAGAACAGCTGTCCGAATCGTTCATCGTACTTGCTCGCTCAGAAACCAAGTCCATAGAGCTGTACGAGTCGGCTCTGGAAAGGCTCTATCTCTCCGAATGCCTTCTGGAACCGATTCGGTCAGCGCTAAGTGTTTCCAGGCATCGTACTTGGTCGTTCGGAACTGGGAACGAGTCGGTCGGAAACAAGGGCTCCGGATCGGTTTAGGCAAAGCCGAATCCGATTCGGAGCCCTTCCGACCGAGATCAAAATTGGCCCCTAAGTATGGAAAACTGTCAAATCAGTGTCTAGTTCTTGAGTGAAATACAAGCATTCACAGCTTTGAGATGAAGTCTGTTGCCTCACACAAATTGCACCAACAGCATGTGATACTGGAACACTGGCATAAGTCTATGCAGATGGCACCATACTTTCACCTGCCCATTGACAGGAGCCATGGTGTTAGGGACAGCTTCTGAGCCTTTTATACATGTGCCAATTTGCTCAGTCACGCACACGGGGAGAGACAATAGTGATAGGCAGTGTGGGGTGGTCTCGACGCTCTCACAATCTCCAAACTGGCTGAATCACAAAGCAGGGAAAAGATTCACAGTGTCTGGAGCAGAGTTGAAGATCAGGGTATTCTTGAAGTTTTAAGAAGACAAAATCACAAAGGGGAAAGGCTACAGTGACTGCATGCTGTGTCAGGAGGCTCACAGGTCTTCACCGATTTTGTTGGCAAAGGGGTATGGGGGCTGTAGTCAGCAGATGTCTGTGGGGATGGTAGTCAGGCTAGGGAGTTCAAGGACCTCAGGGGAATTAAACCCAATGGGCGACATGCAGGCTCTTAAGTGACATTGGGTAAATGAGAGAGATAGGGAGTCTGTCATGCTTAGTAATCTGCACCAATGACTTCTTGACTGTTTCAATACTCACTGATAATCATATAATTACGATTTTAGGTCAGGATGGCCATTGGTTACATTTCCATTCTTGGTAGTACTCTGTAGGACAAAGTTCTTCATGGCAACTGACTGGATTTATAGCTCTGGGTTGAAACTAATGCTAGTCAGTTTACTACTATCTGTTGGGGAGAATATTGTATATTTCTTTAGTTTAAAGACAGCAGAGGCATCCAGTCTCTCACCCAGTCCTTTCATTTCACAGATGTATAGAGATTTTTGCAAATTCTTTTTTATTAATTTTGCTGTAGCACAAACATAAAACACATTCAGCGTAAGATAAAACAACCAAACCCTCGGTCGTTGCGCAAACCAATCTACAGGATATAGGAAGTGACAGTTTAGTATTAATGAAACAATACTCAGTTCCGTAGGCACAGCAAGACCAATCTTGGGTCCATAGGCATCCAGAACCAGAACCCTGGAGACTTAACTACCCCCTAGGTTGTCCAAGGCCACCAGTTCCATTCCCTCCAACATTTCCATTAAAGGGGCCCTTTCCATCAGCCATCCTCCCCCTCCAACCATGGGTCCCATATCTTAGCAAATTTCCAGGGGCAGCCCCTAGCCCCGTATATCGACTTCTCTGTCTGTTTGCACCATTCCATATTGGATTTCCAGTCTCTCAAAGTCGGGATCGGGGCTCTCCCCCAATATCATAACACATCCTGATACCACAACCAGTGCTGTGTTACAAAGTAGGAGTGTGTATCTGTCCAGGGTTACCTCCCCCCACACACACTCAGGAGGGTCAGCCGGGGGGGGTGAGCTCCAGAGCCTCCAGCAGCACCCCAGAAAGCTTATGTTGTACCCCAGTCTAGAACGTTTCAGTTTTGGGCAGTCCCACAGTGTGTGAAATAACGTCCCCCTTTGGCTGCAACCCCTCAGGCAATGATCTATGTCACTATGAATCATGGTGTGGTGCCTTATATGTGTAAAGTATGCTCGGTGCAGCAGTTTCAGTTATATAAGCTGAAAACCCACCTGGACAGCAACCTCTCCTAGGTACCTGCAAGCTGCCCCCCACTCATCATCTTCCATCCTACCCAAGTCTCCCTCCCATTTCCACTCATCTTCTGTAATGGGGCCTTATTATTACACAGAAGTGTGGAATACAACTGGAATATGGTGTGTCCGTGGATCAGGGCTCCCAGCTCCCGATACTCCAGCTGACTTTCATCCTCCAGGTCTTGAGGGCAGGAGATCCGACAGCCTAGAATGGATCAGACCTGCAGATAGCGCGAGAACTGACCCACCCAGCATGTCTTATTGACTCTGCAAATCCACAAATGTCAGCTACCCATCTCCCCTTGTAGGTCACCCACGTTGGAGATCCCAATCCTGTCCCAGAGATGGTTGCCTGACACCCCCCGAAGCTCCGCCAGCCTTCCTGAGTCCCACAACTACGTCTCCAATGTCAGTCAACCCGCCCAACCCATTTTTGGCGTTACACTTCTCCAGGTCCTGATCACAGAGGCCGTCGGCTCCGGGAGGTTCATCAATCTCCCAGTATCACCAAGCCATTGTGTGAAACCATAGAGTGCCAGTGCCCACCGGTCCGCCATCAGGGCTGGCTCTCTCTGGCCCACAAAGAACCAGTCATTAACTATCAGGAGGCAGACAGCCCAATAGTACAGGTTTAGGTCTGGCAGGGCAATCCCCCTATCCATTGGCCTCCTCACCAATGTTCCGAGGGCAATCACCAGGGCACCCCATCCCATAAAAGGGACCGAACCTCCACCTCCACTGGCCAGAAGAAACTGCTGGGGATCTCGAAAAACAAATTCTGCAGCACATAGAGGAATTTTGGGAGGTAGATCATCTTGTATAAGGCTGCCCTACCCATCAATGAGAGGGAGAGCCAACACCAGTGCTCCACATCTCTGCAGAAGTTCCAATGCTAGGAGTATCGCTGGCTCCTGCACCTGAGACCTCCTAGACAGGCAAAGAGCCTCCACAGATTATGCTGTGTGGACCTTTGAGGCATATAGCCTGATTGGTCTGGGGCCACAACACTGTCAACTACCTGTAGGAGGCAGTTTGCTAAGACCTTAGCAACCACTTTTGTTTCCACATTCAAAATGGAGATTGGCCTATACGAGGCATAGTCTACTGGTGGCTTTCCAGGTTTATGAAGCAGCACAGTCTGTGCTTGCCTAAGATCCCACAGTACCTCGCCCTGGGTCATTGCCTCCCAGTACATGGCATTCAGGGGTTTAATCACCTTACTCTTAACTCATTTTGAAAAATCAGGGGGAAATTAGGGCCTGGGGTCTCCCCGCTTTTAAGTTGGGTGAAGGGCTCTGCAATTTTTCTCTCAGTGAAATCTACTTCTAATGTGCCCCTGGTTTTCATGCTAAATTTAGCCACTAGGAGGTCATGCACAAAATTGTGCATGCCCGCTGCCTCTGTCTTGGAGAGGGGGGATGTGTACAACCTCTGTAAATACTATGCCAAGGTCTGAGCTATGGCTACCAGCATTTCTGTCAAGTCCCCATGCTGTGTGCGGACTGCTGCAATCCACCTTTGCCCTCTTCTTTTTTGGCCAACCACGCCAGCAATCTCCTCGCCTTGTTCCCTGTCTCGTAAAGTCTACTCTGTCATCACCAATCTAATGCCCTCACCTCCTGGTGGACCAGGCGTCTATATTCATCCTTCAGCCAGGCTAGTGTCTGCACCTGCTCTACTTCCGGCCATACTGCATAGGCTGCCTCCCTCTCAGTCATATCCTGCTCCAATTCCTCCACCTTGTGAAGTCTCTCTTGCTTTTTCCTGCCACATGCGGTATTATATGGCCCCACACAACAGCCTTATATGCCTTCCATAGTACTATCCCCGAGGTCACTGAGTCTTCATTCTCTTGAAAATACCAGCTTGACATCTCCGAAAGAGAGCGCCTGGTATCCCAGTCAGTCATCTCCCAAGGGCTAGCTCGAGTCCCATGTGCCTGCAATTCCATGGTGACTGGGGAGTAATTCAAAATCCCCCTTGCCAGGTAGTTTGTGTTCCTGCATCTGTAGTGTTGAGACCCTGGCACCAGGAAATAATGAAGTCATGCCAATGAGCGGGATGCATTGACTGCATGGGAGAACTGTCTGTCCCACCAGTGAGTGGCCCACCACAGGTCCTCCAGTCCTATGGTCCCCAAAAAAGAGCAGAAGTATAGGTCAACTCTGGGTCTTCCCCCGTGTGTACCATGCGGGTTATCTCCCATAAAGTGTCAAGTTGAGGCCTCCCCCAAACAGCAGCATGGCTTCAGGACATTCAGTAATCCATGTCCCCAATCTCTCGAAGCCCAGCCCCTGAAGGTCCAGTGGTAGGTACCAGGAGGCCACAACCAGAGGCTCCCCATTCCAAACTCCCCCCACAGCCACCCAACAACCTGAAGGATCCGCCCATGTTTTTGTGATTTCAAATGGGGTTTCTACCCCCTGGCTCCGGAAGGGTATCCCGAATGTAGCAAAGTTTTGTACTTTCCCCTCCCAAGAAAGTCGCGGTGGGAACCCCACAAGTGTGTTTCCTGCGGCAGGATGAAATCCTGGGAGTGTTGCATCAAGTATCGGAGTAGCATCCCTCTCTTCAGTTTATTCCCCAGCCCATTCACATTCCATGAAAGGGCCCTAAGGGAGGTGCCCCCACCTAACATTTGTGGCCTCATAAATAGCAGTGTCCATAGGCTCACTGAGCCTGCCCAACCCTGTCTGCCCAGATGTGTACCTCAGGACCAACTTCAACCACTGCAGCTCCCCTCAATTGTCCCCCCATCCCTGCTGCCCCCCACGCCCCTGTCACCTCATGCCATGAGTATGCAACCACCCAGGTCCCCAACGCTCGAGGCACTTGTCACTACCTCTAGCTTTGTGTACTGCTTACTGTTGTGCATGGCACATTGAGTGAGGTGTCTTGCATGTTCAGCCCAGCTGGTTCTGGCTCCCATTGAGACCTGTAACCCCGATCACACACCCCCACCCTCCCCGGAGACCGCCCGAGGCAATCCACTAACATCTCTGGCTGGGGCATATCAGATAATCTCATCAGCCGACATGGAGGTGACTGTTGAAAGGTCCGGCTCCCCTTAGTCCTCAACTGACGACTATCGATTCCCCTAGACTTATGCACGTCACTGCTAGGGAGTTCCCCCCGGTTCCTGGAAGGCTACAATATGGCCTCCTGCAGCTCTGTGGCCATCTTATCCTTCTCCGTCTGTGCCTCGGCCTTGTTGAGTGTTGCCTTGGGCCTCCAGCATGGATGCCGCAATGATCACTGGGTTTGCCAATCCGATGAGCGCTCTCCTCCCCGGTCCTGGGGCATTGGATAGTACTGCCACTCCAACCAGTCCCAAATCTCCTTCGCCTCAGTAATGAAATGGGTATCATTATCCACAGTAACTCTGCGGTGGGCCAGGAACAGCAGTACATATTTGAGGTTCAGGTGCCGCAAGAGTTTTTTGACTGCCAGGAAAGTCTCCCGCTCGCACTGGACGAGCATGGTGTAGTCTGAACAAATGCTCATGGGCTATCCTTAATCTTCCCGGGCCCGTGACAGCATGCCAGTTGCAGTATCTTGTCTCGGTCTCTGAGGCTGGGTAAGTGAACCACAATTGGTCTAGGCAACACCCTGTGGGCCTCCACAGGATCCTGTGCACCCTTTCCACAGAGAGCAATGTTTTTTCACCTCACCCCCGTGACCTCCAAGGCCAACCATTGCTCCACAAAAAGCTCTACTGAGGGTCCCTCTGCCCTTTCCGGCACTCCCACCAATCTTACATTATTGCGACAGGAGCTCCTCCCGGTGTTCTTACAAAACCTCCACTTCCTTTCGTAATTGGGACAATCTAGCCTAGTGGGCTGTCACAGCCAGCTGCAACTGAGCCGTGGTTGATTCCGTATCCATGACTCTAACCGCCAATTTGGCATAGTCCGCTCTCAGGTGTTCCACATCTATGACAACAACCTCAATCTTTTGTTCCAATGTCTCTTTGGTGTCATGCATTGCTGCCAGGATTTTGGCTGTGTGAGTCTACAACTCTGTCTCTGACCCCTCTGTGGGTGGCCCTCTGCGACCACATTGCTTCTAGTCTGCCTTGCACCTTCCTGTTTGTTGCGGACCATCATGGGTGTCAGACGTGCAGGTCATCACATGTCTATCTGTCCCACAGTTAGTGGCCCCAGCCACAGGGCCCCTCGGCTCCACTCCTCTATGGAGCCCTAAAGCAAGTGGGGGGAACCCACACCAAGTCAGTGCCCTTTCCTCAATGGCCATCACACCCAGCCAGCTAGGTGGCCCCTTCTCCCAGGGATGCTCCTGAAGTTCTACAGTCCCCGGGCCCAGCTGTCACCCAAAGGTCCCTGTCTGCCGCTTCTCCAGATCTCATTGTCCCAGGGCGGGCTCCTCATCTCACTTCAAGGAGGACAGGAGCTCTCATGGCTCCTGGGCACTGAGCCCCTCCAAGTCACCAGTTACGTGAGTTCCTGTAGGGACAGGGCCGCTCCGTCACGTTTTTAGGGGCCCTCTAGGTCGTCTGCTTTGGCGGCCCCACTGTTGCTTCCACTCGGTCCTTGGGCCCTGAGACCGCTTTCCGGTGAAGATGACTCTCTCTGCCCCCTCAAGTCTCCGATGCTTCACCTTAGGGGGTCCCAGGCCATCTGTGGCCTCTTCCGGCCCTCCTGCAGCTTCTCCGGGGCACTCGTGACACCATCGCAGCAAAAGTTGAGTGGGGGCCTTCCGCCCGGGCCAACAACACCAGGGGCTAACTCCGCCTTATGGCCCAGCTCATCATGCCAAGCGCTGCAGCCATCTTGCTGAGATGGCACACGGCTGCTGGCACTCGATACTCCGCAGCCGAAGTCCTCCCCGGGGCCAAAATGTCCCTCGACCGTCTCTATGGGCTCTGGGAGCCCTGTACTGCTCAACAAGGCTCCAGGCTGACGTCAGGCGGCACAGAATCTCTGCCCCAGTGGGCTGGCAGCATCAGAGCTCCGGGCTACACATCCGTCTCCATTGCTGCTGTGACTGAGCCCCTCAGATGGATAGAGATTTTTTAAGTAAAAAGGTTAGCTCTGAGCAGGCCAACAGTGACAGCTTATACAGAGAAACAGCAGGCTCAATACAACTAGCAACTCAGATTCAAAGACCTCCCAAATCATCTGGAGAGAAGAATCATTCCAAAGTGCGCTTTTCTTGTCTGTGTTGTACAGATCCATAGCAATAAGCTACTAAAGGTGCACTCTCACACTAGTTTTCTTGGAGGTGGGAGGGTATCCTTCAAAGCCTCCTTCATTTGTACATTGGAGCCAAACTTACAGTCAATCAGGAGAAGTTAGTGGGCTTATGCTTCTTGAAAAGATCAGCTTCCAAGATGCAGGGGATGAACAAGCAGCCCATCTCCTTTGTGCATGGGTATAGGAGAGACCACACCCTTACCCACAATCCTTGGCCACAGTGATGCAGTTCGCAGGCCAGAGGCTGCCCTCCCAGAACTGGCTTGATCAAGGAACGGTAAAAAAAAAGAGCTCTTCCTGTCCTGCTCCATTGAAAGTCAAGTAAATCCAAAACAGACCCAGCCTGCATCAGATCTATATGCTTTGGATCTACATACCAACAGAGGGGACCCCAACTGGGTTATTCCAGCCCTTATGTATTCAAGTACTACTTGCCACACAACTACACTCAGGATCAGTTAGAGCCCCAATCATGACAGATTAACAGGTTAGAGACTACTATCCCATGAATATAGATCACCAGCCACCAACCACCAGAAACTTATGGATGGCTTAGTCATTTGAGGGATAGTCACAACATGATAAAAGGAGTACTACTTTGAGTGTAGTCCTAGTGCACACTAAAACTCCTGCCGAGGTAGATATATCAGGTCAACAGGAACGCTAATATCTGAAGCCAGAGGGTACATGGCCACTTCACCATGGACTTTACCTCCAAAGTTGTGTTGTGGGTTCATGGTGTTGTGTTTTGTCCTGTTGTTCTGATGTGTCTTTGTATTGTCTTGTTTTCCTGTGTTGATGTGCTATTTTGAAATATTGTTGGGCCATGTTTTCTTATTGCATTGTATTGTGTTGTTGTGTATTGGTGTGCTGTTTTGGTGCGTTGTACTTTCTTATTGCTTTGTTATGTTGTGTTGTGTTGTCAAGTGCTATTGTATTGTGGTCTTCTGTTAAGTTGTAGTATTGGGCTGTTTTGTGTGTTATTCCTTTATTTCAACGACAGCCCACCTGTGCAAATATACACAAATGCCCATGTCACTGAATAACACCACTACAAACCCACTTCCACAATAAAGTGGTATTGAGGGTTTGCACCAAGTTTTGCATTAAGTTACACCACAAACACGTTTTGTGATCTGGCCTTTCATTCATTAACAGGGACGAATGATTGGTCAAAAACAAGGCTAAAGGAGAGCTATCCATAGTAACCCTGGTTTGTCCTTGAACCTAGAAAGATATTTTTTTCATTATAGAACCTAATCTGTCACTCTGTGTTGGTCTTTTGAAATTAACTAGTTTTGTTCTTGTCATTCTTTCATTTAACTGAGAGATGATTAAGTCCCACAATTCACTCCAACCATGACCAAAAATAAGTCTGTATGTGGTGTAAACATGCCTTAGGAGCATCAGCCCATTGTAAAAAACTGTGATCCAACGGATGTAGATTTTCACACATCTCTCACAGGGGTGGCTCCTCTGCTATGGCGGAGGAGGGTCGCCCCATTGCTTTCAAGCAGTGCAAAGTAAAGGAAACATAAAATGATAATACATTTGAGTTATCATTTTATGCTTCCTGCTGCTTTGCGGGCGGGCGGTGCTGCTCTGCTGTTGGAGCACGGCACGGGAGCAGTGGTTTGCCAACTCCTAAGTGCACATGACGGTTTGGCCAGCCCTCTCGAGCCGCCCAAAACAGTCATGCGCACTTTCCCTGTTCTCCATGCAGGCTGCATTACAGCCTGCGTGGAGAACATGCCCAGGCCCCCATTACCTGGCTTAGCGTCGAACCAGGACGCTCAGACCAATCATAACGCTGACCTGGCGCGACAAGATAAGTGTTTATTTTATTATTGTTTTTTTTTTTACATTGCGCACCGTTTCTTTGTGCCCCCCCCGCATGTCAGCACCCGCCCTGCCGCCCGCGAGCCATGCCGGCCGTCACTGATCTCTCTTTTGCGACCATCCGGTTATGTTACTGACTGTTATGTGATTCAGAAGACAGCTTAAAGCCTGGCTGTAGCGGCGGCTGCCTCGGAACGGGGTTGGTGGGGCAGGGGGGATTGAAAAAATAAATAAAATAAACGTACCTTTGAACGCTGCTGCCACCTCTCTGCCGTCCTCACTCAACACTGGCAGCACCAGAAGCACTGGAAGCACCCAGTCTCCCAGGGTGTCCAGCCAATCACAACACTGCATTGCCTGCAGTGCCTGGGAGCCTGGTCATGTTCTCGGGAATATGACTCGTTACAACGCGAGTCATTACATCGCGTGCCATTACAACGCGGTCGTTACAACGACCGCGTTGTTACCACGCAAAGCCATTCCTACGCAAGACATTACATTGACTTGCAGTAGATGGCGCGCTGACATTAGAAATGTATAATTTACTATTCCAACTCCAGCCTACGTAACAGTAGGGAAGGTGTTGGAATAGTAAACTATACTATTCCTAATGTTAGCACGCCAATCTACTGCAAGTCGATGTAATGACTTGCGTAGTAATGGCTTTGTGTGGTAAAAACGCGGTCGTTGTAACGACCGCGTTGTAATGGCATCGCAGTGTGATGACCGCAATGTAAAGGTCGTCTCCCGTTCTCAGAGAACATGCGAAGTGTGCATGACGGTTTGGCCTGCCCAAGAGGGCTGGCCAAACCGTCATGCACACTTTGGCAGTGCAAACCACTCCTCCCCCTGCTCTGGCCAGCCCTGACCCGCCCCACCCCAACCTGGCCCCGAGTCCTGCCCAGAAAAAGAAAATTATAATACCGTTTTGTGATTATAATTTTTTTTCTTTTTGCCCTTCTCAAAGAGCAGTGGGACGGCGCTCCTCCGCCCTAGCGGAGGAGCCGCCACTGCCTGCTGTTCAACGGACACTAGGGGCCTATTTTTTAAAAAGTAATGCAGCGCAGCAAATCACTGTGCTGCACTTTGTTACAGGAAAAGGGCAGGACTGCGCAGTATTTATCACAATATGGTACATTCCTGCATTTTCCCCAGCACTGACGCACAATGGGCTGCCTAGGGCCAACACAAGCACCCTTGCACCATGGTGCAAGGGTGCAAGTGTTGCATGCAGGATTGCTTTTGTGCTGGAAGGGGCACCTTCATGTACAAAAACAATTCCCTGAGGCATATTCCTCTTTCTATGTATGCTGCAGAATGCTGAACACATAGAAAGAGGAAGTAAGGGGGAATAATAAAGATATTTCTTCTCGTTATGCCTCCCCTGGGAAAGCGTAGCATTTTGGCGTATTACCAGGTCTACCAGTAATGGCAAATCAGGAAAAGTGTCAAATTCGAGGGGAGTTGTGTGGAAACACCCACACAATGCCCATGGAACCCCTCTCTGGGGCAGAGTAAGACAACGCAGCGATTTGCACTGCGTTGCATTACTCCTGATTTATCAAGCGAATCAGGGCCATGCATAGTGGCCTTGTGTGGCTTGATATATCGCATTTTAGGGTTTGCGTCACACATGCACCATGTTGCGTGGTGCAAACGTGACGCAAACCCTTGATACATATGCCCCTAGTTCTTTTACCTCTGGATTAGACTACCTTGCATTTAGCTTCCGGACTCCATTGGCAGCTGTGCACTCTGTAAATCTGTTCATTCATTCATCCATCCTGCATAAAAACTCCTTTCCTGTATCAATGAAATGCAAGGGTGGACCTTAGACTGGAAATATTTTGTGAAACATAGACACTGATTGTTCATAGTTCCGAGATTTGTGGTTTGACTTACCTTGATATGGCATGCGTTTAGTTTTCTCGAATAAAGAGGGTTATGAGGAGCGCTTTTGAAGAAAATATATAATGAGTGATCTGTTTGTGATGAGAACAATTAAAGTAACCTTTAGACAATTCATGAAAAGGAACAGAGATGCTATGATTGGTGAGACTGTATGATGAATAGTGAGAATGATGATGAGTGATGATGTATAACTAGTGATAACTTATCAGTTATCTTCACTGCAGAGTATTTCTATACCTTTCATCAGTTTCCGCAATATGAGGGGATGCTCTCAATTTGGAGACAGGAAAGAAAAAGCATTGTTTTAATCTAAATTCGCGTCTCAATTTGGAAGAATGTAAAACTTTGCCTTCTTGCTTCAGCACCGTCACCATACACCCAGGCAACCAATATCAGACAAGGAACAAAGCATACGTAGAGATAAGGAAGGAAACTAAAGGACTGAGATAAGGAAGAGAAGGACTCGGTGTGAGTGAGTAACTGGGGCATTACAACTCCATCCTTCTTCCTCATGGCAATCTTTACAAAATGAGTTTATACCACAGCCCTCACCTACTGAATAGCCATTTGAGGTCACAGCTTACCATGCCATGCTTGACCTTTATTATCAGGAACCACAGACAATCCTACACAGATTTAAACACAGTAACTCACAACAGTGGATATAGTCAATCTCCAAATCAATCTTTAATCATTACCAAAAAATAGACAAGAAGTGTGCTTTGCCCCTTGTAAGAATTTGGGTTGTTGGTCAACTGGGGTGTGAGCCCTGGTCAAGCCGTAACCAACATCCTTGTCAGGGTGAGGCACAAGCTAGCCCTAAATTAACCTGAGATCATCCCTCTGGTAGCTTGGCACAGAGCAGGCAGGCATAACTTAGAAGCAATGTGTAAAGTATTTGAGCAACACTTCAAACAGTGAGAACGTGAAAATATCTCATACAAAGTATCCCACACCAAGTTAGAAAAATATACAACTTCCTTTCATAAATAAAACAGACCAACGCATCAAAAATCTGATTGCATCAGACCGGGCCAAAGTAACAGGTTCAAGCCGACTGTGATGGAGCCCGGGCCAGCTTCAGAGACCCAGTTAGGCCCACTGAACAAAGCACCTTAAATCCTGCTTTGCAGATTGTTGCCAGGATCCACATCGAAGATGCGTTGTGCAGCCAAAGCAATGCGTTGATTCCAAGATGCGGCAAGGTAGTGATGTGAGAGCCTTCATCGTCATTGAGAAACCCTTTGACAGGATTTGCAAAGCGAAGACCAGCATTGAGGATGCAGCGTGCAGTCGGGCCAATGAGTCGGTTCCAAGGAGCTGCGAGGCTGCGATGCGGAGTCCATCGTCATCGTAGAGGCTGCCATCTACAAGGGATGTGAGGGCCTGCACTGAGGATGTGTCACACAGTGGCGGTTTCGATGGGGCTGTGAAGGCAATGTGTTGTTGCGACTGGCCCAATCCAGTCAGCAATGGCAATGCTTCAGTTCTAATTGGGTTTGCGCCGAGCAGCAGAGGTGATACAGCGGTTCCGCTGGATCCACAGAGGCTGGCAGAGCACATTAAGCCCACTTCCATAGGTCCAGGACTGGCATGACAACACTTGGCAGGGTAGACTCACAGATGGCAGAGACCAGGTGCAGGTGCAAGGTTGTTGGAAACCTGTTGTGTCCCTGAGGCTTCAGATCAAGAGGCCAGCCAACTAGCACTTGCAGTCACTCTGGGGTTCTAAGTTCAAGAGATATCGGTCCAGTCTTTCTCACTGTGGCAAAAGGGCAGCAGGCATCACGTCAGGACAGCAGGGCAGCAGTACTTCAGAGCAGCAGTCCAGGAGAGTGGCAGTCCTTTCAGCAGAACAGTAGTACTTCTTCCTGGTGGATTATTAACAGGTCAAGGAGTGTACTGAAGAGGGGGGGTCTGGGGTCCATTATTTATATCCAGTTGTGTCCTTGAATGAGGAGGAGCTTCTAGAGGCATGCCTTTGAAGTGCACATGTGCTCTGCCATCCTGACCCCGGCTCCGGACTAAATATGCAGCCCTTTGTGTGGAGACAGGACACATCCTGCTCAAGTGTAAGTGGGGCTGGGTCCAGCCCCTCCTGCCCATCCTGCCAGTAATGGCCTCTCCAGTGACTCCAAAGCTCCCATTGTGTGTGGCTGTCTAGAAGGAATACACAAAGCCCAACTGTCAAAAACATCGTCATGAAACCCAGAGACAGACAAGCTGCAGGCACCAAATGGTTCAGGCAAAAAAAATCCCAACTTTCTAAAAGTGGAAATTTCAGAATTGTAACTTAAAATCCTACTTCACCATAAGTTATGATTTCAAATTATTATTCCAGAGACACCAAATATAAACTGACTACTTATTCCCAATTGGAAATTAGACTTATTGTAATAAGGTAACTCCAATGTTATCCTATGGGAGAGGTAGGCCTTGCAGTAGTGAAAAACGAATTTAAGAGTTTTTCACTACTAGGACATGTAAAACTTAAAAGTACATGTCCTACTTTTTAAATACAGTGCACCCTGCCCTGTGGGATGCCCAGGGCCTTCCCTAGTGGTGACATATATGTATTAAAAAGTACAGTTTGGGCCTGGCAAAAGGTTTACTTTGCCAGGGTCGAAATGGCAGTTTAAAACTGTGCACAGACAGGCTGCAATGGCAGGCCTGAGACATGTTTAAAGTGCTACTTATGTGATGGCACAATCTCTACTACAGGCCCACTAGGAGCATTTAATTTACAGGCCCTGTGCACAGGTAGTGCCACTTAACTAGGGACTTACAAGTAAATGAAATGTGCCAATTGGGTATAAACCAATCAAACGTGTTAAGGAGCGAGCACAAGCACTTTAACAACGGTCAGCAGTGGTAACGTGCGCAGAGTCCTATGGTCATCAAAAACAAAGTCAGCAAAAACAGGAGGTCTGAAGGCAAAAGGTCAGGAGGAAATCACACCAAGGATGACAGGTTTAACACATATGACTTAAAATCAAACACCCTTCAATTTGCCTCAGAGAGCCACAACTTCCTAGTGATATGAGCTTGAATATTCACTGGCACCTGCAACCAAGACACTAATAGTCTTTGGCAATCACAAAGCTGTTCTTTGAAGGATTCGTACCTTGGTCAGAGGAACCCAACAGCGCAATAGAACATCAGAAGAGCCCCCTGATTCAGAGTGAGCCAATTAATAATAAAGTGAAATGGACATTTCCATTTGGATTCAAATTTTCTACAGCTAATCTGGACTGAAGCACATGATCTAATGAAAAATATTGAAAACTAGATCTTACTTTAGGTGTAAAATGGCTTAGAACTTGACATCACTCTATCAGGTACTACCTATCTGTAGTGGTAATAATCTCCTAATGAGCCCAGCTCTCCAATGCAACTCATACCAAGCAACATTGGTTGGGTGCAATCTACATTCATCCAAATGTAATGAAAAGGCCCTAATATGTGCTTTTAAAGTGTGGTGCAACAGCATAAATACTAAATTGTATTAAACTGTTTGTTGGGCACCAGATGTCAAACCCATGAAGCCAGACATATCCAAATGTCTGTTTAGCTACACTGAACACGCCACACCTATCAACAACACTGTATGTTGAAAATCCAGAAGTCAAAATGGATCACTCTCGCTAAGATGAAGGCCCAATGAAGCAAACCTAGAAAGATAGTGGCCCCAGCCATGTGCTTGGTGTAAGCAGTTAGTATAGTCTGAACCATGATTTCCGAATGCTAAATTCCCAAAAAGACATAGCTTCTAAAATCCAAGGCATTCAACTTCTATAACGAGAGATGAAATCACCATGTCATTCAGAGGAGAAGAAGAGGAAACTGATCATAGATGGAAGACAAAGAAAGACCAACCCTACCTCCTTTGCCACCAAGAGGAAATTGTACCACACTATTCAAGAATAATTTTAGTTCATCAGAATCAGTGTCCTCTCTCAGCATCTTTGCCAGAAGAATTGGCATTATCATTAGAGTTTGATAGAATACAATAGAAAGGCACTCTTGCTTTTCTATTGAAAATACATTTGTCTAGAGAGATGTAAGGCAATGATCCCTGGCACAAAATCTGAAGTAGCCACGGCTCCCCAAGTCATGACCAGATGTGATGAAACACTGTCTTATTTGGATGAAAGTCCACTGAAGAAGAAAACTATGTTGAGCATGTTTGATCTAGTATTCCCTTTGCCTGCCAGGAAACTATAACCTATGCAAGGAGACTTGACTACATCCATAAATATCTCTTCTATGCAACCAAATCTGAAGACTAAAGAATGAAGTCATGCCCTTCCTTATTGGTTGATTTATGTCTTGACCATTTAATTGTCTAAACAAATCCTCTACATAACCCAGAGACAAGGCACAAAATACCGACTACCAATGCATGTAGTTAACATTTCCCCCCAAATCAATGAATGGAAAGGAGCATCCTGTGTGCTCACTTTGTGATGCATGAATGTCCAGGGTCACACCTGTACCCCTAAATCTGTCATCCATGTTCACAATTGCCAGGATGGAGGGTACATTGACACCAAATTCGACTGGGTTCCAGGTACCAAACACAGGGCAGGTCATTTATGTATACAGGTCCATTTATGCACCAACAGAAGTTGTAATTTTGGGGGTCGGGCACAAACGATGAGATTTTGCAAGAGTGTTTGTTGCCAGACAACACCTGTGTATTACTGTGAACTGTGTGCTGTACTCCTACTTTGGCAGCAAACTTCCAGCTGGTTACCTAAATGGTTGTGTTAGATATAGTCATAATTAATTAGACCAGTCTCACACAGTGTTGAGAGGCTAGATGCTCATTTAAAAAAAAAAAAAAAATAAGGGGATAGTGCGCAAGGACAAAAAGAACAATTGATGGACAGAATGCTGAACAATGTCAAATATTCAATCCAGTACAGAGATCTGGGCCTAAATCCATCGTTATTATGCTCCCCATGCCATTCCAGTTTAAACCCAGCCATATGCAAATGAGTCTTGACCCTGCTCCCCATGGGAACAGTCCAGTCTGAACTGCCAGGCCAGGTCCTCCCTGGACTGGAACCAAGCATCCTGGGACTGGTTTCGGGTAATCACCCCCTCATCAGCAAGGCTACCTTGACTCCAGTGGCATGGAGAGCACAGGACCCACGTCTGGGCATTCCAGTCCCACTCTGGGTGACCAATGCAAAAAGAACAATTGATGGACAGAATGCTGAACAATGTCAAACATTCACCCCAGTACAGAGACCTTGGCCAAAATCCATCCTTTTTTACTCCCCAAACCATTCCAGTTTAAACCCAGCTGCAAATCAGTCTTGACCCTGCTCCCAGACGTGGGTCCCTTGCTCGCTGTGGCACTGGATTCAAACTAGCCTGTCTGATGAGGGGTGATACCCCGAAACCAGTCCCAGGATGCTTGCTTCCGGTCCAGGGAGGACCTGGCCTGTCAGTTAAGACTGATTTGCATATGGCTGGGTCCAACTTGGGGTGGCATAGCGAGCAAAAGAACAATGGATTAAACCCAGCTCTCATGATTGGGGGTGAGTGGTTGAAAAGTTTCAGTACTCCATCCATCATCTTGTTGTGTTTGCTATGTTTGCCCTAAGTGGTTGAGGGTATGCC
This sequence comes from Calotriton arnoldi, assembly GCA_963921515.1. Lineage (NCBI taxonomy): Eukaryota > Metazoa > Chordata > Amphibia > Caudata > Salamandridae > Calotriton > Calotriton arnoldi. The sequence continues at coordinate 448,090 of CAWUFW010007077.1, read as the reverse complement.
CAGATGTGGGTCCCTTGCTCACAGTGCCACTGGATTCCAGCTAGCCTGGTTGACGAAAGGTGATACTCCAAAACCTGTCCCAGGATGCTTGTTTCTGGTCCAGGGAGGACCTGGCCTGGCAGTTCGGGCTGGCCTGTTCCCATGAGGAACAGGGTCAAAATTGATTTGCATATGGCTGGGTATAAACTGGGGTGGCAAATTGAGCAAAAGAATGATGGATTAAACCCAAATATCTTGACTTGGGGTGAGTGGTTGAAAATTTTCAGCACTCTGTCCATCACCTTGTTGTGTTTGCCCAAATTGGCCAAGGAAATGCCCAGACGTGAGTTCCTTGCTCGCTGTGCCACTGGATTCAAGCTAGCCTGGTTGATAAGTGGCGATACCCTGAAACCGGTCCCAGGATGCTTGTTTCCGTTCCAGGGAGGACCTGGCCTGGTAGTTCAGGCTGGACTGTTCCCATGAGTAACAGGGTCAAGACTCATTTGTATATGGCTGGGTTTGAACTGGGGTGACGAAGTGAGCTAAAGAACGATGATGGATTCAACCCAGATCTGGGACTAGGGGTGAGTGTCGGAAAGGTTTCAGAACTCCATCCATCATCTCCTTGTTCAGCCGAAGAGCCAGGTCTTGAGGCCCTTCCTGAATTGGGTCAACAACGTGGTCAAGACATATTTGCATATGGCTGTATCCAAACTGGGGTGGCATAGTGAGCAAAAAAACTGTGGATTAAACCCAGATCTCTTGACTGAGGGTGAGTGGTTGTAAAGTTCAGCACTCCGTCCATCATCTTGTTGTGTTTGATAGTGCGCAAGGAGACTTGTTAGATTAAAAATAAGGATGTGGTTAATCAAAACAAAAAATACAAATAAAATACACCGTGACACAAGAAGCGATGCAGAACTATAAGGCAGTGAATCACAAAGGGATCATACAAAGGAGGGGGCTGCAGCTAGTAAGTTCATTACATGTAGGACCACCTTTAAAATGTATGTGAATAAGAAACATAAATGAGTAAAAAATGTCAATAAACAAAATCACATTGTGCTAAAAACAACACTTAAACCAGGTTCAGAAAATTACCATTGGTTAACAAGTAGAGAATCATCATAAAATAGAGCTAGAAAAAAAGATATCATGGTGCTTCTCCAGGGGATACGTCAAGGCTCACTGTTAGTGCAGAATAAAGCCTCAAAAGAGAGAGGGCTTTAGCTTGACCCCTAATCAATGTGTCAGAAACCTAATGCAGATTATCCCCGTACAGTTCTGCCTGGATCTGTTTCTATAATAAGAGTGTAACAGATCTTTATTAATGTGGTGTAGCACAGTAGCACACAAGTGCCTGAAATCCATACTGGATTGTTTTGAAGTTGACATACTTGTGCCCATTGGTGTTAATAAACACACCACACCTCAGGGAGCTCCACTGACTTCTGATACACTAACATGCTAATTCCAAACTCCTCTCATACACATTCAAGGCACTACACAACTTAGGCCCCACCTTCCTGAACAGTCCCATCTCCTTCCACCAACCACCCAGATACCTCCGCACCACAGAACTCCTCCTCGCACACACACCTTGCATACACAGAACCAGATCAGGAGGACAGGCATTGTCTTACATCATTGCTAAAGCATGGAACTGCCTCCCACTCCACAGCAGAGCCTCCTCCCCTCTTCTTGAACTCTGCAAAAAGCTGAAGATCTGGCTTTTCAATTTATCAACCTACTATAGGCAGTGCTAGGCACACACACCTGTGCCGCACCAGATACCCTCCTGGGTGATAGTGTGCTTTGCAAATTCACATAACATAACAAAACATAACAAGAGAGTCCCAAATGTCTTCTAGTAAATCTTGGTTAAATATTTTCAATTAGTTTTTACTGTTGTGATGAACATAATTGCCAGGTCCCATTGACTTTATTTATTGCCCCACTGCTTTAGTCTTAGGCTTGGGGCTAAAATGTGATACTTTTAACATTCATGCCACAAGATTACTCCTCAGACACATGTATACTCTATCCATAGTGGAGGAACAGCCCTCCTCTCTTTTTTCCTCACGGCCTGATGGATCAAAAAGGTGTATTGCAACTATAGTTTTTCTCAGCTAAAACCTAGTAAAACCAATCTGTCTTGCTGTTGAAAATGCTCAGTAGTCATCACTCTTGGCTTTCCCAATGTCAGACGTTAGATGGTGTTTTAAAATGCTCCTGCATTGGCAAAGCCAATAGAGGTGATCGACCATCTTGAAAATATAGAAAACTCTGTTTTCTATATTTTCAACATGATCGCCACATTGTATGACGCAGTGTAACAAAGCAACCCAGCAGCCATCTTGAAGGTATAGAAAAGAATGTTATACCATCAATATAGCTGCCATGTTGCTTTTTGCAACAAGCCAACAATGCCTAGCAGCCATCTTGACATGGCCACCACAATGCATGACACACTGTGATGATGCAAAGTGCAGCCATCTTGGAAGCATTGAAAACAATGTTTTCATCTTTAAAGGTGGCTGTTACATTGCCTGTCGAAGATTTACTTATGTTAGATTTGGTTACATGAAACTCTTTGTGTGAGTAAACCGCATAGCAAAAGCAAAACAAACATATTTGAATGTGGCTTTGTATTCATACGAATACTTTTTTTGTGTGTACACTAAACATTCTTAAATTGTGAATAGGGCCAATATGTTTACGTTTTAGCTGCAATAACGTATATTAGAAATATAATATTCAGTACTTGCAGAGAGGTCATTGTTAAAAATTTGTATTCCATTTTTAAGTACACTGTTTTGATACGACATCAGAATTTGCTATACAGTTTTTCAGTGGCTGGTTGCCATTTGTGGCACAATTATAATTGAAAGTTTGCAAAGACTGCAGAGACACAATACTTACGCTATAATTCATTACAATTTGCAGAATTACTCAAGCGTTGCGTTTGTTTAGGAGAAGGACCTGTGACCTAGGCCTTTAAATTAGCTAAGCAAACACAGAGGTGAGAGAAAAAAGTCTTAAAATTCTGGATTTGCTATCAAGCACTCCAAAATCCAAATATGTTATGTTGGATTATTTTATTGGTGTTTTTATAGCACACTGATTACCTGTGAGGCTATCCAGACACTCTATAGCTAGTGTGTGAGTCCAGCCCTAAAGGGCTGATCTGATAAACCAGGTCTTCAGTTTATTGCGAAAGTCAAGAAGAGAGGAGGAAGCTTTGATGTGTTGTGGGAGGTCGTTTCAGGATTTAGGAGCCAGGTATGAGAAGGCACGGCACACTGCTCTGCTTTTGTGTATGCATGGGTTGTGTGCTAGTGAGAGAACGGCAAAGCATAGGTGTATGAAAGGTTGTTGGAAATTAATGCAGCTGTTCAGGTAGGCAGTGCCTGTGTTGTGGAGTGCTTTGTAGCTGTGGGTGAGGAGTTTTAAGTCTTCACAATGTGTACTGGCATCCAGTGGAGTTCCCTAAGGTGTAATGTGGTATGATGTGGGCTTGGTGTGGGAGGTTGAGGACTAGTCAGGCTGCTGCGTTTTGGATGGTCTGCAGTCTTCTTCAGAGCTGATTGATCATCCATGCATACAGGGTGTTCCCCTTAGTGTAGTCTGCTGGAGATGAGGGCTTGGGTGATCGTATTCTTGGTGTTGTCCGGTAGCTACTTGAAGATTTCTTTCAGCATCCTTTGGGTGTTAAAGCAGGACAAGTCCACTGCATGGACTTGGGGGGTCATGTCCAGTTTGTTGTCTGTGAAGATTGAGAGATTTCTTGCTTGTGAGCAAGGCATGGAGGTGGTCTAAGGTCCGTTGACCACCAGGCGGCGTCCCATGGTGAGGCATCTTTCCTGAAGATCACCACTTTGGTCTTGTCTGAGTTCAGTTTGAGGCAGTTGGATTTCATCCACATAGCCACTTCGATAATACACGTGGTGTACATGTCCCTGGTATTGGGTGTTTTGTCCGAGTTGTGTGTCTTCAGCATATGTGAGGATGCTTATGTTTTGAGCCCATATGATGTCGGCCAGCGGAGTCATGTAGATGCTGAAGAGCATTGAGATGAGCGAGGAGCCCTGCGGGACTCTTCAGATTAGTATGCATGCTTTAGAGGTGTAGGGGGGCATGTTGACAGTTTGGGTTCTACCAGTGAGGAAGGAGCAGATCTAATCAAGGGCATGTCCATGCTTGCCTTCTTCGTGGAGTCATCAGGTTAGAATGGGATGGGAGACGGTGTTGAAGGCTGCTGATAGGAATAGAAGGATGAGGGCTGAGGGTTCCCCCCTGTCAAAGATCATCCAGGTGTCATCCTTTGCTGCTATGAGGGCGGTTTCCATGTTGTGGTTGAATCTAAATCCTGATTGTGTGGCATTGAGAAGCTGGTGTTTGGCGAGGTGGGCGGAGAAGCACTTGTTGATAGCATTTTCCCAAGACCTTGGCTGGTTAAGGAAGAAGGGATATTGTTCAGTAGTTGGCGAGTTTGTTCGGGTTGAGCAAGGGTTTCTTTAGGAGGGCATTGACAGCAACACGTTTCCATGGTTTCAGAAAGGTGGCTGTACTGATGAAGGTGGTTAGAATGGGGGTTAGGGCCTTGTTGATAGGGACCACTTCTTTCTCAAAGACGTGATGGGGGCCGTGGTCTACCGAGGCACCACAGTGCATGGTGTTTATGATTGTTGTGGTTTCCTGTATGCTAATGGTGTCTCAAGTGGTGATTGTGTTGTCTTCGTTCATCACAGGAAGACTTCTAGAGAGGGTTGGGGGTCTGGATGCAGGGCAAAGTTGCTGTATTTGGTTGTGATTTTGCTGCAAAAGAAGGTTGAGTGGTTGTTACACAAACCTTGTGATAGGCTGATGTTGCCGGTGGCAGCCGTGGGTGTGGTGAAGTTCTTGACAATTGGGAAGATTTCTTTGCTGCTATTGGAGCTGGCATTTATTTGTTCAACTAGGGCATTCCTCTTAGTTTCTCAGATTAGAAGATAGTATCTATCTGGGTGGCTGTGACAGCATCTTTTTTTTACTTCCCCATTGCTGGTTCTCCATTTTCATTGCAGTTGTTTGCAGTGTCGCTTGGTCATTCTGAGGTCTTCCATGTACCAGTTGGCTTATGTTGTAGTTTTTGCTTTGTGACTTTATTTCTTGGGGAACAGGGTGTATGTGCAGCTGGTAATCCACTTGTTGAAGTTTTCAATGTTGTGCAAGGAGGTCCATGGCTTTCCTTTTGTTCTTGTGGAGTGTGATCGTTCAATCCGCCTCTGTTTGGTGGTTGCAGTGTCAGCATGTTGGGCCCGCTGTGGGGGTTCTTTGGTGTGGATTTTGAAACTGACTATAGCATGGTCTGTCCAGGTGATAGTTCTAGTTGTGTAGATTGTGATGTGGTTCAAGGGTGAGATGACGGGATCTAGAATGTACCCGTGGCTTTGGTGTGCTCTCTGACGCGTTGGATTAGTCCCAGGTTTCTGAGTTTATCAAGAAGGGTGGCTGAGTTGGGGTTGGGACAGTCTTCTAGATTGAAACTGAGGCCTCCTATGAGGATGAATTTACTGGAGTTAAGGACTAGGGGGGCTATGAAGTCCGTAATGTTGCTAGGGAAGTTGGCTCAGGGGCCTGGGGGACAGTAGACTAAAGTTCCACCCAGGGTAAAGTTTTCTGTGATTTGCAATTTAAAGTTGAGGTATTCTATGTAGTTTGTTCCAGCTTCAGAGGAGGCGGTGCAGCTGAAGGTGTCTTTGTAGATGATGGCGATTCTTCCTCCTGGTCTGTTTAGATGGCATTGCCTGTTGATCTTGTGTCCAGCGGGGATGGCGGTAGCAATGTCTGAAGTTGAAGTTGTGGCCAGCCATTTTTCCATAAGGAAGGGGAGGTATGGGCTTTGCCATCTAGCAGGTCCCAGATCTTCGTGGCATGCCTACTGAGCAAGTGGGTGTTAACGAGCATGCATGATATTGGTGTGTGAGTGGTGCAAGCATGTTTGTTTGTAGGTGTTTGAGTGTGTGTGTGGTTGGGTGCCGTCAGTATGTTCTTGGATGGAGTTGCAGTAGTGGTGGTGCAGGTGAAGTGGCAGAGGGAGCAGGTGAAAGCTTGTTCCATGTTGTATGGTGTGGCGCTCCAGCAGAGGGTGGTGCAATGTTCGGGGTTCAAGGCGTGAAGTAGAGCGGCGGGGTAGTGGTGGGCCGGAGGATGGCCAGGATTTCTGGCGCTAGACGCAATTCATGCACGGACAGGCGCAGGCAGGCATGCCTTTGGTAAAGCAGTTCCACAGCCACTTCTCACATCATCAGCACATCCACACTCCCGCCACCACTAAGTAGGTCCTGGGAGGAGAAAGGAGCACTGGAAGTGGGGCTGAGGAGGAGTGTGACAACAGGGAAGAAAAGAAGCACGGAGAACAGATAAGGAGCATGGGGAGGAGGGAGTTGGGTGCAGAGAGAGCAGGAAAGGGGCACAGGAGGGTGGCAAGCAGGGAAGATGGAGAGACATGGCACAAAGGACACAGAAAGAGCGAGGGAGATGGCAAAGGCTGTCAGAACCTCTTTCAGAGGGTCCCTAGGCATGCAGAGGTTACTAGACCCAACCATAGAGGCCTTTTACTCCTGATATCCTATGGCCCGGCCTACTATGGATCCTGAGCAACTTTTCCAAGCACCCTTCTACACTTGACTCTCAATGGTAGATGTGAACATGCAGCCTAAGTCTCCCTTGCAGGTGTGGATACAGATTAGTGAACATGGCTCATAGCTCAAAAGTGCGCAAAAGCACAAATAAATCCATATCCAGCCAAATACTTACTTTTCTAAACAAAAGAAGTATTTTATTTCTAACTCTGCTCATTCAAAGGAACGTTACTGCATTCAAAGAAAACAACACATTTCCCCCTTGAGGTTGGGGCTCTAGTGTTTCATTGGCAAGTCCCTGTCCTACCTGTTTTTTGCAATGTGATAGAGGTTATTCTCCATTCACTGGTAGCCACATCCAGGGACTGCTCACTAGCAGGCCTTATCTGAAGAGTCGACTCTGACTCTTTGAATACAGTCAAAAATGTCTCAGTGCCACAGCACTTTCAGCAGCAAGTCCCCCAGGCCCGGTTGGCCCATAACAAGTCTTACCTTCTCTGGCAGGGAGGAAGAATGCAGTGTCTTGGAGGGTGCCAGTCCGGAGTCCCCCCAACACCTTCAGTCCTGCTCAGCAGAGTCGGCTGCACGTGGACTTAGCAGTAGCACTTGACAAGCTCAGGCTCTCTCCTTAGCCTATGCGGTTGTGCTCTGGCAGCGAATGGAGGTGTTTCCATGCTCCTCCTGCGGGCGAGTTTCCTTACTCCCAAAGAGGGGGGTTGATTCCAAATGCTCCTGATCTCGATCCCGCTGAGGTGGCAATGCTCCCATGGAGTCCTCACTTGATCCACGGGGTCGGGTCAATTGCAGTTCTTGTTGCTCCTGATGACCTAGGGGTCACAGCAGCTCGCATTTCATGGCTCCTGCCTGATCCACTTGGCACAATTATCCATGGTAGCCCCTCCTGGTATACAGGGTTGCAGCGCCACTTCCACACAAGGCTTCGGCCCTTATCGTACAGAAGTCCTTACCACAGGGCCCTTCTTGGCATATGCGGTCACAGCTACAGTGTTGCGCAGGCTTTGACCCTGATCCCAAGGCAGTCTTTTCCTCATTGGCCAATCCTGCCCCCTGGGTAATGCCTCAACGGTGCTACACAGGCTTCTGTCCTTACAGCATGTTGCTGTCTTTAAACTGGCTATTTTCATGGCGGCCCTCTCCTTGCATACGGGGTTTGCCGACTCAGTCCTGTGCACGGGCAATGACCCGATCGGTGCAGCAGCTGTCTCCTTACACCTCGCATCGACAGGGCTCCCCACTGGGCCTGGCTCCCTCCAACGCTCTCCTCTTCCTCACAGGGCACACTGGTCTTGGCAAGCAGGCAGGTGCTGGTGCTCCAGGCTCCAGAGAATATGGTCTTGGTTTCCCTGGGCGATGTCCCCTAACCCAGCAGGGAGACTAGCAGGCCTTGGACCCCAGTCCAGTTCACAGGCAAAGGTCTTGCAGAGCTTCCCCTCCTCACACAGCCCGTCTGACTACTTGCCAGATTCAAATTTTTGGGGTCTCAGCCTCCCCTTCCTATAGTCCATTTCCAGATATCGAATGTTATTTAGGGTCTTTGAAGTTTTCTGTTGGGGTTCTGCTTCTTTTGAATATTTCTCCTCTCCCTCTTCCTCTTGAAAAACCCTCTGTCACAGCAGGAAAGACTCCAAAGCTGGTTCCACAACACAGGCCATGGTAGTGACAAGAGTACACACCTGGATGTCAGCCACAGTGATATGTGCATCAAAAGGTTAAACTCAGGCTCCCAGCCCCACTCTTTATGATTCCCTTATTAGCCCCATCTCCTTCCTGAGATTTGTTGAGGTCCCTTCCTTGTGATCTCATACTGAATCAAAGATCCCCCTTTGAAGGGTTCAGAGGGAGCCTCATTCTCCCTTCTCCAGTGTGTTCCACCGAGCTCACAGGAATGAACCAATACAAAAATCAGTCTAGGAGGATTCCTCTACCTCCTCATGTCTACACCAGGCACGTCTGGACCTCCCAACATGGAACCCAGGGTCCTCCATGTAATATACCATTGCAGGCACACATGCACTCAGCACACACATTCACTGTAGCCTTTCTGTATTGTGCCACTGGCAGGCACACCTACAGCCAGAGCACACATTCACCATGCGCGTACTGCACAACACTACACCCTTCATGTACTGTACTACTCACAGGTACACATAAACCCAGTATATGCACTCACCATGCACCTCTGTACAGCACTGCTCTATCCCCGCAGCAGTGGAAATTTAAAAAGTGAGTGAGCCTGTAGGCCTCACTCCAGTGACACAGGTTAAAAAGGACCTGTTCACTCCTGCTGATCACTACACGATATGCTGCCACCACTGCGCTCGTGCTGCTTAACTCCTGGTGAAAGCAGTAACCTTCCACCACTAGGAGGGTAGGACTTTGGGCGCCCTTCCTGGTCCAGCAAGACCACAGCCCGTGAAACAGGCTTATGTCATGGCGCACACACATGATCCATGTTTGCCTAATACAACAAAAATCAGCATTAGGGATCCAGACAACAGTACAGTTGGCCAGTCAGGGCAGGGGTACACATCCATCATCATGCAGAGAACGTTTCAGTCCCAACAAGGAGTGAAAGAAATGGAACAAAGAGAAAGACAGGACAAAAAGAGAGAGAGAAATGGCACAAAAGAGTAGCAGAAAGAGTGAGAGAAAAGGCAAGAAGAACAAAAGAAAAGAATCAAACAAATTTCAGAAATAGCACAAGAAAAGACTAAAAGAGTGAGAGAAAAGGCACAAAGAGCGAGAGAAAAGGCACGAAAGTCACAGAAAGTGTGAGAGAAAAGGCACAAAGTTCAAGAGAAAACAGAGAGAGAGAACAAAATAAGGAGAAAGATAGTGGATATCAGTGGTGCATCACTATCAAGTATTCTGCTAAACTATCACAGATTTTGTGGCAAGACCTTTGAATGGGTTGACTTTCCCAAGTAAAATCTACAGGCAATAGCTTTAACCAGGATCTTGGTGCTGGGTGTTTTTATTGATATGGTACAGAGGCCGGTTCAAAGATAATTTGTCTCATCCCCTATGTGGTTTAAGTGGTAAGGTAGTCAACATATTTCGAGGAACAGGGGTTTGTACCGAACGTTTTTAATTTTGTAACAAGCACTGAAAGGAGAACTTTCACCATGAGCCACATACTCTTAAACCATATGAGATAAATGCATGTTCATTAAACACAGACTGCAGAGCCTAGACTTTCTGGGACTCTCACCCTTCAGACTGGATAAGGAGCATACAATTTTGGCCATCCGCAGTGCTACATTGCTTTACAAATGCATTTTAAAACTGCACACCAAAATGGCATTGTGTGTTTCAAGGTTCTACAGCACGCTTGCGCCGCATAACCAAGGTGCAGAATGGGGATAAACAAAAAAGTGGAAGGTATTATAAGTCTATGCATTTGGAAGAAGAAATACAGCCACAAGATGCATTTCTGGACGGACAAAAAGTGATTAAACCATTTGGTTGCAGTGGTAGAGGGTTGTATGCTAGGGCAGTCAAGTGGTGTTGATTTAATCTCGAGCACAATGGGAAGAGAGATCAGTATACCTGTCTGAAAGTGATGTAAAGTAGGAAAATATGCTGTGTGCAGCTCTGCTAAGTGTCACACATCTGGGGTTAGACTGACGCAAATTTGTAATTTTCCCCGCATTACCCCATGACACCTTATTCTCATGTAATTTCAAGCCCCTTTGAGGTCAGTCAAGGATTCACTGATGATGTGTCGACATGTGTGAAACTATTGTCAGTTGAGCAAATAGTGAGCAAGTAGTCAGCGTTTAGCTGCTGCGGAGTGCTCTTTTACAAGATTGAGGAAACATGGTTGTCAGCATAATAGGAGGCGCTGAGCTGACAGTACATTATCATATGGCAGCCTGGCTCCTCACCTGTCTCTTGCTGAGTGATTGGGCTGCTGGCTGCAAAGTCATGTTAAGGAGCTGCAGTATGTTTTGTAATTCGGAGGTGGCAATCGAGAGAGGGGGGTAGGAAAAATAAAAAATAAAACGTACCTGGTGGTCGCCGTCGCCAGCCGCTGCGCCTCCTCCGACGCAGGAACCAGGAAGCTCCCAGGCTCCCAGACTCTTCTGACCAATCACAAAGTTGCCTTACAGCAGCATTGTGATTGGTCTGAGTGCCATGGTTCAGCGCACAGAGAGGGACTGGGAGGCTGTGCATGTTCTCCACCCAGGCTGTTCAATACAGCTGGTGGAGGACATGCAAAGTGCGCATGATGGTTTGGCCAGCCCAAGACGGCCGGCCAAACCTCCATGCGCACTTAAGATGCAGCCACTACTCCTCCTCCCTCGACGTCATGGGAGCCCACCCTCGCCCCGCCCAAACTTAACCTGGCTGCAGTGCAACTGCAATACAAAAAATAAAATGATAATAATGTTCCTTTCATTTTATTTTTCCTTTGCCCTGCTTTAAAGCAGTGAGGCGCCGCTCCTCCTCCTTAGCGGAGGAGCCGCCGCTTGTATCCATGTCCTTGACCAAGAGACCACTGCAAGAGGAAGCATGGGCATTTCCATGCTGACTTATGCTTCTCATGAGATGACTTAGATCTCTGTTCCCTATTTCTGCAGAGTCCAAACACCCTGCAGGTCAGTGAGACTAGGTCACAGTGAAGTTTCTACATAGAGGCTCATGGCTGTGAGCATCAGTAAAGAGTAGCGAGGTGGTTGCTGCGTGGCAGTGGAATGGGGGATCGGGTCAGACTGGGCTAGGTGCTTGATCTGGGTAACATGGTCAATGACTTGCTAGGCTTGGCAAGTTGAACTGTCTCAAGATTTTCTGCCCTGTGCGGGGCTTTTTATCCACAAACTGCAAACATAACCTACAAGTATGAAAATGCACAGACCAGTCAGAGGTGGAATAGATTGAAAGTGGAAAGAGAGGGAGTTGGGATGGGCAAGAAAAGAGAAATGAAAAAATAAATAAACAAAGCAGGAAAGAACGAGGCTGAAAAGCTGTTTAAATTTGCTTTGTTTATTTTGTGTGTAGAAGCGCTTTGTACGTCTGAGACTATTTGCAGCTGTCTTTCTGCAGAGCCCGAGTCTGGCATAGTGTTCTCAACAAAACGATGGACAAGTCGTGTTTTCGCTGCTTGGGCGAAGTAAGACTATTTAATGTTCACCCATAGGCAACAGCCCTCCATCTTTGGTGTCCACCCAACAGACAAGGCAAAGGCAGCAGCATCAGGGGTACAGTGTTGTTCAGCTTTTCTTGCTGTTCTGAGTGAGCACATCCTTAACGGGACATAAAAAGAAAAAAGAAAGAAGTAGCGAGAAGGAAGTGAGGAATGGTGGGAAAAAGGAAGGTAACCGAGGAGTTAGGCATGACAGTCATGCTTATCTCTTATCTCCTTCCAGTCACAAAATGAACTAACCAGGTCAGTCCAGCCATGTCTTAGAGTTTAGCAAACTTGCTTCTTCTGAAAGTTTAGTAATCCTACCCAGGCCATCCCAACTTCTCGCTTCTTCTCTTCCATAGTGTTTAATCAGTCCATCAGTCTCTCTTCTTCATAGAATGTAGCAATTTTTCACAGGCCAGTATTGTTTGCTCACTTCTTTTGTGTTTTGTCCCAGCCACTCAGCTAGAGAGTTTATCTGTCCTTCCAAGGACAATCTTCGCCTTCCTTCCAACCAGATATTTAATTAACCTTGTCCAGGCAAGTCTAGGTTTTCAAATTGTATGTCCCGTTGTTTGTGTATGCGTATTTCCCATTATATTATATGCAAGGGCATGCACATGTGAGACAACGCTATCAAGCTTTATTTGTTGAAACACTGGCATGTTTTGGGAAACTAAAGGGTATGTACACACCTGTTTTGACTTTTATTAGCACATATATATATACACGGGGAATGGTACATGGGGAGCCGCGCTGGCGGTCGTGGCATCATCGTAAATACTGCGAGCTATTGGAAAAATCAATTTTTGACACATAACTTGTGTCACTAACACCTCCATTTCTCAACCATTGGGTCAAAGTATCTCCACCCTGAGCCCTTATGTGGGATTCACATAGATTTTCAGCCCCCGATAGATAAAATGGCGGCCGCAACTTTCTATTCAGGTTGCGTCCAGTCAATCAGAGCATTCCCGTTGGTGCATCCGCGATTCATCGCGAAACCACCACGAAATATCTGCGGCCAGAGATATCACTACAATTTTAAACTTAAATTTCTCAACAACTACTAAACGGATTTACACCAAATAAGGGAAAGGCACTTCCTTGAACCAACATCTACCTCCCTGCCAATTTTTTTGTAAGCCCATTCAGCGGTTCGAGCTGTAGGTGTGGCTAAAGGTTCCTACGGGAATTGGCATTACAAACGCAACCTATTTCGTACCCCAAATTCTCAGTCCCCACTGCACGGATCACCCCCAAACTTTCCATAATAATAGTACCCACTGTGACACTTTTTTGGCAAAATTTCATGCAGATTGGTCAAACGACACCAAAGTTATAGGCAAGTCAAAAAATCCTTTTCCTATGGAAACTAGGTCCTAACTATAACTGTAGGTAAAATATATATATATATATATATATATATATATATATATATATATATATATATATATATACTTAACACAATCAAACAGTACGTTAATTTCCATAAACCTTTTATGCCTCGTGCAAAGAGATCCTTCAACAATTTCCATTCCCTCAAGAAATGTTTATTTGGCGCATTCAGTGTGATGTCTAGTCAGGGGTAAGATGCGCCATATTAATACTACTAAAACACAACACAATACTACACATCTTGAGTCATGGAATTAATGGAGGCACAAAACAATTAGGGAAATTAAACACTTTGTAACATTTGCAGTCCCTTCTGTCTGAGCGGGCACAACATTCAATCCATGTTTATTTATTGCAATAAAAAATATCAGCCACTAGTCAGTGTGCATGTGTGTGGTCGTATTGCATGGGAGAGAAAATTCACATATAGCGACCACGTGCCCTTGTGTTATCTAGCAGAAACATTGGACCAGTCCTGGCCTTTTAGTCTACAACACTTTGCATGTGATCGTTAGTTGCACTGGCCATTAATATTACAGGCTAAATCTGACGGCATTAAATGCTCTAGGGCCCAGTAGGTCATCTGTTGGTTTGGCGCTGCTACAAAGAATGCAGGGCTGGATTGGCCGTAGCTGGCATCGGGCATTTTCCTGGGAGGCTGGAAGGGTGAGGGATGGTTTTGCAGCAGTGGGGGCTGTTTTTTTGTTACTGGGGGTCGGTTTTGCAGCAGTGCTGTAATATTGGCCCCCAGTACCAAAAGCAGCAGTGCTTCAGACTTTAACTCCACCCCATCCCCCGGGGCTGGTCCTATCAAAATTGCCAGGGCTGCTTTGGTTTCCCAGTCTGGCTATGAAAGAATGTGATGACATTACTCCTTATTCACATCTCTAAAGATAAACATGGTTGCAGTCAGATTTTGGGGCATATTTAAAACTAAAAGTTGGAGTGCGGTGTTACGCCAAATTTGGCAACGCCACGCTCCGACATTTTGAAAATACAGGGATGCACCGTATTCACAAGAATATGGCGCACCCCTCTGGTTCCCCTAGCGCTGGTGCTAAAAATGCTGCCTAGCACCAGCGCAGGCACCCTGAGCCATTGTGCAAGTGTGCCTGCGCTGCAGGGTGATTGTTTATGTTCAGGAAGGGACACCTTCCTGCATATAAACAATCAATAATGGCGATTTACTCTTTCCATGTTTGCTGCAAGGCCAGCTTTAGGGGGGTGCAACCGGTGAGGCAGCACTGGGTGCTGACCTGGGGAGGGGGGGCGCTGACCCCAGGGGGGATTCTGCAGAGTTCCTTGTGCATCAAGCATTCAACCAGCAATACAAATGTTAAGATAACTCCTGTGATTAATGTTTCTGCTACAAAGATAGATCAGAGTTTTTTCTAGTGGCAGTTTTGACTCGCCATAAAGTAGCACAGAGGGTTAACATGCCTGCTGCAAAGAACGCATACAACGCAGATCACAGATCTGTATTTAAGGTGGATAACTCAGTGGATTACTGCTTTTGTCAGAGATTCTTTTGTTACTGTGGGTCATGAAATACAACCCTAATATAGAACAGTGACTTTTACGAACTGTCATCAAAGAGCTGCATGCAAACTGCATAAAATAGGTTAGGAAGGTATGTTTTTTGCCCCAGTATTATCTATTCCTAATGTTGCTACAAAGGGATTGATTGTTTGGGTAGATACATACAGTCTTATTAGTAAAGCCAGCCTTTGTCAGTCCTTTAAAACAAATGAGAGCGGGGCTATGGGGAAATGCTGGGGAACTTTTGCCCGGTGGTAGTGAGGGAATCCAATGAGGAGGTCATGGGGGGGTGCCAAAAATGGTTACCGCACTGGGCTACACCAGTTATAAAGTCGGCCCTGGTGTGTTGCATTTGCAGCAGACATAGAAAACGCAAAAAAGAAATTAATAATTTTTCCTCGTATCACCATTTCTAAAACTAGGTATCCCCTGACGTTCTCTTTTGGTGCTGCCCCAGCCTTGTAAATCTGGGTAGCGTAAAAAAGCAATGGGTGTTGCGGTGGAACACCCACTGTAACATCCTTTGCACGCCCCTTTGCCGCAGAGGACTGCAGCAGAAAGGGGCATATTTACAAGGTGCCGTTAAGCCAGGTCAAGTGGCTTAGCGCCACCTTGAAAATATGGGGAATACAAATATGCCACCGAGGCGTCAAAAAAGTGATGCTCCGGTGGGGATAGGGGCTTGTAAATATGCCCTGTTGTTTGCTTTTTGCACCACTATGGCAACAACAGTGAAATACCACTTTGATTGTGGACAAAAGTGACGGTGGAACACCTGCCAGCATGGCAATCCCAAGAGGATTACAAGTGCATGCAACACTAGTTTAAATAATTCAGAAGGAATTAGATGCCTTATTTTCCTCAACATTTGTAGATGGAAATTTGCACCTTTATTCAACTTATTAATGTGTGGAATTAATGGAGAGTAGGTTCCAATGTGAATCCTGATGATTTGACTGATGGCGCAGGCGAAGTGGTGAACCTGTTCATGCTTGAAGGTCAAGAGATGTGTTGAACATTTTTGATGAGGAGACAAGAATGATTTCATTTTTTCCAGGTTTTGGAGAAGAAAGTTATCTTTCTTCCATGCTTGTAGTCTGGAGAGACAGATTATTAGGATGTTGATGTACTGCATTGTTTCCAGTCTTATCTTTTAGAGAAGACTTCTGGAGCATTAAAGCCGTTTTAGGGCTTTCTCTAGGCCATTACGTAAAGGGGGGTAATTTGTGAAAACAATCTCATTAAATGGACATAACTATTGTGATCTGTTGGCAGTAAAATGGCATGCAAAGTGTCACGCATAAGAATTAAAATGGCAAACATATTAATAATTAAAACTTGGCAGCTATGAATTTGTAAATGTTAACGAAGGAGCAAAGGAACACTCCAAATTTCGCGGAGTGGCTGTGCAAAGTCTGAGATAAGGGTACTCAGGAAGGAGGTCCCCTCCCTCTACCGCCCCCCTCCCCACCCCCACCTTTGTGTCCAGTTTAAACCAAAGGAGCACTTTGCAGGCCGCAAAGAGAGCGCATCCACAAACGAATGGGCAATGGAAGAGATGGGGCCTTACAAAGTGAAAGTGACCCCGAGCGTGTCTCTTTTACTCCCTTCCTACTGCGCACCGCCCTTCTCCTGTGTCACACATCAATTTCCCTCCCTATTCATTAGCGGCCTAAGAGTATCTAGTAGGAAGAATCGAGTGAAAACACAAAGATGCGTGACAAAATATGGCATGTGAGTATTCAAAAGGGCTTTAAAATCACCTTTGATGTGGTTTTGGCGCAGCCTTGAGGTGAAGTTAGGACTGCTAGCACCCTCTAACTTCTTGTTGTGTCCTGGATTTGCTCACATGTAGGGTTTTCATTTTCTGGGAGGGTTATTATTCAGCTTTTTCACACAACCCTCTCCCAGTTATTTGTTGGCAAAGTGTAAATGTTTATTGTACCGAGATATGCCACGATTCAAGAAATGTCAATAATACAGTACATTGTGCTTATAATTTGCATAAGTATGTGCAGGGGCCCGCTCCGGACTCACTCAGGAGCTCTCAGGCCAGGGTACTGTGCTTAAGGGGACATCCCTGGAGTTCGGGGGCCGCGTCCTGCAGGGGGAGGAGAGGGGGGGGGGTTGCAGGGGCCTTTGTTATGCCACTGGGCTATGCAACAATTCAAAGAACTGCTGTCATACTATACAGTACTATTATTGGTTTGATAGGTTGTTAATGCTAGCAACGCTATGACGGTATGAACCCAAGAATTTTGGGGTCAAAATAAATGCTTAATACTTGTTCTGATAGGGTGTGAATACTAAATATCGAAATCAGAATATCGATAGTAATAAATATTAAGAACAATATATCGGGAAAAATATTGTCAGATAAGTCTAGCTAATACCTAACTCTACATATATGTACCTACGTGGTACATATACCTTCAAGGTATGTAGATGTGGAGTTAGAATAGTGTAAGTCTATACTTCATATATGCACCTACCTTTCGATATTCTGTCCTCGATATTCTTTCAGTATATTCAGTTCTTTCAGGATATTCAGTAGTACAATCTTCTGATGTAACCCACGTTCAGATTTGGCTTATTAAAATAATGTGCAGCTATTTTATAATCCGAGTGATCCTATCTTAATTTGTGTGGTGTGAAGTACCCACGTGCAAAGACTTTAAAACAAGGGCTTTACTTACCGGCAAACAAGAACAAACTAAAAGACAATCAAATCCTAATGAATTACTTCTTTCATCATTTGGTGGTTGGCTGAGATGACAGAAGCAAACAAATGCAATGTTATTTCTAGGCAAACAAAGGTGAAACCTCTCTCACATGCAGATGTTCCTGTTTGCAAGTAAATACTGGAAAGCGTAAACCAATTATAGCACCGAGAGCGCTGGCAATATTCCTGGTGCACTTCACCTGACCCCCATTGCCACCTATTAATATGACTGTATGTTAGCAAAACACATGCCACCTACTGCAGCTCGTTACAACAGGGGCCTTCCCCTTACATTAATCACAAGGTATGGCTGAAAAACAGCACTAAATAACTATGAATACAATCAGAGACGTTTTAAGGCATGGGCAAAGTGGGCTCTGGCCCAGGGCCCCAGCCTTTCAGGGGGCCCCCTGATAGAGCCAGCTCTGTTCTACAGGGAGTCTTGGCCTGATGACCTTGAACATTTCTTACACAGATAGTTTTAAATACCGTTTTCATTTAATTTATTTTTAATGTGGATGATGTGTGAGAGTCTATTGCAGACATTTTGCAGAGAAATGTTGGGGCAGATTTACAAGGCCCTTGCGCCACTTTTGCGTCACTTTTCCCATGTTAAATGTGACGCAAAAGTGGCGCAAGGGCCTTGTAAATCTGCCCCGTTGTGTTTATGTTACACTCAACATCCATAAAAAAGTTTCTTTTAGATCAAAACAGGACCTCACATATGAGAAACGGGAGGGTGTCACAGAGATTATTTTCAGTAATATTAGTGAGCTGCTGCTGTATTATGATGTTGAAAACACACATCCTTGAATATTAGATGTAAACACATTTAGGGGCATATTTATTAAGACATCATGCAGCGCAGCAAGTAACCTTGTTTTGCTGCGTGACAGAGAAAGGGCAGGAATGTGCCGTATTTAGCATTATAGGCGTATTCCTGTCATTTCCCAGTGCTGGCGCACAATGTGCTGCCTAGTGCCAATGCGAGCACCCTTGCCCTGTCGTGCAAGGGTGGCTGCATTGTAAGCCGGATTGTTTTTGTACAGGAAGGGACACCTTCCTGCACAAAAACATTCCTGTGAGGCATGTTCCTCTTTCTATGTGTCCTTCAGAATGCAGCATACATAGAAAGAGGTGGTAACGAGGAGAAATAGATATTTCACCTCGTTACACCTCACCAGGGGAGGCGTAGCCTTTTGACACGTTCCTAGGTCTGCCACTAATGGTAAATCTGGGAATGCGCCAAAATCCATGGGTGGATGCATGGGAACACCCACACTCCATCCATGGAATGCCTCCTTGGTGCAGAGTAACGCAATGCAGCGATTTGCGCTGCATTGCATTACTCTGGATTTATCAAGCCACTCAGGGCCACGCAAGGTGGCCATGCGTGGCTTGATAAATCCTATTTAGGTTTTGCGTCACCCTTGCGCCCCCTTGCGTGGTAAACTAACAATACAGGCCAACATATCGGCATTGATATGTGGCCCTTGAAGCTGTTTGAAGGGCTTTCGACATGAGCACTGATATAGACAGCTTGCCCTCCAAACTGCAGGGAATTTTGATTTATAAGTCAGTTTTAAGTAAAAGGTGAATGTGGCCCTACTCACTGCCCATGCAAAATCTAGACATTTCAACACTGATGACAACACCTGAGGCCCCAGCAAGCAGTCATATTTGATCATGTGATCCACTAAAGGAATAGTTGCACAAATTTCACTATTACCCCACACTGAGAGCATTACCGTAATCCAAGTTGAAGCTAATTCAAAGAATTGTGTGCCAAAATCTCATTACAGCAATGCTGACCTGTGTTAATCTCTGCACAGAGCAAAAAATGCACAAATTCTTGATTCACAAAATGAGATGTCATACTTTGTCTCAGATTAACAAAAGCATCATCCAACGCACTGTAGCACCCGAAGTTGCAGCACTGCATTGCGTGACAGGGAGAGAGCATATCTACACAGATGTGGCACTATCCTGCTCTCTGCCTTGTGCTGACGCACAATCAGACTGCCGAGCACCACACATTAATCTTTTCACCACTGTGCAGGGGTGTGTACGTGAGTCAAGCGTAGGCTAGCATATGGTTGGAACTGGAATGGCAGGGTTGGACTGGGACACAAAATAGTCCTGGGCACCAAAAAACAAGCTCAATTGAATGATCTGTCAGCTATTCCCTGTGTATGTGACAGGTAATTCCTACAATGACTGAGGATACTGTGGTATCCTGTTATGTGGTGCGTGGTATCCTGTTAGTATCCTGTTAACCCTGCATGAGCAGGTCTTTAGAATTAAGTATGTTCTGAGCACGTTGGTGCTGTTTGGAGTGCTGTGGCTTCAGAACTTAATGATGTCAGTTACTTGTTGGACTCCCTGGTGGATGGGACATTCCTATGTATCAGAAGCTACTTCAATAAAGACGCTACGTTTTGTGCCGAGTTCTTGATGTGTTTTAACTATATCGCGCCCCACGAGCACGCGAGCCGTGTGTATTTCCCACTGCCTTTGTGCGCACTGTTCCTACATTCTGCACATACTTCAAACCTTAGGGGTTTTGCAGCCGCATTCCTTACCGCAGGCAACAGCTACCACCAGCTCGAGTGCCAGTCTTGTCGCGTGTGACAGTCTCGTGCTGTGGATTTCTCTCCAGCACGTGTTGCTTTGCACGCAGTGACGCTGATCTTCACGTCTCACGTCAGTCACTACGTCACGCTACATATCTTGGCTTCCTCCTTTTCCCTGGCAACGTCCAGCGCAGCCGCACAAACCGCGTATCCCCGATCTGTATCTACGGGAGATGCGTTGCTCATATCAACAAAATCTCCGAGCCATTCTGTCGGAGATTTCAACAAAGGTCTCCAACTGGGTGTCCGCCACACTCTATTTCTTTATTCCACTGTCCACGGGAGCACTCGGGTGAGAGAGTCGCGCACCGGGGAGGCATACATTCTGCTGTGAGTCATATTTCTCTTTTGTTGTCAATCCTTTCATCACTTCACTCAGCCCATGGGAGCATTCAGGTGTGAATGTCGGGCACCGCTGTGACATACAGTCTCGGGTGTGATGTTGCACACCGGCAAGCCACACAGTTTTGAACTTGACATCCCTGCACTGTGCTTGTGCAGTTGCTTGTCACTTCTTCTACATTCCAAGTAACTTTCAGCCTCAAATGTTTTCAAAGTAGTTTTGATAATAATTGTTTTCTTTCTCTACTTTCTCTACGTACACATGGAATAGTTGACCACCTCAGGTGGTGTTGACATTCGTGGTTATTATGCAGAACGTTATCCCTCCTCCATTTTTTCTCTCATGCCCTGGTGAACCAAACATTCGCTGGTCCAAGTGGAGGAAAGTTTTCCTTAACTATGCACAAGTCTGTGAAGTGTCTCTGAGCGCAGAAAGGAAATCAGCTTTGTTGTTGCACTGTTTGGGGCCAGAAGGGCAGGAAGTATTTGAACATCTCCCTGCTCTTAGTGAGAGTGAGTCTGAAGATCTGAGTGAATTTGACATTTGCTTGAAAAAACTAGACAAACATTACTTACCAAAGGTGAGTACCATATTAGAAAGGTACCACTTTGGGAGGAGACTTCAAAAGTCACAGGAGTCAGTTGAGGCATATTTGATGGATCGACATAAGTTGGGGGCCACATGTAAGTTTGAAGGTTCCCTAGAGGAACAAATTTGTGACCAATTTATGTTGGATTGCAATATAGAGAAAATAAATGATGAATTGTGGCAAAAAGAAGATCCTAAATTAGATGAGGTCGTTTTGATTGTGAAATGAATTGAGCATTCCCTTGCATATGTGAAGTTTATAAAGAAAGAGAATGGCCGCATGAATGAGGAGGTACAGAGTGTGAACAAAATCTCCTCGAAACACTCAGAGCCTGTAAACACCAGTACTTCAGCCCACAACATTAAGAAAGGTTTCAAAGGCAAGTGTTTTCGTTGTGACATGGTTGGGCATTTGGCAAATGATAAGACTTGCCCTGCTCTGACATCTAAGTGTCATAATTGTGGGAAAGTGGGACACTTAGCTAAAGCTTGCAGGTCTCAATTTTTTTTTAAAAGTAAGCGTGTAAAAGAAGTCATCTTGGAAGGTGAGAGTGATTGCGAGTATGATGAATTACATTACAGGGAAGTTGTGCTGCAGATTGGACAGAACAAGTGCAAGAGTCCCATTGATGAAGTCAAGGTGAATGGAAATAATATCAGAATGCTTTTTGACTCCGGTGGGAAGATTTCGCTAGTCCCTAACGATTTTTTCGACAAGACTTTGAAGGGGAAATTAAAAGTATTTAAACCAGACATCAAGCCCCTGGCTTATGGTGGCCAGCCAATAAAGTTGTTTGGTTACTTTGTGGATGACATAGATTATAAGGGGAGATTGACAGCAGGTCAAATGGACTCCTCAGTGTGAGGCTGAATTTGTTGACATTAAGAAAGCTCTTAGTTACACGCCCTCCCTACAGAGTTTTGATACTTCTGCCCCCTCCATTTTGATTACTGATGCGAGTTCAAAAGGGTTAGGGGAGGTGCTTAAACAGGTGAAAGATGGCAAGGAGGTAACCATCATGTTTTTATCTAGGGCGCTGGTTGGCCCTGAAATACAATATTCCGTAATTGAAAAAGAGTCTTTGTGTATCTTTTGGGCCATCAGGAAATTAAAGAAATTTCTCTGGGGAAGTTCCTTTGTGGTCAGGTCTGATTACAAGCCTTTGAAAGATGTATTTTGCAAAAAGAGACTGGATGCCACCTCGTCCAGGAAATGTAGGATGGTAGTTGCCTTAAAAGATTATAGTTTTGTGGTAGAATATATACCAGGAACTGAAGACAGAGTTGTGGATTGCCTTTCTTGTCTAGTTACCAGTCAGTCTGATTGCAGGACCGATGACCCTGAGGAATTGTGGGAGGATGATGACTATAAAGTGTGTGAAGTCGCAGAGGAGGCTGTCAGTGAAGAGGAGTGGAGGAATGTAATAAAATCTGACGTTGAGATTTGTGGAGTATGTAAGATTGTGACCAAAGGATGGAGTGAAATAAAAGATTTAGGTGAGGGAGTTTGCAAGTACTGGAATGTGCAGAACGAGTTGTCCATTAGTGGGGGCTTGCTTTGGAGAGGCACTAAACTCGTTCCCCCAGTAACAGACAGGATGAAAATAATCCAAAAAGGACATCAAGGTCACCAAGGTTTTTCAAAGACCAAGTAAAGAATCAGGTTACACTTTTTGTGGCTGGGCATTGATGTCCAAGTAGAACGTGTGGTGAGAGATTACATGGAGTGCAATGCGTGTGACAAGGTGTGCAAGACAAGGGTTCAACCCATGGTTTTGAGAGAAATTCCCAAACGGAGTTGGCAGGAGGTGGCATTAGACATATTAGGGCCGGTCACCAGCAGAACAGGCCAGTCGTATGTTCTTGTTTTGATGGACTTGTTCTCTAGATGGCCGGAGGTGCAAGTTACACAAAGCATTGAGACGAAAGATGTCGTAAAGTTTTTGGTTGGCATCTTTGACAGAGAGGGTCCACCTGAATGCTTGCTAACGGACAACGGCGTCCAACTGGTCTCAAAAGAAATAGAAGAATTTTCGTTGAAGCGAGGGATTAGACACAAATGTTGCGCTCTCTATCATCCCGAAACTAACGGCATGGTAGAGAGATTCAATAGGGTGTTAAAGAAATCTATTCAATTGCTAAATCTAAGTGCAAAGATTGGAAAGTGGAGATTTTGGGGAGGGTGAAGGTGTACCATCTGACACCTCACTCGGTCACAGGTAAAATGCCCTTTGAATTGTTCAGGGGCAGAAGGCCCAACACACTTATGTTTCAGTCTTGGATGAGGGATGAAGATAAGGATGTTGACGATTCTAAGGTGGAATCGTGGAAGATAGCACAAGATCTAAAGATCATCAAAAAGAAGGAGAATTTTGATGTAAGGCATGCTGCTTCACAAACTGATGTATGCGTGGGTGATAGCGTGAGAGCGAGATACCTGCAGAAATCTGGTTCTTCTAGGTACTCACACCCTTTTAAAGTAGTGAAGTTGTTTCAAAATGCCGTTAACCCGTTCGGTGCCTCGGACGGCCCCCGGCCGTCCGACGTCACAGTGGACGTGTGCGGAGGACGGCCGGGGGCCGTCCGAAACACGCCCACTCATTAATTTGCCCACACCGCGGCGGAAATCGCGCCGCGGTCAACGGGTTAAACTAGATGATAGTCGCATTTGGAATCTTGGCAGAATTGCGGTGGTTCCTCCTGATGTACAAGCCAGAAGAGAAACCCCTGAAGAGAGCCCAGATGTACGGCCATCATTGCGTAGAAGCACGCGCGAATGTAAAGTCCCTAATGCCTTGCGTGATTATGTCACGGACTGAAGTGCATCCTATTTTATGATTTTTTTTATTTATCTGTTGTCTTTGGGGTATAGCTTGTTGTTCTGTGATGTTGGGGGAAGGTGTGTGGTATCCTGTTATGTGGTGCGTGGTATCCTGTTAGTATCCTGTTAACCCTGCATGAGCAGGTCTTCAGAATTAAGTATGTTCTGAGAACGTTGGTGTTGTTTGGAGTGCAGTGGCTTCAGAACTCGATGGTGTCAGTTACTTGTTGGACGCCCTGTGGATGGGACGTTTCTATGTATCAGAAGCTACTTCAATAAAGATGCTACGTTTTGTACACATCTGGATCACGTGTACTTCTTCACAAATACATACCTTAGCAACCAGCAATGAGTTTACCTTCTAGCGCTGCCAGTATGACGGCACATCCTGAATTTCTAAAACGTCATGTAGGAGCGCCTATCTCATTGATGGACGGAAAGGTTTGGAGCTATAGGTGATCCCAGATCATAGACGAATCACTAGATGGTGTAGTGCAGAACCACAAAATGTGACAAAGATCACTCTCACCCAAGTTCCACCTACAACACAGTGAGTCACATTTCAGTCTTGCTCTAATCAACAAATGGGGGCATGGTAGGGATTGAGGTGAATCCTATGAAATGTAAACATAAGGCAAGATTCCTGCAAGACTTGGTTTTGTGTCTCCAACAAGGAGGACAATTCTTTCTCTGAGAATTACAGAGAAAGATAATTTTCCATGTACTGCAGGTCACGGCCAGGGTGGGACTGGACAACAGCTCTGGATCATGGAGTTATACAGCCCTGATACAACCCTTGTGTGTTTACCCAAAGTTTGGAGGTAAATGCAGTTGAAGATGCAGACAGCAGTGAAGAAATGTGCCCAGGCCACTCCTAAGGTGATGCATCAGTTGCTTAAATCACAAACACTGGCATATATTCAAGCTGAATTCTAAGCTCAGTTCCTCAAAAGTATGGAGTGTTCCATCTCCTGTTAGCTGTTCGAGTGTTGTCAATCCTCCATCAATAAATCGCTCCATTGCACTAGATATTTACCAATTTTCAACTTATCGTTATGCCATATTGGGGCCATGAATGTATAAGGGAATTAATCCTCTGGGACTGGGTTTTGAAGTGTTAGGAAGGAATGAGTGATCAGATCCAGCATATGAGGGAAGGAAGGCTTGGTGACATATACTGAATTTGAACCAAACTGTGTAACAGGGCATCTATCTGCAGCAACAGCAGATGTGACTATGCAGTTGACACATATCAATTATGACTATTTTTGACCTCTATAGCATGTCTTGATGTGGGGCAGTTGTAGTCTCCCCATGCTGTTGTGGGCATATAACTTTTATGGTCACATGAAAGGCCGATTATCATAGGAGAGAAAAGTTTTAATGTTTCTGTGAAGCCCCCACAATAGATAAAGGAAGACCAGTAAGGAGAACATACCCAATACATAATTTAATTGAGAAGCTATCATCAATTTGATCATCTGAACTCAGCCCCAGGTTTGACCCCTTTGCAGGAGTCCCAAATGAATACTGGGCCTGAGCCTCTGTGCCCCTCACTGCACACTGAGGTCTGGACTGCTGTCACAAGGTACAGTTTTCAGTTGTGGTAGGTGAAAGGATCAATGGATATGTGCAATTGAAAGCCCTTTCCTTTGCGACTGAAGAATGTAATACCATCTAAACTAGTCAATTCTTCTCCATCAATCATTGACATCAAGATGATGAATTTCACTCAATGGTACAGATTGCGTCTTAAAATGTACTTAATTATTTAACACTTAAGCATTTTGAGAGTATCTAATTATCTAAATTTGCCCTTTCACTGCCAACCTTAGATGTGCTCTATACCAGTGTTTCCCAAACTGTAGGTTGCGACCAACTGGTGGGTCGCAAGACAATTTTTGGTGAGTCGTGAAAGTCCAAGCAATAAATACAGATGCCTTTAAATTCTATATTTATCTTGTCACATTTGCTGTGCTTCAAAGACAAATGTCAAATGTCAGGTTATGGCTTCTGACAAATTGCTGCTTATGTGTTTTTTAAGGTGGGGATTGGTGTTTACAAACTCCTCTCGCTTTGCAGTCAGAAAAAGAAAAGTATGGTGAATTGTGTGACAATCTTACTGGGGGACAGGTAGTGTGAAAGTGAAGGCTGTAGGATGTCATTTTTTGTAATGCACCAAAAAATATAAATACCTGTAAATGAATTTTATGCATTAAGCAGATAGGAAAGCAAAAAAGAAGCACGTTGTTTCTGTAAATCTGAAGTGTGATGGAAGCAAAGATTTTAATATGGTCAGAACAAATCAAGACACTTGGTGATGCACAAATGATAAATAATCATTGGAACCCGATTTCCACACATTATCATTTGTATGTCATATAGTGTTATCAGTAGAACTCTATGACTGTGCAAATTTAGTGGTCACTTCAATGGAAAGTGTGCTGTCTGTAAATTACTGTGCACTATTACACTATGCTTTAGTTTCATTAAAAAATCGCTCTCCTCATGTTCATTATAGCTAGATGGGTTACAGAAGTTTGTCATTCTAAAAATTGGGCTGTGCTTCTAAAACATTTGGGAAGCACTGCTCTATACAGTTTGTGATATGCTTTGATGAACCCACCTCTACTACACCTATATCCGACTAGGGCTTCAAAACCCATCATATCAATCCTCTGTCACATGACAGTGCCTCCAAGTGATTGGACATTGGACGATGAATACTAAATAACTTCCATGTAAGTGAAACATGTTGAAAGTTGAGCTACTTGCAATCTAGGAATTGACCAACTATCACACATTCACTATCAGGTCATGAAAACTTGATTTACCCTCAAAACCTTGTGCCGTTCAAGTATTGACTTGTGACTCCTAATACAATGGCAAATATGTGCAACATGTTGTTCATCTTCATCAAATCGACACTTTTCAAGTCTGTTCAATAAATCCAAAATCTTCAATAAGTAGTGAACTTGTTTCAATGTATTATGATATAGGAAATCATATAATGCCCCCGCTATACACAATGTGATGCCCCAATGTATTTCGGTCTGAGCCCTTCATCAGGGAGTAGATTATGGAGAACATTTAAAATGCAGTAATTTATTTTCATCAGGCCCCCTCTTACTTCTTATTGTCCTGTTCCATGACATCACTGCCCACAAGAGCCTCTTTTCACTGTTTCACCAACAAAACCCTGAATTTGTCACTGTTGTACTAGCCTGGTAACTTATACTTCACAGCAGTCATGCTAGTATCCACACTTCCCTGAATCCACAGACAACTATGCAAAGCATATCTATGTCAGTCGGTGTAAATTGAGGGGAAGTGGTACGGGACAAGGGATAGAAAAACAGAGACACTAAATATCTTCACTTCACCTGTGCTCACTATCAGTCTTAACCTGCACTGCAGAGTCAATGATATCTACAACAATAAATAATTATTTTAGTGTTTGGCCAATTACAGTGCAGTTCACCATTTCTACTGCAATCTCTGATATACATTGTGGCAATCTCTGTGTTCCCCACTCTCTGTGGTTGTTGATAACTACTTGACTTCCTAGAGTTGAAAGATATAAATATCCTTTGCAAATAATATATGGAATAACTTGAGTGTAATACATGATCATATGTCGTTGATATGAATGATTCTCAATACACATAGTTCATCAGCTGTAACATAACGAATACTCATTACTATTGTGCTTTCAGTCCTGGCAATATATTTATTCTCTTCTCCATTATTGGAAATACCTTAATACAATACATGGTTAAAGTGTTATAATGAAAGTCTTTACAATATAGAGGATTCACTAGGTCCTCCCCTGAATAGGTGCAATAGAGTTTGTTATACTAACAAGCATTTGCAATGCAATCGGTCTCGCCTTTGGGACCTTATATGTATTTAGCTATGCAGCACATTAACCTGGGTGCTGAAACATCTACTGTTCTTTGACATGGAGGGAAAGTAAGCACCGAACTGTGGAACATGCCAGGTATGGGAACACATGGAGAGAAATACTGCCTATCAGCGGGGAATTTTATTGTCCAAAGCTCTGTTTTTAAAATAAAATCAGCCCCTTCGGTGGTCATATCACCGTAAATACAAGATTTGAAAAAAATATTATTGTCTACGGGTGCTCATTAAATACAAGTGTCTATGGCCTGGAATCTAGGGAATGCTAAAGTGATTCTGGCCGTTTACTATCAAGAAAGCTAAATAGAGGCAGTTGTCAGAAAAATAATAAAAGAAATTCCCTAAGCAGAAAGCAATTCTAGTATTTTACTAACCTCTACTGGTCGTTTTCTATCAAGACAGTTAATTAGAGGCAGTTGAACAAGCAGAAAGCAATTCTTGTATTTTACTGACCTCTACTGGTCGTTTTCTATCAGGACAGTTAACTAGAGGCAGTTGAACAGAAAAAAAGTCCCTAAGCAAAGGCAGATGCAGACAAGTCCTAGGGCTGATCTCCAGATCCCACAAAGTACATACAACAGATCTTCCAGACAGCACAAGCACTGTCTAGGCTCGACCTAAAAAGTATGCATAAAGATATACTTAAGTATTACTTATATTTAAAATAATAATTATTTGAATATAAACTTTTAAAAAGCTTTCATAAATAATATATACATATATACATACATACACATTCATTTTAAAAATCATAATACAACAAAACAATACAAAGTAAAATAAGATAGTAGAATATACATTTACATTAGGGAAAGTGCCTATTTAGAGGGGGTGTTAAATTTATTTTTCCACCTTAAGTCATACAAACATTGGGATTTGTGTGTATATTTGGGAGCAGGGGAAATAGTTGCTCTTCTAACTCCATGTCAACAAATGTTTGGGGCAGCTATGCAGCACTGTCAAGGAGAGAGAGAAGAAGAGAGCAGATGGCAAAATTACAACAAACTGCACTCAAAACAACACCTCCTGTATCCTGTCTCATTGATCTAAATGTTCCTGTTCAATCAAGCTACCCACTGAAACCCTATTTCGGACACCATTTATGCAAATTTAATGTAATGACAACCCACCCTTCTTTGGTAATTTTTCATTAAGTACGCAACCAGCATCCTTTCCAGTTAATGGTTGACATAAAACTCAGACATTTGCTTCCAACTGCATTGCTTTGACTAGAAGTGATCTCAACAGAAGTGCGCACTCTAAGAATAAGGTAAACAACCTTTATTCTGACAGGACTATGACGTGGAAAAGAATATTTACTCTGCAAGGTTGGTGGGCTCATGGTATTTATGAATGGAAAAATGCACTTATTTAAAATGGGCTACTAAATATTAAGCATATCAATGGTCCCTCTCAATCTCCATACATGTAATGAGGTTACAGGGATTTCTGTAGTTCCATGAGCAACTGGTTATGTCTGGTTATGACCAACACTGACCCATATTGGCAGAACCTGTGAAGTCCCAGAAGGAGAAGCTTAATGGCCTTGACTTCAAACTTCAGACTTTAATACAAGTGGATATAGGCCTCTATTGATGTCAACAACAAAATACATAATTACATATTAATATAATAATACATATCTACACATCAACACTTTCTGTCACTACTGGGTACTGATAGTCCTGAGAACGGGAGCCTGCAGAACAAAGACCACATCATATGATCTCAACCCCTTTGCAGGTTTTTTTTGCAAGAGCAGAAAAAGCAATCATGCATGCTTCCCTAAAGATGTGTGCCAATCTGGTATACCACAGTAACACTCCCTGTGGCAGCAAACCGATGAGAAAGTATGTGGATAACTATCTTGGGTTACACAGTACTTTTAGTAAGCACTTATCAAACTCAACACTAGTGGCTTCAACATATGAGGAATGGAGAAGGAGTAGCAGAGCATCCTTTGACTCCAATTCTTGTTCGGATGCTGGTTCTCTACATATTCCCACCCTAATCTCGGAGTATTCCCGTCTTTAAGGGCCCACTCTGTTGCTAGGGATAATGGGAGCAGACCTATACTAGAAGCTGTGCAGGCATGTTGGTCACTTTGAAGGAACACTTCACCAGCCTACTCAGTTTTCTCAATGTTAACGGCGCTAATGTGAGGATACTCCTCAGCTCTTTTTGCATCCAGAGAGAACCATTTCAAGGCCAGGGTAACTAGAAAGCCAGAGTAATTAAAAAGGCTTCAGACACTTCCATCAGACCACTTGTCCAAACATCCACTTACAGTAGACACATTGACATTCATACAGACCATTCCGACTGCCTTCCCACTGCTAAAGGAAATACCTGTCAGTTATCCTACAACCACTAAGTAGTATGTGGTATATTACTTCTCTAAGAAGCCTTTGGCATGGAAAACCATATTGGAACCTAGGGGCATATTAGCAACAACAGGCGAAAATTATCGCAAACCCGCTTAGCGCGTTTTTTTTAACGCCGCCTATCGCTGGATATTATCGCGGAGATAACATGCTATTAGCAACGTTTATCTCCAATGCGATAAAATATCCAGCGATAGCGGCGAAATGCGTGAATATCGCTGGAAATCCAGTGATATTCACGCATTAATGCCATGGTGGACTTAGCCTGACAATCCACCTCTCATTCAACAAACAGGTAAGTCATGTTTTTAGCAGGTGTTAAATTCTAGCGATAATCGTGCCTAGCGCGAATTTTTTTATCGCTTCGCCTGCGTTGCTAATAGGGGGAAGTTGTGTTAGCGACTGTTTTCAGTCGCTTTTAGTTGGGAACGCCTACCTTGCATGTCATTAGCGATAATTATCACTGGCATGCAAGGCGATGGGAAAACCGGCCGCTATCGCCAGAAAGCTGTCGCTAACGCCTGTTAGCGACAGCTTGCTGATAGGGCGATAAAAAAATCGCCGCTTTGGCGGCAAAAAGTGCCGCTAAAGCGGCGATAAAGCCCTTGCTAATATGCCCCCTGGTTATTCACTGGAGTGATGTCACAACAGTGGTTAACCAAAATGCTTGATGGCTGTTGTGATGCCATTCAGGGAAGGACTCACCTACCCTTCATTCCGCCGCTTCACCTGGGCCTCAATAGACGCAAGTGCAGGGGTAAAAAGGAGTTTGGACGTGGTTACGCAGAAGCATGAGCTCTCTGGAACCAAGCTACTGTTCAGGGTCCTTTGCTGCACAAACCTATAATTGTACCAGGGCGCCTTATATCCAGTCTACGCCGCACTGACAGATGCTTGACTCCACGCCAGAGAACTACTGATATTGCAACTCGCTCGCACCAACCTCAACTTGTAAAACAGAGGAACACTGCACAGCATCACCAGGGGAGTCTTTAATACTTTTCTCTTCTGAACTTGTAGTGTTTTATTGCAACTTCCAGAGATACATCCAGTTGTGAGATAATCTTTTTGCTAGGTGTGAATGTGGAGCAGTGACTGAAGCAAAGGTTGGACACCGGCCTTAATGGAGGCCTGAGACTTGGGCAGTGCAATGCATAGCGTCATACATTTTGAAGAATTTATAAATTCATTTCAAAATCAGTCCAACAAAAACATATTTTTGAGGAAGCAAAATGAAACCTGGAGAACGGGAGCACATTCTCTCACTCCCTCTCTCCAAGCAGGAATTTGAATTAACTCACTCGCCAATTACACAATGGCATAAGAGAACTTTTAAAGGTCTGCTCCCCCGAGGGCCTGCTTTCAATGTTACGCCAGAGGAAGGCGTGTCAAGGAATCATCCTTGTAACTGATCCTACTGATGAGTCTTCCATGGTTTTGACTTTGGCAGAAGGAGGATTTAACCAGAGAAAAAGAAGGTAAAGCAGAAGCCACGGCCATGCAGATTTTCAACATAAAGCGCCATTCTACATTCAATATTTTCAAGCAGAAAGCTCTGAGGATTCTAGGGTAAATCCCCCCAAAAAGGTGTACACTATGTACATTTTCATGGTAGTATTCTTTATCTGCTGTTAATTGGAGTTTATGGTTTCCCAATTTTTGTAATTGCATATTGGTGAAGTTTCTGATAAAATATGTTTCAATTATGATTTCCTTCATTTTCATAAAAGCCTTCTCTGTCTTCTAACTATAGACTGATCCACTTGACAAGCGGACAGTTTGTTAGACTGTCATCGCGAGGCCATGCTACAGAAACTCACTCACTATCACGGATGATCAATGTAGAAGTGAGTTTTTTCAAAAATGGAAGGACCCAAAGTCCAAACAGAGCCCCATCAGCCCCGCATGAAACGGTACACTAGACGGAAGCCACTAGAAACCCCAGGATAATTCTTCACTCCCTGGTAAGGTCACGTGAATGGCTGATTAGCACAGACCAAACACACTGAAGCCCATCTGTGGTCGAGTAAAAATCTCAGTGCTTCATTTAATGCTCACAATAGTCATCTACAAACAATGCTGAAGGTTTTTTGCAGTATCAAGCATAGAAATTCCCAATAAAGATATCTCTAGAAGGAATGGATTAGGTTACTCTTGGAGTTACAGAAGAAGGGCCGCAACGGGTGTCCGCAAGGTGAAACCGAGGGATCAAGTCAAGGGCCTGTTTTGGTATAGCTTCAGTTTGCCAACCAGAAGTGAATCACTGTTAGAATCCTGAACTTGGTTTATAGAGTCTATTGAAGTAAGGTCCGCATGCTGGAGGATGGACTAACATAACGTGTGCTTGTCCAAGCCCTGCATTCCTTTTCTAGTCCTTAGGTGGTAATTCAATATTTCAACAAACACAGGTTCAGGAGCTGAGCGTCTTAGCACAAGACCCCATTGTACGGAATGCTTGGCCTCAACATCTTATATGTGCTGAAAACCACAGGAAGATAAGGTAGCACCAGAGGGGTAACTCTTTTCACATGCTTTTCAATGGCACTGAAATGCTCACTTTCGGCTTTCTTCTTTTTATGGTTGTAGTGGTACTTGTATTGCCCAAACCTAGCCAGGGGGTAACGGAGTGCTTCTTCTGCAAATCTAAGTCAATGTGCCCCACACAGCAGCCAAATTCTCAGACATTTCAGCAAAAGCCATTCAGATGCATTAGGCAAATGGTTAGGTAAAGAAAAAGAGTTCTCCAAAGGAATAAATGCTTATGATTACTTGTTTGCCTACAGGCTCCACCTCCAGAACTGGCTACCCATTACCTCCTCGTAAGTCTTCCTCGCCACATGATTAATGAAGTGAGCTTCAGCTCCACACCAGAACCCTCCAAAGCAAAAAAGTTAGCCTCCCATGCCTCCCATCCCTTCCCAATATGGCCGACCCATTACACCCTTGACCTCTATAAGAGGCGGGCCGGCCCAACCCATCAGCCTGTTTTTTTCGTTCTGCGTGCAGGTTCTCCAGAGCATGCTGTTGTATCTGGTAAGTGGGGGCGAGGTCCTGCTCTAGCAGGTCCCTGGGCCCTGGGGAGGAGGCCCTGCGTGAGCGGGCTCATGCATTGGGTGTTTCCCCCCACCTTGTGGCTAGTCCTCGTGCTTTTTTGTGGCCCTGCTCTAGCGGGCTCTGGCGGTAGCGGGCTCCTCGGTGTGTGTTCAGCCCTGCCCTAGCGGGCTCACCTGTTGTTTGGCCATTTCGACTCCCTTGGCTGGGTTGCATGCGAGCTGCGGTGTTTCGGCCCTGCGCGCCTTTCCCGGGACATGCGATATTCGTCCTCGCTACCTGGATCCACGGGCGGTGGCACGACGGTGGGGCGGCCAGAGGTTTTTCCGGCCTCCGGTCTTCTTGTCTCCTGGGGGCGGCGCCTCGCATGGCTGGCCTCCCGCTTGGCTTCTCTGGAGGGGGTGGGTTGCCTGGCGTGGTGTGCTTGCTGCCCTCCCTCCTCCCTTCTGGCACTCTGGGGTGTCCCCGTAATTACACGCGCTGTGTCGGGCCCCTCAGCCTCTCTGTCCCTGGTGTGCCTCATGGGAATGGGCTCTGGTTGGGGCTCGCCGGCGGCTTCATGGCTTCTAAGCCCACGCTGCGGGCGGTTTGCGGGTTATACCTCTGCCTCTCTCTCACGCTCGTTCCGGGGTCTTCTCGCTACTTGGCAGGATCTCTTCCGGGCTCAGCTTACGCCTCCGGCCCCGCCCTTCCTCCTCCCACTTCTCTACAGGGAGTTGGCGGCCTGTCATGCCCTGCTCGGACTTCCCTCCTCCCGCCTCAGTGGCCGCTGTCTGTCCCCGGGGCGAGTGCTGTGCCCCTGGGGGGGGCGTGGGGCGTCTGGTTACTGTGGTGTGGTGCTAAAGGCACCATCGCGCGCTGGTCAGTTGCGGCGGTGTGTCTGTGTTTGCCTAGCAACTTTCATGGTTGTTGTTGGTGTACTTTTCCACTGTGGGTGCCGTTTGGTCATTGGGTTTCCCCCATTGTGATCTAGTGTAAACGGACCTGCTTTGAAATTATGTTTTTCAGCTGGCAGTGACAGTTCCCTGTTGTTGTTAGGAGCTCTCAATTTTGCTCGAGCCGGATTTGGTGGCTTGGTGGACTCATGCATCCACGGTAGGGGCCTGTGTTCAACCTCAGGGTCACAGGTTCACATCCCAGCGGGCCAACTCAGCCTTTTCATCCTTCTGAGTTTGATAAAATGTGTAACATTGAGTTGGGTAACAATAAAAATCTGTTGTTCACTGCCAAGATACCCATGGGTGAGCGTGCGCTTTACAGATACGCATTTACTCTGCTGCTGCTGTCTCGTTTCATACTCGGCCTTTATCGTTGTTTTTGGGTCGTGATGTCCCAGTGCTTTGATGATGGATCGGCGTACTCTGGGAGTGTGTTTTATGTTTATATATATATATGTTTTTTCCTGTGTTTTTCTCGTAGTGGTTTCCGACACCGGTTGCAGCTGTATGTATGTGTTTGACCTGCCTGCTTTCGTTGGTTTATTGTGGTTACAATTTCCAGTCGGGTGCGGATTTGTCTTGTTTTTCACCGTCATACCCTGGTGTTGTTGGTCCTGCTTCCAAACTCTGTACGTGTTGGGACATATGAGCTAAGGCTCGGGGGTTGGTCTGGTGCCTCTGGTGGCGCCGGCTCACACT
Source organism: Calotriton arnoldi (assembly GCA_963921515.1). Lineage (NCBI taxonomy): Eukaryota > Metazoa > Chordata > Amphibia > Caudata > Salamandridae > Calotriton > Calotriton arnoldi. The sequence continues at coordinate 413,299 of CAWUFW010007077.1, read as the reverse complement.
GGACAAGGGTTCGTGTACTTCCTCTGCTGTGAGTCACTGTGGCCTAGTGGTTAGGGTCTCTGACTCTTACGCCAAAGGTTATGTGTTCAAATCCTCGTGTTTCACTGCTTGTGTGTTCTCAGTCAACAATGAGGGCAATCTTGATTTCTTGAACTCCTCATTCTGGATTTGTGGCTTCTGTGCGTGGGTCTTCTACATAATACTTTGGTTGCATGAATGCTGTGTGTTTCTTCCCTGTTGGTCATGATTATTCTTTTTGTGATGCCATACGTGCACTGTGGGGTGCCCTGCAGGACGCAGCATTGGGGCCTTCCAGGTGTTTTTCTCAGTCTTTCTTATTCTGGGATTGCTGTGATGGTTCCATCGGGTGGTCCTGCACACGTTATGGTGGTGCTGTATGTATTTGGTATTCTTGTCCGTGCTGATGGAAACACATACATCGAGGCTTTGGGCCTGCGGGCCGTCCATCCTGCTCTCATTTCTTGTGCGGGGTATCTCCTGGTCGGTCCTTGGTTGGTCGTCCTCCTGGGGATTCCGGGGGCTGTGGACTGCTGCATGTCTGATGGGGGCGGGCTGCGTTTGGCTCCTGTCCGTCCTTCTCTGGGCTGCTTCGGTGGTCGCCATGTGGGCTTTTGCTTCTTTTTCTGCTCCTGGTGGGCTTGTCCTTTCTTGTCCGGGTCCACGGCCATGACGCCCCCTCCTTCTCCTGCTCCCTGGCTCGGCAGGCGGCTCTTGCACCCCCATCCTGTTCGTGCTTCTCCTCACTACTTGGATCCATGTGTCCTGCCCACTGCCGGGCCGCTCCGGTTTTCACCGGTTGTCGGTTGTTGGGCTCCCCTACTCGTGTCCGAAGTGCTGTGGCTCCATTGGTTGGACTGCTGCGGGGTCGTTTTTTTGGCTATCTCTCTGGTCCTTCTCCGTTTGTGCCTGTCCCCCTTCGGCGGCTTTCGTGTGGCCCCCCGGCTGTTCTTGTCGGGGTTGTCTACCTTGGTAGGGGCCTTCCACGGGGAGTGTTTTGGGTGTCTGGGTGCCTTGTTGACTGGCGGGGTTTGCCCGGTCTGTCCGTTGGGGGTCCTCCCCGTCCCGTTGGTATCAGGGCCTCTGGGCCTTCCTTGGTTCTGGTTCTTTCCCAGCTTTGCCTGTTCCCGTAGGTGTCTCTTCTCGTGCCCCGGTGGCTCCCTTCCCGCCCTGTCTGCCGGTGCGGCCAGTGGTCTTTCTGTATCCCCTTCCTGGGTGGTGACAGCCTTTGCCGTCTTGTGGGGCGTGCTTGGGTTCCCGGTCTGTGCTGGGTCGGTTGGTACACCTGATGGTGGGTTTTCTCGTCTGACATCTGTTGGCCGTTCCTTGGCTGGTCTGGGGTTTGCCCCTGCCCTGCGGGGGCTTCTTGTTGCTGTTCTGGGCAGTTTTTTCTCCTGCCTCGTTCTCCAGGGAGTTGCGGGGTTTGCCCCTTTGGCTTTTTGGCACGGTTGTGCTGTCCTTGACGGAGTCGTTTTTATTTCGGTTTCGGTTTGAGTCCCCGGTGTTGGCTCTGTCTGCCTTCTTGTCCGAGCTCCCGGCTTTGCGCTTTCCTCTGGTCCCTTTGCTTACGTGGGTTCTGGGCTTGTTTGGCCTGGTCAGGGCATTTGCCCCGTTGGGGGTGCTCGCCTGAGTGCTTCTCCCTTGGTTTCTGCTGCTGCGGGTGTTGGACCTGGGAGCTCTTGCTCTGTGGTCCGTTTTGTGCTTCTGGGAGCACTGGCTCACGCAGGACATGGGTTTGTCTCCTGTCCCTACTTTCCGTGTATCCCACGTTGGTATCCGTTCGATCGGTGCCCTTGCTTGTCCGAGGTTGCTGGGTTCTCCCGGTTCTCCTTCCCTGGGCGTGGCCCTGCGCTTCCTGTGCGGATTTTGTATCCTCTTCTTCTTTGTCCCTGGTTTTGGGGTACTGGGGCCTGCTGGCTCGGGTTTGCTCCCTGGTGTTGTTGACATTGTTTGGGCTCGTTTCGCCCGGCTCTTCTGTCCTTCTCGCCTTGGGTGTGTTTCTGCCTGTGGCCTTGCCTCCCTGTCCACTCCTGTTCGTGTCGGCTGTTCGTTGTTTGGCTGGGACGGGCCTGGTTGTTGGCTGGCTGTGTGGCCTTCGGCGGCTCGCTTGCTACTTGTGGAACATTATGGGGCGGTTTGCCTGGCCCCTGGGCGGGGCGGTCTCGCTCCTCCGGGCTGCGTTCCCCTCCCAGCCGGGTTCTGTTTGCTTTCTTGTGCATGGTGGCCCCTGGTGGGCTTTCGCTTCCTTTCTGGTGGCTGGGCCCTGGGCCTGGTCCCTTCCGCTCTTCGGGCTCCGTGGGCGTCCTTATGGGCTTTCCGCTTTTTCGCGGTTGGCCGGTTGGGTTCCCTTGGGGGTCTGGGCCACTCCTGCAGCCCTCTCATTGGTGTCGCGCCCCCTTCCGGGGGGGTCCTTTGTGCGCCTGGGGTCTGTGTCCCGCCTGTTTATCTCCTTGCTGGTGGGGTTTTGGTGGCCTTCGTTTTTTTTATTGTTCGGTTGGCGTGCTGGGTTCCTTCTGCTCCTCCTTCCGTTCTTGCAGCTCCTGCCAGTCTGTTTTGTTTCGGCTAATTCCGCTGCTTCGGTCCTCGGGTGGATTCGCCTCTCTCGCTGTTGGTGGTCCACCATGCGGTGTTGCTGTGTTTCGGTCGAGCTGCGTCTCTTCCTGCTGTGGCTTTTTGTTGGGTCACTTTGGTAGGGTTGTCCTCTGTTCTGTTCTGGTCATGTATGTTGTTGCTTTTGGCCCAGTACGGTCTGGTTCTGTGCCTTCTCTGTCCTCCTTCGGTTGTTGGTTTGGGCGGATTTTCTGGCGGCCCTGCGAGTCCCGGGGGTCCGGGTTCTCGGCCCTCCCTGTGTCTTTCTGTCCCGGGCTGGTTCTTCCTGCTCGTGGTTGCCTCTCTCTTGGGTGATCCTTCCGCTCATCTGGTCTTTTGGGTTTGCCTGTTTCGTTGGCATCCCCTTCTGGTCTGTTTTCTTGTGAGTTTCCATGAAGCCTCTTGGCTTTGGTATGTGCTCACTTCGTTAATCATGTGGCGAGGAAGACTTACGAGGAGGTAATGCCCCGATTACTTACCGGTAATCTTCATTACTCCGAGTATAGTCTTCCTCGCCACATGAGTTCCCATCCCTCCCTCCCTGTCTGGTTATCGGCTTCATGTTTATGCTTGGTAGTTTCAGGCTGATGGGTTGGGCCGGCCCGCCTCTTATAGAGGTCAAGGGTGTAATGGGTCGGCCATATTGGGAAGGGATGGGAGGCTAACTTTTTTGCTTTGGAGGGTTCTGGTGTGGAGCTGAAACTCACTTCGTTAATCATGTGGCGAGGAAGACTATACTCGGAGTAATGAAGATTACCGGTAAGTAATCGGGGCATTACGCCATTATCTTGGTATCTATATAATACATAGGTTGAAATTCCCTATATTCAGGAATATTCCAGCTGTTAGGATTATACACGGGGTTTCACAAGCTCTGAGCATCTCCCTTAAGACTAAACATTAAGGGCACCAATACATAAGACCTTGTTACTGGTGAGATATTTATTGCACCACATTAAATCTGACTTTGCTAAATCGCAATGTATCAGGTGTGATGAATATCTCCCACTTACGAGTTTTTGAGTAATAACATGCAGATTTTGGAGCTTACCACAACAAAATAGGAAGGTTTTGGTAAATTCTGGGCATTTTCCCCTGATAAATATCAACAAGTTTGACCTGCCGGCATTTATCAAAAATGCATATTAACGATAAGTGCGGTAGCAGCAGTTACCTCTCCTAGAGGAAGTAAACAGACCGCTGGAAATGACCTTAGTTTCAGTTTAAACATCTTCGTATCCAGTAATGGGGTCTCCTTGCACCACGAAAGGCCATATTTGCAGTTCCTGGTTAGGATATAGCGTCCTTTGAGTTCTGTTTGAAAACACTGCAGTTTTTTAATATTTTATAAAAAGCCTTAATTTCCCCTCAAAGGTTTTTCTGCAACAATCACATCTCCAGCTTTTCTTAGCACTTTGCAGCGTAGCAATCCTGAAAAAAAGCCATTATGCAACGTCTGCTTCTTTCATAATAAGGAATGAGGCAAAATAGGAGCAAATTAAATTTGCAATATTTTGGCTCGTTACAGAATTAACAGATTGCCTTGGTTTCACTTTTCAGATGTGAAAGATGGGCATTACATAAGTTGAAAAATATATTTGCTACACTCTGTTTCTGCCAAAAAATGCAGAAAGAGCCGATTTCACTACTTTTGCCTAATGTGGAAACTCTATGCCTCAAAACATCAGAATAGGTGAATTCCCTATCTGCTAGAGGTACCAAGCCAGTTGCGCAAGGCAAAGGCACAGTAACCCTCAGATCCTGTATTCACTGACGGGATGGGTGGGAGTAATTTATACACTCCTCCTTGCATAGTACCAGCATTGGCAACCTACCCCACCCCTCCAACGTAACATGCATGCTCATAAATAATCACACAACACATTTCTTGTTTGGGTAAAAATTGCTGCAGGTTTATTACATACACCGTTATGTAATATGGTGGGTTATCTTACGGGCGATCCAAGGGCAGGCAACCATCTAGGCCGCCTGCCCGCCTGATGAGCCAAGCAGCACTGGGGCGAACCCCATCTGTGCTGCCACTTCTGGTGATCCTCTTCCCGGATCACGTGACACATGGTTCCTTATTACTCACGCCCTTTCAGGGCGGAGCGTAGCATAGCAAACCCCCGGTTGTTCAGGCCCACAACCGCCCGAAGGACTAACGGGCGCCGACACGGTTTTCTAGGAACCTCCCATGAGGCTCCTAGGATTTGGCTCTGGCACCCACCATGGTGCCGCGCAGAGGTACCCTTCTGTACCCCTCTGCTTCCAGATCGCCCTGTAACTCCGCCTGCAACGAAAAAGACAACATTACAACATTCTCTGCCTCCTGCCTGCCACGAACCACGCCGGGTAAGCGGTAGGGTGGGAGACGGCGTGTCCGGGCGCACGAAAGAGGACGACAAGATGGTGGGGGAGGCCTATATACCCCTCCCCTGTCCTCGCGCCCCGGACGTGATTCTAGCCTATCGCGCTGCGACCAGGCTTGGGGGACTCCTCCCTGAGTCCCTGCCCCTACGGGGGTGTGGGGTGCCCAGCTGGCACTAGAGGGCTGCCCTCTTTAGTGGCCCCCTGCGGGGGCCTCGGACAGCCGCATAAAAAGCACAGATCTTGTGACTAGATGCTCCCCAGTGCATTGGGTACCATGCGCCATGTCTGGACGTACCACACCACATCAGAGGCAGGACATCACAAGGATTATCAGCCTAGCAAAAATCTGCTTTTATGTGTGGTGCCTCGATTTCACAACAAGAAGGCCATATCTGCAGCTCCCAGTGGCAATATGGCTTCCTTTGCTGGCTCATGCTGGTGGCACTTTACGATAAATGCCTTATTGATCTGTGTCGGTCTCCTGTAAAGGGCCCATATATAATTCCTGTTGTAGGGCATACAAGTTTAGGACCGAGAAAAAATGACATTTAATTGACCAGTACAGCAAATCTCTGAGACGCTGTTGCTTAGAAGTAACTTCGAGCACTTAGAAGCTGAAGCAGAATTGCATTAGGGGCTATACTACATTTCCATGCCAAGCAGAGAGGTTAGTTCACAACTTCCTTTAGCCCTATAGCGTGTTGTGTAGCATTATGCCCTAATGCAAGCCAAAACAGTCCAAATTGGGATCTAGATGGCCCCTCGGGTCCCGGTGCCACTGAACCCGGGTGTAATACTGACAGCAACGTCCCTGCCTACAGTCTAGCCGCTCTCTCTCTAGCAGATGAGAAGCTGTCACATTCTGTTCTCTTCTGGGCCTTTAAGTGAGACATGCGATATTCTGACAAACGAATGTCATTGGCTAGAACTGATTAACCAATCAGCGAAAAGAAAGTGCATGGTTACAAAAACAGACCAAAGGCTGGGCTGCTCATTAAGGGGGCACCAAACCCCATTGTTCCATAAATAAACGAGAGCAGACTGCCTGGTCTGGGAGGAAACCAAGCAACGGACTGTACCAGGAATGCCTTTAAATGCAACTTGACTAATTTGGTCATATTTCTCCACCAGGAAAGAGGCTCGACAGTGACAAATGGCACCTGAAGGCTGCTTGGCTCACTGTTACATCATCCATTCGACTGGAAAATAAAAAATGAGGTTAGCCTCGACCTGACACATTCTGCACCAGAGGCGGGAAATGTTCCAGAGCGGCCATTTTTATTAGGGTGGACGAATGGAATGGGAACCTGCTGCCATTGTGCCTAGTGGTATTTTAAAGATAGTTGCTCCATCAGCTTTTTGGACCTGGTTCTCTAAGGTTGTCCATCACTAGAGGTGCCTCTTGGGATGTGAGGTGATTGTTCAAGAGGTTGTTTCCATTTAGAACACACAAGCAGAGTCAATCCCGTGATACGCTGACATGCTACAGACACTTCCATTTTCCTTCGGCTTTCCAGAAGCATGGCTTGCTGGGAAAATCTTGACAGGCCAGTCTAACTCTGGGTCCAAAGCCAGCTGTTGGCATGGACGCCAAACCTGAGATCAAAAAAATCTTCCAGGATTTAGTGACTTTGTTTGAGGTACACAACAAGATTCAAAATGGACACTTGGAGAAAAGAATATGGACACCAAGCCAGCGAGGAGAATATGGCTTCATAATCTCTCAGACACATGTTCTCTCAGACTCGGAACCTGAAAAGGTTATGTTGAACCAGAGCTCTTCAACAAGTAGTAGAGGGGCCGGACAAGGGGGCTAAGCTAAATTGTGTCTCCTGATTGAGTCACTTTGTGAGGCATTGCTTGGAGAAAATTACTAGATCTGTCTAGAAAACATTTCTGACCGTTAAGTTTTTGGTCTGGGCCACTCTAAATATGGCCACTGGACTTAAGTGATCTCACGGCTGCAGAGTTTTCCCTCAAAATTTTGGATTGGCAATACTTGCCACTTAATCCACTGTCTGATGTATAATTTGTAAATGTCAACACATACCTTGTTTCTAGCTCAAACCGGAAAAAGTTGGTAAAAATTTCTGCACAAGGTGAAGAGGAGCTTCCGAAGCAGCAAAGATTAACTGGGCAACTTTCGCCTGCTGATTGGTGCTTTCAGAAATGAAAGGCATGAGAATTTTGTTCAAAAGGTGTATACCCAATCAATGGACTGGGGTGGGTGGAGGTTAATTGCTGCAATGGGAAACAAAACAAACTAAATTGAACAAAATAGAATCACACATCCCTTTTTGTCATAAAATATTTTGTTTTTTGCTAATCATGGAAATAAATGTTTACATCGGTATTGCAGAGCAGCAGTTATTTCATGAGTGCAATCCGAGTTTGGGAGAATTCAACATTTTTGCATCTCTCTTCATGGATTTGAGTGTTTTTAAAACAGGCACCTACATGTATATGCCATACACATAATGCAACCCTTTTATACATGTGTATTGTGGACAACAAGTGCAGAGAGTGTTTGATGACTGGCACCTTCAGAGAAACAGAAAAAGCAATAACACAGAGTGAATTATGATTTAGCACAGATGTTGATAATCCATATTTACTGAACTTCATGGCTGATTTGCTTTTGGCTTCTATCTAGTGGTTGCTTGATTCAATCTCTAGCCCTGATCTAATCTGTTTTGAATTAATTCTATTTTTGATACAATAAATGTGGAGGCTTTGGAAGTGATACTGACAACATCGCGATACCCTGAAGTGCAAAAGTATAGGAGAGGTGCATGGGATATTAAAAGAATACTAGCCTGAAGAACTCATGGTGGTCAAGCGTGTCCATCCCTTTTGTCTCTATAAGTCACCATAGATGAGAGGTGTATGCGTAGACATGAGTTGCAGGTTCACCCAGCTTAGCTCAAAATGCACCTCTGGAGAGCCCTTGTCAGGCCAAAATCCTACAATGCTGATTTTGGGAGATATCAAGGCTGATTTGCAAATCATTAGTCCAATTCTGTAACAACATAGACAAGCTACAAACGATGGAATGGAATGCTGACAATGGAACGGAATGCTGGCGTGTGAAAGGGCGCTGGCTGAAGCATTTGCATCCATCGCTCTTTGGTCCTTGGGGCAGCAGGAGTGTATGAACTCAGCAAGGGCTTGCAGTCAGCCCATGACCAGCTGACACCTCTCGCTGGCACTCTTCCTGACACACAGATGAGGGCTGCAGATAGATCATCTGTAAGGGGTTGGCTCGGCCGGGGAGAGCTCCACATTTTCCCTGTAAACATCTCAAGCCGCTCCAAGGAGCAGAAAGAGGCCTGGCTGGCCGCCGCCAGTAAAACTCAAATTATTCCGACGTGCTGCTTCACTTTAGTGTTATGTAGTCATCCAAAAACAATGTTCCTAAAATACCCCGCGTTTTTCCCACGTTAGGTTCAGCATCCTCCCCCCTGCTAGCCAAGTTCTATCCGTATCAGATAGCTATGTTATGTTATGTTATGTTATTGAAACTTATAGCAAGCCCAGATACTCCGAGAAGTGTCCCGGTACGAACCTTGAGGAGTGAAGGGTAGATGGTTAAATAAAAAGGAACGTTTTCAGTCTTTTTTTGAAAAGAGTGGGGTCCTGGATGCTGCGAAGAGCAAATGGAAGCGAATTTCAGGCCGAAGCGGCCCTAAAAGCAAGAGAGCTGCCACCCATCCTTTGCAGACGAAAGCGAGGTATATGTGCTAGAAGCTGAGAGGCTGAGCAAAGCTGTCTAGCTGGCAGGGCCGGACTGGCCATACTGGGCACCAGGCATTTCCCCGGTAGGCCGCTAGGGTGGGGGCCGGTTTTGGACCCCTGGGGGGCCGTTTTTGTTACCGGGGGTCAGCAATATCGGCCCCCGGTAACAAAATCGGCCGAAACCGGCCCTCGCAAACTGCTCGGCTGCACTCCCCCTCACCCCAGGGGGCCAGCTGAGCAGTTTGCCAGGACCGGTTTCTGTTCCCAGTCCAGCCCTGCTAGCTGGAGTGTAGAACATAAAACATTTCCTTAAATAGATTGGGCCGGAAGCATGCAGGGCACGATGCGCCAGGACCAGGGCTTTGAACTTAACTCGTTCGGCTACAGGCAACCAGTGGAGTATGCGCAAATGCTGTCTTACACTGCTTCTTATTGGGTTGTTGAAAAGAAGCCTGGCCGCAGCATTCTAGACTGCCTGTAGTGTGTTAAGCAAGTAGCCCGGTATGCCAACGTACAAGGCGTTGGCATAGTCGATACGCGAAATTATCAAGGCCCGAGTAACCGTTTCCTTGGCTGCCCTAGGGAGGAGTGGTAGAACTTTTCTGAGGGATTTGAGTATCCCAAAACAGTTCCCAGCAAGCTTCTTAATCTGAGTGGAGAAAGACAGGTTCTCTTCGAACCAGACCACAAGATTCTTAGCGGGTTGCCCCGTTGAGACCGGTGAAGGATAATCAGCCGGCGAGAGTGCTTCCCTAAACTGGGGGGGGGAACTTCCATAAAGGAGGATTTCTGATTTGTCCTCGTTGCATTTTAGTTGTGCAGAAGAAAGCCAATGAAAAACTGCGGTCAGACAGTTTTTTGCAGAGGAGGTGGAACACTCAGATTTTCCCCAAGTAAACAGAAGCTGAGTGTCATCGGCGTATGCAATCATTTTGTCTCCAAGATCCTCCAACAACTGAACCAAGGGAGTCACGTAAATGTTAAAAAGAAGGGGGCTCAAAGAGGACCCCTGCAGTATCCCAGTGGACGCCCTCTGCGGTGTAGAAGCGAACAGGGGGAGCCATATCTGTTGCGTGCGACTCTCCAAGAATGATTTCAACCAACTCCAGGCAGTGCCTGAGATTCCTATGTCAGCAAGTCGAACAAGCAGCAAAGAATGGGGAACGGTATCGAATGCTGCCAAAAGGTCCAGCAAAATCAGAGCTGCCCTTCCGCCAGAATCCAAGCATTCCCGAATGGCTTCAGAGACTTCCACTAGAGCTGACTCAGTACTATAAGAGGCTCTGAACCCGGATTGGACCGGATAAAGTAGGCCCGAGCTTTCGATGTAGTGAGTAAGTTGTTTATTAACAACTTTTTCACAGACTTTCGCCACACTGGGTAAAAGGGAAATGGGACCGTAGCTCACTGGGTTCAGCGGATCTAACGACTGCTTTTTTAAAAGTGGCAGAATCTTAGCCTGTTTCCACGCAGCCAGAACGAGGGCCTCCTGGAGGGACACTTTGATGAGCCTGTTAACTTCCGGGTTAACTGTCTCTGCCACCGAAGCCAGGAGTCTAGCTGCACAGGGGTCAGATGGAGAACCTGATTTCAAGGCCTTAAGGACCCTGAGTGAGTCGGGCAGATTGATAGGTGTAAAGGCCACCAGGGAAGGAGATGAAACAGGCGGAGCCTCCGAGGGCAAGGTCACGGCCGTGGCCTGATTGCGGATAATGAACGACGCCTGTATAGAGCGGATCTTATCAATAAAGAAACTCGAATGTTACTCGCACCAGGCGTTCGAAGAAGGAAGCGTAATCGATTCAGCTCTTGGGGCCAGAAAACTCTGAACAATGGAAAAGATTTCCTTAGAGTTATTTCTGGCTAGATCAATGCGGGCCGTATAGTAAAGGCTTTTAGCATGCGCTATAGCGGTATAATAAATTTTCTGGGTTTTTCTTAAGCGCCAGCTTCGCCAAAGGACAGAAATCCTTCCGCCAACAACGCTCCAATTTTTTGCATTGCTGCTTCAGTTCTTTAAGTTCAGGCGTGAACCAAGGTTTTGAGGGAAAGTCCCTGGACCGCCTGTGGAGGGGCGAAGGAGAGAAGAGATCCACCTCTTGCTTGATCCAACTGGAAAAGCTAGCAAGTGCTCCCTCTAGGTCATTAGAAAGAGCTGGCCTTGACCCAGCCAGAGCACGGCTGAAAATTAGAGGGTCGATTTTGGCGGAGGTAGGGCCTTGACCAGCCCGGCCCGGTTGATTATTGCCATCCGAAACCCAGGAGAAATAGGACAGGAAATGGTCGGACCAGGGCACCGGAAGGGGGTCTTCAACCATAATGGGGAAGTTGGAATAAATGGGGTCAAGAATATGTCCGCCAAGATGGGTCGGTAGGCTAACCCATTGAGTAAGCTGGGCAATGTTCAGTGAATCCAAAAATTCCAGAGTATCCCCTCCATCTACCTGGTCTAACTGGATATTAAGATCACCAAGCAGGAGATAGTGGGTGAACTGTATTGCGCGGGGGACAATAACATCCTCCAATGCTTTAAGAAAAGCCCCTGCCGGCCCCGGGGGCCTGTAAACCAGTGTACCACCCAGCGAAAGATGTGGAGAAATGCAGATGCTGAAGTCCAAAGCTTCGCACTCTCCCAACAGCAGAGCCTCGCCGCGGTGAAAGGCCCAATTATCCCTATATATGACCGCAACACCTCCGCCTCTACCGATTTTACGGTCAACACGAGAGATCTTATATCCCTCTGGTATGGCCATTGCAACTATAGGATTGGAAAATTCGTTCAGCCAAGTCTCGGTAATGAACAAAAGGTCAACCAGCTTGTCAGAGAGGAGGTCAAAGATGTCCTGATAATGTCTCCTTAGTGAGCGGGTGTTAATCATTGCTGCACGAATTAGGGGCCCCTTCTTACTATTGCTAGGAGAGGTACAGGGCCGGGAGGAGCCATCTAAACCAGAACCCAGACTGTAGTCGCATCTCTGGCAGACAGTGAAGGGGTGAGCTAAAACCTCCCACCTGCTTGAAAGGGAACAGGGGTGCGGGCGAAGCATAAGCAGTTCATTGCGGCTGTAGGTTCGCGGGATCTCCTGGTGGGGGGGAAACGGGCAGCGTGGCTGGCGCTGGCCACCTCTGGGACGCTGACGGGCGCAGACGGGCTTGCCTTAGGCGTGCGTTCGGCACGCCAGCAGCGCGCCCGCTGCGCGCGTCCGCTGCGCATCCGCGCAGCACGCATACTTATGGGGAAGTCCCTCTGACAACTAGAGAGCGCACTGAACAAAATGGCGTCTCTAGCTGACGACCGGGAAGAACCGGGAAGAACCAGGAAGTGGCAGCCGGCCTGGACTCCCCTGACTCAGGTGAGTGTGTGTGGTGACTAACACAAAGCCCCCCAAATGAAATTCAAAGCATCAAATTCATACAATGCTAAAAAACAGCAGTGCAATCTTCCAACAGTAAAGTAAAAATGATATAAAATGGTTTAAAACACTAGCAGCGATTTTGACGTGCAAATGAGCAAAGATTGAGCGTGCAAATGAGCAGAGAAATAGGAAGAGCAAACCCCTCAAGGCACTGGCATCCGCGCAGCCCGCATACTAATGGGGAAGTCCCTCTGGCAACTAGAGAGTGCACTGAACAAAATGGCGTCTCTAGCTGTCGACCGGGAAGAACCAGGAAGTGGCAGCCGGCCCGGACTCCCCTGACTCAGGTGAGTGTGTGTGGCGACTAACACAAAGTGCCCCAAATGAAATTCAAAGCATCAAATTCATACAATGCTAAAAAGCAGCAGTGAAATCTTCCAACAGTAAAGTAAAAATTATTTTAAATGGTTTAAAACACTAGCAGTGATTTTGACGTGCAAATGAGCAAAGATTGAGCATGCAAATGAGCAGAGAAATAGGAAGAGCAAACCCCTCAAGGCACTGGCATCCGCGCAGCGCGCATACTTATGGGGAAGTCCCTCTGACAACTAGAGAGCGCACTGAACAAAATGGCATCTCTAGCTGTCGACCGGGAAGAACCAAGAAGTGGCAGCCGGCCCGGACTCCCCTGACTCTGGTGCAGGGCCGGACTGGCTACCGGGCGTTTTGGCATGCTGCTGAGCTGGGGGCTGATGTCACTGCGGTGGGGGCTAATTTCGTTGATGGAGACCTGCGTGTGCTTCGAAATAAACAAAGCAAAAAGAATTTCGTTCAGCACACGCAGGTCCCCATCAACGAAATCAGCCCCCAGCTCGGCAGCATGCCTAAACGCCCGGTAGCCAGTCCGGCCCTGCTCTGGTGAGTGTGTGTGGCGACTAACACAAAGCCCCTCAAATGAAATTCAAAGCATCAACTTCATACAATGCTAAAAAGCAGCAGTGAAATCTTCCAACAGTAAAGTAAAAATGATTTAAAATGGTTTAAAACACTAGCAGTGATTTTGACGTGCAAATGAGCAAAGATTGAGCGTGCAAATGAGCAGAGAAATAGGAAGAGCAAACCCCTCAAGGCCACAGGTACGCAGGTCTGGTGCTGACTGAGGGGGGACCCAACCATGATGATCCGGAGACCACTGGCTGCGCCTCTCTGCCGTACTGTGCAATCCTGGGCCAGCTGGGCCTGGCGCCAAGGGTAGCTTCAGTGCAACGATTGTCAGAGCTCCAAGGGAGTGGCTTCAGTGCAGGGTCAGGACTATCAGAGCTCCAACGGTGTAGCTTCAGTGCAAGGATTATCAGAGCTCCAAGCAAAATAGTATTTTGTCCTTTGAGTGCTCCCCTGCCCGTGCAACAAGACTGTCTTTGAAAGCTTTTTTTGCGATCAGGGGCACTCTTTGAATCTCTTGTGCTGGTGCCATGGGCCATCTACCTACAGACGCCTTATTAAAGTGCCAGCCCTGATGACGTATTTATAGCCCGACTTTCCCCAAAAGGTAGGGGTGTAGCTGTCATGTGCAAATCCAGGACGTGCTGCACACGCTGCTTGGCTCTGAGCCACCAAAGCAATGAACCATAACTTACTCAGGGCAGTTGCATGCGCCCTAAAGCTTGCAATAACCAGGCAAGGGGTGCGTAAGTCTCCGTCAAAATACAGACCATCGCAAGGGGGTGGTGGGTGTGTGGCGGGGGGGCTACACTCCCTCCTGAAGGTGAGCTCGTCACATGTAAAATAAATCTAGCCGGGACTTTCAAAACCCATGAAAATGCAAGAACCCCCTCTTTCAATGCAACGGCGGGGGGTCCTGTCAGCGTCTCATCGCCTCGACCAGCAGTTTGAAGCAGCAGTGCATCACAAATAGGACATTCTGATTTTGGCAGATTTACGTCACCTGGTTCTCCCGCACAGATGATTAATAACACCCCTCAGCCTCTAATATACCAGCTAAGATATGCAGTGGGGCAATGAACGTGTTTGTGCAAATTTGAAACGCGATAACAAGCGCAGCTTGATTTCCACTTTGTCTAATTCAGGAAAGGTTCACTCGGAAATCTACAGCATGGTGGACGTTTGCGCTCACTTAGGTGCGCTTGTAAGAGGGGTCTTCGCCTCACTGCTGTCCTTATATGACACACATTCCTGTAGGCTTGCCAGCAGCACTATCTCTTCAGTCTAATGTGGTCACAGGAGAGAGGAGAAGCCCTGCTAGGGTGCCAGAGAATGGGCTGCTTGTGAAACTGAAAGGGCCGGGGCAGCCTCCACCCACCCAGCCCCAATAGCTGCCATGCCAGATCAGCGTAACATTTTCTAATAGGCACACGCGTGATTTGCTGCAGCAGAGAAAAGGATGGCTGCAGGTGCGCGGCCTGGCCCTGAAGCGCTGGGCATTATCACCACTTCCCCCCTGTGGCCGCGAGAATGGACCGATCTGCAGAATAGGGCTTTGGGAGGGGCGGCCGACCACCGGGAGGCCTGCCCCTCCCGGGGGATTTTGGGCCGGGGGGCAGCCAGAGCCCAGTTGGGCTTGTTGGGCTTCTCCGGTCCATTTTGGGCTAGGTTTGGGCGGTTTTTGGGCTGGGGGCCTATATAGCCGGCCATTTTACGTCACTGACCACCATTTCGGTGGAAGTGACACGTCAGCCGGTAGAGGGTCTTTTCCTGGTAGGGAAGCTGTTTTTGGTCTGGCGTTGGCGCGATTCTTGTGGGTACAGCATTCTTACCCAACTGATGGCACACAGTCAGGATCCCCGCGTGGTGGAGGCACTCCGCCTTCTGGAGGACGCGGGCCGCACGGACATGCTGCGGCCCGGCGTTAAGGTGAGGCCACCCAGGAGGGCGGCGAGCGGGGTCGCGGCGGCTGTGCTAGCATGCGAGCCGCCGCGAGCACGCAAACGGCAGAATATAGAGGCAGGGGCGCGGCCGCACTGCTAACGCGGCCGCGCCGAGAAACGCACACGTGGCGGGGGCGTGGCGCGGCTCCGCGGCCCGCGCTGCTTTTCAAGGAGGGGGCACGGGGGGCCGGAAAGGCGCCGATTAGCAGGGCGCAGGGGAAAAAGGGGCGGTGGGGGCCCCGTGTTAGTTGGGAACGTAGGCGTGGAGGGGGAGACCAGGGGGCTGTCACCTCGCAGTTGGTCAGTGGTTGGGCCTCCCGCTTTTGATTGACAGCGGGGAGGAGTATGAGGAGGCAGGGGGCCCGGAGGAAGCCAGGGGCGGGGGATGGGACTAGATGGGGGACGGGGGTTTCAGGCGATGGACCCAGGTGCCGGGGTGGGGGGCGAAGGGCCCCGCAGGTAGACAGGGGGAGGCACGGTCAGTGCGTGAGGCACTATCTCCGTCAGGTTTGGGGGACGCCGGGGGGGTGATAGCAAGCAGGGAGGGGACGCGCTGGGGGTCCATGCCTTCCCTCGAGTTAGGGGTTGGCTGGATAGGGCGCCGGAGGGACTGCGCCACCGGTGGTCAGACTCAGCGGGTTGGGGGCGGGTGTTGGAGTCCGGGGAGGCGAGGGGAGTAGAGGGGCTGGGGTGGGGTTTGGAGGGGCTGGGGTGGGGACATCGGTCACGGCGGGTGGTGGAAGAGTTGGAGTGGAGCGATGGGGAAGGGGGCGTTTACAGGGGAGGGTGTAGGGATGCCCGGGGCGGGGGGACAGGGGCCTGGGGGTCCGCCCCTTCGCGGCGGGGGGACACTCATCCAGTACGGCGGGTGCGGGACGGGGATGGGGGTTTTCACGGGGGAGGGTGTGCGGATGGGAGGGTTAGAGGGCAGGACTAACCCTGGCATGTCGGACTCCACTTCTTTTGGCAGGAAAGGACGGCGAGGTGCTCGGGAGAGTTGCGTGCGGCTCCAACCCACCGAGAGGATGGGCCGGCTCTGCCTCATGCGGGCGGTCGCGCTCCCACGAGGGACCTGCCGGCAGCGGCATACAGGAGGCGGGACGAGAGGCCCCCAGTAGCTCAACCCCGAGGGGTCCATGCGGCCACAGGGGGACAGGCGCGGGAGGCATATGACACAGAGCGGAATGCACAGCAACAGCGCGCAGGGCAGCGGCGAGGGAGTGGGGAGTGGGGGGAATTCCTCCGCAATTGCAGGGAGAAGGCGGGCTTGAGCAGGCTGGATCCCACGGAGGGCGGCCCATTGCCAAGCTGGTCAGACAGGGACCGCGCAGGGGTAGAGGGGCCGGAGTCCGAGGTGGACGGCCCTGGGCTATTGGACTACGATGAAGGGAGCATTGAAGAAGGGAAATTGTTGAGCCTGGGGACGGGGGGGCGTGACTAACGATATGCCTAGTTTGTTACAGAGCGGTCCGGTCAGGTGGAAAAAGCGGAAGCGTGATGGCCCCTTCTGCACGACTGGTTAGGCGGCGGGATCCGGCACGGACGCCGACCTTGACGCCAGGTAAGGCAGCGAAAGTTTTTGCTAAAGGGCCGACAGGGCGGTAGGCCGCAGGCAAGGGTCTCGGTTGGCACAAATGCGGGCGGGGGGAGGAGGGGGAGGTGCGTTTGAGGCAAGGGAAGTATGTGAGAGACACGGGGGTGGGGCCGGAGTCGGTGAGTTCGGGGAGAGGGGAGGGCGCCCGCCTCAAAGGACCAAGCAGCAGGACCGGTAGGGGGACAGACGAGGGGGACAAAGCGAAAGGGGGCCCTAAAAGAGGGGGAAAGGAGAGCCATGACATCCCCGTGAAAAAATTGCCATATATGGGGATTACGAAGCCTCTGGGGGCCCACCTTACGTTGGGCACCAAAGAAAAATCTGGAAAGGAGACTACGTGGACATGCTGAAGCTACTGCATGAGGAGCTTACAGCGAAGGAGGGGTCCAAGGAAGAGGAGCTAGAATTGGCCAAGAGGCCGAGGGTGCCCATGAACATCGAAAACTGGTCGGCGGCATTCTTGATTTTTGCCAGCGTGTACTGTGAGAAGTACCCGGACCGGGCCGTCGCGTTGTTTAAATATATGGACGTGATCAGGCGGGCACAGGTCACGTACGGGGGTACGCATGGTCCCACTATGATGAGGAGTTCCGGGCGCGGTTGGCCTGGGATCCGGAGGCTAAGTGGGGGAAATAGACTCCGACCTTTACCATCAAACCATGGGGGGCCAAGTTCGGGGAACAATATACACGGCAAGCGGGCTACAGCTCGCACCCCGCCCCTTTCCGAACCGCCCCACCCGGGGGTGGGATATGCGGGGAACAACGCCGGAAGCACAGGGGTGCGTGCTGGGAGTTCAACAAGGGCACATGCGCCCGACAATATTGCAAGTTTAGGCACAAATGTTCCAAGTGCGCAGGCCGGCACCCAGTGGTTCAATGCTGGGGGGCGGGAGGTAGAGGACAGGGGCAGCAGCCCACACAGGCGGGGCAACAAGCAGGGGGTCGGGGGTAGGGGAGGACAGGGGCATCTGGGAAAAGGCTCATACTCCAGTTAAACAGGAGCGGCTGGAAACATGGTTGGCGTCTTATCCACGGACCGACGACGCTAGAACGCTGCAACTAGGTTTTCGGGAGGGTTTCCGGCTGGGGTACGAGGGTCCACGGTCCGCCAGGTGGGCTGAAAACTTGAAATCTGCCAACGCGCACAGAGCGGTGGTACGGGACAAATTGGGCAAGGAAGTCCGGGAAGGGCGCATGGCGGGCCCTTTTCAAGAGACACCGATTCGGGACCTGATCATCTCCCCTATTGGAGTGGTACCAAAGAAGGAACCCGGACAATACCGGCTGATACAGCACTTGTCATGGCCGGAGGGGCGTCCGTGAACGACTTTATAGCGGCAGAACTTTCGTCAGTGTCCTACTCTTCAGTGGACGTGGCGCGGCAGTTGGTAGCTACGGTGGGGGCAGGTGCCCTCATGGCGAAATGCGACATCAAATCGGCATTTCGACTGCTCCCGGTGCACCCAGAGGACTACCAGCTGTTTGGGTATACAGTTTGAAGGGTGCATTTTTGTGGACAAAGCGTTGCCAATGGGGTGCTCCATATCTTGTGCCTTGTTTGAGCGTTTCAGTACCTTTTTGCAGTGGGTCTTTACGTGGCGGACCGGTAACCAGACGGTGACGCACTACCTGGACGATTTTTTCCTAGTGGGACAGCCCGGTTCGGCGGACTGTCAGCAGCAGCTGGCTAGTTTTACAGAGCTCATGGGCTACCTGGGTGTGCCCCTGGCGCCGGAAAAAACACAGGGTCCAGGCACGGTGTTGTCATTCCTTGGTATTGAGCTGGATTCCGTGGCAATGGAAGCCCGGCTGCCGGAGGATAAGAAGGCGCATATGCTGCTCCTGGTGGACAGCCTGCTGGCAAAAAGAAGGTGACAGTACGGGAAGTACAGGTCCTCCTAGGGCACTTGAATTTCGCTTGCAGGGTGGTGCGCGCGGGGCGAACTTTCTGCAGGAGACTAGGTTTGTCCTTATCCGGTTTGACGCTACCGCACCATCACATGAGATTGTCGGCAGGCACAAAGGAGGACCTGCGCATGTGGCGGAGGTTTTTGGAGCATTTTAATGGCATCCCAATGGCCGCCTCCGAGGACTGGGAATGGGACGTCACTATATCCTCCGACGCGGCAGGGGCAGGCGGTTTCGGGCTTTACTGGCAAGGGAGGTGGTGTGCCGCGGAATGGCCATCGCACTGGAAGAACGGGGGAGGAGCATTGCCTTTCTGGAGCTGTTTCCACTGGTGGTGGCTGTGTCGGTCTGGGCCAGGGATTTGGCGCACAGGAAAGTGATTTTTAAGGTGGACAATATGGCGGTAGTGCAGGTTGTGAACAGGCAGTCAGCTAGGGACACGCAGGTGCTCAAGTTATTGAGGGTGTTCGTGCTGCGATGTTTGGAGCACGATATTTTGTTTCAAGCCAGACATGTGCCGGGGGTGGACAATGACATTGCGGACGCTTTGTCTCGTTCACAGTGGCAGAGGTTCCATGGGCTAGCCACGGAGGCGGACGCATGCCGGACGCCGGTTCCAGAGGGGATGTGGTCGGTAGGAGAGAAAGGGTCTTGCAGTTGGTAAGAGGGTCGGTGGCTACATCCACTTGGAGAGCTTACGAGCTGGCTTGGCGGGATTTTCTGGACAGTGGCGCGACGCGGCAGGACCAGCCCTGGGGCAGGGAAGAACAGGTAGTTCAATTTATTATGGCTATGATGGACAAAGGAAGGTCCAAAGTGACGATAGCGGGAAAGCTGTCGGCCATTGCGTTCATGGGAAAATTGTGGTGGGGCTACGCGCCATCCGCGGGTGAGCTGGGAACGCGACTGTTGGAAGGTTGGGCAAGGGAGAAAGGCATCCGATCCCAGCTGAGGAGGCCCATTTCGGCAGGTATTCTGGTTAGAGTGACGCGGATTTTGCCGCAGATCTGCCGCAACCATGAAGAAACGGTATTGTTCTCCACGTTAATGTCGTGGATGTATTTTGGGGCCTTTCGGGTTTCCGAGCTGTTGGGTACAAGGGGGCGCGAGGGGTGCAGTGGGGGCGGTGGATCTGCGGGAAAAGGAAGTGGCTGTACTACTGGGTCGCTCGAAGACAGACCAGCGGGGTGCAGGGAAGTGGGTGGTCATGGGGCCTGTAGTGGAACAGGAGGTATGCCCCGCGGCTTAGGGGTGGATATTAGCCACGAGGGGGCCTTTGGAGCGGGGGAGGTTTTCCGCCGGGAGGAGGGGGCAGGGTGACGGCGCCTCAACTACTTTGGGTATTGAGGCGCGCCTCCTAGGACTAGGTGAGAACCCGGGACAGTTTGGGACACATTCCTTTCGCATAGGTGCAGCAACGGATGCAGCAAGACAGGGGTGGGGGAGGGAAGAGCTTATGCGTTTGGGGCGATGGAAATCAGATTGTTTTAGAACATACATCAGGCTGCGGGGCCCCGGGGAGGGAGAGGCATGATGTTCCTCCTTCGTTTCTCATATATGTGTCTTTTTAGGTGCAGTGGCGGGGCCTGAGGCGGCGGAATTGTCCATCCTCCTTGTCGGACATTCTTTTGTGAAGCGGGCGGAGCAGTACGAATGGGGAAAGCAGAACAGCGTGAACTTAGGGCTGGATCCTGGTTTGTTTAGGTGTCAGTGGCAGGGAAAAGGGGCATGAGGTGGCACGAGTTGGTGCCGGCTTTGAATAGGTCAATCAGAAGGGGGATTTGCCCAGACGTGTTGCTCATCCATTTGGGAGAGAACGATCTGGTGCAGTGCAAAGGTTTGGCTTTGTTGAAGCAAATGCAGAGAGATTTGTTAGAGATTCAGCGGCAATGGTCGGGCTGCCACGTGATCTGGTCGGATTTCATTCCCAGGAGATGTTGGAGGGGGCAGAGCGGCCAGGGGCAATAGATAAGGCGAGAAGGAAGATTAACAGGGACATGCGTAAATTTTGTGACAGGGAAGGTTTTGGGAGGATGGAACATCCAGAACTGCGTTATGCAGCAGTGTATTTTTTCGGGAGGATGGGGTTCATTTGTCCAGATATGGTTTGGAATTATACATAGTGCAGATTAAGGAGGTTTTGGATCAGGTGCTAG
Source organism: Calotriton arnoldi (assembly GCA_963921515.1). Classification (NCBI taxonomy): domain Eukaryota; kingdom Metazoa; phylum Chordata; class Amphibia; order Caudata; family Salamandridae; genus Calotriton; species Calotriton arnoldi. The sequence continues at coordinate 392,683 of CAWUFW010007077.1, read as the reverse complement.
GAATAAGTAGATACCCGAAACGACCCCGGACCTAGTTGGGGGGTCAGAAAAGTCCTGGCGGAGGAATTTTCTGAGTGGCGTTTTCCTGGGGTAATAGTTGGGACAGAGGTTTTTACAGTTTACAGTTTATGGTTGGGGAAGGTCACTCCGGAAGCACGCAGGAAGGGGAAAGAGCATAGGAAATGTACATAGATAGCTAGGTGAAGAAAGGTTAAGAAGTTGCAAGTTTTGGGGGTTTATAAATGTTTGCAGGGGGGACAACTTTAGGGGAGGGGGAGGGGGTAAGGTAGGAGGATACTATTTAGTGAGGATCAGTTTTGTACGGCACAGGCCAAGGAATGTTGATGTAAGGTGCACCTGTTTTCAATAAAGCGGCCTTTTCACACCAACAAGCTAGTCTGTGGTATGTGCTGCTCCCCCTTGGGCCCAATAGGGCTTTGGGAGGGCGGCCGACCACCGGGAGGCCTGCCCCTCCCGGGGATTTTGGGCCGGGGGCAGCCAGAGCCCAGTTGGGCTTGTTGGGCTTCCCGGTCCATTTTGGGCTAGGTTTGGGCGGTTTTTGGGCTGGGGGCTCTATATAGCCGGCCATTTTACGTCACTGACCACCATTTCGGTGGAAGTGACACGTCAGCCGGTAGAGGGGTCTTTTCCTGGTAGGGAAGCTGTTTTTCCCGCCCACCCTCCCCATGGTTAGGGGGGCCCTCCTGTGGAGGAATTTACTGGGGGGGTTTAGACCCGCTGTTAGTGGCAGGAGTTTTGGTTTTTTCGGTAGCGTTGTTGGGAACAGGTGCATCGGGGGGAAAAATCATGTACTTTGGTTGTCGCTGGAAGCAGGTGCTGGTGTGCTAATGATGTTTGTGGGGCGTTTTTCCTGGGGTAATAGTTGGGACAGAGGTTTTTACAGTTTACAGTTTATGGTTGGGGAAGGTCACTCCGGAAGCACGCAGGAAGGGGAAAGAGCATAGGAAATGTACATAGATAGCTAGGTGAAGAAAGGTTAAGAAGTTGCAAGTTTTGGGGGTTTATAAATGTTTGCAGGGGGGACAACTTTAGGGGAGGGGGAGGGGGTAAGGTAGGAGGATACTATTTAGTGAGGATCAGTTTTGTACGGCACAGGCCAAGGAATGTTGATGTAAGGTGCACCTGTTTTCAATAAAGCGGCCTTTTTCACACCAACAAGCTAGTCTGTGGTATGTGCTGCTCCCCCCTTGGGCCCAACACGCTTCCTGCCTGAACCTGCGAAGCCCAAGTTCTAGCACCTTCGCCTGAGCCTGTGAGATTTGTTTTTAATTTTCCACCCCTGCCCCTTTTCAGCAACTCTCTAGTCATAATATGATTGAGAATCTTCTTGGAAGAAGAGGCAAGATGGGAAAATGTTACAAAGTGGATGGCAGAAGTAAAGAACGACGCACACACACCTTCAAAAACAAGCATTTGCAATGCAATAGGACTCGCGTTTACACGAGACCTATTGCATTGCATCACGGACAACGGGAGGGGGGGAAGCACGGACAACGGGAGTGCGGTCGGGGGAGAATGGAGAGGGGAGAAGGGGCGAGAAGGCATGGACAAAGTAGTGCTCACAGTGTAAATAACACGTAGCCTACCGTGTAACACTCGAAGTAAAGGGGCCAGTAGCCATGGGAGGGTACAAATGACGACATGGCCATAATAAGGAGGGACTAACAAGCCTCATAATCAATCAGAAGGCAGCATTTACGAAAGACAAAGACACAAGTCAATTAAAATTATGGGCGGAGAGTGGGCGGAGCTTCCTCTCCATACTCCATTACTGCATGCCTCGCAGAGCGAGCAGCGCATGCGCGCTGCCGCTATAGGCTCAGCTAAAAAAGGGGGACTCCGGTGTTCAGAGTTTGTATTCCTTGAAAAGATGATTTAAGTACTCATGTGCAAGTCATAGGGCCTGATCTAAAGTTTGGTGGATGGAGTAGAGCCTGTTGGGATGGAGGAATACATTACCTCCACTAACCAGATGAAACTCCACTTGCCAAATTTAGAGATTAGCGCTGGCACTGCGGTATTCTCTATACAATGAAAGGCACCATCATCAAACAGATCCTTTCAATATACTAAAACTTTGGTGTATGTCCACCAACGGATTTGATGGGCATCCATCAAACTTTAATACATTTTTTGTTTTTCATAAACACTCCAAAACTGGGAGGTTTTTTTTTAAAAGCAAAAAAAAAACATGACCCCCACACCGTGCGAGTTTGCTCACCACTAGATTTTTCCGGTCTCCCCTAAATAGGCAGATTGTGTACTGTCCTTTCTCCGATGGTCCGTACTTCATAGGGCCATCAGAGTAAGTATTTCATTGACAGAGGAAATGGGGGCTCTGTCGACGGAATACTCAAGGTCTGCCTGACTCTAAATGAGGCAGACAGACCAAGGTTTTGGCGGGCAGGGTACACTGTTGCATTTGTGATGGAGTTCCCTGTCTGCCAAACTTTAAATCGAGGCTGAAGTCCAAATCCATAGTCTTTAATGGTTATCCAGAACATTTCTCTGATAACATGGTCATTGACAGCTCTTCATGAAAGTGAGATGATTTCCAATCTCCTGGCAACAAGATTCTAGCTGCAGGAATTAGATGTCAAGCAGGGGCGGCTCCTCCGTTTGAGCGGAGGAGTATTGCCCCACTTAATTGCCCCAGAAATGCCCCAGAGACGAAAAATAAAATGGTAATGAAGTTAATTCATTAACATTTTATTTTCCGTCAACCCGTCCTGAACCGAGTGTCAGGATGGTGTGGGGCCTGCTGAGCGGCCAGCCTGACATGTGCACTATAAACCTCTCAACCCAGCCGTCTTTGACAGCCGGCTTGAGAGCCTACTAAAGTCTCCAGTGTCCTCGGGAGCGGCGAGAGAGGCTGCTCCCTCCAATCCTGCCACTGCTCTCATGTAGCACCAGGAATGGTAAAGCCCAGCTGGATGTGACATCAGGAGAAGAAGACAACCGGACCGAGGAGGACGTGTCTCCGGAAAACATGGTAAGTACCTTTTTATTTATTTATTTTGGGTATTTAATTATATTTATGTATTTTTTTAACGTATTGACCCTTTTTTCCGCCTCTCCAAGCGCCATACTTTACAGCCGCCACTGGTGTCAAAATTGCCTAACAAGGAATGCGCTGAACCAAGAGGAACTCATACTTAATAGATCAAAGATGGCTGTCATCAGTGAAAGTCTCAAGGGGGTCCCATGGCATTTTAGGGAGTGTAGTTTGTGTTTATTCTACTTGCATGTTTCACAAAGTGCAAGTGTTGCAGGCATGAAACACCACAGCAAGTGGCATACATGCTCTCGGAATCATTTGTAACCTCCTCTGTGGTATATGACTTGAGCTCCATTCACTTTATGAGACACAATTCTCCATGCGGTCCTGTACTACACAGTTGAGCATAAGTCACGGATCATAACACAAACCAAGTCATGAATCTCTGGGGATTATGGACTCTAATCTTTATCTCTCTTGTGGCACAAGTTGATCAAGTTAACAAATGATCTTTTGCAATCCGTGATCACCTAAATCAAAATATTCCTTACACTGGTGTCCCTCAAAGTTTACAAGCCACAAATATTTTATTACTATTAACTTCAGTATAGAAAGTGCCAACGGTGTACTCCTCGGAGTCCCTCTCTTTCTGATTCAGGAGTTTCAAGAAATATAGAACGTAGCAGCAAGACAACAGCTTAATCCACAAACTCAGACTCATGTTTCACCATCCCGTCAGTCATTCCACTGGCTGCCTTGGCTAGATGTGTTAATTTTGAGGTGAAGTGCGGCACACATGAAGCTATCTAGAATGCCTAGCTACCCTTCCTTCAACATAAACTCTGTACAGAACATCGAACCAGATCACTTTGGTCCTTATTCCCAAAGGTAACTTACACTTTTGGTATAAATGCACTATTTTTGGGCGATCCACAAACTACAAGTGTAGTTTTATGTGTAATATCTTTATGACTGCAGAAAAAACTCCATACATAAAAAGACAGGACGGTCTCTGCAGTCGTAAACATAACTACATGTAAGACTACACTCGGAGGGGCTTATTTACAAGGCCCTTGCGCCAATTTTGCGTCATTAACATGGGAAAAATGACGCAAAATTGGCGCAAGGGTCTTGTAAATCTGCCCCGGAGTTTGTAAATAGGAAGAACATAGTAAACTTACACCTAAAGTATAAGCTTACCTTTGTGAATAAGGTCCCTTTGCCCTAGATTGTCCCCAGTCTTGGCCATCCCTTCCTGGTAGAATGAGAGTAACTACTAACCACCTCGAATTCCACAGAGCGTTATGTGCTTGATTCTTCCCACTTGCATAATTGTATGACTCAGACTGCCCCTAATAAAGGGTAGGCATTAGCATGCACAACTTTGTTTATTCTCACACATTCCCGAGACACCTCGGGGCTTATTTACAAGCCCCTTGCGCCACTTTTGCGTCATTTTTAAAATGGGATTTTAACATGGGAAAAGTGACGCAAAAGTGGCGCAAGGGGCTTGTAAATCTGCCCCCTCATGCTTAAGCATAGGTTCTGCACAGTGTCTCGAGCGCATAGCTAAATCTCACGCACGCCAATCAACACCTCCCATATAAGACCATCTACAACCATCCCTATAAACCGTGCTTTCTGAAAAAGGCGCCGAGGAAACTGATTTGCTTCAGAGCGTTTAGCAGCTTCAGCAGGGATATGGCACGATGTGTACATTCTTCTGTACAAAGCAATACGATTAGCCTCAATGTCTATATACAACTTATTATAAATGTACCTGTTAGGGGAACATTTCAGTTTCCATAAGTATCTTCTTTTGTTACGTGGACCAACCTGTGGGCCTCAATTGCGATTTCCTGCAGAGCCCCAAAAAAGTACATCTCTGGCTTCTCTGTTGAGGGAACAAACATAAGCAGTTGCCGCACAGAGAGGGGCCGAATATTTCATTTCAGGCATGCAGGGATTTTTATTAAAAGGGGGCCTCGGCGCCAGCAGCCAATCATAGCACTGAGTTTCATAACAATTGTTCATGGGACCCCGGACGTTCAGCACTGACATACGAGTTCCAGGGCAAGGAGCAAGAATCATGAGGAATCAGCTTGCACTTTCACTTTTAATAATATTCACCCCATGATGTAACTTCTGTGTACATCCCTAGCTTTATGAATATTTAATTTGGAGCATTCGGCTAAATGAACAACCAAGCATTTTACACACTTTACCAAATATCACCATATGTTTTAATATTCTGAATAAGAAAATAAATAAAAAAGTTGAGGAAAGGAAACGACCCAAAAACAAGATGTCGAAAGAGCAGCCCTGCGCATCGCTAAGCAACAGGGAGCGGATCATTTATAGAAAAAGAATAGGAATGAATCATAAGAGCGAGTGAGTATGTCCTCTCTCAATTTATTCCTGTATCTGAGTATCCATCACTTCCTGCTCTGGTTCTGCCAAACGTTTGCTCCGCATACGCTACACCACTGACTCGGAAAGGCGTTACTAGCAACAGCTACATCTGCATCTTTACTGCATGCACAAAAAACAGACTTGTGGCACGCACTGAAACCTGTTTCACGGTCTATCACTGAATAACTTGCACCAAGTGAAACTGGACCTGCATGTTGTGTCCTGCTGGACACATTCTAGTGTCTCAGCAGACACTGAGTTTGTTAACCACTCCCTTGGGGGAGTGGACACACATGCACCCCACACCCATCCATCACAGGCATCACGAGTGACGTGAGCCTGTTAATAAAAGGGCCCGGGTGCATGTGCTCGTTGCCAGTATAGTACCCAACTACCCGGTGTGTGTGTCCGTCCTTCTAGTCATGTGGGCCTAGGGCCCGACACAACATTGGCGACGAGCGGGTTGCTCCCCGCGTCAACTATCACCGGGGTGGATGCTACATTAAGGGGGGGGAAGAGTACCCTAAACCCCAGGCATCCCTGCACCGACCGCCAGCGAAAAGGCCATGCCGCGAGGAGAGTGGATGGCGACTGGCTTCTATGCCCTCAAGTCGCCTGCCTGCCGTGACGCAGTGTACCGCAGCAAGCGAGGCGGGCCCCGCAGGCGGCAGCGAGCAACCAGGAGTGGTGGAGAGGACCCTGCTGACTAATGGAGAAGCTCGTAGCCAGAGAGCAACCCCGCAGGTGAGAAATCTGCGGTTCAGCACACGGCGGTATCCTACGGCGATATCACCCCAGCCGGCAAGCACGCAACTGCCCTCGATGTCAGGAAAGCTGGCGTGGCCGCCCCTGTTGAAGAGGCAGCACCCCCTTACCTGGGTAATTCGAGCGCGCTGACCTTTGACTGGGGAGGCAGCTTCAGGAGGGGCCGCACCAGCGTAGCACGCAGCTCATACTGGCACAGGCCTACAACCGAAAGACAGTCTGCTACGGCTGGGGATGAGAGACGCTTACAGCGACACCTGGCGGCAGTCCAGGGAACCGCATCAACGCAGCATAGGAGCCTGAGTTTGCTCCCGCAGCACGAGTGAGCATCAGTAAAAGTTTCCAAGGCAGAACCCATCCCCATCCTCACCTGGTCCGGAGGAAAAGGCACAAGGAGCACTGCGACCCAACGTCCAGCTGTTTGACTCGCTGCCAGCCATTGAGCGCCATATCCCCACAGGCAACGTGTGAACTGCTAAAAGCCCGAGGACACACCAACAGTGAATGTTTGCCCGCACCGACCGGCAGCGCCCGTGTGGGTGGGAGGACTGTGCCGGCCCTCAAGCAGCCCCTGTCAAAGAGCCGCGGCCCAGCAATTCCTATCTACCCGGCAGCAAGGCAGCCAAACAGGCCCGCAACGAGAGAAAAGCTGCTAAAGCCCCTCTGGAAATACCCACAGCGCCACCTGGTGGCAACAGTGCCACACCACACCCGGAGCTGCCAAACAAAGGAAAAGGGCGGAAGGAGACTGAGAGACAGGCAGCCAGGACTGGTGCCGAGTGTACCACACGCCCCGAGTGGCAGTAGGCCAACATGGTATACAAGAAGAGGGCTAGCATGAGCATAGATAAAAATAACCAAGGAGCACCACAGGCCTCATGTGGGCCACCCTTCAATGGCTGCGGGAAAATGGGGAGAGACTGCTGAAAGTGTGCCAAGAAGCCCAGCGAGGCACTATCCCAGAGAAGCCTCAAGCAGCCCGGCCAACGCTGTGCGCACCCATGCGCAAGGCCACCGCAAGAGGGGAAATTGCGACACACCTCCCCGGGTGGGCTGCGCAGTGCTGTCAAGGCTGACAGTGAACCCTGGCAGAGGGAGAAAACCCCAAAGCTGACACCAACAGTGCAAGCTATCAAGAGTCCAGCTACACCCAAGGTAGTGAAACCACAAAAAGCCAAACCCTGCCAGCCAGCCAGCAAACCCACTAAAGACATAACAAGCATGGCATGCCGCACTGCCCCCCAGCGGCCGCCACTGTAATCAAGAAGACACAACTGCATGCCCTTAGGGGCAATTACCCATTACTGCAAGCAGAAGTACAGGCATTCAAGGTGCTAGTGAGAGGCACCAGCCTACCAAGGTGTGCCCTTACAAAGACAATGTGCAGAGACAATGCAAGAGCCCCCGATAAAGCCCAAAGCTGCACCCGCCCAGACAAGCATCAAAGTGACAAGAGCAGCAAGGCACAAGGCGGTAAGCCCCTAAAGGTGCAAGGAGGACGTGCGCTGCACATACAGCCCAGAGGCTATCTGATGCCACATCAAGCGAAGACACTGCAACACAAACCCTGGTGGTGAACTGCCACTACCGCAAGATAATGGAACAAGCAGGCCAAGCGCCAGAAGAGGGCACCGCGAAGAAGGTCTAGGATCGCGAAATCCGAGGTACGCCAGAGCATGCACCCAAAAGTTCAACTGCATGAGCAGGCGCCCCAGAGGGTGAGACCTCTCCACGAAATAAGAAGCAATGCTGGAGGCAGCAGGGAGATCCTCTACATCTCCACCGCAGCTGCGAAGCCCCGCAGTGGGCCGAACACAGCACAGTGTCCTCCCTCACACTGCCTCAAGACGGAGGCATTGGTGACCCAAGACAGGCAAGAGGAGAGTCGCATACTCCACGTGGCAAGCTGCCACCACCCCACATTGCTCCAAGGACATGCAACACATGGCCGGACGCCACATGCATACTGCAAGCATGGAGCGCATCACTCAAAGTGACCAACCCTGCTAAGAATGCCTGAACGGAGGCAGAGGCAGACACCACGACCTGAAGAAGAAATACAGAAGTCAAGTGGCTGTACGCCACCCAGCACCAATGAAGAAGAGAGAAGAGCGACTGGCGGTCTCACCCGCATGGCCCAGAGACCATGAAAGTTGATAGGCCCATTGGCCTGTTTGGAAGAAGGTGCATGCTACTGCACTGGGAGGAAGAACCGAAAAGAAGAGTGACAATCCTGTCACCATGAAGAGCTGGACAAACACAGGTGCGCTAAGGAAAACAAGACGAGAAGCACGAGGACTCGTAGCACCACAAGCCAAGAGCACACCCAGAGACACTAGACAGCCACCAAGGCGGACCGACGTCCCTGGAGACAGCCCCATGGGAGAACCAAACGTAAGCCGCAGCAAGCGCGAACCACGTCTCTCCCCAACGCTTCCCAGTGCGACCGTCCATCCCCGAGTGTCGGCAGTTGAAGTCGGACGGCATCCCTGCTCCTGACCGCAGATGCCAGAGGTGAAAGAACAGCTTCAGCAAGGCAGAGACATGTAGCTGCGAAGTCCCTCCCGAAACCTCCTCTCCTAAAGATTGTAACCACCTGTCGTCCAGGCCCAATGGCAACTACATCATTATTGCCATGTGCATGACACCACACTCCGCAGGAAATGTCGAAGTGTGACCGGAGGGTCTACACTAAGAATCGGGCAACCAACCAAGTTCCGGAGGGGAAGTCGTGAGTGGCCAGGCTGGACGCTGAAGAGAACCCGAGCTGCTAAAGGAGCGCATCCCGACACACCAACAGCAAGTGGAGGGGGTGACAACCAGAGAATGAACTGGCGACCGCCCAGCGGGAGACCGAGTGTTAGAAATGGGATCTCTGGTTGGCTAAGGCTTGCGCCAAAGCCAGGCAGAGACCACCACTCTAGTCAGGGCGAGGGAGTTACACACCCAAGATAACCCCTGCTCACCCCCTTGGTAGCTTGGCACGAGCAGTCAGGCCTATCCCGGAGGCAATGTGTAAAGCGTTTGCGCAGCACACTCACGCAGCAGCAACACACTAGGCACACCACAAAAGGAACTCCACACAAGGTTATATCAAAAAATAGCCTTTGTATTGTCATAAACACATTAGATCATAATCACACAAGGTACACTGTGCCACCTGGCACTAGGCAGTATTTACAGGGGGTTATTTACACCTGGCCGGGCCAATCGGGCCACGGTCAGAATCTTCAGAAATGCACAAGTTAATTATACATAATGCACAACCAGTCACTAATGGCACAATAATGGCCTTAGCATTATCACATTAGGCATAAAACCTATTAGGCCCACCTCATCAGCATAAATCACATTACGCAATAGGCCTCACTAGCCCAGATCAAGTGCACACAGCACCTTACCAACTGACCCCAGGCCAACTGGCCTCTTCTCTGGGCTCAAATGCCCTATGTCCCACAGTGTCAGGGCTTTGTGCTGCCAGTGCAGCAGGAGTCAAGGGTGCGCAATTGTGCAAGCCTAAACGTGGCAGCTGCCCACTAATTGCTGGGCAGCTGTGAAACTGAGCATTGGCACCAGCGTGCCTCCTGAGCCCCTCTCTGGGACTCTCTAATCATATCACCACGTTGCAGCTGCCCTCTGTCTGGCGGGGCAGCTGTGGCCTCACCCTGGGCACCATAGTGCCTCTTGAGCCCCACTGGCCCTGGAAACAAATGTGGCACCCTTGGAGCGGCCCGCTGTTCCGCGGGGGCAGCTCTGGGAAAACAAATACCACTGCCCCTGGTGCCTCGCGAGCACCAACAAAACGAAAAATGGCCTCAGCCCCACTCACCGGGCTCTCTGGTGCCGCTCCTCTTCCAGCGCCGGCTCCACAACACGCGGGGCTCTCTCTGCTCATGAGAGCCCCGCCTCTACTTGGGCACAGGCGCCGAGGGTCCTCCTCACGTCGCCTCTTCCCGGCTCTGCAGGCAAGGCTCCCCCGGTCTTCTGACAGACGCGGGGTCGGACCACACGCGGAGCTCCCTCCGGTACACAGGGGCCCGCCTTCCTTGGTCAGACTTCCTTTGGCCACAGGAGCGCGGGGTAGGCTCCCGTCTGCTTCCTGCTTCTTCCTTTGGGCCCCGGAGCACGGGGTAGGCTCTTGTCTGCTTCCGGCTTCTTGCGGAGCGCCCCGCCCACAACCAGGCCGCCCTGCCTGGCTTCCGGGTCGCCGCGAGCAGCGCGGCGGCCCTCTGTGTTCTCGGTGGCGGCGGCCTCACGCAGCGGGGGGCACAGACCGGCGGGGTGGGCTCCCGATCCGGTTTTAAAAGTATAACTACGCGGGGTGGGCACACGCGAAACAGCACAAATACGGGGGAATCTCCACGCCGGGGATTCCCTTCTAAAATGATCGCAGCTCCGTGCTGCAACTAAAATTAGAAGCGCTGCTCCTACGCTGCAGAGAGCAAAGCGCTCTTCAAAAATGAAAGCCAAGCGCTCCCAAGGCGCTACAATCAAAGTCCGGGGAAAGCCCTTCAGGAGAAAAGGGGGCAAAGGCTGGGCCCAGGCAGGCCAGCTCACAGGGCCCTCCAGCCTGGAGGCAGTCCCTCGTGGCGGTTCCTCCTGGAGCCCGGCAGCAGCAGCAGGCCCCCCCCTAAGTCAGGAACAGCACAACAGAGCCTTTTCATGGGGTCACAGCCCCTTCTTTTATACACCTTTTCCTTTGTCTAAAGGTGCAGGGTTTAGGGAAAACCAGATGCAACTGGTTTGGGGGAGCTTTGGAGCACTTTGTTTTGCTCAGCTCCTCTCTCCTTTCACAGGACAGGCTAGGGACATCAGACGCACCACAGGGGTGGAGCCAGCATTGTGGAGGGAAGGCCCAGCCCTATCCAGGTCCCAGGTGCAACTCCTCCCTCCCATCTAGATGCAGATCTCCCTATTCACCACTGCGCTGACTCACCCTGCCCCTCCTGGAGCCACACACACCTCCCAGCCCCTGTCACTCACAAGCCAGACATGCAATTCACATCAGGCAGGCAGACACAGAGCACACATAAATGCCAACTTCTAAAAGTGGCATTTCTACACCAGTCACAATAAATCTGCGCACACCATTGCGCAGCATTTATTCTCACGAGTTCGCACATACTAAACTCGCCCCTGCACTCCTCTCACACCAGGAATTACCATGGACACACATATCCCCCATGCATTCCTATGGGAGGGCAGGACAATCTCACCACACGCACTCAGCGCGCACGCACTTTACACTGGGACCCAGTGCTAAAGTGCGCAGAGGCCTAAAACCACCAACACTACACAGAAAAAGGCTAGGAGACAGGCAAAAAGTTTAGGGGTGAACCTGCCAAAAGGGCCAAGTCCAACACAACCCCCTTCCAGCCAAAACGCAGGGCAGACCAATCACCACCGTGATGGGCTTCCCTGCTTGGGGCGATAGAACACGGACGCGGGCCCGCAACTGCAGGGACACCCTCCGGTTCTACGCCACGGTGAACCCATGTGGTTCCTTCTGAAAAAGCTGTCCGGAGCAACTGGGCTACCCCACTGGTACTCCCTAGCTGTCCGCGGCCAGGACCAGGCCCTAGGCCACCCAGATGCCACTGGTCCTTGCCCATTCACAGAGTGGGGGTAGTAACCCCTGGCACATAGTAGCCATTCTCCACTCTTCCCCTCATCAGGGCAGGTCTAGACTGCCACTGATCCTCCAGCCTAGGGTCTGCACCCTCAGGCGGACCAGAAGTCACGGGTGAGGCTCTCCTCCCCCTACCTCTCCTTCTAGGGTTCCGCCCTCTCCTCCTGGGAGAAGCACCCTCAGAACACAACTCTCCCACCAGTTCAGGACCTCTCTCCCACAACTGGTCTCCCAACCTAGGGTCTAACCCTTCAGGTTGCACCGGGGTCAGAGGCGAGGACTCCCTCCCTCTGCACCCCCTTCCAGAGTTCTGCACCCTCCCAACTGGAGCGGTACCCCTGGAAGATGAACCGGTCAGGACACTGATTACAGATGTCCTTTCCTCCAGATCAGGCGGATCCTGAACCTGGCCTCCCAACCTTGGGGCTGAACCCCACGGCTGAGCATTTGCCTGGCACACCAGGACTTCCGGGGCGCACACAGCAGCCCCCGAGGGTAACACATGACTCATGTGTTGCGTGACAGTCTGCGTGGCGCAGACCTCCCGACCCCTGTCCATCTGACAGTGCGCAGAGATCCCCCACGACAGAAGTGGTGTCACCATGGTCACTTCTAGGAGACTCAGCCCTTCTGGCTGGCCCCTGACCCACTGGTTCTTCCACTGGGGAACACATCCCCCTCTCACCCCTCAATCCGGACTTCTGTACCCTCCCAACTGGAGCGGCACTGCCAGACACCAGAACCACTGGAGCTCTATTTACAGACGCTCCAGGTCCTCCAGACACTAGGAGATCCTCCTCAAATGGACTAACAGGACAGCTTAGGCTCCCAACCTGGTGTTCCCTGAAGAAACCATCCAGGTTCTGAGAATGGGTTTCGGGCACCTGGGGACACTCAGTCCCACTCTCACTCCTACTCCACTGAGACAGGACGTGAGCCCCTACACCCCTCCCACTACACTGGGACCTAGCTGGGCTACACTGAACCTCTTCCCCAATACAGGACTGGAAGATACCTGAACCATTACTTTCGGAATCACTCCCCAATGCCTCATCAGAACCTTGGGCCTCCACCCAGAGGTCTGCCTCTTGTGTAAACTCCCATAGATCAGAAAACCCACCCTCCAACAGGTGTTGGCGCAACCCCGGCAAACAACAACTGAGCAGGTGCTCTCTGATAACCAGATCGAACAGTCCTTCAAAATCCTGTTCCGTGTTAACCGTTACCCAATCAGCCAGTGCATCATTACATTCATCTGAAAAATCCGCCCAAGACTGGTGAGACAGTTTCCTACTGCCCCTGAACTTCAACCTGTACTCCTCTTCTCGGGAACAAGGTACCATACTTTGGGAACTGGGAATGGGACTTCCTGCACTGGACTCCATATTGCTGCCACCACTGGATCCCACCCTCACTGGTGAATCCAGACAACTAAAACTACACTCAGAGGACGTACCAAGAGCTAATTTCTCCTTGGTGAAGGCCCTCTCAGCCTCCGCCATCCTCTCCTGTGCTAGGACCCTCTCGGTCTCTAGCTTTTTCTCCTCCACACTCAGCTGCGCTATCTCCTTGGTATGCTCTAACCTGAGCTTCTCCCAAGCCAGTTGATGCTCCCTTTCTTCCCTCCTATCCACCCACTCCTCTGGGGACAGGGAAAGGGATGGGGCACTGCCCCCGACACTGGACCCAGCAAGGGACTCCCTATCCATGGGGTCCTCACTATCTACTGGCGTCCCGGTCCTGTCACTTTCTTCCTCCTCTTCAGACTCCTCAGGGCCCCCTCAGACCCACCACCCTCTTGGCGTGCGGCCAGGGCCCTCTTCTCCTCATTGCGCTCACAGTCCCATTCATCCTTTTGCCATTGGATCAGGTTGTCCCTCAGTTTTGACTGGGTGTCTGACCCACTCACTGCTATGTCTCTCTCCTTACAGAAGTCCACCAACTCCCACATGCTGTATCTAAACAGACCACAAAAATTAAAAGCAGACTCCATTTTGGCAGGACGCTCAGGGACACGTGCAACACAGGAGACCTCGGTGTCTGAGCTGAAGCAAGAGTATACAATTTACCAATGACACTTTTAGGAGAAGAATTAAATAACTAAAACTCAGAAACAATAATCCCCACACACGTGATTATCTAAATGTAGAGTTTGTAGTGCAACCAGTTGTCGCTGTGGTACTGCGCAAACGCAAGTCCTATCCTCACCGCTGACAACCAATGTTAGAAATGGGATCTCTGGTTGGCTAAGGCTTGCGCCAAAGCCAGGCAGAGACCACCACTCTAGTCAGGGCGAGGGAGTTACACACCCAAGATAACCCCTGCTCACCCCCTTGGTAGCTTGGCACGAGCAGTCAGGCCTATCCCGGAGGCAATGTGTAAAGCGTTTGCGCAGCACACTCACGCAGCAGCAACACACTAGGCACACCACAAAAGGAACTCCACACAAGGTTATATCAAAAAATAGCCTTTGTATTGTCATAAACACATTAGATCATAATCACACAAGGTACACTGTACCACCTGGCACTAGGCAGTATTTACAGGGGGTTATTTACACCTGGCCGGGCCAATCGGGCCACGGTCAGAATCTTCAGAAATGCACAAGTTAATTATACATAATGCACAACCAGTCACTACTGGCACAATAATGACCTTAGCATTATCACATTAGGCATAAAACCTATTAGGCCCACCTCATCAGCATAAATCACATTACGCAATAGGCCTCACTAGCCCAGATCCAGTGCACACAGCACCTTACCAACTGACCCCAGGCCAACTGGCCTCTTCTCTGGGCTCAAATGCCCTATGTCCCACAGTGTCAGGGCTTTGTGCTGCCAGTGCAGCAGGAGTCAAGGGTGCGCAATTGCGCAAGCCTAAACGTGGCAGCTGCCCACTAATTGCTAGGCAGCTGTGAAACTGAGCATTGGCACCAGCGTGCCTCCTGAGCCCCTCTCTGGGACTCTCTAATCATATCACCACGTTGCAGCTGCCCTCTGTCTGGCGGGGCAGCTGTGGCCTCACCCTGGGCACCGTAGTGCCTCTTGAGCCCCACTGGCCCTGGAAGCAAATGTGGCACCCTTGGAGCGGCCCGCTGTTCCGCGGGGCAGCTCTGGGAAAACAAATACCACTGCCCCTGGTGTCTCGCGAGCACCAACAAGACGAAAAACGGCCTCAGCCCCACTCACCGGGCTCTCTGGTGCCGCTCCTCTTCCAGCGCCGGCTCCACAACACGCGGGGCTCTCTCTGCTCATGAGAGCCCCGCCTCTACTTGGGCACAGGCGCCGAGGGTCCTCCTCACGTCGCCTCTTCCTGGCTCTGCAGGCAAGGCTCCCCCGGTCTTCTGACAGACGCGGGGTCGGACCACACGCGGGGCTCCCTCCGGTACACGGGGGCCCCGCCTTCCTTGGTCAGACTTCCTTTGGCCACAGGAGCGCGGGGTAGGCTTCCGTCTGCTTCCTGCTTCTTCCTTTGGGCCCCGGAGCGCGGGGTAGGCTCCCGTCTGCTTCCGGCTTCTTGCGGAGCGCCCCGCCCACAACCAGGCCGCCCTGCCTGGCTTCCGGGTCGCCGCGGGCAGCACGGCGGCCCTCTGTGTTCTCGGTGGCAGCGGCCTCACGCAGGGGGGGGCACAGACCGGCGGGGTGGGCTCCCGATCCGGTTTTAAAAGTATAACTACGCGGGGTGGGCACCCGCGAAACAGCACAAATACGGGGGAATCTCCACGCCGGGGATTCCCTTCTAAAATGATCGCAGCTCCGTGCTGCAACTAAAATTAGGAGCGCTGCTCCTACGCTGCAGAGAGCAAAGCGCTCTTCAAAAATGAAAGCCAAGCGCTCCCAAGGCGCTACAATCAAAGTCCGGGGAAAGCCCTTCAGGAGAAAAGGGGGCAAAGGCTGGGCCCAGGCAGGCCAGCACACAGGGCCCTCCAGCCTGGAGGCAGTCCCTCGTGGCGGTTCCTCCTGGAGCCCGGCAGCAGCAGAAGGCCCCCCCCTAAGTCAGGAACAGCACAACAGAGCCTTTTCATGGGGTCACAGCCCCTTCTTTTATACACCTTTTCCTTTGTCTAAAGGTGCAGGGTTTAGGGAAAACCAGATGCAACTGGTTTGGGGGAGCTTTGGAGCACTTTGTTTTGCTCAGCTCCTCTCTCCTTTCACAGGACAGGCTAGGGACATCAGACGCACCACAGGGGGTGGAGCCAGCATTGTGGAGGGAAGGCCCAGCCCTATCCAGGTCCCAGGTGCAACTCCTCCCTCCCATCTAGATGCAGATCTCCCTATTCACCACTGCGCTGACTCACCCTGCCCCTCCTGGAGCCACACACACCTCCCAGCCCCTGTCACTCACAAGCCAGACATGCAATTCACATCAGGCAGGCAGACACAGAGCACACATAAATGCCAACTTCTAAAAGTGGCATTTCTACACCAGTCACAATAAATCTGCGCACACCATTGCGCAGCATTTATTCTCACGAGTTCGCACATACTAAACTCGCCCCTGCACTCCTCTCACACCAGGAATTACCATGGACACACATATCCCCCATGCATTCCTATGGGAGGGCAGGACAATCTCACCACACGCACTCAGCGCACACGCACTTTACACTGGGACCCAGTGCTAAAGTGCGCAGAGGCCTAAAACCACCAACACTACACAGAAAAAAGGCTAGGAGACAGGCAAAAAGTTTAGGGGTGAACCTGCCAAAAGGGCCAAGTCCAACACCGAGAGTAAGCCGCAAGCCTGCGCGAACAGTCTCATGCCTCACCTTTCTTCGCGTGTCCATCACGCCACTGTCACCAACGTCCTAGTAGCCCAAGAAGTCCAAGTGCACGGATGTAACTGCCTCCCCAAAGGAAATGGAGGCACCTGGCCACCCCCGCTCCAGGTGATCGACTGAAGACTGAAGGCCTGCAACCATCAAGGCAAGTCATCACCAACCGTTGTCCAGATTCACCACACGGCTGGCAATGCCATCACGCCAGTCCTCATCAAATGCGTCAAACATTACTATCTCGAGTACCAATGGACTGAAGTCCTACACCGTTGCCAAACCAGCCGACAAGAAGACCCAGCGACTACCTGCTAACCTGGCTTACACCTGAACTGCGGCAGAGAGAGCATGTCTTGACCAAGACTCATCCACCCCTGAGGTTTGTGCGAGCAACTGGGTACTGGCTCCTCGGTGTCTTGCAGCTGCCCCACGTCGGCACACACACAGCCCCAGCGCAGCTCACCAGCAGTCCCGTGGCAAACCCGACAAAGGGCCTTCCCAGGCGGGAGGGTTGCACGAGACATTGCCCCACCAACAGGTTACCGGATACAGCAAAATAGTCTAACAGAGACTTCAGTTGATCCAGCAACACTTTCGTGAACTTTCCCCATGGGCTCCAACAATGCTCTTGATGCACCCTGTTTAATGAACTGTTAGTACCCACCACATACCATCCTCTCCATCAGCGAAGGGGAGACACCTCAGACCAAAAGACATGGGTCCACTGGCATGGTGCGAGAGTGCAGCTGACGTCTCCAAGCCAGCGTTCGTGTCCCAAACCACTCAGGTTAAATTATGAGTGCCAGCCGAGATCGTCCTGCTGCAGTCAGAGTCACCAGCCCCTGTCTGCTGTCTTCCTGCTGCTGGACACGAGAAGTTGTTGGACCCTGTGGGGTATTGTTAAGTGTTGTTTACCCCTACAGGTTGGACTAGTGATTGTTTTGTTTTCATTAAAATTTGGGAGGAATGTTGTGTCCTGCTGGACACGTTCTAGTGTCTCAGCAGACACTGAGTTTGTTAACCACTCCCTTGGGGGAGTGGACACACATGCACCCCACACCCATCCATCACAGGCGTCACGAGTGACGTGAGCCTGTTAATAAAAGGGCCCGGGTGCACGTGCTCGTGGCCAGTTATAGTACCCAACTACCCAGTGTGTGTGTCCGTCCTTCTAGTCATGTGGGCCTAGGGCCCGACACAACACTGCACACACTCACCTTCTGCGTCTCGCGGCAATTTAGCCAGTGAAAAATCGCAGATCAATGTGCAAAGGTGTGTTTCCCTGAGAAGTCCCTTGCCGTTTTTTTTTTCAGGACAGATGACACCTCGTTGAAAAGGAAGGTTTAGCTGATTACATTCAATCACTGGAGAGGGCTGACCTACAAAGAAGACAGTTAGTGCCCGCCCATACAACAACTCCCCTTCCTGGTGGACCTGCCAGCTGTGATCACCCTTTTAGACAGCTCTTTAGTCGAGATGGTCAGGAGTGATTTTGTTTAATAGGTGATGTGCACCTTAATGATGTGTTTCTCTCAGCTCAATTTTAGTTCATGGAACAAAGTGGGCTGCTTGCGCAACACAGGAATATTGCCCATTGTGGTGGACATTTCACAATCATGGACTTGGGCTGAATATTCGTGACAAGATTGACTAGGTAACAAAGGAGTATAAATACATTTTAAAAAACCAAAGAAGTCGAGGGACGTAGAAGGAGAGGAGCTTCATGGCTTGGGCGCTGTGCTGGTTGCTGTTTGTGTTGTTAATCCCGCCACTTCAGTGTGTTTTGTCAAAGCCGACATGTTATTTGATGTTTTTATCTGTTTATTCTGTATTTGTTATTGCTGAAGAGTCATTGCGCTCCTTCTATAATATAAAAAAACGTGCACTGCAAAATATTTCTGTACAATAACCGTATGGAGTGCAGGCTCTTTCAAAGTGACACAATTTACATACATTTGGGTAAGTCACAATCGTGTCTTTCTTTAAACACTGTGGCCCTCATTTACAATATTTTGGCATAGGGCAGCGCAGCAAGACTTCCTACAGTGCTGCCCTACGTCACACAAAAAGGGCAGGAATGCACCGTATCTCTGAGATACGGCTCATTCCTGTCCTCTTTCACTGAGCTGGTGCACAAATGGCTGCCATGCACCAGCGCAGGCACCCCTGCACCATGGTACAAGGGTGTCAGCGTTAAAATCAGGTTGTTTTTGTGGTGGAAGGGACACCTTCCCACCCAAAAACAAACCTTACGCCACCCCTGGGGAGGCGCAAGCTTTTGACACATTCCCAGGTTTACAGCATGTTGTAAATCTGGGAATATGTCAAATGCCATGGGTGTTACGTGGGAACACCCACCATCAGGGCTGGACTGGGAAGGCAAAGCAGCCCTGGCAATTTTGACGGGCCAACCCCCCCCTCCGGGACAGAGGGGGGAAAGTGTGAAGCATTGCTGCTTTTGTTGCTACAGGTGGCCGATATTGCAGCACTGCAGTAACAAAACCGGCCCCCACCAGTGCAAAATCAGCCCCCACCCTTCCAGTCTCCCGGGGAAACGCCCGATGCCCGCTATGGCCAGTCTGGCCCTGCCCTCAGTAAAGCCCATGGCACACACCCCCCCATCGCAGTGTGAGGCAACACAGAGACTTGTGCTGCATTGCCTCACACCATATCTACGAGGCCATGAAAAGCCTTGCACGGTGGCTTTACGTGGCCTCGTAGATATCGGTAAGCCCACTGCACCACCAGAACATCAGAGAAAGAGACGTCCTGGCTGTGCACTGGGCTTGTAAATAAGCCCCTGTGAACTTTAGGTCCCTAAGTTGAGCCAAGACACATGTATTGACAACAAAAGCTACCTCTGTTGCAAAAATGATCAGACAAAAACAGTGCAATTTAGTATCAATAAATTTTGATGCACTCTAAGCTGTTCATGGTGCTTCCACCCCAATGGATTTTTTGCATAGGGAAATTCGGGGTCACTCAAATAGCAGAAAGTAGAAATCAGAAACTCAGTGGCATGTTTCAGTTAGATGATCAGTGATACAACTCACAGTAGTGAATGATATGTGGCATATCCGTGGTGCATTTAGATACAATACATATTTAGGTAGCAATAGCCTACATTGTCGGAATGGCAGAGTGAAACATTAACTAGCAGAGAAAACATCCCCTCCCTCACCACCACCATGTATGGGAGAGTGTGACTTCGGACAAAGGAAGCACAATTCATATGCAGAAATCAAATAACTTTAACATTATCAGATTTCAAGGGCATCATCTCAATTTAATATTTAGAAACGGACGCAATCAGCAGCATTTTCTTGCTGCATACCATTCTTCTCCTCCATCACCTCATGGGTAACTCAGGCTTCTTTCGACCATGTGTTGGTCATTTGTGCAGGAATATTTTATGTGTGTACCTGTTGGTGCTGACTGTATCTGTGCATGCTGCCTTCTGACTAAGCTATGGAAGTTTACTAGATCACATCCCCAAACGGGTTTGCGCTTAGTAACTGTATCCTGTGGAATGAGCCCTTGAGAAACCTTGGGACCCTCCTTGCCCACGTCTGAAAGGTCTCATACGGAGTGGAGAAGCATAAGATGTTGACTACAGCCTGGGTGATCTACATTGTTCATTTCCTTGGATGGCAGCTTATTGATCAATGTTCCGTAACTGGTATATATGCCAGGTTAAGTGGGATTTTGCTGAATCCCTTTTCAGCACGCCCTTATTGTCAGAAAAGGGACCACTCATTGGAATTTCCAGGACTTCTGCAGAAGTTAAGATCTTCCACCACTAAGACGACTGATACCAGTGACTGACTGTGGGGGAAAAGGGGGGTTGGGGGGAGGGAGGGAGAGAGAGAGAGAGAGAGAGAGAGCGAGAGAGATGGTTCTGGTGTACCTGGAGCTCATGTGGACTGAATGCCGGTTGTTGGTTGATCCCTTTGAGCAGGACCCTTCAAGTTCTAGTGGTAAGGCACACTCTATCTGCCAGGAAAGATAGTCTGTAGCAAAGGAACAAAATCACTTCAGGCAACCATACATTAATTCTTTATAATTAGCTTGAGCATGCTTTTCTTTCCCCCTTCAGTTATTTGTAGCTTACATTTACAATCAATAAATCTACTTACGGAGACCACCATCGAGTTTAACCATCCGCTCTCTGTAAGGTAATATTAGACTTAGGCAAAAAATTGCTGTTATTTCAAAATATGGTTTTTTAGAGAATTTTTTGAGTGCGAGTCCTTGAGAAAATATCAAACAAAATTTACTTAAGAAATCTGAGTTCACTTGGGGGTCCTTTTTTTCTTTTTCTTTTACTAAAGCATCTTCATTTAAAATCAAACTAGAAGGGTCTCCATCAAGAAAGGCGAAACTAAAATGAGAGGCGCCCAGCTAATGCACTAACCTAAGGTCTGTGTAATGGGCCGAAGTAGGTGGAGTTATGAGCGGCATTGAGAGAATATGGCTGTAGTGAAGGCGAGAGAGGCACAGGAGCCCCGATTGAAGGACCAGGTTGCAGTGTTCAAGGTAGTAAAAAGTCTTCTCAAATGATGGTATTCCAAGAGAGGTTGCAACCCCTCAATTTCCAGGCAACAGTGTGTGGGTTACTCTTGTCGCAGGCGGTGGGACTCGGGCCCCACAGGAGGTGCTGATGGAAGACTCAGCTCTCTCTTCAGTTGGATCGATGAAGTCAAGTGGGCAGCCACACTTTGAACATGGTATTTATATACCGTCATGCACATTGAGTGTGCTGCCTGCCAATCAGAAGACAGTCTCTGGCAAGAAACAGTGGCAGGAAACAGAGGCCAATATTTAGTCAGCAGTCGTTGTGCAACAAAAACAAAACACCAACCACTCAGGCAGGACACGAGCAGCAGGGAACAGAGGTCTTTAATTGCTCAGCAGTGCATATTTAGTCAGCAACTGCAGTGGAAACAAAATACCATACACTCTGGCAGAAAAAGAGGCTAGCAGGAAACTGGGGTCTTTAATTGCTTAGCTGTGTATAATTAGTTAGCAGTCATTTTACAAGCAAAAATTCTATACATCCCAGCAGGAAACAAAGACAGCAGGAAACGGAGGCCTCATGCTCAGCAGTGCATGTTGCTTCAACAAAAATACCAGGCACTTGTACTGCATTAAAACGACTTGATTATTGTGCACTCACACACTAAAGTGCAAGCATTCCTTTTAAATTAAACACTCAGCAGAGCATGTAAAATAAGTACATGGCAGAGTAGATGGCACCTGCCTAATTAGAAAAGGCAGATGCCACAGGCACAGGCAGACCAGGGTATGACTCCTATGCTTCTCATGGAAATCCCCCTTCTGAATGAG
This sequence comes from Calotriton arnoldi, assembly GCA_963921515.1. Taxonomy (NCBI): domain Eukaryota; kingdom Metazoa; phylum Chordata; class Amphibia; order Caudata; family Salamandridae; genus Calotriton; species Calotriton arnoldi. Next base: position 370,735 of record CAWUFW010007077.1, on the reverse strand, counting down.
GGACGTTTGGAACTGTACCTGCTTATTAAGTATCAAAGAAGCAGCTTTGCTCCCCCTTCTGTTAATCGAGGTTTGGGGCCCTCCACTGCAAACAATTCGGAGTGACATTGGCGCAAGGTCTTTTCTTCTATAAAACATGGTCTGAGGTGAGGAACAATGGATATACTAGGTTGCAACTTCCCAGATGTAAGAAACTGGAGTGTTATTTGAGGAAAGTGAGAACCCACCTCAAATAAAAATAACAATCCTTGTCAGGATGAACACTTGTGTAACTAAATAAACCTGTGATTAACCCTATGGTAGCTTGGCACAAAGCAGTCAGGCTTAACTTAGTGGCAATATGCAAAGTATTTTCGCAGCACTCAATAGTAATACAGTGAAAGCAAAACCCAAGTAAATGGCAAATCAATATGCGAAAAATATAGACTATTTTAATAAATAAAACAACACCAAAATTAGAAAAATACAATAAGTAGAAGCGGAGATATGTATTTTTAAATTTTGAATTAAAAATAATGTCAAAAAGCACAAAGCGCCAACTGCGGTTATCTGGTCATGAGGGACCGGTTCAAAGACAAAAGTTAAAGCAGACCACAATGGATCATAGGTTACATACAGGTACCAGGTTCTTTCAAGTAGAAAGTTTACCTTCTGACTTCGAAAGTTTTATAGAGGAAACATTGTCATCAATGAGTCATCTTCGTGGCATGCTGCTAGCTGGATCTGAAGGTGTGTTCAATTCAATGATGGCAGGTTACTGAAGAGTGGGGTCCCGGCATGGTCACAAAGGTGTCAAAGCTCCTACTGGGCGAAGTCGAACATATGCTGCTCGGTGGATGAAGCCCTCTACGCTTAGACTCAGAAACGTTTCTGGAAGTCAGATTTCCTTCAGCAGGGAAACCAGCAAGCTGAGACTGACCAGTGATTCAACAGCTGCGGCTTCAGTTCTACAAGCAGAAAGTTGGCAAAAATTTTCTAAGTCCCACTTCTTGCAGTTCTGGGGAGGGGGGAGTACAGTCTAACACCAGACCAGGGCCCAGGACCTGGGGGCATCACTTAGGGGTTAGAACACACTCCAAAAGAGTCCAGCAGCAGGATCCACGGAGGGTCTAGCTGGCACTGGTCAGCTGGGCAGTTGCAGGGAAAGGGCCTCCTGAGTTTGTTGTGTCTCTGTAGCTCAAACAGGAGGTCAGCAAATTGACCTTTGGGGGTCTCTTGTGGGGCCTTGGGGTCAAGGCAAGCAGGTTGAGTCTTCCTTCAGGTTCTTCAGACAGCAGAGAAGTCCTTCTTTTGATTCTTCACAGGTCCAGAAGTGTTCTGAGGAGAGGTCTGTGGGGTCCACTTGTATGTCTAGTGCTAGCCTTGGGTGGAGGGCAAGCCGTTGTTCACCCCCTAAACCAGCAGGGCTTTCCCAGGATGCGGGTAGCGAGGACACAGCGACAACCCCAGTGTCCAACTGGGATCAGGAGCCGCAAGCAGAAAGAACGCTGCGCCACATTGACTCGAGCGGCGGTCTGATGTCGGCCCAGGCTGGGCTCGGATGAGCGAAAAGACGTGTAGTCAATTATGAGGTGAGCAGCAGGGGAGAGAGAGCAGTCTGCAAGTGCAGCGGGTGGCCCGCGCGCCCGCAAGTCGGGCGCAGTGGCCGGACCGAGGCGCAACTCGGCGCCGGCTGGTGATGGACACCAGAAGCAACTGGGGCCCTTGGAGGCGGCAAAGCGCAGTTGTAAGGATAGCACCACTAAAAAATGTGAGCTGCGAGACAGATAAATGAATGCAGCGGTAAGCGCCAACCAGTGGGACAAATAGGAAGGAGGTGGCGCTGAACAATAAACAGCCAGGTCTGGGCAGCGCGGCATTTGCACCCTCGAGCAGCAGGAGGCCAGAGATACCACCTGCCAGACTAGAGCAGTGCGGGGTGTCGAGGCTTGATCAGGAGAAAGCGACTCATCGGTAAAGACATACAGAAGGCACCATGCGCAGGTGAAGGTGGGGGGCCCAGAGCACAGCATACAGAGCAGCACATAGACCCTTTTTCAGTCATGCATAAGCGGCCCCTGACTGGAGATAATCGAACCCAGCCACATACAGGGTGACAAGGCGCCTGTATCACTGGTTAACAGAGGAGCAAAGGCACAGCTAACCACAACACACATTTGCAGCACATCAGAACTGGGCGGTAGAAGAGGTCATGACTGGTAAGGCACGGCTGCAGCCAAGACCCTTGCACTGTCAGGACCCAGAAAGCCAAAGCCTGAACGCAGTACAAGGCACACTTGTGATAGCATGGGGAAAACGGAGAAAGAGCAATCGAGGCTCACATTTGAGACTAAGCGGCCCATCAGGACACACCAACATGCCCTATCGGACTCTGAACAGGCTCCCCCTCCTCCGGAAACTACGGCACTGGAGACAACGCTCCTAGCAAAGCCTGCAATCGATTCACACAGGAAGATTGATGTCTTAAACATGCACATGGATCATATGGCGACCAAACTGGACAAGCAAGGGGCTAGAATAGGAGAAGCAGAACAGTGCCTATCGACAGCAGAGGATGGGCTGCACGAAGTGTCCACGAAATGCCTCAACATGGAAAAAGTTCTGGCGGTAAGGCAGGCCAAAAATGAAGATTTGGAGGCGCGCTCACGCCGGAACGACTTGCGCATTACTGGAATTTCCAAATCGACCAACACTGGCAAGATGGAGCAATATGTTGAGACTATGCTGCGAGAAATCTTCGGAACCGAATAACTGTCCAGTGTCTTGATTGTAGAAAGAGCACACAGAAAATTAATAGCTCGTCCTCCCCCGGGCGCACCACCGCGGCCCATAGTGGCCAAGCTGTTAAATTATAGAGACCGTGATACAGTTCTGAGACTAGCAAGAGAGAAGCAGTCAGTACAATATCAAGGCTATAATGTCGCCTTCTTTCCTGATTTCACCGCAGCAGTCCAAGCAGCATGCAAAAAATACATGGCAGTGAAGAGGAAGCTGCAGGAAGAGAAGATACCATACGCGATGTTGTATCCGGCATGGCTACGTATAGATCTAGGGGACACGCAGAAGGTTTTCACGACCCCCAAAGCGGCAATGGATTATATAAAGTCGCACGTTGGAAATCGAAGTGCACGGAAAGGAGCTGAGACTGCGGAAGGCGCAAGCGGCAAGTAGCAGCCACTACCCGCTGTGCTGCATCCTGGAGGAAATCGAGGGGGGAGCATCAAGAGGTCGTGAGCCCTGGTGGGGCAGGATCACCATCAAAAACTGTACAGGGGTGGACTGGCAAAGACTAAAATCTGAAATTCATCAGGGAGAGACAGTACTCGTTAGATAGAGACAGGCTGTATCCTTTTCTGCTGGTTTGACTCTACAAAGGGGAAAAGTTGAAGAGGCACATTAGGGGCCTCGTGGATGTGAATTGGTACATCGGGAAGGTTGAACACTGTAACTCGGCCACCTCCGCCCACCGGGAGGGAGACAACCCTCTAGCGGCCCTCAGAGGGTTTACCCCAAATGTTTAAAAATAAATGTTGGGTGGTTAAGGTTATGCGGGATGGCTTTAGCATAATTGGGATGCTGAAGTGGGTGGGGAGTGGGGGGAGGGTTCATAGTTGTTATATCCAGGTGCAGTGTGTCATGCTGAGTGTCCAACGCAAAACCCTTTGCCCATCGGCCTACGCACCTTCCCAACGAGCACTAACACCAAATATAGTATAGAGACACGCCACCTGGGCCAGTTCCGATTCTTGACCTGGAACGTGCGAGGCCTGAATAATCCAAATAAAACTAGGAAAGTGTTTGCATATCTAGACCGCAACAAAATACAAATAGCACTACTACAGGAAACGCACATAGCACAGTCCACGGAACTCAAAATCGGGGCCCGATAGGCCGCAAAAAAGGTTGCCTCATCCTACTCCTCTTACTCCAGGGGTGTGCTGCTACTAATAAAAAAGGGCACCCCCTTCACGCTGACGCACTCTGAAGCAGATGACCATGGGAGGTATGTCATAGTGCAGGGGTGTCTTGGACGCACTAGAGTGACAATAGTCAATACATATGGCCCGAATGTAGACGAGCCTGAATTCTACGCTAACATCTGGACACCACTAAATGTATTGCACTTGGAGGCGCTGCTGTGGGGGGAGATCTAAACTTGTATTTGGACCCTGAGCTGGATAGGGTGACCACCACAGACTGGCAGGGGAAGCGTGCAGCCCGGGTGATGAGGGACAACATGGCAGTAGCCGGGGTGGTGGAGGCATGGAGAGCACGCAACCCGAACACTAAGCAAGAGACATACATGTCTGCAGTGCATAACACGTGGTCGCACCTGGATTATTGGTTAGTATCGCGCGAAGTTAGCACATGGACGATACAGATAGCTCATATGCCTAGAACTTTATCAGACCATGCCCCGGTTCTGCTAGAGCTCCGAATTCCTACATACAGGCGACCGCCCTTCCAGTGGGGGCTGCAGCCCACATCCTTGTTGGATCCGGTGTTTAAAGACAGTATAGGGAATGCCATCACACGTTATTTCCAAGAAAATGAGGGGTCTGTGGCGGAGGCAGGGACATTATGGGAGGCATTAAAGGTTACTATATGGAAAGAGTGCATGGGAGTGCAGGCAGCGGTGCTGCATTCGCTGCGTACATGTCTGGGGACCATAGAAAGTGAGCTGAAAAAGCTGGAACTGCGATATGTACGGAATCCAGACCGCAAGATATTGGCTGAAATGAGGGTACATCACACTGAGTATGCGGACACGGCTGAACAGGAGGTACTGCACATGTCCAGGAGATGGAAAGCACGATCGTACGGGGAGGGTGGGAGACCAGGGCGCGCACTAGCTGCTAAACTTGCTACAGCGAGATCACAAACATATATCACTAAAATAACCACAATAAATGGGGATGCGTGCTATGATACCGGAGCCATTCTGTCTCAGTTTGTAGATTTTTATAGACAGCTTTATGAGCCTCGTGAGGCAAGCGAGGGATGGAAGATACAAATGAATATCTAGAGGACATAGCATTAGCATGGCCCTCGCGCGGGCAGAGAGAGTTCCTGGTACAGCCAATCACCAAAGAGGAGGTGATAGAGGCTATACAGTCCCTGCCAAATGGGAAGGCGTCCGGTGGGGACGGCTTGCCCAGTGAATTTTATAAAGCATATGCAAGCGTATTGGTGCCATACTTGCATGCCATGTATGTGGAAGCATATGAAAAGCAGGTACTACCACCGACATTACGCGAAGCACTCATAATCACGCTGTTAAAGCCGGACAAGGCACCAGAAAAGTGTGACTCATACAGACCATTATCCTTAATAAGTTTAGACACGAAAATACTGGCGAAGATAATAGTTGCACATCTGCAACCGCTCCTGCCAAACCTGGTTCTACCGGATCAGTCGGGCTTCGTGCTCATGCGCTCAACGATGTACAACTTGCGAACACTTTTTGCTATCCTACATCAGTTAGACCCGATGCTTAAGGCAGTGGTGGTGTTACTTGAGGCTGCCAAAGCCTTTGATTCCATACAATGGGGCTATATGTTTACAGTGCTCCAGCGCATGGGGATGCTGCTGGCGTTTTTGCAGTGGATTCGCCTGCTCTATACCAATCCAGTGGCAAGAATACGGGTTAATGGCAAGACCTCAGGCCAGTTTGAAATCTTTAAGGGGACCAGACAGGGCTGCCCCCTTTCGCCCATGTTATTCACGCTCGCACTGGAACCGTTGGCATGTGTTATAAGACAAAAACATGCGGACGCTGCCCTGCGGTTCCGTCAACGCCCTTTAGCCATATCCTTGTATGCAGATGATATGGTCCTATATGTGCAGGATCCAGAGACGCATCTGGCATCACTGATACGTGAATATGTATGGTATGAGAGGTTAGCTGGGTTGAGCATCAACTGGAGCAAATTGGTGGTGTTCCCCCTCACACAGATCACAGAACAGCCCACACTAGAGTATCCCCTGGAATGGTGCCTGGAGCCAGTCAAATATCCTGGGGTGTGGGTGCATAGGGACCCAGAGTTGCTGATAAGACAGAACTACGGGCGTGAGATCGTAAAGCTGGAAGAACAAGTGAATCGATGGAAACGGATGCCGCTATCACTAGCCGACAGAATAGCGCTCATGAAAATGGTAATAGTACCCCAGTTCCTGTACTTATTTGTCAATATCCCCATAGCACTGAAGTCCAAAGTCTTTAAGTCCCTAAGAACAAATATGATACGCCTGGCAGTGGCGGGTAAACAATCTACGTGCAGATGGGCCATCTTGACTAAGCCATATGAGCAGGACAGGCTAGGCGCCACGGATATGTATCTGTATTATCTCTGCACGCAGGCGCAGTTTGCGCACCACTGGTACTGCCCCACGAAGTACCTTCCTCACCTGGCGGTAGAAAGTGAAGATGCATACGCGACGCCCCTCACGGCAATAATATTGCATGAACGTCCAGAGATAACTAGGCTGGAAATAAAAACTATACGCAGCACATCGAGGGCCTGGCGCGCACTATGTGTCACAGCGAGGAAGACTCCTTTGTACGCAGCAGCGCTACAGCTGAGATCCCACCCTGACATATCCGTAGCACAAGAACCAAATCACTGGAAATATTAGGCAGGGCAGGGTTAACCACAGTAGGGGACCTCTACAAAGAAGAGACGTTCTTGAGACTAGACGAATTCAGCACAGCACAGCCCCAGACACCACTGGAAGTGTTTACATACATTAGAGTCCGAGCCACGGCGCGCTCACTATACCCGCAGTTCCCAGCTGAACCAGACACGTTGGAGGCGCTACAGGTGATGCTGGCTAGTAGCTTAAACAAACACTTAGTGACACGCCTATTCAACGCCTCTCAAAGAGAGACCAAGGATAGCGCAGGGGCCGCCTTTGAAAGGTGGAATGCAGCGCTTGACCAGCCCATATCCCAGGAGAATTGGGAGACATGCTGCAGGCTCACAGGGAAACTCCCAGCAAACTGCGACCTCTGAATCATTCATTTTAAATACCTATAGCAGCTCTGTTACACGCCACTGAAACTATACAAAATCGGATTGCGGGCAGATGCTAGATGTGACAGATGTAGTGCACTGGATGCGAGCTTCGCACACCTGGCATGGTCCTGCGCACCAATATATAGGTTTTGGACACAAGTAATGCAGATGGTGTCAGAAACGGTGGGGGAACAAGTGGAATGCACTCTGCAGTTATGTCTGCTGGGGCTGGTCGACAATGTACAGCCAGGAAATCTGAAATTGGTCAGCATTATTACCTTGCTGGCAAAGAGGCAAGTGGCTATGCATTGGGGAGAGGGGCAGCCCCAAAGGCGGAACAATGGCTGAAAGATGTTGTGCATTGTAGGGATCAGCTAACTATCTATGCAGAAGAGCTGCTGATAGCATCCAGGCCCAAAGATATATGGGGCCCTGTCGCAGCCTACTTGTTAACAGTCGATGGTGACGGCTCACAGTTAGGACAAGTATAAATATGCACCAGACTGGAGGGGAGAGGGAACTGATAAAGGGCAATGGGGGAGGTAGCGAGAGGGATGGGATAAGAGGAAATCAATCTGCTGAGGAATGTATGATGTAAATTATGCACCTGCACTTTCTTGAGTTGTGTCTGTAATGTTATTTCAAAAGCTTCAATAAAAAAAAAAAGAAGGAAGGAAGGTATAGACCTGGTAAAGCATTTGTTTTGCCAGGTCGAAGTGGCAGTTTAAAAATGCACACCCAGGCTGAAATGAAATGCCTGGAGACATGTTTTACAGAGTTACTCTAGTGGTTGGCACAATGAGTGCTGAAGCCCACTAGTAGCGGTTCATTTACAGGCCTTGGGTACGTTGTACCATATGGTAGGGACTTACAAGAATATTAAATGTGCCATTAAGGGATATGCCAATTTTAATAGGTTTAGAGAAAATAATATAAGCAGTTTATCACTGGTTGGCTGTAGTAAAGTGTGCAAAGTTTTTCTATGGCCAGCAAAAACTGGTTCAGCAAAAGAATGCAAAAATCTAGCGGCCATCATGCAAAAAATGATACTTTCCAACACAAGCTAAGAATTATTCTGTGTGCAAGAATTTTCAGAGGAATTTCTGATGGCTGTCAATGCCATCAACTTAAAAGGTATATAAAACAGACAAAGATGATTGTGCAAGCATCTCTTCAGACAGCTATCTCACACACATACCACAACATAGAGCCACCGCTAGAGGAAACTTTCTAAGCTGCGTAACATTTGTTTCATCTTTATGAGCATTGCACCTCTGCATGTTTGACAAAGGTTTGATCACAAACCTACCACAGATTCAATTACCTTCCTCTCTTGTCTTCCTCCTCACAATCCCCACAATATGAGACTCTGGGGTATATTCACAAGAACGTATGCTAAACATCTCCAAAAAATGTTAACGCAACTTTACACATCGCAGCCTATCGCGGGAAAATAACCCTGTGTTAACGTGGAATTCACAACACGGCGGTACCATGCGATAGTCCGCCGAAAATGCGGCCAGTGTCCGCGATACAACCACCTCGACGGAGATAAAAACACAAACCACAACACAAAAAAACGTGCGATGAGCCCATTCGCGATGAGGAAAGCAGCGATAAGCACCGCCAGGTCCGCGACACACACGGCAGGCGGGAATAAGCACAACAAAAGCCTGAAAAAGAAAGACAAACCAAACAGAAAACAACAGCCAAGCACAATGGAGGCAACCGGAGCCAGTATACAACCCCACAAGCCCCATTGGCAACAAAACATTGTACACGGCAGGCCATCGTGGACAAGGTGAATACAGCTGGAGAGTGGAGGAGGACTATGGAAGAAAACCAGAACAGCCGGAATGATGCGAAACGCACAAACAAGCAGAAACACGCCAACAACCAGAAGGCGTCAATTCACACCGGAGGTGGGAGTCCAGCGCCACAGCAGGAGCTGGATGACATGGAGGAAATGGTGTCCACCACATCAGTCTGGAGATGGTGGCAGGACTCGGGGACCGGAAACTGCCCAATACAACAGACACAACAGCAACAGGGAGAGGAACGGCCAGGGACTGGGGGGACGGGGGAGATGGGCACAATGGCACACATGCACAATTAAGCACAGCACAACTGCAGACAAACTATGCCCAAGAGTAACAACACCAACAAAGAGCACAAGTCACACAACCCGGCAATATCACACCACTGAACAAGCACAGAAGTGAAAACCACACTGCCTGAAAGGGAGAAGGGTGAGCCAAATCAGAGCTGAAGGGACATCTCACACACAATGCAGCACACACACATAGGAAGCATAGCACCCCAACATCGAACACAATGTGGTACAAACACCAACATTTGCACAACCGAACACAGGACACAAGTGCACCCGCTTGTGGCCGGTAAACGGCCATACGCATCTGGCAAAGCACGAAACAGGGACATGAAAATGCACAAGTACAATCCACAGCCCTGAATGGGATAGCAATGCACGTATGGCAGGGAGCCAGAGAGTTCGTGACACACACATTGGCATACAAATCAAGACACAACACAGTTGGAGACAAGTGAAAGTGTGGAAACTTTATCAACAAGTGCGTGTCAGTACGGCCAAGAGAAGTGCCACGATATGCAGACCAATGCAGCAGCATGTCTGAATGAGGAACGTAGGAAAGCGCCCATGTCCACCCCGGGGGAGTCCATCACCAACACAAGTCAGTGCCAACCCGTGTTGGTTGTCCGCGCATGGATCAGGAGTCCAGGCCAATGCAGCCATGTCCACTGTCGTCATGGGACATGTGACCGGATTCCCAACATGCAACCAGGCGTCGGGACACGTGCAATGGGTCACATCCAGTTGTGGCTGCAGGTACCTTGTCACTCGTCCATGAACGCGAGTGCAGCAGCGTAGGCCAACATCTCCAATGAGAGATCGTTGTCCACCACATCTGACATCTCGTTGATGTAATCCATCAGCTGACCCAGACAGATGTGCTGACTCCAACCCCTGGCCCCAATGTGCACCAAAGCCCAATCGGGTAGTGGCTCAATGTGCTCACTGCACACGACGACTCGTGCAATCTCCCAGGTCCAGTTGCCAGCATGCATGCCAATTATCCATGCATGCCATAAACGGGCATCACGGTGACACTCCTGGTCGTGGGCCAACAGGGGGCGCACACACACGTCGAAATCCAGGTCAGCTACCGTTACGTTGGAGAGGCAGACATCCATGGTCCACTCGAATATGCACGAGTGACAATGCAACACAGGCTGAACAAAGGTGACGTTCGCAAGGCGGAAGCTCAGCCGGTAACTGATCCACAGCACTGCCAACGGCAGTGCCCCCAGTACATGCAGCAGATGTGCACGGTACAGGTCCACATGACTGGAGTCAAGCATGTGTCCGGGATGGTCTGCCATTACGTCAGTGGCTCTGCTTGAAGCGGCATTGGCTTGCCCTGCGCCAGTCCTGTGGATGAAATGGCACAGCTCGGAGCAATGAGCAGTGTCTGTGTGCAACGGGTGCAGGCCTGGGGTGGGGTGGGAGTACGTGTGAAGGCCATTTCACGCACGCTAACTACAACCAAGGACTTCTGCGTGTGGGATGTGTACACGTGGGTCTCACGTCGGGCAGTGCGTAGTGTGGGAGTCGCAAGTAAATGCTATCGTATCTGTAAGGGGGTGCTGGCCACATGCAAATCCCAGCTCGGAGCTGCAGATGTGCATAGTACAGACAAAGGACCCTTCATCCCTACAGTAACTTCACCATCTGCATGCATTCAGGAGATGTACAGAGGCCTGTCGTGGGTGTGGTGGGATGTCTGCGACCCTGGGAATCATGGATGATATGCCCAGCACGTGGCACATGAGCGGCCTCACTGTGTGTTACGTTGCCTCACAGCTGCTCCTCCCTCCCACGAGCCCCCATACTTGTGTGCACTGCGCGGTTGTATCACGTGCACTCCTACGGCACACCATTGTAATGCCTGCCCGTGCATGTCCAGCGGCATGCCAACAACACCGTGACGCTGGCCGTGAAGGTGTGCGGCCACATGAGTGTAGGCCAATGGTCCGGAGAGGGCGGACACAGGTGTACAGTCCATGGCTGGCTGTGATCGCGCTGCGAATGAGGCTAGGCAACTGACTCATGCAGCCGCAGGACTGATACACATAACACTTGGCATGCATGTGCCAAGACCCTGAGCGGTCTTGCGCTCCTACATTTCCCCGTCCGTGCGGGCCCGCCCTCCTGGTGCATGCTACATTGCAACATCGACTACTGTGGCCCTGGTGGCGACAACTCCCCAACACAGAGACACACTTACCGCACATCCTGCCCAAGGCCAGGTCCGAGCCACGCCCTGCTCCCCCTGCCGAATCAGCACACCCCTGCGCTGACCTGACGTACACCGGACCAGCACACGCCGCTTGTGCATGCAGGGGGGGCGGGCGAAGCTACATGTCCAAGGTCACTGCCAACGCTGAGGTGACATGGTATCGTCCGCTGAAGACAGCACACTGTGATGTTGCAGGGCCCGTGCCCATCATGCTGACTCAATGACCACACGGACACACTTGCTCAGATGGTGTGAATGGCTACGGGCATGTGCGCCCGGCCACATTTATTAGCAGGCACACATATCGTGTGACACCTGTGTTGGATGTGTGTGGGGTGTGTGCACACCAGCCGGCAAGGGCTGCCTCGTGCAGTCAGAAATCGACAACAGTGTACATCGCAAAGGACACAACCATTCAACCATAAAGGCCCCATGACTTGTGCTGCACAGAGTTAGTGGCCCCGGATGCACAGCATCCTGCACGGGCCTACCGCCACGGGCCACTGACTTGTGGGGCACTGGGGCAGGGTCACGAGTGCACAGCAGGTTTCCGTAGATGACAAAGGGGCTTGTCGCGGAGTGTCTCGGTGGACAGTGGAAGGTGTACCCCCAGGGCATGATGCAGAGGGCAGAACCACGCTGAAACAGTCACTATGGTGGAGATGAATGGAACAGACACATGTCGGACACCAAGTCCGGTCCAGCCAGATGAAGATGCAGAAAACCCCCAGGCCATAGACTCAGACGCCACCAAGGTCCAACCAGATAGTGCCCATGACTCATTGCGCACAGAGTTAGTGACACCAGTGCTGTTAGGGGATGCCGCCTGCGATGAGGCATGTCCAATGGTGTGGACTCCTCCACATCTTACCCAAGACACAGTTCCACATGTGTGGCCTACTGGACCGCAGTGTAGGCCTGAGGCAGCGGTCAGCACAGGCCATTCACCGAGTGTCGCCGGGTTAGGTTGGATGGTCCCACCGGCCTGCGTAGTTCAGGTTCAGTGGCACCACGGGACGCGGACTTGCGGTGAACAGGGTTGATGGCACCAGGTCAGTTGTTGATAGTGTTCGATCACCTCCGTGACTCTGATCCGGCTTTCGTCCGGACTGAGCCGCATCTTCCACTTACTCCTCTCCGTGCGTTCACTGGTGTGGTCTCTGCCATTCATGATTCACGACTAAGTGCTGGATGTGGGACCTACTGGTCTGCAGGATAGGCCTGAGCCCTCATCCACGTGTCGCCGGCTTGCGTTGAACAGGGTTAGTGGCACCACGTGTCGCCGGCTTGCGTTGAACAGGGTTAGTGGCACCACGTGTCGCCGGCTTGCGCTGAACAGGGTTTGTGGCACCACGTGTCGCAGGCTTGCGTTGAACAGGGTTAGTGGCACCACGTGTCGCCGGCTTGCATTGAACAGGGTTAGTGGCACCACGTGTCGCCGGCTTGCGTTGAACAGGGTTAGTGGCACCACGTGTCGCAGGCCTGCGATACGGAATTATGCTTCACTGATCGAAGGGAGTCTGGTGCTGTGGCCGCTGCCACGGACTTGGGGTCACTGCCATTCAAGATTTAGGACACAGTTCCACATGTGGCACCTACTGGGCCGAAGAGGACGCCGGTGGAGTATGTCAATGAGAAAGGAGTAATGTGGGCCAGCGTCGGGGGGCCAGCGATGGTCTGCGGAGGCTGCAGAGGTCGCGGGACTGGGGCTTGGAGCTTGCACCGGCACGTGGTGGGCCCGATTTGACACACGCCGGTGTAGGCAGGTGAGCGGAGCCTCGTTGGTGCGCTGGGGCAGGCATGACGGGTCTGAGGACCAGCAGCCCGGGGTGCAGCAGGCGCACAGGGACGCAGGCCCCGCCGCGCTCGGCGCAGGACTCGTGGCGGGCTGAGAGGCGCCGCCCTGGCAGACGCGTTGTCCATTCCGAATGAGAACCACGCCCAGTGCGACGGGCTTTTTGTTCACACCCCTACGCAGGCCTGGCGTACGCAGGTCCAACCCACTCTGCCCGCGCATGCAGGGGGGGACGTAACGTGTGACATTTCCGCGTTCTGCCCCACAGCCTGTGGGGACATGGTAGCATCCACTGGCCACTACACTCCATGCACCAGCAGTTGATCTCCATATGGCCATTTTCGTGGTTTGCATACTGTGGTCTGTCCGGCACCTCCACGCCACACCTGGCATTGGGAAGGTTCACATTCCTTAGTCACTTGCCGCTCTCGCACATGCCTGCTCCATGCCTCTCCTCACATCCTGCTATTGTGTGTCTGTGGTGCCATGCCGTGGCTGGGTTGTGGGCATGGCAAGGCCAAGTTCCCAATGGAGTCGTGTTGTCGTGTCTGGTCGGTTGGCATGTTGTGTGGCATGTTGAATGTAGTTGTGCTGCGTGCCCATTGCCAGTGTCATGAGTTGCATGACTGTGGGCTGGAGATGTGTGGTGTGTTCATTTTGGACTTACCAACGAGCACTGCATTTCCATGGGTGCCATTCTGGGAGCGCTGGGTGATGATGGACTGTCGGGAGACGTGAGAATCATGCACTCTGCCTGGGGAGTTGGCCACGACATTGTTGAGGAGTCCCGGGCGGTCCACTATTGCCTGCACATTCATGGGATGCGTGTGCTTTCTGTTGTGGTAGTTGTGTGCAGTGTCGGCAGGGGGCACGAGGGGTACATGTGTGCAGTTGATTGGCCCTAAAACGTGAGGGAATCCAGCTATGGCGTAGGGGCCTTGCTTGGTCTCCAGCTGCTCCTGCGCAGTGTGGGTGAAGTGGAGGTGCTGGGGTACCAGGCTGATGTTGGCATCCAGGACAGGTGTGATGACCTTGGATGGGGCTGGCTGTGTGACTCCTCCGACTCTGGCAGTTGGGGTTGGATGGTACCAGAGGCCGACATGTGCTGCGCAGCCGGCAGCTTTGTCTGTGGAGGGATGTTGGTTGTCCGCTGGGTTGGTACCGTCAGCAGGTGGGGGATGTTGGTCAGGATGCGGGGGATGGTTGTCCTTTTGGGCCTGTAGTGGGCAATGTCCCCCTTTGGCGTTGCGACTGGGCGGAAGGTGCGTTTCAGGTGGGTCCGCTGTCTTTGTGTATGCTGCCTCTGTGGTGTTCCTGGGGGGAGGAAGGGACGGGTCCTGGGGGTGGTGGCGGGCCTGGGGTGGGTGGCGGTGGGTGTTGTGGCCCTCATGGGTCTCGGAGCTGCATGATCATTGTCTCCATGGCATCTGTGGGTCTTCAGATGTGGCTCTTGGCTGGGCTCCCTTTCATGCTGCAGGTAGTCATCCTGCTTAACACCAGCAAAAGGCAGGTGTTAAATCCCTGCTGCTACCGTGGCTTATCGCATGGTTTTGACTCGCATCGCAGATCTGGCAGTTCGTTGTGAAAGTGGTGTTGTGGTTTTTTCGTGTGTTTTTGCACGGGAACGCCTACTCTGCATCTCATTAGGGTTAGTTGGTGGTGTCCACCGTGGAGATAAATTTTGGGGCAGGTATCGCGGGAATACTGGCGATGTCTGCAGTTTGCACCCCCCGCTTGTGAATGGGGTGTTAAATCGATCTCCACTTTTGATGGGTTAAGGTGGAGATAAATAGGCGGTAGGTCCTTGTGAATATGCCCCTCTGTCTCTGCTGGGTACTGAATTTACCTATATTAAAAAATGTATTGAATTGCCCCCTAGCAGTATGGCTACCAATGAACGTCTTGTCCTGTGACCCTTGAAGGAGGGGCCATCATTACGCACATCCCAGTCATGGAAGCCTGGCCCGAAGTGCATGACCTGCCCCTGGGAGCACACAATGCTGATTCTTTAGCACATGGTGCTTCACACTCAGCCCCAGCAGAGGTGATGTTGAGCTAGGCTGTAACCCTTGGTAGGCCTTCCACCTGCTTCCAAAATGGACAGGAGTTAATGCAGCATCAAGAATGTGAGCGCTGCTACTTCTTCTTCAGAAAACATGTTTGGTAATGTCACGTCCATGTAGGAGTGGGAGCCTTTGTCCGCCATAACTCGGGTGGGGTCTGACAAAAAGTCACACTAAAAGCAAATGAAAAATAAAAGCACAGCATTAGGGGAAGTTATGAAGTTTAAATAAAGTAAAACATTAGGACAGATAGGAAGGAAAAGGGTAAACCTGGAGTGGGGTGGGACAGAACAGGCAGGTGGGTCAGCCTGGAGTGAAGAATGCCACACCGTAGTCAAAATGGTGGTTTGTGCTGGTTGCGTCATTTATAACCTCATGAGATTTTCTTGCATGAAGTATGTCCTCACAACCTTTTTCAAATGCGTGGTGCTGCCATTGCATTAGACAAAGATGAGCATTATTTTCCACCATTTTTAGGGAATTTTCCGAACTTCTCTAAAACAAAATAACACCCTAATTTGGGGTTACGTATCAGTCAGGTATTGCAAAATGGGTGTTTACTTAAAGCAGTTACATATATCTATAAAAACATGCTGGCAAGAGGAAAGTCATCCGCAAAATTTACAAAACATTATCAGATGCGAAAATGCTAAACATCAATAGTCTTAGGCAGAGGAAAAGAGCTCAACCTTGAAATGTGGAAAAACATGTGTAAATAGCCCATGAACACTCAACAGAAACAGGTTCTGTTAAAATTTGTGAAAAATTCCTAAATCGAGCTAATTTAATTAGCGCTTCAAGAGTCATTCTGCCATCATCTATTTTCTCACTTCAAATATAAAGTTCCACCATGTAACCTTATAATACTAAAAACGACTATTTTCTACTAGCTTTATATTACCTGCATAATTCTTTGAATGCAAAGAATTCTGTAAGCTTCAGCCCTTATTTAACGTCTGTTTCTTCAATCACAATGAGGAATGCTCCTGGCCTGAAAGATGCACACATTAGGCCATCAGTGGTGCCTTTGATGATCTGTCCATACTAGCTGACCACAATGAAGGTGGCACACTTCTTTTTCGGGGTACATCAGCTGCATTGGATACAGCTGACGACAGTATCTCAACACCACCTTGATGCCACACAAATGCAGGCATTACCCATTTTATTTCAAGATGACACCACACAAAGACTCTCATGCTTTCTCAACCCACTCCCCAAAAGTTGTCATCTGGAGTTCTCAAGGGCTCCTCTCTCACTCCCTTCTTTTCTTTAACTGTTATTTAAACGTCTTAGCCTCACAGATCTGCTCATTAGGTGTCACCTCCTGCTCCTATGACTTCCAGATCCCTTCTCCCAGAGAAACATCTTGACTGCACTACTTCCATAGTACACCAATGCATAATTTTTTTTCCTCCAGATTTATAGAGCGCATCTCGACCTAAGGCCATGAGAGGGCTTTACATGAGCACCAGATTACGTTACACAAGGTCGCAATTTGTTTTAGGCATTGGGAGATTAAGGGCCAGATGTAGGTGGCCAAATAGCGAGCGCTAACGCTGAAATTCGCTTGCGATCGCTATTTGGCTGCGAGCAATATAGGTGAGCTTAAACCTACTAGCAAAATAAGGAATCGCAAAATTGCGATTCCTTATTTTGCTCTTGCATTTAAGGAATCACAAATTGCGATTCCTTAAATGCAATGTAAGTAGCACAAAAGAAAGTGCACTTTAGTTTTAAGGAATCAGCTAATTACCACCAACTTCAAGTTGGTGGTGATTAGCGATTTCCTTTAAAAAGCACTTTTTTGCTTTTTTAAAGTGCCACGTGGCACACATTCATGCCCTTAGGGCATGTATGTGCGCCACATGTGCACACATGCACATTTAAGGGGTGCAACAGGGTGTCCTTTTGACACCCTGGCACCCTTGAAATAGCTGCCGCTATTTGCGATTCTTTAATAGCGAATCGCAAATAGTGAATATCTTCCCATTCATTCCTATGGGCCTCCTAGCCCATAGGAATGAATGGGTAGGTATTCCTTATTAACGAATCTCAATTTGCGATTCGTTATTAAGGAATATTAAGGAATCGCTAATATTTAAGCGATTCCTACCTACATTCAATTTTGCGAGTCCTTAATAGCTAATCGGTAAAATTCGCTATTAAGGACTCGCAAATTTGATTTTACCTACATCTGGCCCTAAGTGATTTGCCCGGAATTACAGGATGTTGAGCCAACACTAGCACGCAAACCTTGTTCCCGAGGTCAGCATTTAGTAGCTGTGGCTGCTAGGACACATCTCCTACCTTTATTGCCAGGAGGACAGTTCATTGGTTAAAGCTCAATAGAGACAAACGCAAGCCCTCCTGGCAGATAGTAGACCACAGCATTGTTGCTCTAACAGCTGGTCTTGTATCATGGGTCCATGAGCACTCCTTTATCCACCATTTGGAACCTAGGTAACCATGAAGATACCATTCTTGGCATTACTCCTTATGGTGTAATCAAATGTTTCATTCATGTATACACTCTCAATGAATCCTACTGTTGTAAATTCACAGGACACACAGAGAAGCATTGTGATATAGGTTTTAATGATGGAGCCACTTCAAAACAACCGGAAGATGTTAAGCTTCCAATAACTGTCCAGAACAACTCCTTTCCTGATGTGAATGTTGTTGTAACATAGGTACATTCCATATGTCACTGACCAAACTATCCAACTGTGATTGCAACATCCACACATCACCACTTCTCCATGATGTATCATTGCTGCATTGCTGCATGACTTCAACTCAGCCACACATGCCTACCACACCTCTCTTGCATCAACTGCATGATATTTGACACTTGCAGCTTTGCGGGAATACAACACTACATCATGTGCTTACCTGGCCTGTCTCGTGTTGGGCTATCCATTGGCTAGCCACATGTACACTCAATACTGATAACACCTTGAAAGTAACAATTGATATTTCATTAATTTTATCTCAGTACAGTACCTTCGTTCTTGATTTCAAGTTTCAATGTCACTACAATATGAATTAATCAAGGTGCGTCACACGAGTATCCTCCTTGAAATTGAATGAACTGGGGTGATCGCACTGATTACCTAGTTCCTTAACAAGTTGTAAGGTCTTCATTGCCACATGTTGTAAATACACTATACAGTTACAGATGCATTGTGATACAGATTTTAATGCTAGAGCCACAAATCCCAACTAGAAGGATGCCTATCCTCCAGCAACTGCCAGAGCAACTCCTTACCTAACATGTATGTTGTAGTAACATAGGTACAGTCCATGAATGTTCTAATGATATAAGTACATTTCTAATGATGTATAAAAAACAAGTGCAAGCGCAAAACATCCTTGTTAGACCTGTCATCCTTAAGGTGATCTTCCTCCAAACGTTTTGTCTGCTTACCTCCTCTTTTTGCTGTATCTTTTGGTGGTCTTAGGACTCTGAGTTCTTTACCACTGCTAACCAGTGTTGAAGTGCTTGTGCTTCTCCCCTAAACATGGTGACATTGGTGTATACCCAATTGGCATGTTTAGTCCCTCGTAAAGTGGTTTACCATATCCCAGGGCCTGTAACCTAAATGCTACTAGTGGGCTTGCAGCACTGATTGTGCCACCCACACAAGTAGCCTTTCAAACCTGTCTCCGACCTGCCATTGCAGGACCTGTGTGTGCAGTTTCCTGCCACTTTGACTTGGCATTTAAAACTCCTTGCCAATACTTAAAACTACTCCCCTTTTATTACACATAAGTCACCCCTAAGGCAGGACCTAGGTAGTCCTAAGGGCAGGGTGCTGTGTAAGTAAAGGGTAGGACTTGTCCGTTTAAGTTTTGCATGTCCTGGTAGTGACAAACCGCTAAATTCAGTTTTCTTTAGTGTGAGGCCTACTTCTCCCATAGGCTAGCATTCGGAATTCCTTAATACACTTTTAAACTGTAATTCTTAATCAGAAAGGAGTAGCTGCATCATGTTTTATATTTTTGAATAGAATTGAATAGTAATGATACATCCTCTTAAATGGTACAGTTGGATTTAACATTACTATTTTAGAAATGCCATTTTAGAAAGTGGACATTTCTCTGCTCCTACTGCTCTGTGTGCCTTGCAGTTTGTCTCCAATACACATCTGGGGTGGATGACAGCCACACATGCATTCCCTCTAGACAACCACAAACAGAGGAAGGGTGGGTGTGACAGAGATCCCATCTGCATTCATCTGCGTTCTGATAGTTGTTCCTGGGCAGAAAGAGGGAGTTGACACTTGCACCTGAATAGGCAGTATCCTGTTTCCCACACAAAGGGCTGATTACCCCCTACTGATAGACTGGAGCCAGGGCTGAGAAGAAAGGGGAACCTGTGCACTTCAAGGGCCTGCTTTGAAGTCACCTCCACCTCAAAGGCACAACTGGGTATAAGTAATGGGCCTCTCACCCTACCAAGACAGTACAGTTCTTTACCTGTGAAGAACTCTGCCAGGAGTAAAGACTGCTGTGCTACACGGTTTGCCACTCTGCTTGACTGCTGCTCTGGAAGAACTGCTTTTCTGTGTTGCTGTGTTGCCCTGCTCATCTCTCCCCCTGCTGAGGACAAGGACTGGACCCATCTCACTTCAACCCAGAGTGACTAAAGGAATATGAAGATTTCTAAAATTTAGTTGAATTTGCTAGCATCCTACACCTACTTTATTTCGAAGCGGTACCCTGAATTAGTTAGCTGAAACATTAAATAGCATTCCTGCCTGTCAAGTTTCTAAAATGGGACGCAGAGCATACCTTTCAAACAGCAAGCCTGGTTGTTTGTTATTGTTTGTTATCATAGTTCCGCCAAGGGAGAAAATAGTTGTGCTTCGGTGAAGGACAAAAGTCCCAGCATGGCTCTCGGTTTTTGCAGTTAGCTCTACAAATGAGAGTGGACATGGATTGGCAATCTGGCACGACCTCTGGCGAAAACCTCTCCAGTGAAGACATTTCCCAATCAATGATAAAGTCCCAGAGTTTTTATAGGGTTTTGACCAATGATTCGATCAAAATGATTTCAAGAAACTGTTATCTCTTTAGCCTAAACGAACAAAATCTAAAACATGTACATTTCTTCACATATTTTAATTAGGAAAGGTGCCATATTATAGTAATTGCACACATAGAAAGTGTAGGACCTGGCCTTTTTTGCAGGTTTATCCCCTGACAGGGGCCTGTTTGTGTATTCACTCTAGACATTCAAACAAAGGGATTTGAGGTGTGCCCCACATATCCTGATGGCCCATCACCAGGCTGATGGGCCTTCCTGAGCTAGAGTGGTGGGAGGAACTGTCACCTGCATTTGAATAGGGCTATGCCTGGCATCTCACAATGCTGTCTCCACCCCCCAGGAGTTTTTCTGGAGCGAAAACCAGGCAGGAGAAGAACTTGTGCACTAAAAAGACAATCCTTTGAAGCATGCCTACTTCAAAGGCCAAAAGGGGTATAAGTATTGGACCTAAAACCCCAGACTTTTAGAACAATTCTGGATCAAGCGGAATCTCCACCAAGGAGAAGAGATGAAACACTGGAGGAGGAGTACTGCTCCTTTGCTGTGTGTTGCTTTACTGGGTTGGCCTGCAGTTTCTGCTTCTGCTTTGGAGAGGAAAAGAACTGGACTTTGTTTTGTATCCTGCTTGTGAAGTATCTCAAAGGGATTGTGTGTGCTTGCCTCCTGTTGGAAGTCTCAAGGCCATCAAAGACTTCATCTGCAGCATCCCTTAACTCCACTGCTGGGAGTTGGGAGTTCTGACCTGCCTTGTGGTGCCAAACCCAGTGCTGGGCCATTGGAGGTTGTTCCTGCTGCAAAGACAAGCTTGAAACCATCAAAATCGCTGTATTACCCTTCCAGTGCCCGTTTTTTGAACGAAGCACCGCTGTGTGGGAGAAATTTCCACGCACTGCTGCCATGCAGTTGAGGAAATTGACACAGCACCTGTCAGCGGCTGAAGAAACCACTGCAGCCCGAGTTCAGCGCACCATGTCTCCAAAGTCCGAGACCCCCACACTGACTCTGACGCTGTGCAGCTGAAAGAATCAACGCATCAGGAGACCGTGGCTAACGAAATCGACGCAGCACCTGTTTTCCGCCATTGCATCAACCTCCAGTACGTCTGGATTTCCATGCATCGAACATGTGCGCTAAGTTTTTTCTGACGCATCACCCGCAGACCAGAACCGTCTTGGATTTCAATGCATCACTTCCCCCTACAGTCCAGATTCGATGCAACACTTCTCCTGCATGCAGCAGAACTGACAAATCGCCTCCCCATGGACTTAGGAATCGAAACATTGCTGTGTTTTCTGACACTTCCCTCCTCTTCGGCTGTTTTACCATTTAGATTTTGACACATTTGAGGTACTTTGTGTATAATCACCGCATCCATAGAGTTCTCTAGACAGAATTGCTTGAAACCTTTTGAAAATGACATTTTGAGTTCTGTATGTTGGATTTCTTTCGTTTTGGTCTTGTTTGGTTTAGATAAAGATACTTTGGGGCATATTATCTAGGAAGTGGCGATGAGAGGCGTTAGCCTCTTTGGCTTAACGCCTCTCATCGCCACTTCGGAAACGCAAGGCTGCACCATATTACCAAGGATATGGTGCAGCCTGGCGTTTCCCTGCGATGGCGCTAAGTCTCACGACTTAACGCCAACGCAGGCACCCTTGCACCAGAGTGCAAGGGTGTCTGCGAGCAGGGAGGTTTGTTTATGTACAGGAAGGTGTCCCTTCCTGTACATAAACAAATTCTAAAATGCCATTTTGTAACTTACATGTGTGCTGCTTCATGCAGCACACATGTAAGTTACAAAATGGCATTTTAAAAGGTTTGTTTATGTACAGGAAGGGACACCTTCCTGTACATAAACATACCTTAGCATTTTGCTTTTTCCATGCGTGCTGCACAAGGCAGCACACATAGAAAAAGCAAAAACGAGGAGAAATGAAGCATTTCTCCGCGTATCGCCACCTTTAGACCAGGATTTTCCTGGTCTTAAGTTCGGCGCTGCCACCTATTATCGCCTCTCTTGATAATAGGTGGCAGCGTCGAAGTGAATGGGTGTTGCGGTGGAACGCCCACCGCAACACCCACTGCACACCTCTTTCACGCTAAGTTTAGCGTGAAAGGGGCACTATTACCAAGGCAGCGTTAAGCCACTTAACATGGCTTTTAGCCACGCTATGTGGTTTAACGCTGCCTTGGTAATAGGGCGCTGACCCTATCGCCACCACAACGTCACAAAAAGTGACGTTGTGGTGGCGATAGGGGCTTGGTAATATGCCCCTTTATTTTTTTTAACTGGTGTGGTGCCCCTTTGCAGTGTTTTCCCTTTGTTACTGTGTGTGCTATGTACAAATACTTTACTCATTGGCTCTGAGATAGGCCTGACTGCTCGTGCCAAGCTACCATGGGGGTGAGCAGTGGGTTATTTTAGGTGAGTAATCCCCTTATCCTGACTAGAAGGAAGGGTCCCTACTTGGACAGGGTGTATACCACTGCCAACTAGAGACCCCCATTTCTAACAGAAAGCAACCATCATAATATAATAATATTTAAGCAAGTTGGTTGCCTACAGGGAAAAGGTCCATTATGTAGATAAGAAAAATAATAAAATGTCTGCCTACACTGAAAGCTATCAGGAATATTAGCTTTTTGTGAGATATGAAGATTTTCACACTTTCTATTCATATGTAAGGGCTGAAATCAAGTAAAACTTTAAATACAAACGATCTGAAAAGGGAACCAACGCAGTGTTCACAACACCAATTGTACAATCACTACATTCCTCCTCACTTCTTAGACCTTAAAAGATCCAAGGAGACCAGACCTATCCCACTTCACTATTCCTGAATTCTTGACCATGCAAGAATCTTCCACCGCATATGAGCATCTTCTCACATCCCTCATTTCACACTTCGCCAGAGTTTAACTTAGATCGAGCCAATCGACCTCTTAATCCTGCAAATGGTGTGTCTCCAGTCACACAATCTGGTGTCATGTGATGTGTCCATATTGTAACACCATATTTAGCTCTCTTTGCACAGAACTTTAAACCAATCTCTTTATAGTATCATTAAACACTTTAGTTCGGGCACCCAAAAAAACAACAAGACATATCTTTTTGCAGGCTGCAAGAATGCAAATAGGCCTAGGATGTCCAGACTAAGCTTGCTCCAGAGTTCCTCTGGAATTTACACTGATGAAATCAGCACATTCCGAGTCACTTTAGATTTGTCGTTGTTGGCACCCGACTCAAAATCTTTTAAAAAACTTTCAGTCATCTTGTACTATGGTCACCAGTATTGCTCCTTCACCTTAACATTGGGAATGCCCCTCTGAGCAAAATTCACATGTTTTTCTCTTACCTCCAGAGGTGGAACACACTAGCCACCTCTACTTGACTTGCCATCAAAAATGCTGATATTGTTTCACACATTTGAAAATTGCTTTTCCAACCCAGATGTCCCTATCCTTGTGCAACTGCCAGCCACATGCTTCATAACACCCTTATATCCAGCATCCTGCCTGTGAGAAAGTGGATTATTTTTTGAAGTTGATGCTAGTCCTATTCAAGTGATAATGGCACTATACCTGACTAGGTCCAATTTGGCATCAATAATTTAAACCTGGGCTCAACCTGAGGCTTGACGTAGGAGAAATGTGTGAAGCATTTGTCAGTAACAAAGCAGCTAGAAAGTAGAGAACACAATATAAAATCCCTCTAAAATGTATACAAATAGAGAAAAATGAATGGGCAAATAGCAACAAAACTGCAAAAATCAGATGTAGGGAACCAGAGACATGTTTTTTCAAAGTTTTAGATTTTTCTGGCACTAAAAAAGTGCAAAGAGCCAACCATGGGCATATGGTCGCGCTAAGTCCAAAATGAAGGCTGATGCAGGTCGAATACAGGGACCAGGTTGGATCGGTCTGGTGGAAAGTTTTACCTTCTGACTTAAAAATGAAATAAATTAAATGCCAGCATTTGTAAAGCGCACAGCTACCTCCGGAGAGGTATCCCGGCACTGGGGGCCATCGGGAAGATTAAGCGAGCTATTGCCCAGAGTCACAAGGTGCTGGGCTAACCTGCCACTGGCGCCGGGGATCAAACCGTGAGTCCCCCTGTTCCGGAGTCAGCCGCCCTGGCTGCTGCACCACACCTCTTCCCTTAGAAACTTCTTTGGAAGTCGAAGACCATCAGCAGGGCAAGGCAGCAGTCTGTGGCTGAGGTTTGTTCCATAAGGCTGAATAGCCATCGGACGAAGTCCCGGGTAAGGCGTTGGCTTTTGCTGGGAAACCTATGAGAAAGAGAAATCCAAACTTCATCCCCAGGGAAGGTACCATGCCTGCCTGATACTTTCAGCATCTTCTGCGGGTAAATATTTCTAACTTAAGATTTAGAAACATTTTTGAATGTCAAAATTCTTTCATAGGGGCAAACCACCAAAGTTGAACCCAACTGGTGATGCGAGGTTGGTGACTGCGGCTCTGCAGTGGTCTGGTGGTAGCCTCTGTTTCTTTTGCATGGGGATAGGCAGGAGGAGTACACTCTAAAACTTATCCATGGCCCCAGGACCCTAGGGATACCACTTTGGGGTCAGGACTCACTCCAGGGAAGTCATCAGTAGGGTACAAAGCAAGTCCAGTTGGAACTGGTCAGCTGGGATCTTCAGAAAGGTGGGCTTCTGGAAGCTTTTTGAGACCCAGAACCTTAGCTTAACAGGAAGCTAGCCAATTAGCCCTTGGAGTCCACTCATCTGTCATGGGTACAAGTGGGAGCAGGTCCAGCCCTTGGGGTCTCTCTCCACAGCTCACAGTAGGTACTATGCTCTTTCTAAAGTAAGGGTTCAGCTGGTTCAGTCCTTCTTCTGATTTCCTCAAGTCCAGTAGTGTTCCGAGGAAGGTATCCAGGGGTACCATTTTTATGCTTGGCACTAGCTTGCTTGTGTCCACGGGGAAAAAGTTCCCATGGGCACCCTACCCACTTAGACATCACATCCTGGGGTTTTGGCCCCAAGAAATCCCAATGCCCTTCTCTGCCAAAATCCAACAGGGCACAATTTATCTTCCCTTGGTCAGAGCTCTGGGCACACCCCTGAGGAGTGCCTAAGGAGATAGCTCCCCATGCAATACCTGGGACTGGTTTTCCGCCCACTGGGATTGGTGCCACTCTGGTGACTGGGACAATGGCAGGGCCGTGCCTAGGTGTGAGTTACAACTGACTATGACAGGGACTGCTCCTTTGAAGCTTGTACAGATTGTACAGGGGGCCACCTCCCCCAGGCTGTCCTGTCAGGCGCAGGTCACTCATCTTCCCAGTCAAGGCCCTTTTGTTCCCTTTCCTGGGAGTAATTCCCACCTCTTCATAGGCTGCCAGGTGACAGTTAAGGATTATATCTGAATGGCCTACTTGCGCTTTTAGACAGGAAAATGTCAGCTTTCTAAAAGCGCCTGTCTCAAATAATAACTTAAAATTTGACTTTACCATCAGATTAGATTTTAAATCCCTATTAATTTGAGTCCTTGAATCATGGCTCTAGCTATTCCCAAACTGAAGTACTACTGCTATTCTATGGGAGTTCCAACCTGCCGCAGTGATAAACAACTTTGGAGATTTTTCACTGTCAGGACTTGTAAAACATAAGTACAAATGTCCTAATTTTTAAATGCTATGTATACCCTACCCTATGGGCACTGAGGCCCTACCTTAGTGGTAACTTATAAATATTAAAAAGTAGGGTTTAAACCTGTCAAAAGGTTTATTTGCTAGGTCGAATTTGCAGTTTTAAAACTGAATACTCAGGGTGCAGGAGGAGGCTTGAAGACATGCTGTGCACTATCACTTTAGTGGGGCATAATAGGAGCTGCAATCCACTAGTGACATTTAACTTGCAGGCCCTGAGCACACAGAGTACAGTGTACCAGGGACTTATAGGTACGCTAAATATGCTAATAAGGGGTTAGCCAATTGTACATGTTTTAGGGGTCAGAGCACACACTGTGTGTCGTACAGCTGTGCCCCAGTTTTTAAAAAAGACCATAGACCAGCAGCATCAGCCCAAAAAGTGGGGAGTGTACATGCAAAAAAGTGTCTTTTCCTTATACAAATTGTCACCAGTCATTCTTCCCTCTACAATGCCTATTCATGCATCCATATAATAGATTTGCCACCAGAAATCTCCAAATCCTTGCCAACATTCAAAACACCTCCACACTCAATCAGCGGTAGAAAGAACAGACAATATTCCGCACTACTCCTGGAATGTGGAATTGTACTTAACAGAGGAGATAAATTCCAAATTCTTCCTTTCACCTGCAAATCTGATGGCCCTTTCTGCCTCCTGCTTGATAGCACCTGAACCTAAGGGCGATGGCCAGTCCTAATGGTGAAAAGCAAACCCCACAGAAAAAACTTAAAGTGTTGTGTCTCCCACATGCATTCCAGTACTTCTCTCTCAATCACAAAATAATTCACATCTGCCCTCTTAAGCGGCTGGGAAGCAAAAGCTGTCACATTCTCCTCACCTGCCTCAAGTTGTGCAAGCACTGCAATAAGTCCTTTCATAATTACATGTGTAGTCTGCCCCATTCTCTTGTGAACATCAACGTGCCCCAATATGGGCAACATGATAATTTCCCCTTTTATGTCATTTTCCCTTTTATGGCATCAAATGTTATTTGACATTGCTCCATCCACTCATATTTTTCTCTTTTTGACAATAAATCCTAATGGGATAAACCTCACTGGCAAAGTCATGAACAAATCTCTAATGCTTTTCAGCCAATAACCAGAGTGTTCTGCCTTCATCTTTATTTTTGGTCTTTTTCTGCAGCTAATGCCAGTCTAAGTGACAGTAAAACAAAATGAAAAGCAACTGGAGGGGTTTAGTCACAAACGACGTAAGAGACATAGACTCCTACTGCAGTAAGACTAGATGAAAGACAGAGAATAAGTCCATTATATTTGATACCTGTGCTTCTCTCAACAAAGTCCATGACTCTGAAATATTAAATAAGGGCTGTTCATGAATAGAAATGTTTTACTTAGATTACTCACATCAATACATATACGTAAACGACTCCCTCTAGCTTTGGCCACCAAAACTACTGGCACGAGTCACTCTGATCTCTTATTTATTCTCTTCTGTTTCAATTTGTCCAGCTCAAAATTCATTCTTTTACTAAGTTGTGATCTTTCTTCACTTTTTGAACAACAGGCATAGCATATTTTCAATATTATATTGTGCTCAAAATATTTGAGTTTGTCTAGCATTTCTTTTAATACGCTAGGGAACATTTCCAATAAATTCAGTTCCTCCTCCAATCTTGCCACCAGATGCAACTGTTCTGGAGCATTGGGACTCAACTTAATACCTTGATCGCTGTGGTGTCTCCAACCTAACAAGTTGCCACCCCTTGTCCTTATGTAGGCTTTACATACTTTCTTTCTTCCCTTGAACACAATCTTCATATGAGTGAACTCAATCAAGTCAATGTTTGTTTTGACATAATTTACAGGATTACAGTAGGGTGCCTAAAATGTTTTATCACTCCCAAAGGTCCTCTCCCAATCGGTGTCACCAATGTGGGTGTAAGGAGTTCTAGAATAAGCACGAGAACTCACCTTTTTCCCCCTAATTTAATCTAACATTCTGGCATAATAACCACAACATCATCATTCCCTTTGTTTAATTTTAACCCAATTTTCTCTACACCGTCTACATTTTCAGTCTGTTGAATCTTAGCACCTTTTCATACCCCTGTTTAATTCTCTCTCTTACAACATTTCTACACGTAGAATCTTTTGCAAAGTGATTTGGATTGTTTATGTTTGCCACACACTTCAGTATCTAAGTCACTTAACTTTGTTTTCCTGTTCACGCATAGGTTATCTTAAGTCTTTCAGATCTTCACTGTATATGAACTTCTCAATATTATACTCTTCTATTTTAACAATACTGTGTTCTATGTCTCTATGTTCCGATTACCCCTAAATTCTTTCACCCATCCTGAAGTATATTCCCTTCCCTCAATTACTGCCTCATACTCTTTAAGATCAGTTTTTTTGTTAGCAGCTTGTCTTATAGTTTTGGAATATCAATACAACACACTAATTGATCTCCTATGAGTGACTGTGAGTTCTTTAAATTTACATGATATTTTCATAATCCGAAGATTGTTCACATAGTTTGCTACTATTTCGTATTTTACTTCTCTTATGTGAGCACCAAGATTATCCCTGTGATTGTAACCTAGGGCCAGATGTACAACCGTTTTTTTGTGGCCGCAAACGGGAATTGTGCGCATTTGTGACCGCAAAAAAGGGTGGTGGTATGTACAAACGCTATTTTGCGAGTCGGTGACTCGCAAAATAGTGTTTGCGAGTCGCTATCAGGAAATGGCGTGCTAAGGGCGTCCCTTCCTAATAGCGAGTCAGAATGGTATGTACCATTGTTTTGTGACCGCATTTTTGGTCGCAAAACACTCGCAGTCTACCGCCTACTTTATAGGTTGTAAGCCACTCGCAAACGGTAAGGGGTCCCCAGGGGACCCCTTTCCCTTTGTGAATGGGTGCGACCATATTTTTAAGAGCTGGCAGTGGTCCCAGGGACCACTGCCTGCCTCTAAAAAATGAAAAGAAAGCTTTTCATTTTTTTTTAAAACGCATCCTGTTTTCCTTTAAGGAAAACGGGGTGCATTTGAAAAAAAAACAGTGGCTTTATTGAAAAATCAAACACAGACATAGGGGTCTGCTGTCCCCAGGAGGCTACCATCCCTGTTTTTGCAGGATATTCACAATGGATCGCAAATTGCGACCTGCCTCATGATTATTAATGAGGCCGGTCCTGCGCGACCTACTTGAGAATTGCAAACAGTGTCTCAGACACTGTTGTTCATTCCATTTGCAAATTGCGAGCCACAAAACATCACAATTTGCGACTAGCAAAATGGAATGGTCGTACATCTGGCCCTTTAAGATTTACTGAACAGAGTTCTTTTACTTACTTTCCTTGAGTTTGCAATTCTGTATGCATACTTTATTCTTAGTCAAAACAAATTGTCAAATTGAATATTGTTTTCTTGCTGCTAAGTCCCTAAAACGTTGGCACAAAGGCTGACAATAACAGTCTACACTAGTGGCACAGCACACAGTGACTACAAAATGGCTCCCGCATTGCATTTTGCATGCTGACACATACACAGACACTTTTTATATGTTTCGCACAGGCTGAGCATTCCAACTTTGCTTGCATCGCCCACACATCATCACTTCTCTGTGATGTTTCACTCAGGAGCAGCTCGTAATGGGGAAAAGAGGTGGGGAAGGGGGGTGATCGGGGGACAACGAAGACAAAAAAATAACAAATAAAACGTACCTGCTGGTATCCAGTATTGCGTTGTGCTCTTTTGTTCCTCTCCGCCTCTGCAGGCAGGCACAGGCTCCCAGCCTGCCCTGAGAGCAGCTTCAGGGTTGGCCTGAGTGCTGATGATGTGCACTTCAGGAGAGACTGGGAGTCTATGGCTGCTCTCTCCAGCCCCAGCAATGCAGCTTAGGTTGGAGAGGGGTCACTGCGCATGTGGTTTCTGGCCGGCCTGAGATGGTTGGCCAAAAACCACATGCGCAGTGTAGGTAGAGCCCACCACTCCCCCTCCAGCCTATCACAACCCTGGCCTTCCTCAAGCCCTGGCACAAGCTAAATAAAACGGGTTTGAACTCGTTTTATTATTGTTTTATTTTTAAATTTTTTAAAGTGCTGGCAGGAGGGACAACGCTCCTCCGCCATAGTGGAGGAGCCACCACTGGTTTCACTGTTGCAGCCCTACACATTTGCAGCTCTTCCTCATAAGACTGCCTCACAACCTTTCTCGCGAAACTCCATGGTGTCTGACTGTTGCAGAAGTACATGCACACAACACTGCCTCATGCACTTACTGGACCTCTCTTGGGCAGGGTTACCAGAGAAACCTTACAATGAGATAGGTGAGTACCTATTGCGAGGGAGGTAATCTACTTTATAAAGATGTTAGCCTTCTGCTTTTTTCTGAAATGCAGGCAGTATGGAGCAGTTCAGCCGTTGTTGGGGGATGCCTTTTGATCTTCTGGGAGCACTGAGGGAGAAGGCCTACGTCTGTTTTGTCTTCAGTTGTTTCATTTGTAGACTGACAATATCTTGGCTTTCGGTTTAATGTTGTCCATGCCTAAAATATCTACAGCCAACACTAAGAAAACTGCTAGTGAAATACGGTTGACTTTATCAATATGACGTTTGAGTGTGTGTCATCACAGGCTTAAGGTTGCAGGTAACAGACCAGAGCATTGACTTGACATTGAAGGCAGTTTTAAATATTCCACAGACCTACTTACAGGGTTTGAAAGCTAAGACAAAGTTGGATAAACAACACAGTAAGGTCATAGACTTGGTCCTAATCTTTTCCAAAGAAACATGGCAGTGGCTTGCAAAACCACAATAAGCTTCCAATTCATGGAAGTTACTGCATTATTTCAGAAAATTAACTATTGCAGAATAAATCATATTGGAAAAATTGTAAAAGAGTACACCCTATATGAAAAACCCACTGAATACTTATATTTGTGCCAAATAACATGCCTAGTATTACACTTTGGATAGCCAATAATATGACCTAGGGGACAGATTTAGGACCAGATTTAGAGTTTGGCTGGAGGTTGTCTGTAAGTCAATGTGGCAGAGGACATTACATCTGTTACCCTAATGGGCTACAGCCCATCAAATGTAGAGATCAACGCTCGCGCAGCAGTGATCTCTGTACCTTCAGAAGAGCCACCATCATGGCAGGGAGGTTTTTCCATGGTCGTGGGGGGTCATTATTTTTATTTTCTCTCCGTGATCACCAGGCTTTTCCTGGTGGTCATGTTATGTTATGCAGATTTGTAGAGCGCGACATCACACAGGAGGGTATCCTGGTGCTGAGCAGGTGTGCGACATGGGACGTTCAGAGTGATTCTGGCAGCTCAGTTCTCAATAGTCTGCAGCCTGCTGGTGAGTTTTTGCTGATCCCGGCATAGAGGGTGTTCCCTTAGTCTAGCTTTCTTGTGACCAGGGATTGCATGATGCTTTCTTGGGTGTTGATTAGGACCCATTGGAAAGTCTTCTTCAGCATCTTCAGGGCATGGAAGCATGAGGCGGTGCCAGCATTGACTTGCGAGGTCATGTTGAGTTTGCTGTTGATGATGATTTCAAGGTTCTTGACATGGGTGGTGGGTGTTCGTCCCAGCTCTGTTGCCCACCAGGTGGAGTCCCACGATGATGTGCTCTTTCCGAAGATCATGATTTCTGTCTTGTCGGTGTTCTGCTTTAGACAACTGATCTTCATCCAGAGGGCAATATCAGTCATGCAGGCAGGCGTTGAACTTGATCCGGGTACAGGGCGTTTTGTCTATGAGGGAGAAATGATATGCGTTTCGTAGGTGTAGGAGAGGACATTGATGTAGTGAAAGTGGATGATGATAATGATGGCTAGAGGGCTCATGTATGCACTGAGGAGGGTCAGCTCAGGGAGTATTCTTGTATAACTGCAAAGGTGATGTTGGGGGTGACCAAGGTGTACAGTGCCAGACTGACTGACTGGATCCTTCCAGTCAAGAAGGAGCAAATCCATTGGAGTGCTTGTTCTTGGATTTCGATGTTGTGCAGGCTTTGGATGAGGATGGAGTGGCAGACTGTGTCAAATGCTGTAGAAAGGTCTAGGAGGATGAGGTTTACTGTGTCTCCTCTGTCCAGAGTCATGCAGATGTCATCCATGGTGGCAATGAGGGCAGTTTCCATGCTGCGCTTCGGTCTGAAACCAGACTCAGTGGTGTTGAAAGGTTGGTGGTCATTAAGGTATTTGGTGAGGTGTCTGTTAATGATTTTCCCTAAGAAGTTGGCCAGGAATGGTAGCAGGGAGATCGGTCTGTATTTGGCGAGCATTGAATGGTCCGCAGATGGTTTCTTCTGCAATGAGAGGACAGTTGCATGTTTCCAAGCATCTGGGAAGGTCAGAGAAGAGTCAAGCCAATCAGAATGGGTGTGAACATGGCGCTGATGGGTTGCAGTCCTCTGAAGGAAGTGTGGTGAGGACATGGGTCTGATGGGCCCCTAAGTGGATAGACTTCATGGTAGCGGCGGTTTCATCTGGGGTGTTGACAGGCCATCTGGTTAGCCTTGGTTCTTTGGATAAGATCTGGAGGTGTTTGGCAAGGTCTGTCAAATCTGGCAGCGAACTGAAGTTGCTCTAAATGCCAGTGATTTGAGAGAGATTGTTGCAGAAGTCCTGCGAGAGGTGATCGAGGTGGAGGAAACCAATGGTGAGGTGAAATCTTTCACAATGACGAAGATTTACCTGCTTCTGTTGATGCTGCCATCGATGCGCTTTGCCAGAGTGACGTGTTTGGTGGTCCGGATCATTTGGTGGTAGCGTCTTAGGGATGATTTGTACGTGTCCATTCTGCATTGTCCTGGCTCATCCTCCATTTGTGCTCCAGTTGTTTGCAGTGGAGTTTCATCAGCCTGATTTCGTCCATGTGCCAACTGGCCTGGGGTCTGGATCTTGCTGTATTGCTATGTTTGAATTGGACCAGGGAGTCGGCACAGGACACATTCCAATTGTTGAATTTCTTGATGGCTTTGGGGGGGGGCTATTGGTGTGTTGAGAGTGGTGTTCTAGTCCATGCAAGTGATGCCATTCCAGTTTTAGCAGGCTGGTCTGGCGGTGGTGCGTGTGCGTTGGACCAGGACAGGGATGCTAAATTCGAAAAAAGCGTGGTCTATCCAAGGAACTGGTGAGGGCTCATCAACTCAGATGTTGTCGAAGTTAGTGAACTCAGATGTTGTTTAAGTGGGGACCAACAGAAAAAAAAGTAATCACATCGTTAACTCTAAATACGGTGGATGGTCAGATGGCTTTACTCCAATGGACTGTACTCCGTCTGGCCATTAGAGTAGATTTTCCAACAGTGGAGCCAATAGGGGCACCGTTCTCAGAAAACTGATGGTCTGCCTGGCTTAATTGAGCCGGCAGACGAGGAATTGGCAGACAGGGTACTCAGTCATGCTTGTGATGGAGACCCTGCTGTCAAACTCTAAATCTGGCCCTTACAGTTAATGTGAAATGAATATGGAAAGTCTGTCTGCAAAGGTATTTTTGACAATGCCTGTATCATAACTACGCATATGATTATCAAAGTCACAATGCCTTTTGCGCACCTAAGTTAGATTTAGGTACACAAATGACATAAGTTCACATTCTACATTCTTAAAATATTAATTTACACTTTAGCACTCTGATGTACTCACACATACTGTTCCGCTGATATAATACTATAAATGATTATATATCCTCAAAGGGAAGGAAGTGGGCATTTACAAGCATGGATGCCTTGGAAAGTTGATGAATACAAACCTTTTCATGGTGCATTCCCATAAAAAAATTAAGTTGGAGATTTAATTCTGTCATCATCAGTAATAAATTTGTATTCTATTCAGGAATGGGAGCCATCACCCCTCAATTGGTTGTTATGGAAGGGAATGGGGAATGAGCACCTCCAAAATGGGTTATTATAGAAGGGAGGGTATTTCTTCATTGAGAAAAAAATATTAGCCATAGGCAAAAAAAGGTATGAAGTGCAATTTTGTATGGTTTTTTTGCCTGCATAAATGTGAAACATGCCTGTTAAATCTTGCCTGCGCAAGTAACAGGGAAAGCATAAAAGAATTCCGGAGCTACTCCTAAGACTATGTGCATGTCACAGATTCAGAAGTGCAAGTGAAGGATCTTTGCAAATTCCTTTTTTGATTGGTAATAGAAAACACACGTAGGCCAAAAATACTTTAAGTGAAATGGACCCCCATTGAGTTATTTTACATGGATGTTACTGTTTATACTGTTAAAATTAATAAAAGAAGTATAAAAAATGGTAGTATCACTGTTCCCCAACATTTGTAAAATATCATGCACATCAAACTTTTATCTAGCCACATTGCCATAATCATAATAACATTCTTAGTCACAAAGGAACCCCATGCAGGCTACAGTGTTTTTCGGGATCTCAAATGTGAAAATTGATTTAGCTATGTCCTGCATTAAATCAATCCAATAAACGTTGAAAATGTTCGCAACTTTCCACATGTGATCGCTGTTACTGCTAGTGCCGTTAGCCACTATCTCTGACAACTGGAAATAAAGACTGTGTAGTACTTAAGACATCATAGACGGCGAGCTTGTAGACCAATGATGGGCCTGTGTCATCAGCCATACCACTAGTATAGTTAAATGTTTCCATTATTCAGGTATTTATACAGATATCTTCTACAGCTATCTTGGCGCATAATAATAAAATTGTGTCTCTTCTAAGATCTGTTAGGCCCTCATTCTAAGTGAGATGGGAACACTGAATCGAACTCCTGCTACTGGAATTACCAATGCCACAGGTATAGGTATTCCTGGAGTGGAAACACCACTATGTTCCAAGTTGTGCCCTGGCTCCTAAGCGATCCCGTAGAAATGGGGAATTTCAGGACAAGAAAAGACTGGAAAAGCAGTATTTACACATTACCCATAATCCAGTAACTCTATTTCCGGCTGAAACAAGAATTACACTAAACTTGAAATGGAAGCCTTCTCTAAATGCCTTGTCAGGAGTAGTAAGCGCTATATCAAATGCAATTTCAATAATCATCACCATTAATAGTTACCATGAGAGCACTCTTATTCTGTGAATCTCAGAGATAAGTCATGAAAGCTAAAGACAAAGAGTGCCATGCCCCTTTTAGTATTGTCCTGGTTACTTACAGGTAATCCTCATTTCTCTTAGTCCTATTCGTCCTCGACTCAGTCATAACACATGAGTTAGTATCCAATCACTGACAGGAAACAAAACAGTAAACGCTTGCTAACTCCTCCCACCCTCCTGCCAAGGGCTCTAATACAATAGCCAGAGCTCAGCACTTCCTGACATACCAAGCACATCAAAGGCCTGATACTGGGAGGCTGGGTGGGAAGTATGACTGGGTCGAGGACAAGTAGGATGAAGAGTAATGAGGATTACCGGTAAGTAATCAGGACATTAACTCTACGTCCCTCGTCCTTGACCCAGTCATAACACGTGAGGCATACCAAAGCAGACCCCCCAATAGTGAAGGCCTTTGGAACACCTGTGAAAAAAAACAGACATCACACAGGAGAGATGCGCACCACAGTGAATTTAATGGCAAGAAATCAACTCAAAGAGGAGCATCAGGCTACACAGCACGCAAAACACCACGCCCAAAATTTAAACGGTCACCCAGAGCGCAATTTAACCTGTAATGACTAACAAAGGTAGACTCAGAAGCCCAAGTCCCAGCACAATAGATTTCATCCAAAGCCACCCGATTAAAGGTGGCCCAAGAGGCCGAGACCCCTCTAGTGGACTGGGCCTGGACACCTGAAAGACAGGACAAACCAGAGCCCTGATAATCCAAAGAAATAGTGTTCTGAATCCAACGACCCAGATTCAGCTGAGAAGCAGCCTTCCCACGGCCCGCCAGACCACAAGTCACAAACAGACTGTCAAAAGCACGAAACGCAGCAGACCTGTCCACATACACAGACAAAGCACGCTTCAACAAGTGTTCCTCAGGATAAGAAGGTGCAGGGCAGAAAGAAGGCAACACCAATCCCTGAGAAGTATGAAACTTAGAATTAATTTTTGGAAGAAAACTAGAATCAAAAGCAACACAACTGCATCCTCCATGAACCTTAAAAAAGGGGGAGAACAACCCAGGGAAGAAAGTTCCCCCAACCTCCTGGCCGATGTGATGGCCAACAAGAAAGCCACTTTAAAAGACAAGAACTTCACATCCACAGTCAACAAAGGCTCAGACTGAAGAGCACGCATGACCAGAGAAAGATCCCAGGCAGGCACCGAAGAACAGACAGCCGGGGAGGAGAAAGAATTGCTCCTGAACAACCTGGATACCAACAGTCCATCCGCACAGGACAAAGAAGCCAGTTCAAAGTAGAGAGAGCAAAACCCTTACTGAACCCATCCAAAAAGAACTGCAGAATGTCAGAGATAGAACAAGAAGTAGAGAACAAAACATGAAGAGAACACCACCTGTCGAAAGCAGACCAATGCTTAGAATAAGAAGACAAAGGGGACAACCTACGAGAACCCTGCACCACAGATATAATGTGGTCCGGCAAATCCAGCCCACCTAGCGTCGGCCTTTCATCCTCAGACCGCTAAACTGATAGGGACCAGCAGGTGAGGAGCAGAAGACCTCAGACGAGGCAGACTCCGTGGCATCCATGGAGGACCCACCGCCAAACTCAACAACAGCAGGGACCATTACCTCCGGAGCCAGTACGGTAACACAGCCACCACATGTGTCCCCACCCACTGCACCTTCAGCAGGAACACAGGAATGAGAGGAAAGGGCGTGAAGGCATACAGTAACCACTGAGGCCACGACAGGGACAAGTCCTCCACACCCACGACCCCTTCTGTGGAATCCTGGAACAAAAGAGGGGCAGAAGAGCATTGGTCCTTGAGGCAAACAAATCCATCAAGGGAGTTCTGAATTTCAGGCAAACAAAGCAGAAAATCCTGGGAGACGGACACAACGTCAGAGAGGAAGGAAACCTGCGACTCAGGGCATCTGCCACCACATTGTCCATGCCTTTTATGTGTTGTGCAGGAATGGCCTGGAGATGTTGTTCCGCCCAATTTACCACAGCACAGGCCACACGATTCAAGGAACGACTATGAGTACTGCCTTGATGATTCACGTAAGCCACATTCACAGTGTTGTCAGACTGCACCAGCACACTGCAACCTAATAGTTGAGCCTGGAAGTACCAAAGGGCCCTCTCCACAGCCGACAATTCCTTCCAGTAGGAGGAGCGCCTGGTCTCCGACCCTCGTCAACAAGCCTGAATGGACCATTGACCCAGAGTCCCACCCCAATCCAGCGCACTGGCATCTGTCGTCAGAACCACTAGCGGTGCAGGACGCATCCACATGCCCCAGGAGAGAATGGAAGAGCCCAGCCACCACTGCAGGCTGTGCACCACATCCAGAGACACCAGGATCTCCAAGGACAAATCCGGAAGTGGGAATCGAATAAACCGGTGAAGATGCCACAGCAATGGGTGAAGATGCAACCTGGCCCACAGTAACGTGAACACTGAGGCCACCATGTGCCGCTGCACCTCCATCCAATGAGCAGCAGAGCTAAGGGCTGAGACAACAGAGCACCCAACAAAGGGGCCGATTCTGATTCAGGCCGGAAATCTCTCCGACCGAGCCGGACCCGGAGAGATTTCTGACCGAATCGGACCCTAGCAGTCCGACCGAACGAGTACGATGCGTTCGTATGCCATCGGACTCGAGTCGGTCGGACTCCCATTGAAGTCAATGGGAGCCTGTCGTACAACGCGTACGCGGGCTCCCATTGACTCAATGGGTGCGAGGCGGACAAGGGCACCCCCTACAGCGTGTACGCGGCGAAGCGACTCGCGCCGTACACGCACACATGGGTCCCCCCTGTGTGCGACTCGCACGGCTACGCGTACAGGGGGGTCTGACACGGACCCCCGAAGTACGGCTTCGACTGCTCTTTCGAGCCGGGCGGCGCATGTCGGTCAGACTGCTCGCGGCGCGCATCGTACTTACCCGGCCGGGGAACGTCTCCATTGCGCGGTGCGAGTCGGGTCCGAGCGAGTCGGTCGGTGCGGTTAGACCCGGGTACGAGTCGGTCGGAGCGGTTGGGACGCCCGGACGAGTCGGTCGGCGATTTTGCATCGTACTCGCTCGCCCGGACGCGCGTACCAATCGGTCGGGAAATAGGGCTCCGAATCGGATCCGGTTAAGCCGAATCCGATTCGGAGCCCTACCGGCCGAGATCGGAATCGGCCCCAAAGTCTGCAGACGTGGGATCCTGGAGAGAGGCAGAAACACCTTGCCCAGAACAGAGTCGAATTCTCCCCTATAAAAGTCCTCCTGGTGGCAGGCTAAAGATTGAATTTTGGAAGATTCAGGAGAAATCTGTGTCTTTCTAGCATAACGATATGGTCAAATTCAGATGTTGACTCATCACCAGAGCAGAAGGGGCCTGCAGCAGCCAGTCGTCCAGGTACGGACACACAGAGACCCCCTGGAGGTGAAGGTGAGCATCCAAGGGAGCCAACACCTTGGTAATGACCCTGGGCAAGGAACACAGGCCAAAAAGCAGGGCACTAAACTGCCACTGATGACCCTGCAGAGAGAACCTTAGATACTTCTGGAATCCCAATGCCATAGGTACATGGAGATAC
The DNA here is from genome assembly GCA_963921515.1 of Calotriton arnoldi. Classification (NCBI taxonomy): domain Eukaryota; kingdom Metazoa; phylum Chordata; class Amphibia; order Caudata; family Salamandridae; genus Calotriton; species Calotriton arnoldi. Next base: position 332,162 of record CAWUFW010007077.1, on the reverse strand, counting down.
GCATCCTGAAGATCCAAGGTAGACATCACACAGTTGGCCTGAGTCAACAGGATCACATGCTGCAGGGTCTCCATCTTGAAGGAAATCTTCCAGACAAACCTGTTAAGGGGCTTGAGGTTGATCATTATTCGGAAACCCCCCGTAACTTTCTGGACCAGAAATATGATCAAATAAGTACCCTGTCCTCATTCCTACCTGGGAGAAAGGACAATTACCTTCTTCATGAGCAGCAGCTGAACCCCCTCCAACAAAGCCCTTTGCCCGAGAACATCCTTTGGAATTGGAGTCCGAACTGTGCCAGATGCAGGGGGGGACAGGAACTCGATATGGTAACCCCTTTCCAGGACATCCAGAGCCCATTTGTCCGACGTCTTGAGTCTCCAGGCCACCAGGAAATAGTGTGGTCTCCCACCAACCTCTGGCAGCATCCCAGCGGGACCTTGGATGGCAGCATAGTCAGGATCGCTGACCAGCGGGTCCAGGATCCGGATGAGACTTCCTCTGAAACTTTCCCTGGAAATCCTTCCCCTGGGCTTTCTGGCTCCTGAAGGTATTCCTCTGCTGGTGAGAAGGTTGTCGAAAAGATTTTGCAGAGGAAAGGAAAGCCTCCTTATGCCGCTGCTGCTTCCGAAAAGAAAAGGAATGCCTCAGTTCCTTGAAAACCTTATGCATCTTCTCCTCAAGGTCCTTCCCAAAAAGTCTAGGGCCTTTTAGATATATAACCAGAGAAGAAAATTATAGGGGGTAAAACAGGAAAAGCACGAATGTTCCATGGAACTTTCTTAGAAGATCCTGGTTAAGAATACATTTTTTTAGATCAGTGGTAAGTTTTAGGAATGGGAGTATTAGCCTAAGGAGAGGAGGGAAAGGTGAGTTTTTAAGTGCTTTCTGTAAGTGAGAAGGGTTAGATTTGTTTGAATATCAAGAAATGGTTAGTTACAAGCAGCAATTCAGGAAAACATCTTTCTCACCAAAAGATGTTAAGAATCTTGGTACTTCCAGTTGTAGGTAGTTTTAATGACTAAGGGCCTGATTTAGGACTTAGTGGGCGAGTAACTCCGTCACAACGGTGATTAATACCCCATCCACGGAAATATAAATCCCATTATATCCTATGAGATTTATATGTCTGTGAACGGGGGATATCTGTCACCGCTGTGACGGAGTAGCCCATCCGTCAAGTTCTAAATTAGGCCTTAAGGCTTCTTTTGCACTTGGTATGGAGAGTAGGTCAGAAAAGGAGGGTTATTCAGGTTTTGTAGGCGAACCACCATCCTTTGCATATGTTCCTTGCTTTTACTGGATAGTCATGAAACAATGAGGGTTCTTAATGCCGTGATTACTATTACAGCCAAATGGATTCTTTTGAGCAGCGTAAATAAAGATGGTGAAGCACTGGCTAGTAAAATCCAGTCTGAAGATAAGAAGACCTTGAACTTCTGTTTTCAGCTTGTGATGGTAGAAATTTGCCGACCAGGCCGTCTGTTAGTTTTGTCATTTAGGGGTGAGGGTAGAATCTAGCACTGGGTTTACTTGTAATTACACCTGAGTAATCAGAGTAATTTCAGTAATTCCTTTGATGTGGAATTATAGATAATAATGGGATTACACCCACTTGCATAGAGTAATTTTTTGGGGGAAAAATCTACCGCTTGGGCGCATTTAGCAGGCACGAGCGACTCCTCATGCTTCTGTTTATGTTCTGATGCATTTAGCACTACTTTCTTAGCATGAAATGCATCATCACATTCATTTTGGATGCAAGGGTGCATTTTCCTCTAAGAAACTTGCACTAAATGCCGGAAGTAAATTGGCGGAAAATCCTATCCCCAACTGTACATTTAGCAAATGGCAGCGGCTGCTCACGCTGCTGTTCATTTTCTGTTGCATTCAATGCTAATACTTAGTGCAAGATGCATCCTTGCATCCATTATGGATGTGAAGAGGCAATTTGGCACCAAGGAAATAGGGCTAAGTGAAGAATTACTTTTCTCGCATAATTCTGTGTAATCATTTTTAGGTAATGCCACTTGATAATGCTACATGGAATTGTGCGGGTTACGCCCACCGCAGTAAAATTCTGGGTGAAACCAAGAAAAGTTAGAGTGTGAGAGAGGGTGGGTGTGCCTACTGAATTCACTAATTCCCCTAACAACAGGTTGGAATTCTATGACTTTATATGAAAGTTTTTTTTGCAATTTTATTTTTCAATTTGAGGAATAGCCACTGAGCTGAATGCATTATAAATGATAGTTTTATAGTTCTTGACATGTATCTGATGTCCACTGGCAGGACCAGTTGCTTTATTTTAAGGGTAATTCGGTTTTGTAGTATCGTAGGTAATAGTTTGTTTTAGTGAGTGAACCCAACTTTTCACAAGTATTGCTAGTCAAGAATGATTTGGGAAGAATGAGGAAGAGAAATGGAAAGTGGTTTGACCAGTCAATTTGAATAGGGAGAAGAATTTTATGGGGATCTGGGTCAGAGATGAAGAGATCAAAAAAATTGAATTTCTAGTGTGTAGTCTAGGAGGAATACTGGAATACGTTGTGGAGTTATCTAGGATGGTGCAAATTTCCACTTGCCATTATACTATTTGAGGCTGATGTACCCTTGAAAGATATTTCTCACTGGTCAGGCAAACTGGTTCTGAGATTTGACACCTGACAGTAGTAGGAGATAACAGCACAGCATTTGAGGCAATTTTCAGGTATTCAAATGTGATATTGATTGTGGTGGTAGACAACTGTATTTGAGGATTTCATTGAGCATGACTGTTAGACAGTGCTGCTAGCCTTGACATCCTCGAGGAACTAGGGAGCCAATGATAGATTGAGAATGTGAATTAATCCATGATTTATTAGTGCATACAATGCCCAAATCATAGTTAAAATGAGGAGTGGGAATCAAATCAAGATCAAAAAGGAAAACTAAACAAAAGAAAACACTTACCTTAAATGGCCACCGCCTCTCCTTCGTCTTCCGTCCCTACGACATCTTCCTGCACTCCCGGCCAGCAGCAGGAAGCACCCGCCCTCCCAGCCTCCCCATAGCCAATCACAACCAATCACAACGCTGCAATGCAGCGTTGTGATTGGTTTGAGTGCCGTGGATCAGCTCTCAGACGGGGACTGGGAGGGTTTGCATGTTCCTCACCAGGCTGTGTAATGCAGCCTGGTGGGGGACATGTAAAGTGCGCAGGACTGCTTGGGGCGGCCCGCGAGGGCCGACCAAGCAGTCCTGTGCACTTCAGGAGTGAAAAACACTCCTCTCCCTACTCCGCCAGCCCCACCCCGCCCAAGAGCCACTGAAATATATAGGAAAAATAAAATGATAATAACAATGGTTATTATCATTTTATTTTTCCTTTTCAGTGGGGTGACGCTCCTCTACCTTGGCGGAGGAGCCACCACTGTACTGTGCACTACTTCAGGGAATCTTTGTAAAGTCCAAAAGTCAGAAACCTACTCCAAACGTGAGTCATATGTAACAGTGGCAGAGTTCTTATTTTTTCAAGCTGCCAATCAGACTCAAAGTTATTACTTTTCTCTTCACCCATTTCAAGTTCTAACCTGCTAGGCTGGAATAGGAGTGAAATATATACGTGCTATCCCTGAAGAAAAGACTGCCACTCATTTCCTTATTATAGGCACATTCTGTCGTCACTAGTCACCTGTAATAACGAAATTAAGTAGCAGTTCACCTCTAATAACTTATTACAGTTGAGTTGTGGTGTCCAAATGCCTGCAGCAACTGTCAGCAACCAAGGTGAAAGGCAGGTCACGGAAAATAATTACAACTGCAGTTTAAACAAAGCAGAAAAGAGGAAAACTGACTTTTCATTCTTCTAATCTTTTGTCAAAAAACAACAGTGAAGGGCAGAAAGTAAATATTTATTGGAGCTTATTTTTTGCTCATTAAAGGTTGTCAGAGGAAAATATAATATCATTGTATCTACCTACACATTATGAACCTCATCATTTGTTTAATCTCTCTTACATTAAACAAATCTAAAATCTTTTTTGCAGCAAATTACAGACATCTTTTTGATGTGTTTAATTTTGCACTGGATTCTGCTTTTATTCTTCATGTCTGTAACTATACCATATATTTAATACAAAAGGGAAAGACACCAAGGAGGTATGCAGTTTGAAGGAAGGTTGATGATGTGACCATGTATTATAAGAAATAAAATACCTTCTGCTGTACATTTTACGGATATTGCAAGTTATCGCAGAGTTCCATGACCTTTTAAAGGACCTCAACTTATATGGTCAAGGAACAGCTTGGTGACTTTTAATATTAATATACTGCCCTGCAGGGGGTACTTTAACCCATATATAATGTAATAGGTATAACGTACCTACTAGAGGTGGGCTAAGACTCAACAAAATGAAAACTATCAAATCTGTGCCATGCCACTGAATTAAAGGAAAGCAAGTTTCCTATGCTACTTTGATTTTTTTTTACTCTCATTCACTACTGTTGTTCATCACTACTAATGAAAGTCGAAGTACTATGGGAGGAAATTCTGGGACCCACCCCATCAGCCAGGGACGACTCCCGGTGGCCGGCCGCACTAGGACCCCTCCACGCACGCAACCCCAGCATCATACTGGACTCCTCACTCACAATGAACTGCCGAATCAACACTTCCAAATGCTCTGCCTGCTCTGAAAGACATTCAGACAGATCCCCACAGAATCCAGATAGACAGTCACCCTCTCATTCATCACCAGCAGACTTGACTACGGCAACGCATTCTATGCCGGCGTCACCCAGAAACAGCTCAGGAAACTACAGAACATCCAAAACGCCGCAGCCAGGCTGGTCCTCGACATCCCCCACTGCAGCCACATAACACAACACCTCCAGCAACTCCACTGGCTCCCAATCAACAAGAGAATCACCTTCAAGCTCCTCACACATGCCTACAAAGATCTCCAAGATGCAGGACCAGAATATCTGAACCATTGCCTCGAATTCCACACACCCGCCAGACAACTCTGCTACACCCAACGCACCCTTGCCTCCATCGCACGGATCGACAAGACCAGAACCAAAGGAAGATTCTTTTCCTAACTCGGCGCCAAGACTTGGAACACCCTGCCCATCCACCTCAAGCAATCCACGTTGCTGAAGCAATTCAGGAAGAACCTCAATTCCTGGCTCTTCGACTGAACCTCCACACCCAGACGGATCAGCAACCCCCCTCCCAGCGCCTTGAAACCCTGATGGGTGAGTAGCCGCACTATACAAACTCCTGATTGATTGACTGATTGCTTGAAGGTCAAGATGATGTATCATTATGTAAATTAGAAAGAGCAAGGGCCTCTGGGATCTAAGAAAGGTATTGGGATTGCATGACAGGGTGAGGACAGAAGAGTAACATGAATTAGGCCGATCCATTCTTGAACTATCAGGGAAGTGCCTGACCAAGCTCTTTGTCTCTCGCACTTCCATGTGCAGGGTGCCAGTCTGGCTGGGGTCTGAGTCACAACCAGTCTAGGGCACATCCCACTGGTGGCTAGCTGCATTTTGGAGCCTTTAGGAACACAGGGTATTCGGCCAGTGCTGTGTAGCTCCCTATTTGTTTTAGCCCATATTGCAACTATAATATGCGTATCTATCTCTGATATACCCTCACCCATCAAACCATCAGGCACTGCATCCCATAACACAGTAACTGCTCCTTAGTCGTTATCACACCCAGCATGAAAACACTTCCCACATAGGCTAAAACAAAATTAACATCTTTTCACTACTCACCCTACATGGTGGAGATTGCTATTCATGTGGATAGGCGCTTCAGCACCCACATACTGGAAGTAAGTACCTTGCGGATGCTATAATACTATGTTAAATATGCGAAAATCATTTGCTTTTTTTTGCTGTTTTGTGAAACAGAAAATTATTATATAGAATTTGGTCCTTTTATTATATAGAATTTGGTCCTATGGAGTACTAAACTATATTTACATTGTTGAAAATGGGCCCTCTTGGACATTTTAATGTTGCATAAGTAAGTAAGGAAATTCTGTAGTTACAGCCATTCTTCCAAACACTTTTTGTTATACACTTCTAGTGTACACATACTTACGTTCCACATGTGCAGCGTAATTTTCTCTTGCTAAGGGTACACTACGTGTAAGCATCAAAAGTCCAAACTGTACATCTTTTAAGCTTTTTGCTTTGTGTTATAATCAAAAATGTCCATCTACCTGGAAAGAAATGATATAAAAACATATCATTTGAAGCTTCATCTTTAAAAAGTCAATTTCTTTATGTAAGGCATTTGCCGCTTTATTCGCTCAAGCAGGATGGGCACCATGGATTTACCAGCTTTTTATCTTTAACTTTAGGCAGGAAGCAGAGTATTTAAAGTTGATTTATACGACAGCACAACATAAAATTGGGTCTTTTGCTGCTGTTTTAAGGAGGGTTTTGGGGTCACTAAAATTTCGATTTCCAACCATGATCTCAGAAGGGAACAGTTAGAATGTAGAACCTCTGTCACATTCATTGGGGTTATAAAATTTAAGTACGCTTCCTCATGACCACCTTCCTAACATAACAATGTTACAATGACATTATATTAAAAAACACACAGTACATCAATACAATTATGTTCACAATCAGAGGCAATGTGTCCCCTTGGAGAATATATTACCCTCTAAATTTAAAACCATCTCAGCTAACAAGCAAATCAATCATGCCAGTTACCTTGTTTTTTACACGTTTATGACTTGGGGACTGAGCCTTTAAAAAGCTACAGTCTGGTTTGAAATGCACCTATTTCAGTGGCATTTCACAGAGTGGTTTCTCTTTTAATAGTCTAGTTTTGTTTGAGCATAATTGGTGCATTAGATCCACTACATCGAATTGTAATACTTGTAATGGTACTTGCAACTTTTTGGCAAATGTATTGTATTTAATACATATTCCATACATACAGAATGTGGCTTCAAGCCAGTCTTCTTCGGCTATTGGATTGGGACATTGTTAAACACAACTTGGATCATCTCACGGTGGGATTTTATTTTCACGTCTTTCTATCAGCTTAGATGTGTCCTTTTCCTTTAATTCTAAATCACATTCGTGGATTGTGTATAGAAAAACAATTTGTTTGTTTTGACTGTAGCTAGTGTTTTTAATTTGCTTTTGTGATCAGCGGACTAGGAGACATGAGTCTCAGCATAACCCAAAGATGCAAACTGCTGATCCTCCTTTTACCCAGAGTGCCATGAGGTTGCTATTGGCAACCAAGCTAGGACCAGAAAGCTGCCGTTTTACTATATGGCTGACAGTTGTCCTCAAAGGAGAATGAAATTACTTGAATGCTGAAGTTGCACTACATAGCCAAAAGATGCCCTCACAGAAGAATACAATGGACAGTGGTGGCTGGTGACATTTGAAAGTGGTGAGGCGTAAACTTTCTGTGTTCCTTCCTGACTGATAGAAAGCAAACTGTGGCCTTAGATAAGTTCACTTCCAAATCTTTCTTGCTTCCTTGTGGTTCCACTGGGATCCTCCCTTTGCCCAACACTTTTCAATCTTTATGTTTCTTCCCTGGCCATCCTGATTAGAACTTTTGGTTTTCAGCTTACTTCGTACGCAGATGACACTCAAATAGTGGTGCCTCTGCTACCTAGCCAGGAGACAGAAATAGGTCTAAAATTTCATGACTGCATGAGGGCAGTAAATATTTGGATGATGAAAAATTGCTTAAAACTTAATTCCAGTAAGACCGAGGTGATCATCTTTGGTAACAACGCGAACTTTTGGTCCCTGAGATGGTGGCCAGAAGAATTAGGGACCCTTCCAACTCCAGTCAGGAAAGCTAAGAATGTGGGCATAGTAGTGGATAACAAGCTCACCTTTGGATAACAGGTGAATGCAGTCACCTCCGCTACTTTTCATACGCTTAGGATGATAAGGAAAACTCTTCATCTCCTGCCTCCTGACAGCTGACAAATAGTGATTACCTCCCTCATTTTATCTAAATTAGACTACTGTAACAGCCTATATCGAGCATTCATCAGCAACATCTGAATAAACTCCAATAACTTCAAAATGCGGCGGTTAGGCTGCTAACTGGAACCCTTAAATACACATCGGTTAAAAGAGAAATAAGAAAGCTCCACTGGTTGCCAATAAGGCAACGGGTTAGAGTCAAAGCACTTTGCTTTGCCTTTAAAGCTCTACATGATATAGGACCTCATCACCTTAGGCAACGATTTAGCTGGTATACCCCTGCCAGATCCCTGTGCTCCCTTGGAGCAAAGTTGATCGTTGGGCACAAATTTTAAAAAGCGAACTCGAAGGATGGGGGAGGGAGGGGTAGGAGTTTTGTCATCTGTACTGCCAGGGCATGGAATGCTCTTCCTTTCTATATCCGCGCCTCCCCAGATCTGCTTTCCTTTAGGAAGTTGTTAAAAACCTGGCTTTTTAGGAATCTGCAGTTCTGGGCCTCCATTCTTCCTGTCTGTTGAGCTAAGCGCCAGGACACCTTATGGTAATTGTGCGCTCTAGAAGTATAATTACCATAACATAACAAATTGACTTTAGATGTTTTCTTGAATGTACGACATCATGTTTCCTGCATGTGCCTTTTTTCTTTGAAGATTTTCTTTCGTGACTCCTTGTAGCTTCAAAGGGGGAGTGTTTGCTTTTTACAGCCTTGCCAGGAACAGAACTTGTCGGATGTGCATTTGAAAGCATGAGAGAGAGAAAGGTGTGGAATGTACTTCTCTGTCTTGGAGTGTAGTGTTATATGCAGTGTTGCTCAAATGTGCATTGTGTTGTACATTGGGAAGTATTATGAGGTTCTTACTATTGGCTTTGACATGCCCTCATGCCATCTTGAATTCTGACTCTGTCTAGCTTGAGCTTTGTGCACACAAGCAGGCCCCCAAATCACTCAAGTTGTTTAGGCTATTCACGTTCAAGGTTGTTTTCTGTACTTTTTGAGACTTTCATAAGCTTCACTGAGATAATGTGTGGGATGTGTGCTGGGTACCTTTCAGAGCAGAGATTGTTGATGCCAGAGAAATGTGTGGAATGTACAGCTCTGTCTCGGAGTCAAAATACAGTGGCCTGCCAGCTTCTGTCTTGACCCTGGCACAGACCAGTACGGTCAGCTTGTTTTTTGTAACAGAAAAAAAGGGAGCGAGGTTTCCAGAAACTTCTCCTCAGGTTGAGTAAAGGTATTAAAGGCAGGAAATCTTGGCGCTCAGATGGGAGCTCGCTGTGGAGCAGACGTGTTGCCACAGGGAACTTGGTCCCGATCAAGGCTTCTGCCTGGCTGTCAAGGGCTCCTCCAGCCGAGTTGGCAAGAATGCAGAGAGAGAGCGATCGGTGATGTATTTTTTTTATTATTGGCATTGTGATGTGTGAGTGTGTCTGCGTGCACCTTCAAGTCTCCAGTGGTTATAATCATCTGATGTATTTAGTGTATATATCGTTCTGATTATTTGCATTTAACAGTGCTTATTTCTTGCAGTGGACGTCCAGTATTATTGTTTGCTTGTATTTTCTTCCATGTATTTTATTCCATGTATTGAACAGTTGCATTTGCTTACTTATAAGTGTGTTATTATTGCTTGTACATATATATATATCTCTATATACATTTGAATGTTGTTCATTTGACATCTGGGAAAGCCTTTTTGTTAGAGAGTGTTGCACAAAAAAAACCCATGCTTCATTCTGAAAACTGTCTTCTGATGTGCCTCATTTTATGAGAGTGAAATCCCTTTCCAGGTGTTTTTGTTGCTTTGCAGTGTGTGTGCCTCCGTGTGGGAGTGCAACATTTTCTATTATTTTGGATGGCGAAGCAATTCATTCTGTGTAAATGCAAACAAATCCTTGCCCCATGAAAAACAAGTGCATGAGTGTGCACTGACAAAGTCTACATCTTGAGAAAATGCAAACAGCACAGCCCTGCACCTAGGTCCAACTTTTCCACAGTTTCAGACAAGTGCTGGAAAGCTATGCCACTATGCAGCCTACAGATGGAAAACATGTTGCACTCTGCTACCAAGAGAGGTCCTCTCCGAAGATATAATGAAGATGGAGATGGAGAGCTGCAGTTATGCTATACTACCAGCTGAGGTCATTACAAAAGAGTACAATATAGATGGAAAACTTGCTGTGCTCTACTCACAACAAAGATCCTCACAAAAACGTACAATGGAGACGAAGATAAAAGGCTGAAGTTGCGCTCTACTGCCAACAGAGGTTCTCACAGAAGAGTGCAACGAAGATGGAAAACTGCACTTTCATTATGCTACCAAATGAGGTCCTCTTAGAAGACCTCAAAGGACATGGAAAGTTGCATTTGTGGAATAAGGTCCTCGCAGAAGAGTGTAAAGGAGATGGAAAGTTACAGTTGTGCTATACTACCATCATAGATCCTCACAGAAGAGTACAATGTAGATGGAAATCTTGTTGTCCTATACTACTAACATAGGTCCTGACAGAAGAGTATAATGGCTTCATAGCCTGTCCAGACTATACACTTACTCTTTGGAGGAGCAAGTTATGACAAAGGCACACAACATTGACATCTAAAGAAAATAAATACAGCACTGCTTTGGGCCTAGGTCTATTATTTCCTTAAACATGTGCAAGAAATAAACAAATTAACTTCTGAAAGATCACATTTGCCACGGATTGACTTCCACCATTAAACAATTTCTTTCTTTTGGGAACTAGATGTGCACCCTAATGGGGAACCTCGACTGCACAACTATTCCAGGGTGACTCTAACATCCTGGAACTTTTTGCACACAGTCTATTGGAAAGAAGTGCAAAGGCTGCAAAACTGACGCAGTTCCTCAAGTCGTTACTACAGGGCTCCCTCAAGTCAGCAACAAATAGTTGACATGACAACCACAAAGCTGAGACGGTGTGGCCTAAACCTGGAAATTTGCATATGGATGCTTGCGACTCTAAAGCCATGTCCTCATTTTCCTAAAAGATAAATAACAATACCAAAGCTGATTGATAGTATGAGCCAACATTGCAAAATACAATAAATGTCTTGAGTATTCTGCAAATTGTCGATGACACCATACTATATGCAGGTAGTAACAGCCAGTGGGATGTAAAAGTGTCTAAAAAGATCTATTCTTTGGGAACAATTTTTCGTTGTATGTGTACATGTGCATGGGCAAATTGCAGTCACACAGGACATCCAATGGCTGAAGTGGGTTGGTCCATTGACCTATACTTTATGCTGTGATGGGAGGAGACATTAGGTGGGTAACATTTGAACAGACTAATGACAAAAGAGAGCTGATTTAGAGTCTTTCTATATGCATGTATTTTTTATGGCATTGTTTGGAAAATCATAATACTGTAGTACAGCTAAAACTGTCTTTAGGCCATACATTATTGCACTCTCCTACGAACAGAGGTCCTCATATAAGACTTAAAAAAAAGATGGAAAGCTACAGTTGCATTAAATTACCAACAGAGTTTATAACAGAAGAGTGTAATGGAAATGGAAAGCTGCAATTGCACTAAATGGCCCACAGAGGTACTCACAGAAGAGTACAATAGAAAAAGAAAGATGCTGGTGTGCTATACTACCAACAGTGGTCCTTGCAGATGAACACAGTGTAGACTGAATAATTGTTGGACTCCACTACCAACAGAGGTCCTGACAGAAAAGTGCAATAGAATTGAAAGGCTGCAGCACAAAATATTTCAGGGGTAATGGAAAGCCGCAGTTGTGCCGTACTATTGTTGTATTCCTCTTAGGGTATCCATAAACGGGCTTTCCAGTATCATGTCCTTATATAGGCACAATTCGCCCTGCCCTTATATAGGCATAAAATCCCAGCCCTTATTTAGGCATTAAACCGTGCACTCCAAATACAGGCATGGTTTCAGACATCCGTCCACCCTAACGTCACAACGAGTTCATGAAGAACAGACCCTTAGGCTGCGGGAGTTTCCCTAGTCCAGGACTATTGATTTCTTCAAGGACTCATATATTATGCATGAACCATTATTCCTTAGGGGGTTCATTCATGACGTCTTTCGCTGTCCAACTCACGTCAATACTAACATTCTTAGGTGCTCTCAGGTATAAATATACCTTCCCTAGCCCCTGTAAACCAGAGGAGACCTCGACTTCAGAGGAGCCCGTTTCCCGGCCTGACGCACTGAGAAGACGCTGTCATCCCTGCACGCAGAGAGTCCAGCTTCCAGTGATCTGACTTCCCTTGCGGGGTGTTGGAGTTCGAGTCTGGCAAAGAGATTCCTACCTCTCTCATTCTTCAGGTATGGAGCTGACTAGAACCTAGAGAGACTCTTGGCATACTAGGCATACTAGACTTAACATACTCTTAGTATACCATAGTAAGGAATACTTCACCTACTTCTTCCCTCTTCCTACACCTAGGTTAGGTTAGGTACATTGGGGTAGAACTAGCTTAGCAACGCATCGTATGAGTACTCGCATTTTTAGTCTGTGTTATTTATGTAACAGCATATGTACTAAAAGATAATGCTCTCGCAGTATTATTTATTTCTACTGCTCACACTGTACATTATTTATCTCGCATACTGTCTTGTGATCGTAACAGCACATTTTACTTACACCAAAAACAAGACTGTTCAATAAATCCTTTATTGAAACGCCCGTCTATTTCTTTCTGTGTAACTTGGAGAAAACTAAGCATGCACGACTGAGCTGAGTGAAATAGTTATCTATTGTTTCCACGACTCTGGGACACGTTCTGATTCTAAAGGGAAACACAGTGGTCATGTTTTGCGGCTGCCAGAAACTACTCCCTTCTTGTTGTCAAGGAGTTTCTAGTGGCCTCTGAGCTAGCTGGCACAAGTAATTAAGTTTAATATACTCGATAGGGACATACTGACCTTAGTCCTATGTCAAACCTATAGGATATATTATTCCAATGCGCAGAGCCTATTAGGGAAATAGTAGCTACACTACACTATCAACAGAGGCCCTAACAAAAGGGTGCAATGTAAATGGAAAACGTATTGCACTATACTACTGATGGAGCAGGGTAAATGAAAAAATGTTAACCTCCTAATATTTACGTTGAATAAATTAACACACAAGTTCGTCTTAGTAAATAACCAACCATGTATGTTACATGTAAAGGGTTAAAGGTAACACGCTATATATGTGCAAACTGATTTACTTACAATTGTTAACGTGGATAACATAAGTCTGACAATTGCGTACTAATTAGAATAATAAATGCATGATTTGTGCTTGGAAATAAACTGTGTAGTGGCAAAAGAAGTGTTGGTAAGTAAGGAATAGCTTTATATGTCGCTTTTGCTAGGTAATACCTAATTGGGGTACTTAGAATGACGGGAGGGAAACGAAAAGGCTTATATTCTTTATTCTTAACTATGTTTTGTTTATCTTTATAATAGTGCGCTTAGGCCTGTTGAGCAGCGATATAAAATGGCCGCCATGAGCTAGAGTACGCAGGCGCGAAAGGGGTTACGAAAGAGAGAAAGGCCGTGAACAAGAGGGATCATGTGATCATTCCAAAAGCCTAGGATGGAAGCGTGGTCAAGGCTGTGATGACCTTATCGCATAAACGTGTGCCAAAGCAGGACAGCGAAAAGCGTGAGAAGGCGCAGTGAATAAATGAATGGACAAAGAACTGTGTAACTTAAAATTATCAGAAAAGGATACAGTTTGAAACCTATGAACTAATGGGTAATGTCATGAACCCGTGAGAAACGACAGAAGTATGAACTTTCCACAAAGAACTGGTTGGAACAAGGATATTCATAATGAGATGTATACTGACCCGAATGGACCAATTAGAGAGAATCTCACCCATAAAGATGTAACATTTTCACTTAGTAAGCTAGTATTAGGGTATAAGAAGACCTACTCTTAGGGAGGGGGTTGATGATGCGGACGCGGATGATGCGGATGCTGCTATTGATGCTGTCATTTTTAGCGCTGCCGTTTTTATTAACTGATGCTACGGCTGCTGCTACTATTTTATATTTTTGATTGAGCATAAGACGCTGCTATTGGAGAACCTTTTTGCTTTAATAGATTTTTCCATTTAAAACTATTAGACTTTAATTCTTGAGATACTAAAGGGAAAGGAACGAGAAGGCCTGTTTTCCAGGACAGATAGATAGTTTCCGGGAGTTCTTGCTGTGACGAACTTTATTTTTCCATCTAATAGGTATGCATTGCAATTTCAACTTATTCTTATAATGATGCTAAATGTAATAACCTGAATAATAAATCTGAAACTTATTCATGCTTCTAAACTTTATATAAACTTTATTGTCTTTGAAAATAATGAGTCAGTGGTTCTTTAGCTCAATGATAAATGTAAATGTTTAAAGGTTTATAGTGGTTGAGCTGGTCTTAATCACCATCAACTGATTCCTACTAGTTGGTCCATCGACCAATGAGCGGAATACCTTAGAGCTTGAAAAGTATTATGTTGTTTTAATAAAAGGTATCCCGTCTCCATCCAGCAAATCATTAACTGTTTTCCTCCTAGGTAAGAACGGATGAAATCCAGGGAATAAATGAGTGAATGAATGTATATGCGGTGTTATGGGGCCCACCGTCATATGGATATAGTTGTGTTTAAGAGGGATATTTGCACCTGGACGTCCAAAGACATATAGGAGAAGAAATTTTATTGATAGCGCTGGATCAGATTTCTTGGTAGCAGAGTTATGGTTACTATAGATTAGTTCGGTGATTATTGGTTATTGATTATTGATTATTTCATGTCTAACATTTTATGTTGAGTCGCGTTATGTTATATGTAAGTCAAAGTTTTAACGCTTCCGGGAAGTAGGAAGTGGAACACATGTGGCAAGAGAAGTCACATGGAATAGTGCATTGTCTGAGTTCATATTGGTGATAACACAGGTTTTGTTATGATAGGGACATTTTCTGTATAAAAGGTGTGTGAGTGAAATAGCAACCGGTTTTCTTGTGAAACTCTGGCCTTAATTCTCAGGAGCAGTGTAGTCTCCGCATGTGTTTTATCCCCAGAGAAACGGGTTTACCCCTTGCTTGAAAGAAGGGTAAGGTAGAGGGAAGTGCTACACTTATCGAACAAAACTATATTCTTGCGAGCTAGAATAAACTGTCACTTTTGTTTAGCGAAATCAGACAATGGAAATGTGTTATTAATGTTGTAACTAGCAAAGAACTGTTGAAAAGTAAATTGCCGATAAATTTTGTAAAGGAGGGGTCAGGAGCAGAAACTGACGTAGACAAAAGCCGCGCTGGGATTGGACAGTGCGCTAGTTACCGAAGCCGCTCTGATTGGAGCATTGGTGTGAGTCGCGCTGGGATTGGTCAGATAAACCAGTGACGTAGAAGCTTAGGATTGGAGCGTTGGTGTGAGTCGCGCTGGGATAGGTCCGAATAACGCATAGAGAACAGTGTTGAATCGCGGACTTTTGAAAAGAGAAAGAGATTGTGAATCATGGGTTATTATGAGTATGGTAGAGAGAAAACGTCGTGGATATCTAAAGTTAAGAACTTTTTTAAGAAAGACAAAAAGGTAGGGACTAGAGAGGGACAAGTAATTCCTCCGCCGAAATCACCAGCTTCGCATATGATGTTGAAATACGGATATCATACCTGCATATGGTTAGAAAATTGGACAAAATATACAAAAAATGATGGAGCATTTGCTTTTCCTGAGAATGGTTCATTTAGTGTAGCTGTACTTCGGAATTTGAGAGAGAAAATGGCGATGCTTGAACCTAAACCTAGACCGACACAGTTTGAAGCTTTAAGTGAATGGGAAGATGAGATGTATGAACGAGAAAGATTTAGAGGATTAAGGAATCATGATTTTGTGCCCGGAAGGTTGTGGGGAGTGAATCATGAGGACAGAATAAAGCGTTGGAGATATGCTAATATGACAGGAGGTTTGTTTCCGGCTTTTACAGTTGAGGAAGAAGCAAAGAGAAAGTGTACAGAGAAAAAGAAACATGTGGTTACTGAAAAGTATGGGTATGGTGGTAGTGAGACAGAAGATGAATTGCTGGAAGATATTTTAAACAGAAACCCACCTCCATACCAACAGAATTCTGCGGTGGTGACACCTAATACACCGCCAATGGAAACTGGGAGGAATAAAAATCCCGAACGAGGATATGAGATAAATAGGTCACAAGATCAGTTGAAAACTACACAAAATGAGAAGACAGAAAGTGACAATACAGTTAAATTAGCAAAAACCACAAGAGAATTAACTGAAAAGATAAGAGAATTAAGAATGAATATGGAAGCTGTAACTGTACCATTAACGATAGGTCCAGTAATACCAGTTTTTTAGAATCAGAAAATTGACGAGCATTCTTTAGTCATTCCTATGAATTCACACTTGCAAAGAAGGAAAGAAGAGATGGAATTAGACAATGAAAGTGCAAGAAATTTTGTTAGTACATTTAGACCAAGCCCACCTACTAATTTGACGATAAATGAAAATGAGTTCAGGAGAATACCTATGGTAACTGAGTCTGCATCAGAGACACCAGAAAGAAGTAAAAATTGGATAGAATTAAATAGTACGCCTGTAGGTCCGACTCCAGATTAATTGGATGAATGGATGAAAACTCTAAAGACGAAAGAGACAGAATCCAAACCATTAGATGTAATTAGGTTAAAAATAGACATGGAAGAATTGATCTTAGGGACAATTGGCACAGAAAAACTGAAGTCTTATCAGGATGACGAGATTATGTTCTTATGTAAGAGCATTACATGGAGAGCTAGAAATTTACATGACAAATTAGAATAAACAGCAAATGAACTAGGAGTAGAATTTGTAAAAGTGAGAACGTTGCAGAAACCATATGGAGTAGATTTGTGCGAGACAGATATAGAAAATTTGAACACATCAGGACGATTAACCCAAATAAAAGAATTAATTGTTTTACTGAGGAAATGGGGTGATGTGGATAGATGGAGAAGCAGATGGACTAAAAGGAATGAGAAAGTGACAGACAAAGCGTCTTTGGCTTTTGCGGTGACAGACAAGGAATCAATTGTAAGAGAGTACCCGATGAGAGAAACTCCAGGAGGTAGTTATGTGCATGTCCCATGGTCTAGCCAGGATATATTGTCATTTACAAATGACTTCCCAAAATTGAGAGAGAAACCAGTAGAATGGTACAGACAAGTGGAAAGATCTGTTAAAGTTTCGAAGGTGTTATGGATAGATTTGGATGGATTGTTCGATATAGTAGTACCAGCTGATTTGTGGACAGAATGTAAGATTACTATTGATTGGCCAACTGTAGAATATCCAAGAGATGCTAAAACAGGAGCGCCAGGACCAGAAGTGATGAGAAAATATGATCAAGTAATTACCTTTTTGAAAAATAAGATTCCACCCAAGGAAACGGATTGGGTAAAAATAGACAGAACAACACAGGAAAGTAAAGAGTCAGTACACGCATACTATGAGAGGTTACTGTTGGTTTTCAAACAGTATAGTGGCTATGAGACACTAAATGAGAAGGATATGAGTCATTTTGTATATAGATTTGTTTATGGGTTGAAACCAGAGATAAGTGAAATGATTAAACAGCATATGATTTGTTGGCAGAATAGCACAGTGGACGAAGTTTTGAGATATGCTAAATATTGCAGTGATGACATTGAGAGTAGACAGCGTAAATTGAAAGAGAAAGCAATGTGGGCACAAGTGAAAGTTGCAGAGAAGCAAGAAGCTCAATTGAGTAATTCAGTTAACGAGGCAGGACAGATTAGATTTAAACCAAATATAGGTAAAGGAAAAGGTCAAATGAGCATAGAAGAGGCAAAGAAAAAGTGGCCATGCCACAACTGCGGAAAGTTAGGGCATTGGAGAAATGAGTGTAAATTTCCTCCAAAACCTAATACGGAAAATCAATCATTAAATCCACAGGTGCAGAGTGAGGTAGTTACCCAACAAAGTCAGGTGCCACAACCACCACTTCCCAAGAGTGTTAATCAACAGAAATACAGTGCAGAAACAGGATTCTACGGAGGAGAGCAGGTAACACAATTGCTGCGCGCAGCTGCCATATCTCAGTACTGGTTACGACAGGATGGTGATGAGTCGGATGAAAGTTTATGACGGTGCCTAGGAGAGGAGGAAGAGTGCGTGTTTGGCGCAACTCTAGAGGTAGATCAAACAGGTCCATTTGTGGATGGAGAAGTGAATGGTGCAAATGTAACATTCCTTGTGGACACTGGAGCTACCCGTTCTACTGTTAGGTCAGTGGAAATTCCAAACCTTCCTCTCTCGGGTGAACATATCCAAGTAGTGGGTGTGTCGAATCAGCAAATTAAAGCGCCTCTTACTAAATCAGTGGAGGTAAATATTGGTCCATTTAGTGAAATGCACCGATTTGTGGTGTGTGATTGCAGTCCTGTGAACCTATTAGGACGCGATCTACTTTGCAAGATGAACTGCACCATCTATTGTACTCCAGATGGAATTGCATTTCAGACCCCAGATGAAGATGTATTGTATAAAATGACAATGGTAAAGTTAGAATCAGAAGTGAATGATTTATTTCCCATATTTGATGTAGAGAAAATCCCAATTGAACTGAAAGAAACAGTGAAACAGGAAGTGTGGGACTTTACGGGAGAAGATATAGGGTTAATGAGAGAAGTAGACCCTGTTAAAATCTCTGTTAAAGAAGGAACGAGTTACCCAAATACGCCACGGTATAAATTGACACCAGAAATAATTGAAGGAATAACACCAGTAATAAATAAAATGATTGAGCAAGGGATTCTGAGAGAAATAATGAGCAGTCCATGTAATTCGCCGATAATGGGACTGAAAAAGCCGAATGGAACATATAGAATTGTACAGGATTTGAGAAAGGTAAACAAAATTGTTGTGCCTTGCTGCCCCATAGTACCAAACACTGCTGTAATTCTATATCAGATTCCACGCGAAGCAGAATGGTACACAGTTATTGATTTCTGCCATGCATTTTTCTCTATTCCATTACAACCAGATACCCAGCCATTATTTGCGTTCAGGTTCGGAGAGCGTATTTTGGCATGGTGCCGAATTCCTCAGGGGTATACAGAAAGCCCCTCGATCTTTAATCAGATTTTAAAGAAATCATTGGAAGATTTGAAAATGCCAGAGAAGTCAGTGATGGTTCAGTATATTGATGACCTACTGGTGGCATCAAAAACGAAAGAAGCATGTGTTAATGATACAATTGCTTTGCTGAATCATTTAGCAAAAAGAGGACATAAGGTGTCCCCATCAAAATTGCAGTTTTGTCAACAAGCAGTCCAGTATCTAGGACATAAGATTGAGAAGGGAGTGCGAAAGGTAACGACAGAAAGAATAAAAATAATCCAAGGAATGAGAGCTCCAATGACACAAAGAGAGGTAAGAATGTTCCTAGGAATGGTTGGATATTGTCGACAATGGATAAGTGGATTTTCATTAATTGCAAAACCATTACAGAGATTGACAAAGAAGGATGTTAAAGATCCTTTTGAAATGAATGATGAGGAAATGAAAGCATTCAGAGAACTAAAAAAGAAACTGTGTGAAGCTCCGGCATTGGGAATGCCTGACTATGAAAAAGATTTTGAGTTGTATTGCAGTGAAAGAGATGGGTGTGCGTTTTCAGTCCTGGTGCAGAGACATGGAAACATGAAAAGACCCACTGCATATTTTTCAGCTGTTTTAGACCCAGTAGCAAAAGCGTTGCCTGGATGTTTGAAAGCAGTTGCTGCCACTTGTGTAAGTCTGGAGCAGAGTGAAGGCATAGTGATGGGATATCCACTGAGAGTATATGTCCCTCATTCTGTGGAAATTCTTTTGACAAGAACCAAAGCCCAATACATGACACATAGTCGGCTGACTAGGTATGAAAAGGTAATTTTGAGTGCAGACAATGTGACCATTGACAGATGCATGAATGTGAATCCTTCAACATCATTGCCAGATGAAGAGAGTGTGATTGAAATGGATGAAGTTGATCATGATTGTCTGAATGTACTCGAGTATTGTACAAAGCCGAGACCTGACATACGGGATGAGCCTTTAAAAGAATCAGATTATATTCTATTCGTGGATGGCTCATGTTTGAGAACGGATGATGGAGTTCTAAGTGCAGCATATGCAGTTTGCACAGTAGCTGCTGTAATGGAAGCATCGTGTTTGAAAGGGATACGTTCTGCTCAAGTAGCAGAGTTGGTAGCTCTGATCCAAGCATGCAAGTTGGGAAAGAATGTTCGAATAACAGTTGTCACGGATAGCCAATATGGTTTTGGAGTGGTGCACGACTTTGGGCAGATCTGGTCTCAGAGAGGTTTCTTGACATCTGCAGGAACACCGATAAGAAATGGTGAGTTTGTGAAAAAGTTGCTTGAGGCGATACAGCTGCCTAAACAGATTGCGGTAGTGAAGTGCAATGCACATAAAAATGGGGAAGACTACATAACTGTTGGCAATAAGTTTGCTGATGAAATTGCACAGTACTGTGCTAAAAATGCGGTCTCATTGAACCGAAACCAAGAACGAGAGCATATTTCATGTTCTTTGCTTTTTACTAACTCTGTTGAGACATGGGATGAGGTGAGACAATTACAGGAAGCAGCAGATGATGAGGAAAAAGATAACTGGATAAAAGCAGAATGTAGAAAACATGAGGAAAATGATGTCTGGGTTTACAGGGATGAAAGACCAGTTATGCCTGATAGCATGATTTCTGACATGGCACGGATGTACCATGGACAAGCTCATATCGGGAGAGACTCAATGATCAGACATTTTAGACAAACATGGTATAATCCAAAATTCAGAGCCATAGCTGAGAGTCTTTGTCAAAGGTGTCTTATTTGTCAACAGCTAAATCCAGGAAGAAAGACAGTAGTGAGTCTAGGAACAATAGGACGAGAGGGAGGTCCTTTCACGAGAATGCAAATGGATTTTATTGAAATGCCTCCGAGCAATAGACTAAGGTATGTCCTTGTAGTCGTCTGTTTGTTTTCCCGTTGGGTGGAAGCATACCCGACCAAAAGGAATGATGGAATTACGGTAGCAAAACTAATGCTGCGAGAATTCATTCCAAGGTATGGTTTTCCAGTAACGATTGAAACAGATAGAGGAACACATTTCCAAAACGAATTGGTTCAACTGATTTGTGAAGCACTTAGTATTAAACAAAAACTGCACTGTGCATACAGACCAGAGGCTTCTGGAATAGTAGAGCAAGTGAATGGAACAATTAAGAACAGACTAGGTAAAATGTGTCAAGCCACAGGACTCAAATGGCCAGATGCCTTGCCATTAGTCTTAATGACAATCAGAAGTATACCGGAAAGAAAGACAGGACTCAGTCCCCATGAGATAATTATGGGACGAGCAATGAGACAAGCACATGTACCTGTCAACAAACTACTGACTATAACTGATGATCTGGTGCTGGATTATTGCAAAGGATTGGCTGATGTGGTACGTTCTGTGTTTCATCAGGTTGGACCGGATGCGACCACTCTTGAAAGAAAACCAGCACACGATTTGAATCCAGGAGATTGGGTCCGCATAAAAGTCCACCGAAGAAAAAACTGTTTGGTTCCTCGCTGGGACCAACCACGACAAGTGATCCTGGTGACAACAACCGCAGTCAAATGTGCAGGAGTAAAACACTGGGTACATGCCAGTCACACCATCAGAGTTCCAGAACCTGAAGATCGACATGTGAGTCGACATCTGGAAGTATTGGATACCAGTTCAGCATCGGATGTAGAGGAAGAGACGAACAGAGCTCCAGAATCTGAAGATCGACCTGTAAGTCGACATCTGGGAGACCCAATTACAAGTGCAAGGACAAGAGGAGTGGAGGAAATAACAGAAATTCCAGAATCTGAAGATCGACATGTGAGTCGACATCTGGAAATATCAGACACCAGTTCAGCATCTGATACAGAACATTCGGATTGTGAGGAAAACCTGAAAAGAAATTGGAAATTTGATAATATAAAAGAAGAAACTGAGCAAAAAGACAGTAACGGTGAGCAAACAAGTACAAGTTGTGGTGAAAACACTCCAGAGACAATATTAATAGACGAAGAAGGGAGAGTTTCAAATAAAAAGATAGAATAATCGGAAGATCCCCGAGGAGCAATAGGGACAGGTCGGCGAGCAAAAGAACAGGGAAATTTAGAAACAGTTAGAGAGATTGACACAAATTCGGAAGAACCTCGAAGAGGGACAGAAGTAGGTGATCGAAAGAAAACACGAGAAAAACCACAAATAGATGAAAGAAATGAAATTATAAAATTTAAGATAAGAGACAATAAAGAAAGAACTGAAACAGAATCAGAAGAAAGTGGAGAAGAAGGAAACCAGAAATTAGAGTCAAGAAAGAGAACTTGGAGAACAGAAAGAGAGGAAAAAGAAAGTGAACCAAAAAGGCCAAGAAAAGGAGACAATTGGCCCAACGAAGTTAGAAAACTGAGATACAAGATCATAAGGCTAGATGGAAAAAGTGCAGAACAAGTGAATGAGATAACAAGTCAAAAAGAACAAGAGAAACAAGGTGGAAAACACTTGCAGAAAACAAAAAGAGTAAAGAAAGCAAATCTGAAGTATAAATCGCCTGAATGGTTATACATTGCCTTGACTGATATCAAAGAAGAAGAGAACACTCACGAGAACCCAGAACAAAACTGCAACCTAATGGGTGAAGGTGAAGTGCAAAAACTTGGAGAAATTTGAACGGATTTCTACCGGATTTGACAAAACACTGGAGAAGATAAAGAAAGAGTTCTGAAAAGAATTAAAAGAAAGTACCAAACGAAGACAAAGGGAGAGAGCAGGGTGACTAAGAGGTCATTTCTGAGGGGTGGTGACACATTTTCCCTGTACATAATAAAATAGGTTATAGAACAAAATGGAAGATACTAAAAATAGAAAGTGTAGATGTGAGTTCTTAAGCAGATGGTGTAAGATGTGCTTCTTTTGTACAGGATTATTAATGACAGTATGGATTATTTTAGCGATCACCATTCCAATTAGTTTAGCTGTAGAAGAAACGTCTAATAACACAGAGAAAGAAAAAGGAGCTAATGAGATACTAAAAAATAGTGCAGAATTACATAAAGACAAATCAATAACATATTTTTCAAAGAATGTTTTTACTAAATTATTATATGAGTATGTAGAAACAATGGATGTAAGAGATTGTTATGTTTGTATGCAATTACCTGCGTCTGTTGCAGAAGGTGTGACCTATCATCACCTTCCTTTGACGTATGGAATAACATGTAGTGTTTTAGCAAGTCTATTTTACAAGACAGGAAGATTAGAATATTATTACACTAATATAGATAAGATTTTTGCAAAGATTCCTGTAGTTCCAGAACTAAATAAAGTGAAAGAAGCAAAAACATTTGGTGAATTTTTCATAGAAGATAAGATTCTAATATTAGATGATATAGTTAAAAACAACCTTACCTGTGAGTTAAGAAATGAAGAAAAGGTATTTTTAGAAATGGTCGAGGATAGAAGAGTGAAATTTCAAAGAAAAGTGATAGAAGAGACAAAAACACCTCTTTGGGCGTTTGAGGAAGAAAATCACAACAAGGAAAAGACAAATGCAGCTATGACTCTGGATTGGCCCCAGCAGGGAAGGTTGTGCATTAGAAGAAATAGAACAAGATATGACAATTATTTCGTGGGTTCCAGTGATTGCCATGACAATTATATAATTTTAGGCGGATGGGGATTCAAAGGGGGAAAAGATCCAATATTTCCTGGAATCTATTACATTTGTGGTAACAGAGCTTATTACAGGTTGCCGGACCATTGGTATGGATCATGTTATTTAGGCCTGGTCTTTCCAAAGATTTTTCATGTAGATAGAGCAGAAAAGGGAACACACGAAATGATGAAGACATTTACACGAAGAAAAAGGGAAAGTTTCTCAGAAATAGTAGGTGACATTTTTGGAGCATTGATACCAGCAGTGGGAATATCTTTAAATGCATTTAAAATTCGGAAGTTATCCACAGTAGTAGATCGCTTGTCTACAGATACTGCTGGAGGGTTCTTGATGATAAATACCGAAATGGTTGCCATGAGAGCTATGGTGATGCAAAATCGACTTGCCCTTGACATTCTTTTGGCAAAAGAGGGTGGAGTCTGTGGAATGCTGAAAGTCCAACATTGTTGCACTTACATTCCAGATAAAAGTGAAAATATACAAAAGTATATAAAGAATATTACAAATTTGCACAAAGAACTTATTCCACTGGAGGTTGAAAATGCATTTGGAAAACTTGGTAAGAGTTTTTCCTCAGTAATAAATTGGTTTACTAAAATGAGTGGATTAATAGTAGGGAAAGTCATAATAGTAGCTACCATGATAATCATAATAGTTTTAGTACTGAAGCTAATCATTACATGTATAAAGAGAAGAAGAAGGCAGAACAAAATAGAAAAAGAAAACAAGATAAACAAAGAAAGAGAAAGAGAAATGGGTGAAATAGAGCTAGAAGAGATAAAAGAAAACATGTATAAGAAGACAAAGAGACAAGTTGAAAGGGATACAGTTGTGTAAACTAACAAAACCAAATGGACAAAGAAATATGCTATCTGATAGAATTGTGTAACATGGGTTTTGTGGTGATATTAAAAATCACCAAAGGGGGAGTTGATGGAGCAGGGTAAATGAAAAAATTTTAACCTCCTAATATTTACGTTGAATAAATTAACACACAAGTTCGTCTTAGTAAATAACCAACCATGTATGTTACATGTAAAGGGTTAAAGGTAACACGCTATATATGTGCAAACTGATTTACTTACAATTGTTAACGTGGATAACATAAGTCTGACAATTGCGTACTAATTAGAATAATAAATGCATGATTTGTGCTTTGAAATAAACTGTGTAGTGGCAAAAGAAGTGTTGGTAAGTAAGGAATAGCTTTATATGTCGCTTTTGCTAGGTAATACCTAATTGGGGTACATAGAATGACGGGAGGGAAACGAAAAGGCTTATATTCTTTATTCTTAACTATGTTTTGTTTATCTTTATAATAGTGCGCTTAGGCCTGTTGAGCAGCGATATAAAATGGCCGCCATGAGCTAGAGTACGCAGGCGCGAAAGGGGTTACGAAAGAGAGAAAGGCCGTGAACAAGAGGGATCATGTGATCATTCCAAAAGCCTAGGATGGAAGCGTGGTCAAGGCTGTGATGACCTTATCGCATAAACGTGTGCCAAAGCAGGACAGCGAAAAGCGTGAGAAGTCGCAGTGAATAAATGAATGGACAAAGAACTGTGTAACTTAAAATTATCAGAAAAGGATACAGTTTGAAACCTATAAACTAATGGGTAATGTCATGAACCCGTGAGAAACGACAGAAGTATGAACTTTCCACAAAGAACTGGTTGGAACAAGGATATTCATAATGAGATGTATACTGACCCGAATGGACCAATTAGAGAGAATCTCGCCCATAAAGATGTAAAATTTTCACTTAGTAAGCTAGTATTAGGGTATAAGAAGACCTACTCTTAGGGAGGGGGGTTGATGATGCGGACGCGGATGATGCGGATGCTGCTATTGATGCTGTCATTTTTGGCACTGCCGTTTTTATTAACTGATGCTACGGCTGCTGCTACTATTTTATATTTTTGATTGAGCATAAGACGCTGCTATTGGAGAACCTTTTTGCTTTAATAGATTTTTCCATTTAAAACTATTAGACTTTAATTCTTGAGATACTAAAGGGAAAGGAACGAGAAGGCCTGTTTTCCAGGACAGATAGATAGTTTCCGGGAGTTCTTGCTGTGACGAACTTTATTTTTCCATCTAATAGGTATGCATTTCAATTTCAACTTATTCTTATAATGATGCTAAATGTAATAACCTGAATAATAAATCTGAAACTTATTCATGCTTCTAAACTTTATATAAACTTTATTGTCTTTGAAAACAATGAGTCAGTGGTTCTTTAGCTCAATGATAAATGTAAATGTTTAAAGGTTTATAGTGGTTGAGCTGGTCTTAATCACCATCAACTGATTCCTACTAGTTGGTCCATCGACCAATGAGCGGAATACCTTAGAGCTTGAAAAGTATTATGTTGTTTTAATAAAAGGTATCCCGTCTCCTTCCAGCAAATCATTAACTGTTTTCCTCCTAGGTAAGAACGGATGAAATCCAGGGAATAAATGAGTGAATGAATGTATATGCGGTGTTATGGGCCCCACCGTCATATGGATATAGTTGTGTTTAAGAGGGATATTTGCACCTGGACGTCCAAAGACATATAGGAGAAGACATTTTATTGATAGCGCTGGATCACTACCAACTATGGTCCTTAAAAAGAGTACAATAAAGAGGGAAAGATACTGTTGTGCTATACTTGCAACAGAGGTAGAAATAGAAGAGTGCAATGGAGATGGAAAGATGGAGTGGTGCTATACTATCATCAGAGGTCCTCACAAAAGAGTACCAAGTAGATTGAAAACTTGTTGCACTCTGCTTCTGACTGGCGTCCTCAAAGAAGAGTACAATGGAGATGGAGATGGAAAGCTGTGGTTGCGCTGAGAGTCCTAACAGAAGAGTACAATGTAGATGGAACACTTGTTGCACTCTACTACCAACAGAGGTCCTCACAGAAGAATGCAGTGGTGATGGAAAGCCCAGCAGATAGGCTGCACTTCCAACTGAGGTCCTCATCAAAAAGAGCAAGGGGGGTGGAAAGCTACAGAGGTCATCATTGAAGAGTACTATGTAGATGAAAAACTTGTTGCACTCTACTACCAACAGAGGTATTCACAGAAGAGTGCAATGGAGATGGAAAGAAGCAGTTGTGCTGGACTATCAACAGAGGTTCTCACAGAAGAGAACAATGGAGATGGACATAAAAAGCTTCCATTGCTCTACAGTACCAACAGAGGTCCTCGTAGAAGTAAGTAATATAGATGGAAACCTACAGTCATGCTCTACAACCAGCAGAATTCCACACAGAAGAGTGCAATGGAAGTGGAAAGCTGCTGTTGCGCTATACTACCAACTGAAATCCTAAAGGAAGAGTACAACGTAGATGGAAAACTTGTTGACCTCTACTACCAAAAGAGGTCCTCAAAGAGGAGTAGAATGGAGAGGGAAAGATACTGCTACTCTATACTACGAACAGAGGATGCCACAGAAAGGTGCAATGCAGATTGAAAGATGTGGTTGTGCTATACTGTAGGAAGGTGGAATCTGACTACATGGTTGCCCCCACTTTTTTCCTGGTGTTTTGTTGGTTTTTGACTTAGTTTGGCTGGGAACCTGCTATTCAGGACCCCAGCCTATCTGCTTTCTCTTTAAACGACTTGGAGTGCACTATAGGTGCACTAGTGATTGGATGCTGTGGTACCTTATGAGTCCCTAGTATATGGTACCTTAGGTACTAAGGGCATAGGTACTTCACAGGCCTACCAGAGGCTGCAGCATGTATTATTCCACCCCTGGGAAGCAGACTAAAATCTGACACCACAGGCCTGCTACTGCAGCCTGGGTGAGGTGGTGCTAGCACTCCTCACTGAGATATAGGTTCCCTATATCTCTCCTACACACACATATAAACCTATCAGTCACCCTAAGGCAGGCCCTATCAATCCTGAGGGCAGGGTGCTTGGCTTCTATGTGAGGGGGTGCCTCTGCCTGAGCAGGGCCCCTCTGCAGCTCTCAGAGTCCATTCTCTGGTGCTGTTTGTGGATGCGGTTAAACCATATACTCTTAAGTGCATTATATCCTCGCGGTAAAATGCTAACTTTGGAATGGCTGCATCAAAACATGTCGTGTTTGGTGTCAAACATCTTGGAATACTACCCCCCCGCCAGTCCTGGCGGCGGGGGTTGCATTCCACCCTTCTAGAGGGATAGACATGTACCTACTGTGGAAATGCGGTAGAATCCTGCAGAGCCCTGGCATCACAAAATGGATGCCACCAGTCATAGATACTGGGCTGCCCTCCTGCTGATGACCAACACTCGCAGTGGAGGAAGCCCAACAATAGATATCCTGTCCCAAGGGGTGTGACCACCTCCCAGACAGTGTTTAGTGTATTGGGGCTGGGTGGGTGCACTCTTAGAGTGCTTTGAAGTCCTGCACTGGGGGAGCAGAAGGCTCCTCTGTGCATACCCCAGTTCAAACCGGCTCAGGGGCTACCTGCCCCTGCTCTGGCGCGAAACTGGACAAAGGGAAGTGGGTGTAGCCGCCCACTCCCCCTGACCCTCCCATAGGTAGGGTCATAGAGCTAGTCCCTCCCTTTCTTTTAGTATAAGAGGGGGAACCTGTGCATTGCACCCTAGATTTCCCTGGACGACGCTCTGAAGAAGAATCCCGGACCTTCGACGTTCCACTACCTTTGGAAGACTGAAGAATCTCCCTTGGAGTCAAGGAGTGACTCCCCTGCTTGGCAGGCACCAAAAACTACAACCGACGGTCGCAAACTACGCCGCTCCCGCCGGAGTCCGAAGTCCCTGCAGCCCAAAAAGTGGATTTCCTGAATTCTTAAAAGCCAGTGTGAGTCCCCAGCGAAGCTGAGGCCAGTGGACCCCAAGAGTGACGAGGAACCGCGACCCCTGGGTATCGTGCACTATTGTCAAGTGCAACCCCTTCACAACGTTCCACGAACTTGTGCTTTAGACCACGTGTGGCTCTAGCCTCCAGCAGGAATCCCTCTGAAGATCAGAGGCCTACCTTATCCCGAGTGACCGTGGGCCCCTGTTGAGCGAATCCTCCCGAGGAGTCTTTGCGATCCCTTGCCAGCCGGCTTGTGGGTCCCTAGAAGACTTTCTAAAGAAACCAAAGGGCTCCCCTGCTTGCTCCAGGCCTGCCCTGACTTACCCTTGCTGGGTGAGTCCCACAGACCTTGCTGGTCTGCGCCATTGCCTCTTTACACTTTCCCGAGACTTGCTGTTACCAAGGCTTGTTGACGCCAATCGAGTCGCCGACACCGCAGTAAGCTGCAGACATCGTGGGACACGCCGAATCCAGCTCCTGGTTGTCGTCGACGCCTCCTGGACCTCGTGGCTGAAGAGTCAAGGCACCCGCGAACGACCTGAATCTTGCGACGAAGGTGGGCATCCATCTTCCTTGCCCCGAGTCACTGCCAAGTGACTTTGAACACTGTCCCCTCTGCTTTCAGGTCTTCCATCTTCTGAATCCAGGCTTGGATTCCTCCGGACACTTCTCCTGTCGCCGCAAGCAGCAAGTCTTCACTGGCTCCCATTGAAAACGACGCCGCGACCCGACACCAAAGAACACCTATACACCCGGCTCCCCTGGGTGAGGTAACTTCAGCACTACGGTGCTCCTGTGGGTATGGGCCCTAGAACCACTTACCCTGTAAGTGACTTGCTTGTAGCTTCCCTAGAAGTGTCCTAAAACTCTTATTTTCTAAGTGCGACAATTGCGCTGACTCGTACAGGGTTCGCGTCTGTGTTAGACACACCGCGTCCATCTCCTTTGTAACACTATCTAGAACTGTGTCCTTCGACTCGTACTGAGTCCGATCGGTGTTCGCCTCGAACACACAAGGGGCCTGTAACATTGAGATCTCCATTGCACTGACTCGCACAAGGTTCGCGTCTGTGTTAGACACAGCGCGTCCATCTCCCTTGCAACTCTATCTGTAACCGCGTCCTTCGACTCGTACAAGGACCGATCGGTGTGTTCACCTCGAACACGCAAGGGACCTTTAACATTGAAATCTCAATCGCGTCTGAGCGCATAGACTCGCACAGGACTCGCACCGGTGCCAGGACACCGCGTCCGTCCCCTGTGGGTCTCCTACAACTACCTGGGGTGGTTCTTGGGGGTCCCTCGATTCTAGATGCCCTAGACCTAGGTCTAGCCAAACTAAGATTGTGATATTCGATTGTGCTAAACTTATTTTGATAACATTTGACTTGTACATATGTTCCTGACTTCTAATCTCATAAAGAGATTAGTAGAGAGTTGTTTATTAATAAATACATATATTTTTGATATATATACCTGTGTGGTGTCTTTTCATTTGGTGATTCAAGAGATTGTGTGGTAAAACAAGCTGCTTTACATTCCTTCAAGACTTAGCCTGAAGGCTGCTCTCCACAGCTACCACTAGGATAGCTTTCTATAAAGGTTGTCTTAAACCTATCTACCATAAGAGTCGAATTGTTCTGGTGCAAGGTGTCCACTTTAATTAGTGAACAGCATATACCAGGCCAACTTCTCACATTGGTGGGCAGCGTGTGGGATTCCAGCTTGCTATTGTTTTACCAGAAAATCTCTATTTGAATTACTAACTGAAAACCACAATAGGTACTTAAGGTACATATAAAGTCAAGGTTAGTATCAATAAGTTCTACTGAACTTAGAGCTGTGTGCCAAGGGATAGCACACCCTTTCTACAGCTCAAGCTAGTATCAGTAGGCCACAAACTAGTGTAGGTAGTACAACACTGCACAACACTAGAATGTCCTTAAAGGGTGGAACCAGTGGATCCACTCAGCCTCAGTATAAGGACATGGCTTTCTCTGACTTGAGAGCCATGTGTGTTGAAAGACACCTGAAGCTAGGACAGAGTCCCTCCACACTACACCTGATAGATCTGCTGACATTAGATGATCTTAGATTGGCTCTAGGAGCTAATGGGTCTGAATCAGGGGGTGGGTCAATTACAGTGTCTGGGTCAAATGATAAAAATCAGAATGACCAAGACTCTGTGATTGAAGGGCCATGCTTCAAGGGGCCTGAAAAGGACAGAGGAATTCTCCCTAAGAGAACTGACAGAGTGGAGGAGAGGCATAGGTCCCCTTCCAGGGAATCTGACCACTCTTATCACTCTGGCAGAGAATTTGTCCAGCAGAGGAACTCATACTTTCCCATAAGAGAGAGCTCCTCTGAAAGAATGTGCAAACTGCTGCAGTATGAGGAAGCAAGAGTTGCCCTCAGAACCAAGCAGATGGCACTAGATAGAGAAGCCCTGGAGATCCAGAGAGCTTCTAGAAGAGAGGGGTTAGACCCCCTTGGTGGCAGCAACAGTGTCCCTAGAGGCAGAGAATATATTCCAGACCATAGGAACCTGAGCAAGGTTGTTCCTCCCTACCAGAGTGGGGATGATATCCACAAGTGGATAACTGCTATGGAGAGGGCCTGTAGAGTACAGCAGGTCCCCCAAAAGCAGTGGGCAGCAAACTTGTGGCTCTCCTTTTCAGACAAAGGTAGAGACAAGCTCCTCACTGTTAGAGAAGAGGATGCTGATAACTATGAAGCCCTGAAGAGTGCACTGATAGATGGGTTTGGCTTAACCACTGAGCAGTACAGGTTGAAGTTCAGAGACACCCAGAAGGCACAGACTCAGGACTGGACTGACTTTGTAGATTGTGCAACCAAGGCTCTGGAGGGTTGGCTGATTGGCAGTAGGGTTACTGATTTTAAAGGATTGTACAATTTGATTATGAGGGAGCAGATCCTTAATAATTGTCAAAACCAGCTTTTGCACCAGTACCTGGTGGACTCTGATCTGACCTCTCCCCAAGAATTGGGAAAGAAGGCAGACAAATGGGTCAGAACCAGGTTGAGGCCTAAGAATCAGGGTGGTGACCAGAAGAAAGATTCTACCAAGTCCCAAGAGAAAGGTGGGGATAAATCTATGGATAAGTCCACTACAGGGCCCCAAAAGTCCTCTTCTGGGGGTGGGTCCCAAACTCCTTCCTCTCCTGAAAAAAAACCATATTGCCATGTCTGTAAAAAGCCTGGACACTGGAAAACTGATCCCAGTTGCCCCAGGATTGGCAATAAAGAAACTGTTCCTCCAGCTATTACTACCACCCCTCCTGGTACTACCAGTAGTAATCCTCCAGTTGGGAGTAGTGCACCCAAAAAGTTAGGTGCTTTTGCAAGGGGAACAGAGGTGGGCCCTAGTTTAGACAGGTCCCCCTCAACAGACTCCTCAGACTCTGATGGTGGTATAGGATTTGCCACCTTTACCATGGGTCCCATTGCATTGGGCAGGTACAGACTGGAGCCAAGGATTAATGGTCGGAAGGCTGTGGCATTCAGGGACACAGGGGCTAGTGTCACCATGGTGGCAGGGAAACTAGTCCCCCTCACCAGATTTTACCTGAGTTTAAGTACCAGGTGACCAACATTGATGGTGTCAGGACAGATCACCCCATGGCCATAGTCAATCTCAGCTGGGAGGGGGTCACAGGCCCAAAAGAGTGGCAGTGTCCCCCAACTTGCCCGTAGATTGCCTGATGGGCAATGATCTGGAAATTTCAGCCTGGGCTGAAGTTGAACACCAAACCCATCTGAAGATGCTAGGCGTCCCTGAAAAAGCTAGTGGGGCTGTGATGGCCACAGCCCCAGCCCAGAGAAATGCTGGAGAGATGGAGCCTGGAAGAATGGCCCACTCTCCCCCAAAAGAGAGCACAGGGGTTGAAGAAAAGTCTCCTTCCCCCAGACAGCAGGTAAGGGTCAGCCTCCTCAGGGAACTGATCCTACCCCTAGTGAAGGAACTGCCCCAGAGGTAGTCAGGCCTGGCCTGGCCCCACCCCTGATGGCAGAGGACCCTTCCAAGGTGGTACCCAGTCTGGAGCAGGTAACCTGCCCCTCTCTACCCTACCTCAGTCAGCCCAGGGCTGCAGAGGTCAGGGAGGTCAGTGGACCCCACAGGGCCCCCTGTCCAGAGGAACCCCCATCAGCAGATTAGGGGCACCCAGTCTAGTAGCCCTAGCCAGGTGAAAATTCCTCCGCACACTGAGGGATCCCCCATACCTTTGTGTAGGGACCTTCCCCAGAAGGACTCTGTTAGGCAAGGGCAAACCTGGAACCAAAAGGTTCCAAACCTGCCATGTCCCTCCAGTGTTCCACCCAAAGGGACCCAACCTCCAGCTGTAGGCAGCCAAAGGTTGACCCTTAGAGCAAAGTGCAGCTCAGTCATGGAAAGACAGGCATACATGGTGACCAGTGATCTGAGGAAACTGAGACCAACTTCCTAGGGTCTCACTTCCCTGCTCAGACACCTCATCAGCCTTGTCCTTTACCAAAACACCCCACAGGTAGTAATTCCCCATGGTGGAGACCCTCTCATACCCTTAGGGTGAGGGATAACTTAGTGGACCATAAGACAGGGGGTAACCATGCTAGTGCAGGTACTTCCTTATATGGCCACTAAGTAAATACAGGCTCACCTGGACAAGGTTAGCCTCATCTCCTTTCGTTTGGGGGGGTTATGTAGGAAGGTGGAATCTGACTACATGGTTGCCCCCACTTTTTCCTGGTGTTTTGTTGGTTTTTGACTTAGTTTGGCTGGGAACCTGCTATTCAGGTCCCCAGCCTATCTGCTTTCTCTTTAAATGACTTGGAGTGCACTCTAGGTGCACTAGTGATTGGATGCTGTGGTACCTTATGAGTCCCTAGTATATGGTACCTTAGGTACTAAGGGCATAGGTACTTCACAGGCCTACCAGGGGCTGCAGCATGTATTATGCCACCCCTGGGAAGCAGACTAAAATCTGACACCACAGGCCTGCTACTGGAGCCTGGGTGAGGTGGTGCTAGCACTCCTCACTGAGATATAGGTTCCCTATATCTCTCCTTCACACACATATAAACCTATCAGTCACCCCTAAGGCAGGCCCTATCAATCCTGAGGGCAGGGTGCTTGGCTTCTATGTGAGGGGGTGCCTCTGCCTGAGCAGGGCCCCTCTGCAGCTCTCAGAGTCCATTCTCTGGTGCTGTTTGTGGATGCGGTTAAACCATATACTCTTAAGTGCATTATATCCTCGCGGTAAAATGCTAACTTTGGAATGGCTGCATCAAAACATGTCGTGTTTGGTGTCAAACATCTTGGAATACTACCCCCCCGCCGGTCCTGGCGGCGGGGGTAGCATTCCACCCTTCTAGAGGGATAGACATGTACCTACTGTGGAAACGCTGTAGAATCCTGCAGAGCCCTGGCATCACAAAATGGATGCCACCAGTCACAGACACTGGGCTGCCCTCCTGCTGATGACCAATACTCGCAGTGGAGGAAGCCCAACAATAGATATCCTGTCCCAAGGGGGTGTGACCACCTCCCAGACAGGGTTTAGTGTATTGGGGCTGGGTGGGTGCACTCTTAGAGTGCTTTGAAGTCCTGCACTCGGGGAGCAGAAGGCTCCTCTGTGCATACCCCAGTTCAAACCGACTCAGGGGCTACCTGCCCCTGCTCTGGCGTGAAACTGGACAAAGGGAAGTGGGTGTAGCCGCCCACTCCCCTGACCCTCCCATAGGTAGGGTCATAGAGCTAGTCCCTCCCTTTCTTTTAGTATAAGAGGGGGAACCTGTGCATTGCACCCTAGATTTCCCTGGACGACGCTCTGAAGAAGAATCCCGGACCTTCGACGTTCCACTACCTTTGGAAGACTGAAGAATCTCCCTTGGAGTCAAGGAGTGACTCCCCTGCTTGGCAGGCACCAAAAACTACAACCGACGGTCGCAAACTATGCCGCTCCCGCCAGAGTCCGAAGTCCCTGCAGCCCAAGAAGTGGATTTCCTGACTTCACAAAGGCCATCGTGAGTCCCCAGAGAAGCTGAGGCTAATGGACCCCAAGAGTGATGAGGAACCGCGACCCCTGGGTACCGTGCACTATTGTCAAGTGCAACCCCTTCACAACGCTCCACGAACTTGTGCTTTGGACCACGTATGGCCCTAGCCTCCAGCAGGAATCCATCTGAAGATCAGAGGCCTACCACATCCCGAGTGACCGTGGGCCCCTGTTGAGCGAATCCTCCCGAGGCGTCTTCGCGATCCCTTGCCAGCTGGCTTGTGGGTCCCCAGAAGACTTTCTAAAGAAACCAAAGGGCTCCCTTCGTTGATCCAGGTCTGCCCTGACTTACCCTCGCTGGGTGAGTCCCACAGACCTTGCTGGTCTGCGCCATTGACTCTTTACACTTTCCCCGAGACTTGCTGTTACCAGGGCTTATTGACGCCAATCGAGTCGCCGACACCGCAGTAAGCTGCAGACATCGTAGGACAGGCCGAATCCCGCTCCTGGTTGTCGTCGACACCTCCTGGACCT
Source organism: Calotriton arnoldi (assembly GCA_963921515.1). NCBI lineage: Eukaryota > Metazoa > Chordata > Amphibia > Caudata > Salamandridae > Calotriton > Calotriton arnoldi. The sequence goes on along the minus strand of CAWUFW010007077.1, from coordinate 297,071 downwards.
CGTGGCTGAAGAGTCAAGGCACCTGTGAACGACCTGAATCTTGCGACGACGGTGGGCATCCATCTTCCTTGCCCCGAGTCACTGCCAAGTGACTTTGAACACTGTCCCCTCTGCTTTCAGGTCTTCCATCTTCTGAATCCAGGCTTGGATTCCTCCGGACACTTCTCCTATTGCCGCAAGCAGCAAGTCTTCACTGGCTCCCATTGAAAACGACGCCGCAACCCGACACCAAAGAACACCTATTCACCCGGCTCCCCTGGGTGAGGTAACTTCAGCACTACGGTGCTCCTGTGGGTGTGGGCCCTAGAACTACTTACCCTGTAAGTGACTTGCTTGTAGCTTCACTAGAAGTGTCCTAAAACTCTTATTTTCTAAGTGCGACAATTGCGCTGACTCGTACAGGGTTCGCGTCTGTGTTAGACACACCGCGTCCATCTCCTTTGTAACACTATCTAGAACTGTGTCCTTCGACTCGTACTGAGTCCGATCGGTGTTCGCCTCGAACACACAAGGGGCCTGTAACATTGAGATCTCCATTGCACTGACTCGCACAAGGTTCGCGTCTGTGTTAGACACAGCGCGTCCATCTCCCTTGCAACTCTATCTGTAACCGCGTCCTTCGACTCGTACAAGGACCGATCGGTGTGTTCGCCTCGAACACGCAAGGGACCTTTAACATTGAAATCTCAATCGCGTCTGAGCGCATAGACTCGCACAGGACTCGCACCGGTGCCAGAACACCGCGTCCGTCCCCTGTGGGTCTCCTACAACTACCTGGGGTGGTTCTTGGGGGTCCCTCGATTCTAGATGCCCTAGACATAGGTCTAGCCAAACTAAGATTGTGATATTCGATTGTGCTAAACTTATTTTGATAACATTTGACTTGTACATATGTTCCTGACTTCTAATCTCATAAAGAGATTAGTAGAGAGTTGTTTATTAATAAATACATATATATTTGATATATATACCTGTGTGGTGTCTTTTCATTTGGTGATTCAAGAGATTGTGTGGTAAAACAAGCTGCTTTACATTCCTTCAAGACTTAGCCTGAAGGCTGCTCTCCACAGCTACCACTAGGATAGCTTTCTATAAAGGTTGTCTTAAACCTATCTACCATAAGAGTCGAATTGTTCTGGTGCAAGGTGTCCACTTTAATTAGTGAACAGCATATACCAGGCCAACTTCTCACATATACTATCAACAGAGACCCTCACAGAAGAGTACCATGTAGATTGAAAGCATGCTGCACTCTGCTACCAACGGAGGTCCTCAAAAAAGAGTGCAAAGGAGGTGGAAAGATGCAGTTGCACTATACTACCAACCGAGGTCCTAACATAAGAGTACAATGTAGATGGAAAACTTGTTGCCCTCTACTGCCAAAAGATATCCTCACAGAAGAATGCAGTGGTGATGGAAGCTGAGATGCACTACCAACTGAGGCCCTCACGGAAGAGTGGAATGGAGATGGGAAGCTACAGCACAAAGGTGTGTGAGGGAAATGGAAAACTGCAGTTGTGCTATACTACCAACAGAGGGCATCATTGAAGAGTACATTGTAGATGGAAAACTTTTAACACTCTACTACCAACAGAGGTCCTTCCAGAAGACTACAATGGAAATGGAGATCAAAAGCTGCTGTTGTACTCCACTACCAACAGAGGTCTTCACAGAAAGATGCAATGGAGATGGAAAGATGCAGTAGTGCTATACTATCAACAGAAGTCCTCACAAAAGAGTACAATGGAGATGGAGATGAAAAGCTGCAGTTGCACTACAGTACCAACAGAGATCCTCGTAGAAGGAAGCAATAGAGCTGGAAACCTGCAGTGTTGCTCCACTACCAATAGAAATCCTCATAGAAGGGAGCAATGGAAGTGGAAAGCTGCAGTTGTGCTATAATACCAACTGAGATCCTAAAGGAAGAGTACAATGTAGATGGAAAATGAGCTGTCCTCTACTTCCAATCAAGGTCCTCACTGAAGAGAACAATGGAGATGGTTATGGAAAGCTACAGCTGTGCTATACTGCCAACAAAGGTTCTCCAGAAGAGGGCAATGGAGATGGAAAGCTTGTTGCACTATTTTACCAACAGAGGTCCTCACAAAAGAATCTAATAGTAGCATAGCCCATTATGGTTGTATACTTATACTTTGGAAGAGTGAGTTATTTAAAAGGCACACACTGTTGACATCTTGAGAAAGTATATGCAGAACCCCTTTGCACTTAGGTCCATGTTTTGCTTGTTGTAATATACTATTAGCAGAAGACCTCAAGAAGAATGCAATGGCGTCATAACCCTTCATGGATGTATTCTTACAATGTGGAAGAGCAAAAGTCATACAATGTTGTCCTCTTGCAAAAAATATATAGCACTGCTTTGCACCTCGGTCAAAGTTTTCCTCAAACAAGTGTAAAAACAAACATTTTAACTTCCACCTTTAAAATTGTTCTTTCTTTTTAGGATTTGGATGTGCAAACCAATGGAGAATCAAAACTGCACAACTATTTCGGGATGATTCTAACACCTTGGAATTTTTGCTCACAATGAATACATGTAGCTGCAACACCAGTGTTTATCGGAAATAAGTGCAAGGTCTGAAATACTGCTGCAGTTCCTCAACTCGTTACTAGAAGTCACTCTCAATTCAAATAAAATTGCTTCAAATGTCAGTCACATAGTTGAGGGGCTGTGGCTTAAACCTAGATATGCGCATATACCCACTTGCTACTCTAATGCGATTACTGCAATTTACTGTATACGTCTTAAGTGTTATGGAAATAGCTGAGGACATCCTAACATACTTAGGAAATAGCAGTCACTGGGAAGTACAATTGTATGAAATGTTCTATTTTGTAGGAACTATTTTTTAGGTGTATGTACGCATGTGCAAGAATGAAATGCAGTCTCTCAACGGCGAAGTCTTTCAATGGCAAAAGTGGGCTGGTACATTGACCTTTACTTTGTGTTGTGTGGGAGGAAGCATTATTTGTGCGACATTTGAAGAGACAAAGGGTGAGACAGTTTTGACTGAACGCCTCTATAGATGTGTATATTTTTGTATAATATTTTTTGAAAAACATGAGGTCTGGACATCTAAAGCTATCTTTAGGCAAGACCTAAAAATGAAAATGGACCCCATCATATGGTTTGGTGGTAAAATTCAGCCATAATCTGATTCCGGTGAATGCAACACACTCCTCAGCCCTGGTCTCACTGCACCTGCTGCACTATTTATAGCTACGTCCCTGCCTTTTGTTTCAGAGCACCTTCGTAAAATCAATGCATCATAATGTTGGAACTGAGAGCATTGCCATGCAGATGGTTCCAGGCTACAGCTTCTGTCTGAGTAATGCTTTTCGGGCTGATTCATTATACTTTTACCCTTCACCATATGTCACTCTGCAATGGTATTTACAGAAATAAATAAGGTAAAAAAAACACACACTTTTTGACCCAAAATGTACCAAACGGTACTCAAACTGAGCCATAGCTCTATCACCCATCATAAGCACAGCTCTCAGAAAGCGGGTTATTTCATTGTTACTGTGCTGTTTTTCTTCATAACCATCTTCATAATTAAAGACTTGGGGGCATATTAGCAAGAAGAGGCGATAATCATCGCTAACCCTGCTTAGCGTGATTTTTTTTATCGCCGGCTATCGCTGGAATATATCGCCAAGCTAACGCTGTATTAGCAACGATTAGCGCTATGGCGATGAATATTCCAGCGATAGTGGGGGAAATGGGCCAACATCGCTGAAAAACCAGCGATGTTGCATGGAGAAGGGAGAACACCTTGCTGATACGACCCTGTGGTCGTATCAGCATAATCCACCCCCCCATGTTAGGTATGGCTAACACCTGCTAATTGCAGGTGTTAAATAAATGGCGATGACCCCGGTCAGCGCGACTTTTCACGTCGCTAACTGGGGCCATGGCCACCTTGCTAATAGGCGATAGGCCTGTTAGCGAGTGTTTCCCAGGTTTGTTCGTCGGGAACGCCCACTTTGCATGTCATTAGCGATAAATATCGCTGACATGCAAAGCGGTAAAAAAACAGGCGCTAATGCCCACAAACTGTCGCTAACTGCTGTTAGAGACAGTTTGCTGATAGGGCGATATGAATATCGCCGCTTTAGCGGCAAAAAGTGCCGCTAAAGCGGCGATAGTGCCCTTGCTAATATGCCCCCTGTTTTCTTATTGTGCACACTGCACTGCACAATGCTAAATGCAGCTGCAAAACTAGAATCTATGATCAGAAAGTGAGAGCCACCTACTGTATTCTTTTGCAGCAGAGCACTAAAACTGACCCTAATGCAATCTGCCGTATATTTACCAGAGGAAATAAAATGGCAATTGTGACTCACATGCAAACAGCAATCGCACCAGATTTAAATGTCGCTTGCATGAGATATAGACTAAGAGACAAGTGTCAAATTGGGCACTGACTTTCAGTTAACAATTTTTAATGTGGCTCTGCGCCCTATTTGCTAATAGGTTGCGTCAGAAAATCTCTGGTAGCAGGGTGTTGCAGAATGACATACCGAAGGAAAGGAATGTTAAATTAGCAGGTCCCTATTTGTGGCCTGCAATGATTCCACTGCAAAGAGAGGAATTGTGACCTACGAGGAACCACAGACTACCATCCCTGCTAAGGTGGATGAGCATCGCCCCACTGCTCTCTGAGCAATGCAAGGAGAAAATAAAATGATAATAACTGGATGTTATTATCATTTTATTTTTAGTATGGAGCCAGGTTATGGCAGGGCGGGACTGGGCTCGCGTCAGAGTGAGGAGTGGTTGGTGCACCATAAATGACGTCATGTACACTTAGCGTGTTCTCCACCTGGCTGTATTGCACAGCCTGGGTGGAGAACATGCAGAGGCTCCCACTCCCTGTCTGAGCGCCGAACCAGGCCGCTCAGACCAATCACGATGCTGCTGTCATGCTGGTGACTGCAGCGTTGTGATTGGCTAGGGGATTCTGGGAGCCTGGGTGCTGCTGGGAGCCAGGAAAACAGGCAAGACGGAGGAGAGGCGGTGGCTGGCGACCGGCCACCAGCAGGTAAGTCTTATTTTTTTTATTCTAACCCCTTCCGTCCCCGCCACCGTTCCCTGCTAGTCACCACTGTCCCTATGTATGCAAAGTGACAAACATTTCTTTTAAAAGCAATATTTGTAGTACTTAAAGAAATCAGTGAAATGTTTCCTTTTATAAAGATGTCGGGGGGAACAGGTAGTGTTCTCCTTGACATCTGCTTGTCCCCAAGGAGGTCACCTGACACGATTCCTAAAGGCAAAGCTCTCCGATGGAAAGACCATACCCTGTGCGAATCAGCTACAGCAATACTTCGATGGTTTGCTACCTAGCTCAAAACCATTAATGCATCTCATACTTAATCGAAATTGGGAGGGGATGCCCCTTTCATTCCCTTTCTAAACTCGAATCGGAATGAGTCACAAAACTGCTTTAACAATTCAGAAAGCCTTGTTCTGAATTGCAAAAGGTAAATAGTAAATACTGAAATGGTTTATTGTGGTCACAAAGCCTGCGATTTTGCAATTCTGAGGTTTGCGACCGCATAATGCTTTAGTGTTTCCAGCCCATGATCCATACATTGTTCTCAATGCACGATCAAAGCTCATCAAAATTCAAAAAAAGCCATTATATATATATATATATATATATATATATATATACACAAGCTTCCAACCTCACATTCTCCTTCCAAACGTATAGAAAAGCACTCACGGGGGCGAGTCCAACGTTTTTATTCATGGACTCACAGCAACCAGACGCGTTTCGGCAGTCGCCTTTTTCGATGGTAATCCGGCGCTCCTGATTACCATCGAAAAAGGCGACTGCCGAAACGCGTCTGGTTGCTGTGAGTCCATGAAATAAAAACGTTGGACTCGCCCCCGTGAGTGCTTTTCTTTACGTTTGGAAGGAGAATGTGAGGTTGGAAGCTTGCATAATTGCGGGTACACCGCCCGCGAGAAAGCACCCGTTTGCGAGTGCACGAAGGAGGTGAAAAACTGAGGAGCTACGATATATATATATATATATATATATATTCACTGAAAAAACCATAGGTTTCAGACACGTTATAGTTAGAAATTAGCATTTAAAAAACCTTTGAAATTCACTGAAAAAACCATAGGTTTCAGGCACGTTATAGTTAGAAATTAGCATTTAAAAAACCTTTGAAATTCACTGAAAAAACCATAGGTTTCAGGCACGTTATAGTTAGAAATTAGCATTTAAAAAACCTTAGAAATTCTCTGAAAAAACCATACGTTTTAGGGAAAGTTATAGTTAGTTGGACATTTCACTCGTACAAAACCAGAGAAATTCCCCGTTATAGTTAGTTCAGCTAACTATAACTCACGCCCCGCAATGCACTGCTGATGACGTCACATATTACATCACTTATGACATGGTCAGTGACATCACTGATGACATCACTGATGACATCTCAAATGACATCACTGATGACATCACTGATTACATCATCCAGTGACTGTGTGTTTCTGTAAAGTTTAAATATGTTTAATATATATAGGGAAAGGCGTATTGAAGAATGAGTGGGTGTATAAGTGTCTGAATGGATGATTTAGTAGGTGCGTGACTGACTCTATAAGTGAGTGATTAAACGTATCTTACTGAATGTATGGGTTAGTGACTAAACTGTGTGAATGTCTGTATCCGTCTGTCTGTTGGTGTGTAAGCGGCTGCATGGGTTTGTGAATAGCTACATGAGTGTCTATATGGGTTATTGATTGGTTGTCTGAGTATCTGTATGGGTGCCTGAGTGTTTGTGTGGGTGGGGTGTGTGTGACTCTGTGCATAGATGTGTGAGTGGGTGATTCACTGGGTGCATGGTTTCAAGAGTGCATCTGTGATGGACTGTATGGGTGGGTGAGTGTGTGTATGGGTGTGTTAGTGAGTGAATGTATATCTCAGTGGTACATGTGTGAGTAACTACATATGTGAAAGGCAGTATATATGTGTGTTGGAGTATATAAATGGCTATAAGTGAGAGTGTGTGATTGTGAGAGTGGCTGTATGGATGAGTGTGTGCTTGTATCAGTGATTGTATAAGAGCGTAAGAATGTGCTAGTATTTGTATGAGTAAGAGAGCTGGTGTGTGTATAACTGTATAGGTGAGTAAATGGCAGTGTGATTAATTATTTGCATGACTGACTAGGTGTGTGAGTACCTCTATGGATGAGTGGCGGTGTGTGAGTGTCTATATAGGTGTATGAGTGCATATGATAGTCCTGTACTGGGTGACTGTAAGTATGAGTGACTGTTCGGGTGAGTGAGTGGATGTGTGTGTAGACCTAAGAATCAGTGAGTGGGTATGTAGTTATTGGTGTTGGAGTGTCTATGGTTTTGAGAATGGCAGTCTGTAATTTAGAGTGGGTGTATCAAAGGTTATATTAGGGTGTGAGAAGATGCATCAAATTATCACATGGATGATGTCATCAGTGATGTTATCAGTGATGTCATTTAAGATGTCATCAGTGATGTCATCAGTGATGTCACTGACCATGTCATGAGTGATGTAATATGTGACGTCATCAGCAGTGCATTGCGGGGGCGCGAGTTATAGTTAGCTGAACTAACTATAACGGGGGAATTTCTCTGGTTTTGTGCGAGTGAAATGTCCAAATAACTATAACTTTCCCTAAAACCTATGGTTTTTTCAGTGAATTTCTAAGGTTTTTTAAATGCTAATTTCTAACTATAACGTGCCTGAAACCTATGGTTTTTTCAGTGAATTTCAAAGGTTTTTTAAATGCTAATTTCTAACTATAACGTGTCTGAAAGCTATGGTTTTTCCAGTGAATTTCAAAGGTTTTTAAATGCTAATTTCTAACTATAACGTGCCTGAAACCTATGGTTTTTAAGTGAATTTCAAAGGTTTTTTAAATGCTAGTTTCTAACTATGCCTACAGAGGTAGGACATGTGAAGAAAGAAGAAAAACGCACAGAAAGAAGCAAAAGAAATGCAGAAAGAAGCAACAGAAGTCCACAAAGACGAACAAAAGTGCAGGAAGAAGCAAGACATGTGCAGAAAGAACCAACAGAGGAGCAGAAAGAGGCCTTGTTGCAAAATCATCCTGTGCCCACAACTTTTTCAGATGGGTACTGGTGGTAACTGACTCTGACTAACCAGGCCTAGAGCCAGTGCTATGCTAAAAGACACTTAGAATACAGTGAAAACACCTACATACACTAGGGAACACTACGCGTTGGGGTACCCCTGTGATTAGCATGACCTCCTCTGTAAGGCCCTAGTACACAATAGGGCAGGGGGATTAAAACTACCTCTAAGTCAGAGGTGCAGAAATATGCTACTTTAACTAGTAGTCACATTTGCAGAGTGGTGGAGAAAGGGTGCTGGGCGTCCAACCAACACTCAGGAATTCCGCTGCGTAGGACTTACAGGAGGTACCAGCAGGGATTCTTGGCCCCCAAACTCCCTCAGACTAAATTGGACTTCATCCCCCATCCCGTAGTTTGCCACGAGGCACGTTTGCAGAGTGGTAGAGAAAGGGGGCCATGGCCTCCGAAGACGTCTTAGCAATCCCACTGTGTGGGACTTACTGGAGGTAACAAAAGGGGTAGTTGGCCCCCAAGGACATCCTTGGGGGCCAACTTCCCAAACTATTACCTCCAGTCAGTCCCACACAGCAGCACTGGTAAGTACTGCACCAGGCCACGCCCTCATTGCCCACCACTCTACAAACGCGCTCCCTGGCACGCTCTTGGATGGGGATTGAAGTCCCCTTCACTGCTGGGGGTCCTTTAGGGGCCAACTAGCCTACCTTTACCTCCAGTAAGCCCCACGCAGTGGGATTGGTGAGAGGTAGACAAAGGCCATGCCCCCTTTCTCCACCACTCTGCAAACACGCCCCTGGCGCGTTGTAAGTTGGGGGAATAAGTCCCCTTGAATCCTGAGGGTCCCTGGGTCCAACTAGCCCACCAGGTACCTCCAGTAAGCGCCACAGAGCTGCGTTGCAGAGAGGTGTAAAAGGGGCGTGGCCTGGACCACCTCTCTGCAACGCAGGCCTGTGGAGCTTACTGGAGGTACCTGGTGGGCTAGTTGGCCCCCAGGGGCCCTCAGGATTGAAGGGGAATTAATTCCCCAACGTAAAACGTGCCACAGGGCGTGTTTGCATACGTCACCTCAGGCCCCGCCCCCTCCCTTCACCACTGTGCAAACGCGCCCCGTGGCACGTTTTGAGTTGGTGGATAAAGTCCCCTTGAATCCTGAGGGTCCCTGGGGTCCAAATAGCCCACGAGGTACCTCCAGTAAGCGCCACAGAGCTGCGTTGCAGAGAGGTGTAAAAAGGGGCGTGGCCTGGACCACCTCTCTGCAGCGCAGCCCTGTGGTGCTTACTGGAGGTACCTGGTGGGCTAGTTGGCCCCCAGGGGCCCTCAGGATTGAAGGGGAATTAATTCCCCAATGTAAAACACGCCACAGTGCGTGTTTGCACACATGTCACCTCAGGCCCCGCCCCCTCCCTTCACCACTGTGCAAACGTGCCCCGTGGCGCGTTTTAAGTTGGGGGATAAAGTCCCCTTGAATACTGAGGGTCCCTGGGGTCCAACTAGCCCACCAGGTACCTCCAGTAAGCGCCACAGAGCTGCGTTGCAGAGAGGTGTAAAGGGGCGTGGCCTGGACCACCTCTCTGCAACGCAGCCCTGTGGTGCTTACTGGAGGTACCTGGTGGGCTAGTTGGCCCCCAGGGACCCCCAGTATTGAAGGGGAATTAATTCCCCAATTTAAAACGCGCTACAGGGCGCGTTTGCAGAGTGTTGCTGGGAGGGGGCGGGGCCTCCGGCACGATCGCGTTTTTTTTTTTTTTTTTAGAAGGGGGGCTGTGTGCCCCCCCTTCTTTTTCCTTTTTTTGGGCCCTGGGGACCCCATCCCCCAGGGCCTGACCCCTTTTTAAAAAAAATAAATAAATATGAACGGGAAGGGGGCCGCGTGGGCCCCCCTCCCTTGGCCAATTCCGGCCCCGGGGACCCCATCCCCCAGGGCATGGCCACATATATTTATGTTTGCTAAGGAGGGGGGCTGCGTGGCCCCCCTCCTGAGGCCTCTATTGGCTCCGGGGACCCCATCCCCCGGGGCCGGCCTTTTTTTTTTATTATTTATTTTTTTGGGGGGGGGCTGTGTGGCTCCCCTCCCGGGCCACTTCTAGCCCCGGGGACACCATCCTCCGGGGCAGGCCCTATCAATTGGGGACCGTGGGGGGAGCCCCAATGCCCCCATGGTCCCGCCGGCTCCCCGCGTCCTGCAGGAGCCGGCATTGCTTTTCCACATGGGGAGCTGCTGACATGCAGCTCCCGTGTGGAAAAGTAACCTGCTTTGGATTTTGGAAGAGAGAGCAGGTTTCCCTGCTCTCGCTTCCAAAATCCAAAGCAAGTTTGCTATGACAGGGCGGGAGCCACACGGCTCCCACCTTGCCATAGCAAACAGCAGTGTCCCGGGGGTGGGCACCCCGGGACACTGCAGGAGCCAGCCCTGGGGGGTGGTGGTCCGCAGGGCCATCAAGGGCTCCAGGAGGGGGGCCGCGCGCCCCCCCTCCCAATGTGATTGAAGCATCGGGGAGGTGGTGGTCCCCGGGGCTCAGGGGTCCGTAACGGACCCCCGCATTTGCATTTTAGTGCCCCGGGGAGGTGGCGTTCCCCGGAGTGTGTGGGGGGGCTCGAGCCCCCCCACACAGGTTTATTTTTATTTTTTTTAAAGCCCCGGGGGGTGGCGGTCCCCGGGGCTTGGAGGGCATTGGAGGCCCCCCACACATTAAAAACGAAGCCCCGGGGGGGTGGCAGTCCCCGGGGCTGCGGGAGGGCCGAGTGCCCTTCCGCACATAATGTTAACCAAGCCCCGGGGGGTGGCGGTCCCCGGGGCTGCGGAGGCCCCAGCATATATTTGTTGGAAATGCTCCCGGGACCTGGCCCACCCGGGGGCCTCAATTAAATGAAGCGTGGGAGCCCGCGCTTCATTTTTTAAAAAATTTTTGGCGGGATTCACGACCCCAGCTCGAATTTTGCCGAATTTGTTTTTAAAAAAATGCTTTTTTTGGCCCTGAGCAGGCCTGGGGGGTCAGGGTGTTTCTACCCTGCCCCCTTTTCTTGTTTTTCGCGTTTGTTTCCCTGTTTTCTTGTGACTTGGTTCTACCGAGTCACAAGATGGCTGCCAACACTTCCTGGTTTGGAGTGTTGACAGCCAATTAGAATAAAGCTCGTGGTCGGGAGGGTCCGCGGATCCACCGCGCCACTAGATATCGAAACTTTTATTTTTTTATTTTCTCAGCAACTACTGAACGGATTTACACCATTTAACAAAAAGGGCTCTTTCTGAACCAAGGGCTACCTTTTTGCCAAATTTGGTGTAATTCCGTTCAGCAGTTCGAGCTGTAGCCGTGTCTAAAGTTTCCTATGGAAAATAACATGGAGAAAACATGTTTTGGGACCCCCCTTTTTTCTCGGCCCCCGCTTTGCAAATCACCCCGAAACTTTCAAGACAGGAGCTGACCGGAGCACCCCACTAGTTTTGAAAATTTCGCGAAGATTCGTCATCCAGCGCCAAAGTTATTGGGAAAAGGACAAACGCTTTTCCTATGGAAACTAGGTCCTAAATATAACTATCTACTGGCGACCACCAGTAGATAATATATGTATATATATATATATATATATGTCAGATGCCAGCTACAGTGCAACTCTATCTCATACGAGATGCTCACCAAGTTTTTTTTCTGTTTATGTTATTTTAATGGGAAATCCAAAACTAACTCAGAATGAAAAACATCTTAACTTCTGACATGTAACAACTTGCCCCCTTCTACAATACTTCTAACTTTTATATATTTTTCTATAATATTGTATTTTTGAGGATGAAGTTGATAAAAGACTGATGATGCAGATGAAGTTTCCCAAGGTTTGGAATTTATATTGGTGCCCTCTTGAAATACATGTAGAGGGACTTGTCGGACGCCTGGCTACTGCGGGTACTAGACTTGAGGAGTTTACTCAATGCTGCTTATTGGGTTCTGATCTTTTGAAGTTTTATGACTTGGTGGGTATATGAAACATTACACTCCCCTCGTCCCACCTCAGTACCATGAAGGTGGCAACAGACGAGAGGATCAACCAATAGCTCAATATAACAAAACCACAACCGTTAGGCTGTCATTTTCAGTTCATATAGCAGTCTGTAATGTTATGCATTTGGGTTAAATTGAAGGTATTTGAGTGAAGGTGTGGGCATTATGAAAGATATTGTGTTCAGAAACTGCCGAAGTGTAATATTGTAATGTAATTGATTTTATAGAAAATGTACTATCACTGACGAGACATTGAAGTGGGGGTAGCATGCTACTCCGGAAACCCAAAGTTAGTGAGTATTGTTGGTTAATGTTGGTTATTGGGATTAGTATTTTGCTCTCATGGAAATTTTCCATGCATTAACTTACGTTACTTTATGGTAGATTAAGTGAAGAGGAGTTAGGTGTGATCGTTAGTGGTGAGTTCATGCTGATATTCGGTGTGATGGATGCTAGAGCAAGTTAATTCTTGTTGAATATGTTTTCAAAGAGAAGTTGTGATCTGTGGGACGAGGTATGGGCAGTTTGCAGAAATACAATAAAAGAGAGTAAAGCAGCTGTGCATGCAGGGGAATGTGCTACATTCAGATAGTGTAAGGAAAGTACAGAATGGAGGATGGTACGGAAACGATCATTTGTTACAAATGTGGAGAGGGGGCAAAAAGGTAACTTTTTCATGCAAGGATTTGGACTATAGCAGGAGGAGGATTTTCGAATACCATGTAATCTGAGGATGTATAAGCTAAAGAAGAAGGATTGATGGTTGTCACGTACGGTGAGATGCTATATGTTGCTCAGTCATTCACGATAAATGATGCAGAGATGGTGTGAACATTTTAAGGGCAATCATTCCCCGCTCTTTCATCTCTATCATTTCCCCTTTTCCCTCCCTCCGTCGGCTAGGTGAAGGTCGTGGCTCAACAGACTGAGGTAAAAGAGCAATGTCTTGGCCAAGGCGCGCAGCAGCAACCGTGGAGTCATCATGGCAATCCTCCCATGTTATTCGAACTTGCACCTATAAAGCCACATTAAAGTCAATTCTCTACCTAATGCAGGCTTAGATCTCCTGCACAAGAGAAAGATTGGTCAGCATTTGCTGCCTAAGCACAGTTGTTATTGAAAAAGCCTAATCTATTAACAATGATCAGTGTGCATAACACCCACACTTGGCTTTAAAGGCTGTGAGTCAGCACAGAAATGCTCCACTTAAACTAAGCTCTTAAAAGTATCCCTTGGGCCCCGGGAGAGGTTTGATACTTAGCAGCACCCATACACACCCATAGGGTAGCTTTGTAAAGGTAGGATCAATCAAATTCTGATTGACAAGAACACTGTACAGCTAAACCCCATTCCTGCCACTCATTCTAAAGAAATCTCATAGCTCTGTTCTAATAAACAACTGAACGCCAAGTCTTTCCCCATTGATTAATTGAACTCCTGCACTGCAAAATATTTTCTTTTATGTTGTGCATTACAATGTATAAAATATTATAGCTTCCAAATGTATTAACTGTAGGTTACTGGTGTCTCTTTGTTCTCCAGTGAGCATCACTGTTTCTTGCTGTTCTAACGGCCTCTGCTAACCTAACTGTAGAACTACCTGTTCTAAACACGATTGTTTTTTACTTCTGTGGGGTGGTGATTCCTCTACGTCCCTCTCATTTAAAGTCTCACCGTATAACTACTTCTCTGTTCTGCAATGACCACTCCCCTCTGTCCTTCTTTGACTTGTGTCTTTAACAGGTGGCTCTCTCAGAGCATCAAGTATTACTGTGTTAACCCATCCAAATGTGAGTTTATATTCAACATGTTCTTTGAAACCACCTTAAATCTAATTATTTGGGCACATGCAAGTACTGAAATGGGGAGAGGGGGAACGTGTCCTTCTGTTAACTTTATGTCTTTGTTTTCTAGCTATACTTCAATGTATAGATGACAATACTGCTTCTTGTACTCTCACTTATGGTTAAAGATCAAGTATGAAAAGGAAATTCATTTTTGAGTTGATGGTACCAGATAGCTGAAGCACAAATGTCCATCATGACTACTTATTAAACCATCCTTTCCCTTCTTCTCCCTTGATCATTGCATTCACTTGGAACATGTTTCTGGGGTTTGGTGATATGAGAATGGCTTTATTCCTTCTTAATAGGCCAATCAGTGCACATATAAACGGGTGTTATACAACTAAATGAAAATGACCTTTGTGTTATGGACCCGCAAGATAGCTAACTGTTCCTACAGTTTAACATTTTTGCAGCAGCCTGCTTACCCCATCAGCCCTCAGATGCACCATCACTAATTTCCTCCTAAAAACATCTGTACCATTGAATGTGGTTGAACGTGCCTCTTGATTTAAAGACAAGGTACCCATATTATCCCTATTTTCCTTTCCCTGGAGGGCATGTTTTTGCTATACTTATCTCAATTAATACTATAATTAGAAGTAGGTGATCGTGGCACCTAGCAAAAAGGAAGAAAAATCCAGTGAGCCCCACATCAGGTTCTTGACCTAAGCCCTGCAATAAATTCTGACAAGTCAGGTGCCTTCTTCATGCTTGCTCTGGTTTTGCGATCTTCTGAGCCTACATAAGGAAGCCAAATCAAAATGTTCTACTCTAGGCTTAAGAAAATATCTTGTGGTCATATGAAAGATTACATTATTTCAGCACTTTAGAAAACATGGAAACACGTTCTTCAAATAAATCAGATCTTCATCAAAACAACACACATACATTCACCGGGGGAGAGAATATGTCATCAAAAGCTATTGCTCACATCCTAAACAAAACCTCCTTCTCACACTGTCAGCTGACTCACAGCCAGCAACACAAACAGCATGCTAATCAATCCACATGCAGCATATTGTAATAACGTATATTAGCTGATCTCATCACGTCACACAATGAACACATCCTGAATCCTGGCTGTTGAAGCAATTCACTTCCATTTTGATTATACGGTCCAGGATAAGTACTCTATTTTTTTCCTAGTGCAAAGCAAATAAAAACAAAGGAGGGATCATAGCTTTCATATATCATAAACACTTTACATATTGACAAATAGAGCTTCCCTCCTTGACAATTATTTAAATCACTATTACTATAGCTTTACCTGAACCAGGACAAGTTTATTCATTCACACATTATTTGCCCACCCACTGGAGGTCCCCTGGCTTTGTATGTCCATGTTTCTCACTTTTATGATTCAAATCAAATATATTCTCGGAGGACTTCAGTGTTCACTGGAGCAATCGTAACTCAAACACACCCACTTTAAAAAACATCTGCAATCTGGCAAGCTTCATTCAGCATTGCTACCACCCTGTTCATGCTAAAAGGCAAATCCTGTATCTAATATTGGCATTTCAGGAGATCATGGTTTTTAAAACACTATGGGGGATATTCTCAATGAAGTGGCGGTGAGAGGCGTTAGCCTCCTTGGCTTAACGCCTCCCACCACCACTTTGTAAACGCGAGGCTGCACCCTATTCTCAAGAATGTGGTGCAGCCTGGCGTTTCCCCTTGAAGATGGCGCTAAGTTTCACGACTTAGCGCCAACGCAGGCACCCTTGCACCAGATTGCAAGGGTGTCTGTGTGCAGGGGAGGGTTGTTCATGTACAGGAAGGTGCCCCTTCCTGCACATGAACATTCCTGAAATACCATTTTGCTTTTTCCATGTGTGCTGCACAAGGCAGCACACATGGAAAACTAAAAACGAGGAGAAATGAAGCATTTCTCCTCGTTTCCCAACTTAAGACCAGGATTTTTCTGGTCTTAAGTTCGGCGCTGCTACCTATTATCGCCGCCCTTGATAATAGGCGGCAGTGTCGATCACAATGGGTGTTGCGGTGGAACACCCACCGCAACACCCACTGCACGCCCCTTTCACGCTAAATTTAGCGTGAAAGGGGCCTTATTCTCAAGGCAGCATTAAGCCACTTAACGTGGCTTAAAGCCATGTTAAGTGGGTTAACGCTGCCTTGAGAATATGGCGCTGACCCTATCGCCACGGGAACGTCAGGAAAAGTGACGTTCCCGTGGCGATAGGGGCTTGAGAATATGCCTCTCTGCTCCTTCAACTGGTCTGACCAGAAGGCCATTCCCTTCAGTTTTCCACGCTAATCTCCTGGCTGGCAACAGGCTACACCTACTCATGAAAACAATTACAAATTCTATAACCAAAACAAATCACATCTATTTTTTTCAGATGCTGGATGGCAAAATTAGTGGGCATTGTATTGCAACACATTGTGCACATCCAGCATCTATA
The DNA here is from genome assembly GCA_963921515.1 of Calotriton arnoldi. Classification (NCBI taxonomy): domain Eukaryota; kingdom Metazoa; phylum Chordata; class Amphibia; order Caudata; family Salamandridae; genus Calotriton; species Calotriton arnoldi. The sequence continues at coordinate 280,668 of CAWUFW010007077.1, read as the reverse complement.
CATTTTGTCGAAAATGTTACAAACTTGTGGTTGCATAATCTGCTGTAGTGTATTACCTCTGATCATTGAGACCTCAACTAAATGTTCACTCACACAGGGTGGCCTGCCCAGTGTCATATCCACCACTTTTGCTTTTCACTGAGTGTTCACTGACTGCATAAAACAATTTTCAGACTGTGTGCTTCAATAATCAATTCATTTAGTAATAATTTTGAATTTCACTTAATATTTTGGCATGCATAAAAATCATATCCACTTCTCTATTTATAATCGTTACATTGTGATAATATGTAACTAAATGTTACATTGTCAAACATTGGCAGTTTTTTTCTACAAAACCTTTGGAAAAAAACAGTCAACAACCCTTAACTCTGTTACATATTTCACTCAACACACGTTAATGCCATACCTCAATAATGTTAGTCTGCTTGTTACCTGTACAACTGGCACTTTACATGCACAATCATGTGATACACTCAACACTCTGAACCTCATTCCAATTTTTAACATTATATTACCTGCAAACATTCTACCCCTGAGATTGCCATGCACGACTTAGCACCTCTGGTCTCCAGTGAGTCTTTACTACTGCCAGAAAACCCTGTCTGCCTTTAATGTACATTGTAGTTAACTCAAAAAAAGCAGCTGAGTTTTTATTTTTTCGTAACATCCTGTTGGTTTCATCACCTCTAATCACTCTATCCAAATTCTTCGCTTTGCATGAGGATATTGTCCTACTTGCCACTTCTTTTCAATAAAATACTATCAACACTTGGAATTGAAGATGACGGGCAATGTGTGTCTCACATTAAAATGAATTGCTGCTGAAGGCCTACATTTCTGCAGGTGAATGATACTTTTATGTTCAGATAAAGTAATTTTAATATTTATTTCTGTTTTTCCTCCAAAAACGTTTTCACAGGGGCATTTCAACTTAAAGCTACAATACTTAGCTTCATGTGTAGGAAAATCTTTTAAGCAATTTATTTTCCTGTTAATTGCTCTGTCCACTATATTTCACTTTATTATTGAGATACAGTGCCCAATGTTTGAGCATGGAAATGTTCCATTTTGTTTCTGGAGTGAATAACATGCTCTGAGATCTCTCAAAAAGTCTTCCTACTTTAACACGGCCACTCTCTGTACCACTTTGTCTACAGCTTCCTTCATGTATCGTGAAACTCTGAAAGTGTAGGAGGTTGTTTATGTTATTGGTCTTGCAATGAAATGTCATTTTTCATTTGTTATATACATACCTTAATCACGCATTTATATATTCAATTCATGCATTACTAACATTTTTTGAGAAGGAGATCCTCTCACGCCTCAGATTTAACATTGCGATGTTGTGCAGTAGTTTGCCTTTGTATCTATAAATATCTGTGGGTCAGAAATATGCACCTAGTGCCCTCATCATTGAAGATATAGGGCTTTATTCGAGTTTTTTAGATAAGATACTCCATTACAAATGTGGCGGATATCCCATCTATCATATTACAAGTGCATTATGGCCTAAAGCGCTAATAATCATGTTTGGCTTTTGATATGAATAGATTTGTGAATGAGCTCATTAAAGCCATTGAATCTGAGGTATTAATTTTCCAGACAAGGGAAAAAGTGGTGATGTGAGTGCAACAGTTCCGGTAGGAAAGTGTGATTAGCTACCTCCTATTCCTGAAAGAGAATGGCCCACTTTTCAGCGTATATTATAGCAGAATGCCTAACTGAAATGCTAATTGCATTTATATCTAATGTGCACAATATACCTTTCTGTAACATGTTTAGTGCTGTCAACAACTTTTTTGCATTGTTTATATTAAATGGTATAACTAAAGTTTGTGATTTAACAGTAGTAGAACACCTTACCGATCTTTACATCACCCAAACCAAAGCATTAATAGATACACTGGACTCCATCTTTGTAAAGTCCAACATTGCAAAACTATTCAATTCATGGTATGATAACTCTCTCAACACCAGCAATAGAGCAGTAAAAAAAACAAAAAAAAGCATGGCCTACTGCAAAGAATTCAAATAGTATTCACTCTCAAAGGATCAGATGTACTAAGATGGGATTTGCAAACAGTGGTTGCAATTTCCCCAGACTTTTTGCAAATCTTATGGTATTTAGCAAACCAACCTGTGTACAAATAGGTTGTTTCACAAAATACTGAATCGCAGTGGGTGGCAATTCGACCTACCTTAGGAATATTAATGAGGTAGGGCGCATATTGAGACCTACCATGATTCACTGCCATCACAGGTATTGTGGCCTGACTAACATGTCTGTGATTGCTTTTAAATAAACATTTGCCTTATAGAAAATCAGAGTGTGTTTGAAGAAAAGAAAAGTTTTAAAACTATTTTTAAGTTGAGAAAGTGGTCATATAGACCACTGCGTGCTCCAAAAAATGCCTTTTGCCCAATTCGCACAGGGGAAATGTTCCCTTAGAGACCCTTTCCCATTTTGCGAATGGGTTATTAGTACTTTTCAGTAGATGGTAAAATATTAATGTTTTGCAATCAGATTTCAGTGGCAATACATTAATGCATAACATAAAGAATCACTATTTGAAAGGGACACCTTAAACACACACATTCCAACTAGGGAGTCCTAACGGTTTGCTAAACCCATTTAGCAATTCGGTAATGTGTTAAAAAAAATCACAAAATGGTTCTATCGTTCTCACTACCGTGGTCAGGACAGCTTGAACGATAAAGGCATGGGTTGAATGAAAGATTCCAGCCTGCGCCAATCTGTTTCAGTTAGTTTTCTGTGTCCCTTTGCAACAAAGTCTGACTTTGCTGCCTTAAGAGCTGATTTACAGCCAGTTGCCAGAACCTGATTCTGACTTGTTAATTTGGCAAATACATAGCAGCCGGCTGGATTTCGCCATGCTTTGTATATCCACACAGGCACAGTTTTTCAGGTCAGTATGGCTACCACGCATTTTCTGTAGTGCAGTGTCACAGAGTTTGAAAACCCATGTTGTTTGCCAGTTCCTGAGGCCTCTAATACTGTTCCTACCCAGTCTCTTTTAAGTTTTTCTGCCTCTGTTAGAGATACATGAGCCTCCTGCAGCAGAGTAATGCATTTCAGGTTTCTTAGAGCTGACACGATTTGATACTTTTTACTGCAGTGCTTTAAATGGGCCGGTACTCACCGGTACTGAGTACCGGCACTTCTAAATTTTCGGAGCTTAAGTACCAGAACTTCTCTTTGTCCTCATGGGGATATGAGCCAAGCTCAGTGAAATTGGCATTTTCAAAAAGAAGTGCAACACAGCTGACAACGAGTGGATCCGTTTACATGAAACACTCTGATCGAGTGCTAATCTCGCTTTACAATGTGCTAATCTTGCGGCCTTCAGAAGGCATTCATTCAGAGCTGGCAGGAAGTTTTGGAGGGGGCCGACTCACACTATGATTACTGACACAGTGTCAAAGGTGCAACTAGAGCCAAATTTCGGGGGGTGTTGAGGGCAAATTCTCCCAGCAATAGGCAGAGTGGAGCTGCAGGCGCTCTAAGAAGGGGTGAAAAAGAACAAAGCCTCATTAACAAGTAAATGGTCTTTTAAAGACCTGTGAAGTACTCAGGTGCGGCTGTGTGTGTGCCCGGAAAGCTGTCTCAGCCCGGGCTGACACACACGAGGGGGGCTGAAGCCCTTTGAGCCCAATGAAATACCTTAGCGCCTACCGCCGCTGACTTGTTTCATTGCGCTGTAAACAACAGGACAAGTCGCCAGGGACTGAAGGCTGTGCACACTCGAGCAGCGGGCACTTAACCCGTTGAGCTGCTGTCACAGTGAGCCAGTCCTCAGGCAGGGGACAGAAGTGGTGAGCGGACTGAGGGAGAGGGCAGGGATTAGCAGGTGGAGAGAGAGGGAGAGACGGGTGTGCTCGAGGCTGGGGCCCCGCCAGGCTCTGATTCATCAGGGATACTTGGCGCGCTCTGTCTAGCCGGTGAATGACAGATCTACAGTTTTTAATTAATTCTTCCTGAGGGTGTGCCCGGGAAGCTGTCTTAGCCCGGGCTGCCACACACGAAGGGGGGGGGGGGGCTGAAGCCCTTTGAGCCCAATGGGCGTTGCGCGCCTGCACAGTGTCCACTTAGGCTCTGTGGAGTGCATAGAACTGTACGTGTGTGAGCAGGGCCTGCTAACAGACATATTTCGTTACTCTCGGGAAATCCAAGAGAAGGCTTCCTGCTGGCATAGCAGAGTACAGCAGCACTTGTTTGCAACCAGACAGAGGAGGAAGGTGGCGATAGTAATGCTGTAGCACAGCAGGTGGGAATCAAGGTTTATTAATGTGGGCAGCAGCGAATGTAAGCGTTTCTAAAATGCATGTACTGAATGCCCTGTCTGCGTGCATCTATGCTTAAATGGGTGCCCCTGGCCGGATCCCTTTGCGCTGCATATAGCTCCGCTCCCTAGCCCCACCCCAAGCCCCGCCCCCTAGTCCACATCTTAATTTGGGGAGTACCTGCACTTATTTTTTTCCATTTAAAGCACTGTTTTACTGTCTTGCATAACTCAAAAGACTGTTTACGTTGAGCGACCATAGCGAAAGTGGTTTTTATCTTTTGTATACTTTCTTTCAAGAACATCGCCTATGCTCAGATTTAGATGGGGGCATGTCTGAATGGTTAAAGGTCAGTAAAACACCAGATGGCATAGGTTCAGATGTAGGCTAATGTATGTATATGAGCACTACTTGCAACAGTTACCTATTTGTTATACTGTGTACGAACCGGTGGTGATGAAATCCACTGGGCGCCTTTTACTTTGTAAGGACAAGCTATCCTTTATGTGTTGTGCCGAAAGCTCCATTGAAATTATGCTATCCATACTGTTAGATTTTGGTCATATTAGAACTTCAACAGATCCGGAGATTAAAGCATTTTGACTGAACTCCCCTCATTCATCTAGATAATGTTACACAAAATTATCTGTCAAGCCTAGAATTGTCTCTGTCCCTTGTCCCTGTTGTAAAGGAGGAGGCAGTGGCAGAATGACCCATTCCACCATGATTTACCAATGTTTTTTCCATTGAAGTTTGCTTCAGCGAGTCTAGAAAGTGTTCTAGGTCTTCTGGGTCATACAATTCTTGCATTCTGTCATCTGTTATTACCAACATTGTTGTGAGGTCTACTAGGCAATACCTGATGCCACTTTGTTTGAGGAGTGGTCAAGAGGCCAGTAATTGCTTCCTAGGTATGTCAGTCTCATAAGAAAAGTCTGCAATAAATGTAACCTTTGATCCTTTGTACATATACTAATAATACTAATACCAGCATTTGTAAAGCGCACAGCTACCTCCGGAGAGGTGTCCCGGAGCTGGGGGCCGTCGGGAAGATTAAGCGAGCTATTGCCCAGAGTCACAAGGTGCTGGGCTAACCTGCCCCCGGAACCGGGGATCGAACCGTGAGCCCCTATGTACCGGAGTCAGCCGCCCTGGCCACACCTCTTACGGACAGTGCTTCTTCAGTGCCTGGAGAAGAAATGTCATATACCCGTGCCATAGAACACACATTGTCATTGGTCTGGGTGCATCTTGGTGAGAAGTCTTTCTTTACTTTAGTTCGTGTGCTCTCTGGAATTCAGTGGGTGGACAGAAATCAATGGGATAAAGCTTGCTAAAATGTTCAGAATGTTTTCTCCTTCTTCTGATTCTAGCAAACTATAGAGGTTAATAGTGTTTCTTCTGCTTTTGTCTTCAAAGGCAGTGACATTTTGTGCAATTTCCATAGGTCCGCACTCTAGTCTTGAGAATCCAGTACTTTCTGCTCTAGGGTTTCAAGAGGTTTCTCCTAGCTTTTAGGCTGCGCTTTGAATAAGGACATTTCTGCGGTCACCAATTTTAGATCCCTTATTGTTTCTACTGAGGATGCCTCTGCGAAGTTGAGGAAGGATTTTATCTCTTTTAGCTCTTTTTTTTATAGATATGTTTATTGGCATTTGAAGTCATTGTCTAATACATTACAGATGTAGTCTGAATTCCAGCAGAAATACTTTTCCAATATTCAAGCATCTGAGTGCAACTTATGACATTATGAATAGCAGCTAGGCAGCAGGTAAGGGAGAGAACAGAAATTATTAACATAGATAAATGTCACTTAAGTATAAGTTCAACATACCTAAGGAATCAGGGTTTCAACAGTGTTTAACTGGTAAGCGACTTCCCTTCGCCTCGTAGCCAGTGTGGTGTCCAATGGGCATTCAGTGTCTCCATGTATTGTATGTTTCAGACTTTGAAGTGTAGGCCAATTGTGGGAAGGTGGAACTGGGAAAAATGGTAACTAAACAAATTATACAGCTAATAAGGCATCTCATCAACAATGTCTTTACGGATAGAGGGGGGCGGGTATCGTCTGGTCCACAGAGATGTGTGTACATGCATTGTCACAAGTTAGCAGCAGGCAATTAGCTCAGGTCATATGATAGCAGTGTCTGGCCAGTCTAGGTCCGAGGAGGGGGGCAAGATCAGTAGTATCTGCACCATGGGTGTGGCTGGCAGGAGTCCCATTATCATGAATGTGGGGCGGTGTGGGTTCCATCTCTTAGGAACTTCTACCCTCGTACTGCCACCCTCTCTCACATTTCCATCTGTGCCAGTTTGCCTAGGACTCCTCTTTCTCCACCATAGGGGTCTTCCGGTTCTGTGTCTGTCCCCAGGTTTCCCCAACTTATTAAAATCTCCTTCCACAGTGAAGCCAATCGAAGTCTGCGCATTCCCTGGGCATCCTCCCTCCTAAGGGCCTGTCCCTCCACTTCTGCCAAGGTCATGACATCCCTCTCCCAAGTCTCCAGTCTCAGCCACCTGTCAGACTTCCACGCCATTGCTATCCTGCGTTGAGATAGGGCCAAGGCCAGGTCAAAAAACCTAAAGCCCACTGTTAGAAACGGGTAGCGTGGTGCAGAGCGGGCGGGCCAAACTCCAGAGGAAATGTGTAAAGCATCCGCGCAGCACATTCACAGGCGACACACCAGGCACACTACAAAAGGAGACCACACCAGGTTAGGTGGAAAAAAACAGCATATGTATTATGCAGAACATGTTAGGATATTATCACAGGTGCAGATAACTGTGCCAACCGGCACCGGGTAGCAGTTCACAGGGGGACTATTTACAAGGCAGGGCCAATCGGGCCGCTGCCAGAACCATCACCAGGACAAAGAAAGAATACATGTAAAGTCCATCAGCATTAGGACACATTGGCATCAGACCTGAAAGGAAAACATGCTTGCAGGCCATGAGGCGTCACCTGAGGCATAAAGACGTCGTCCGGCATTGGGGAAAAAGCATTAACATTGAATGCAAAACCATCAGCAGTCAGCCTTAGGGGAAAAACATTATCAGTAACATAGAGCATTAGGCCGGAACAACCACAGTAGGCATAGACCTGTGAACATCACATTAAACATGCCCATTAGCATTGGCATAATCATAAGCATAGATGCAACATTAGGCAGGACTCCAACGATCTAAGCCTGCGGGGGAAAACATTATCATTAGCATTAGGTATAAAAGCACACTAGGCACATCCTGAGCCTGGGCCATAAAACATGTGAACATAGGGCATAGAAACACATTTAGCATGTGGCTCCTCCTCTGCAGGAACCCAATAGGCCTACCATCAGCACTGCAAACCTGAGGGAAAAGCTTTAAGTAGCATCCTAGGTACAAATGCATTATGCAACCATATTATGCCATAAATCCTATGGGGCAATAGGCCTCGCCAGCATAACCGCAGTTCGCCCCAGTCGGGGGCACAACACTGAGACTGGCCCCAGGCCAACTGGCCTCTCTCAGGGGCTCAAATGCCCTATGTCCCACACAGTCAGGGTTGACTGCAAGGGCGGCGAAAACAAAGGTGCGCAAAGCGCTAGGGTAGGAGGGTCCCTCACTCCTCTCTCCTTCCCTTCTGGGTAATACAATGCCCCCAATGCGTGGCAGCTGCCCCCTGTCCTGCGGGATAGCTGGGTAAACCCAACTAGCACTGGCGCCAACAATGCAGCGATGGGAGCCCCACTCCGGGCTCTAACAGGAATCTGCCCACAAGAACACTGGCACGGTGGAGCCCCTCTTCTGGGACTCTAGAATTTCCCAAAATGCCTCTGTCGTGCAGCTGAGGGAGGAAACAAGTACTGGGCACGTTGGAGCCCCCCTCCTATGGGACTCTAAACACAACCAATGCCCTCCAAAGAATACTGGCACCGGGGCGGGCACCGACAATGTGCCCCGACACCCCCCCCAACCACAGGATGACTGAGCCCACTCACCGGCAGTCTGGGGCCCCTCTGGATGTCTCTGCAGTCTCCGGGCACCGGCAATGTGCCCCGACAGGTCCCGCTTCTGGGACCTCTCCTGGCTTCACCCTCAGTGGAGCCTTCTCCTCGTCAGCAGCGCGGAGGGGCAGGCACCGACAATGTGCCTCGGGCCCCCTCCGCCGCAGGACTCCTCCTTGGCAATTTACATATAGCGCTCACGAGGCGCTAGGCGGCAGGAAAGTTCTTGGGCTGAAATTAAGTTGTAGCGCCCACAAAGCGCTAGGTCCCACAAAATAAAGTTGCAGCGCTCCCCTTCACTGGCAATGAAATATAGCCCTCCCGAGGCACTAGGGAGCAGGCAGGAAGGCACAGTCACTGGAAATATAGCGCTCTCGCAGCACAGCGCTGCAGATGTCAGCTCCTCACCTCCTGGGCAATAAGATAAAGCGCTCTTCTTCTCCAGGCGCTAGCCAGCAGGCAGGGATGGTCAGTCACTTCAAATGTAGCGCTCCTCTTCTGCTGGGCACAGTTATAGCGCTCTCGCAGCAAGCAGAGCACAGTCAATGCAAATATGGCACTCCGGCAGCCCAGCGCTGCAGGACCCACGCACCTTCTTCTCCTGGGCAGGGCTGGAGGCAGCGCTCTCCTGGTGCAGGAATAAGGTTGTAGCGCTAAGTCCCACAAAATAAAGTTGCAGCGCTCCTCTTCCCCTGTGGCACAGTTATAGCGCTTTAGCAGCACAGCGCTGCAGGCATCAGCTCCTCTCTTCTCCTGGGCAGACCACGTGCTCACAGGGTGCTAGGCAGCAGGCAGCTGGCAGTAAGATATAGTGCTCACCAGGTGCTGAGCTTAGGACGGCAGGAGAGCAGGCAGGCAATACTGGGCAAGATCAGCAGGCAGTGGGTACTCATCAGAACAGGACAGCAGATGCTAGAAGCAGTCATCTCCCATAAAGAGGCACTCCTCATGACACAGCAGTCTTCACTCCAGTAAATGGCTCTCACTGGCCCTGTGGACAGCGGAGGGCTGCAGATGGGCACAGGGGCCAGCACACAGGCCCAATGTGGCGGTACCTCCTGGCAGAGTGTCCCCTCTCAATCTAGTCCACGCTCCGTCTGAGCACATGGAGGCACAGCCCCCCTCACCCCACCTACCAGAAAGGGCTGGAAGCTTCTGGAAGGTTCCCTGGGAAACCGCTCCCAACTGGTTTAGGGGGAGGTGTAGAGCACCCTGGGTGCCAGGCTTCCCTCCAAAAGCTGGGGTGCTGGGAAACAAACGACTAGACTGGTAACCCACCTCTGGCAGGCAGGCACAAGCACACAGCCATGGCGTCCATTTTAAAAGTAACATTTTACAAAGGTGCATTTCTACAATGGTGGAAATAAAGGTGCGTACACCATTGCACAGCATTTATTATTTTCAGTTCAGACACACCATGTCAGTAAAAAGGCTAGGGGAAAAGCGAAAAATTCAGGGAAAAAGGGCCAAGTCCAACACAACCCCTCCCAGCCAAAAGCCAGGGTAGACCACTCAATGCCTTGATGGGCTTCCCTGCTTGAGGCGAGAAAACGTGGATGCAGGCCCGCAACTGCAGGGGCACCCGCAGGTTCTCCGCCACTCTGGAACCCGGTGGTTCCCTCTCTCAAACCTCCCTGGACCAACTAAGCCACCCCACTGGTGCTCCATAGTTGTCCGCGGCCAGGACCAGGCGCTAGGCCGTCCAGATGTCTCAGGCCCTTGCGGTCTCACAGAGCGGGGGGCAGTAGCCCCAGGCCCGTAGTACCCGTCGGCCACCCTCCTTCTCCTCCGTGCAGTGCCAAACTGCCACTGGTCCTCCCACCTAGGGTCCGCACCCTCAGGTTGACCAGCAGTCCGGGGCGAGTCTCTCCTCCCCCTACCTCTCCTTCTGGGGTTCCGCCCTCTCCTCCTATGCGGGGCACCCTCAGAACACCACTCTCTCACTCGTCCAGGGCCGTGACCCTGCATCCGATCCACCAACCCAGGGTCTAAACCCTGAGGTTGCACCGGTGCTAGAGGCGAGTCCTCCCTCCCTCTGCACCCCCTCCCAGAGTTCCGCACCCTCCCAACTGGAGTAGTACCCCTGGAAGACAACTCCGGGGGGACACTGCTTACAGGCGTCCCTCCCGCCAGGTCAGGCAATACCTGAACCGGGCCTCCCAACCCAGGATCGAAGCCCTGTGGTTGAGCCGGTGCCAGAGGCGAGTCCTTCCTCCCTCTGCAACTCCTTCCAGAGTTCCACACCCTCCCACCTGGAGAAGTACCCCTGGAAGTCAAACCGGTAGGGACCCTGATTACAGGTGTCCCACCCTCCAGGTCAGGCAGTCCCTGAACCTGGCATCCCAGCCCAGGATCTATACCCTGTGACTGAGCAGACCCCAGAACCCCTGGAGCTCGGATTACCGACGCCCCAGGTTCTCCTGACACTAGGGGCTCCCCTTCAATGGATGGCCTCTCAGGACAGCCTAGGCTCCCAACCTGGGGTTCCCTTATGGAACTCTCCAGGCCCTGAGACTGCGGTTGAGGCACCTCGGGACACCTCCCCGTCTCACTCCTTCCTGTAGATAGGACGTGAGGCCCTACAACCCTCTCACTACCCTGGGACCTAGCTGGGCTACTCTGCACTCCTCCCCCCTCCCGGGGTGGGAAGATCCCTAAGCCACTCCCTTCTGGATCACTCCCCAGTGCCTCCTCAGACACTCTGGCGCTCACCCAGAGGTCTGCCTCCCGTGCAAGCTCCCTGGGGTCAGAGAGCCCACACTGCAACAGGTGGTGGCGCAACCTTGGGAAACAATTCCTTAGCACGTGTTCCTTGATAACTACATGAAACAGCCCTTCCCAATCATTCACCGCGCTACCCACCACCCAATCCTCCAATGCAGTCCAACATACATCCACAAACTCCCCCCAGGACTGGTGGGACAGTTTTCCCCTGCCCTTGAACTCCAACCTGTCCCCCTCTTCCTGGGAATCAGGCACCGTCTCCCGGGCTCTGGGAGTGGGACTTCCTGTATTGGATTCACTCTCGCTGCCACCACTGGATCCCACCCTCTCTGGTGAATCCAGACTCCTGAAACAACTCTCAGGGGACAACCTACCCTCCTGAGCTAGTCTCTCTCTAGCGAAGGACCTCTCTGCCTCCGCCATCCTTTCCTGTGCTAGGACCCTTTCGGTCTCTAGCATTTTCTCTTGCACCCTCAGCTGCGCTAACTCCTTGGTGTGCTCTAACCTGAGCCTCTCCAAAGCCAGCTGGTGCTCCCTTTCTTCCCTCCTATCCACCCACTCTTCTGGGGACAGGGAAAGGGGTGGGGCAGTGCCCCCGGGACTGGACCCAGCACGGGACTCCCTGTCTATGGTGTCCTTCTTAGCTACCGGCGTCCCCGCCCCGTCATCTTCTTCCTCCTCAGAGTCACCACCCTCCAGGGTTATGGACTGGGAACCCTCACTCTCAGAGTCCTCCTCACGGTCTCCCCCAAATCCACCCTTTAGATATGCGGAGGGGTAATCTGAAAGGTCCCCACAGGGGTCTAAGGGTTCCCCCCTTTTTAGGGCCTCATAGAGAAACAATTTCCTGCGAATGTTGCCTACTGTGGGTATCCCTCTCTCTCTGCAGAGATCCATCACTTCCTCCTCAGTGTACTCCCAAAGTTCATCCTCATCATAGAGTAACCCCATCTTGGCGAGATACACAGATACAGTAAACAGGGAAACACAATTCCACAGTGACCCTTTTAGGAGGAAAGGTAATTAAAGTAAATAATCCCCAAAACCTGTGATTATTTCAAATGCTCAGTTTGCAGTGCAACCCGTTGTCGCTGTGGTACTGCGCAAACACAAGTCCTATCCCACCGCTGAACACCAATGTTAGAAACGGGTAGCGTGGTGCAGAGCGGGCGGGCCAAACTCCGGAGGAAATGTGTAAAGCATCCGCGCAGCACATTCACAGGCGACACACCAGGCACACTACAAAAGGAGACCACACCAGGTTAGGTGGAAAAAAACAGCATATGTATTATGCAGAACATGTTAGGATATTATCACAGGTGCAGATAACTGTGCCAACCGGCACCGGGTAGCAGTTCACAGGGGGACTATTTACAAGGCAGGGCCAATCGGGCCGCTGCCAGAACCATCACCAGGACAAAGAAAGAATAAATGTAAAGTCCATCAGCATTAGGACACATTGGCATCAGACCTGAAAGGAAAACATGCTTGCAGGCCATGAGGCGTCACCTGAGGCATAAAGACGTCGTCCGGCATTGGGGAAAAAGCATTAACATTGAATGCAAAACCATCAACAGTCAGCCTTAGGGGAAAAACATTATCAGTAACATAGAGCATTAGGCCGGAACAACCACAGTAGGCATAGACCTGTGAACATCACATTAAACATGCCCATTAGCATTGGCATAATCATAAGCATAGATGCAACATTAGGCAGGACTCAAACGATCTAAGCCTGCGGGGGAAAACATTATCATTAGCATTAGGTATAAAAGCACACTAGGCACATCCTGAGCCTGGGGCATAAAACATGTGAACATAGGGCATAGAAACACATTTAGCATGTGGCTCCTCCTCCGCAGGAACCCAATAGGCCTACCATCAGCACTGCAAACCTGAGGGAAAAGCTTTAAAGTAGCATCCTAGGTACAAATGCATTATGCAACCATATTATGCCATAAATCCTATGGGGCAATAGGCCTCGCCAGCATAACCGCAGTTCACCCCAGTCGGGGGCACAACACTGAGACTGGCCCCAGGCCAACTGGCCTCTCTCGGGGGCTCAAATGCCCTATGTCCCACACAGTCAGGGTTGGCTGCAAGGGCGGCGAAAACAAAGGTGCGCAAAGCGCTAGGGTAGGAGGGTCCCTCACTCCTCTCTCTTTCCCTCTGGGTAATACAATGCCCCCAATGCGTGGCAGCTGCCCCCTGTCCTGCGGGGTAGCTGGGTAAACCCAACTAGCACTGGCGCCAACAATGCAGCGATGGGAGCCCCACTCCGGGCTCTAACAGGAATCTGCCCGCAAGAACACTGGCACGGTGGAGCCCCTCTTCTGGGACTCTAGTATTTCCCAAAATGCCTCTGTCGTGCAGCTGAGGGAGGAAACAAGTACTGGGCACGTTGGAGCCCCCCTCCTATGGGACTCTAAACACAACCAATGCCCTCCAAAAAATACTGGCACCGGGGGCGGGCACCGACAATGTGCCCCGACACACCCCCCAACCACAGGATGACTGAGCCCCACTCACCGGCAGTCTGGGGCCCCTCTGGATGTCTCTGCAGTCTCCGAGCACCGGCAATGTGCCCCGAGAGGTCCCGCTTCTGGGACCTCTCCTGGCTTCACCCTCAGTGGAGCCTTCTCCTCGTCAGCAGCGCGGAGGGGCAGGCACCGACAATGTGCCTCGGGCCCCCTCCGCCGCAGGACTCCTCCTTGGCAATTTACATATAGCGCTCACGAGGCGCTAGGCGGCAGGAAAGTTCTTGGGCTGAAATTAAGTTGTAGCGCCCACAAAGCGCTAGGTCCCACAAAATAAAGTTGCAGCGCTCCCCTTCACTGGCAATGAAACATAGCCCTCCCGAGGCGCTAGGGAGCAGGCAGGAAGGCACAGTCACTGGAAATATAGCGCTCTCGCAGCACAGCGCTGCAGATGTCAGCTCCTCACCTCCTGGGCAATAAGATAAAGCGCTCTTCTTCTCCAGGCGCTAGCCAGCAGGCAGGGATGGTCAGTCACTTCAAATGTAGCGCTCCTCTTCTGCTGGGCTCAGTTATAGCGCTCTCGCAGCAAGCAGAGCACAGTCAATGCAAATATGGCACTCCGGCAGCCCAGCGCTGCAGGACCCACGCACCTTCTTCTCCTGGGCAGGGCTGGAGGCAGCGCTCTCCTGGTGCAGGAATAAGGTTGTAGCGCTAAGTCCCACAAAATAAAGTTGCAGCGCTCCTCTTCCCCTATGGCACTGTTATAGCGCTTTAGCAGCACAGCGCTGCAGGCAACAGCTCCTCTCTTCTCCTGGGCAGACCACGTGCTCACAGGGTGCTAGGCAGCAGGCAGCTGGCAGTAAGATATAGTGCTCACCAGGTGCTGGGCTTAGGACGGCAGGAGAGCAGGCAGGCAATACTGGGCAAGATCAGCAGGCAGTGGGTACTCATCAGAACAGGACAGCAGCTCCTAGAAGCAGTCATCTCCCATAAAGTGGCACTCCTCCTGACACAGCAGTCTTCACTCCAGTAAAGGGCTCTCACTGGCCCTGTGGACAGCGGAGGGGTGCTGATGGGCACAGGGGCCAGCACACAGGCCCAATGTGGCGGTACCTCCTGGCAGAGTGTCCCCTCTCAATCTAGTCCACGCTCCGTCTGAGCACATGGAGGCACAGCCCCCCTCACCCCACCTACCAGAAAGGGCTGGAAGCTTATGGAAGGTTCCCTGGGAAACCGGTCCCAACTGGTTTAGGGGAGGTGTAGAGCACCCTGGGTGCCAGGCTTCCCTCCAAAAGCTGGGGGTGCTGGGAAACAAACGACTAGACTGGTAACCCACCTCTGGCAGGCAGGCACAAGCACACAGCCATGGCGTCCATTTTAAAAGTAACATTTTACAAAGGTGCATTTCTACAATGGTGGAAATAAAGGTGCATACACCATTGCACAGCATTTATTATTTTCAGTTCAGACACACCATGTCAGTAAAAAGGCTAGGGGGAAAAGCGAAAAATTCAGGGAAAAAGGGCCAAGTCCAACACCCACTCTCTGTGCCATGGGTCTGGGGAAACTCCCCAAAAGACAAACCTGTATCGCACAGGGAAGGGTGCGCCCCAGTTTGTTCTGAAGCACTGCAATACCATAGTCCAGAAAGTTTGCAGCATGTGGCATCCCCAAGTCATTTGACAGAAGTCTGTGTCAAGCATCTGACAGCGTGGACAGCTCTGGGGTTCACCCCATATATGATATGCAATCTATGTGGTGAGGTACATCATATGTAAATCATTACATTGTATATATTTCAGTCTTGTGTTGCATGTGGTCTTCTTGGGGTATGCCAGTACCCTACCCCATTCTTTTTCTGTAATGTCATGCCCCAGTATTGCTTCGCATCATGCCTTCAGAGTCGCCAGTGGACTCCTGCCCATCTCACTCCGTGCTCGGTAGAACCATCTCACCAAGTGACGTGCACAGCCCATAGAATGATGAAGACAAGGGGGCGGAGCAGTCCAGAATCACATCTGCCACACAGTTAAAATCCTCTTCCAGTAACAGATCACCACCCAGTGTTTGTCCCAGCGGTGCCGAAAGGGAGTGGAAGAATGCCACTTGATCTTGATTAGGGGCATAAATGCTTCCCAGTGTGAACTCTTTCCCTAGTAGTCTACATCTCACTAATACACAGCGGCCCTCTTTGTCGATGAGGGACTGTAAAAACTTAAAAGGGGTCCCGGCTCTAAGCCATATCGGTGTGCCTCTCGAATACCCTGAGAATGATGTGGTGTACAATTGGCTTCCACCTCAGTAAGTTGCGTCTCCTGGAGCATCGCAATTTGTACTCTCCTGCTTCTAAGGTAACGATGTATATTATGCCGCTTGGCTGCGGACCCCATCCCCCAGACATTTTATGTCAGACATTTAAAATCATGAGTGTTAGTGGCCATGACCGTAATATATATAGACAATGATGGCTACCTGGTATGTGCAGACTGTCCCAAAGCCCACCCCACCCCTCCCATTCCAGCAGAGAGGAACAAAAAGAATAACAACGCATTCCCCAACATTGAGCTTCCCAACCCCAAGGCAGATCAGCAATGGCTGTCCATCCAAACACTTTACAACCTGGAAACAACAACATCAGCAAAGTTCCACCAGACTCCAAGATGGCGCCAGGTGATGGGGCAAGCCAGAACAGTCCAAACCTGCTTCAACCCTTCCGTACCTCGTCCAAGAGGAATGGAGGCGTGCCCCACACCCACTCCGCAGGATTCTGATGTGTGTAACGTCAGTTCCAGGAAACAGTGCCCAGTCCATCTCTAGTAATCCCCACATGCCTGCATCAAGGAGCATCCACAGTTGACCATGGCCAGCCCCACGACCAATGCGCCATCCCTCAATTAGCGGCCCTTAGTCCCCATGTACAGCCGTTCTCCAGTCATATCGTCTCCAGGTACCGCAGCTAAGCAGCAACAAGTACTCACAGATTCAAAAACAACAAGGGCCATAGTCAGGTCCATCCCCAGGTGTCTATTCACCGGACCACAACATAGAGACCTGCCCCAGTAGTTTCTGCATTCTGTCGCACATGTGTCTGCAGGTTAAACCAGCTCCTCAACTGACTGTGGGGTAACCACAGGGAGGCCCTTACCATCCACAAGCGAGCTCTCCAGTTGAGAGTCCTTTGCCTGCCCCCCGAATGGGAGTCACTGCCAGACTCCGGCCCCGTCTGGGAGGTGATGGTTACCACTGCTTGTATCGCCTTGGCCCGCTCCTGCTCTGTTTGCTCTTTTGTGGGCTTCCGCAGTGTGCTTATGCTCCTGGACCAACGGGTTTGCCTTCTGCGTTTGGGATCGCCCTCTTGGGGTCTCCTAGATTGGGTCTCCCGGGATGATCCAGACTTGTAGGATTCCAGCCAGTCGCATCCTTCCCGAGGTTCCTCATAGAAGTGTGTTGTTCCATCTATCATGATTTTCAGTTTGGCCGGGAACATAGGAGAGTACTGTATACCTTCATCTTTCAGTGCCTCTCAGTGCCCTTTTCACTACTATGTGTGAAACCCTCTTAGATTGTACAGGTATAGTCAGGAAATAGAGTAACTCTCCCATTCCCAACTTCATCGGGGCCCTTGTTCCTGGCATTCTACAAGATGATGTCGCGATCTCGAAAGTGGAGGAGTTTAGCCATCAATGGATGGCAGCGTACCCGGAGCCGGAGGCCTAGCCAGGACCCTGTGGCCCTCTCGAGAGCAAAAAAGGGAGACTGGTTCAGTGTGACTACAGTCTTCAACCAGTCTTCCAGATAGACCACCATGTCGTCTCCCTCCATTCCTTCCAGAAGACCCACCACTCGGACATTACTCCTCCTACTACGGTCCTCTGCATCTTCAGCACAACACTCTAGGGTGTGTACCTTGTCTGTCAACGTTGCAACCTGATGGGCCAGATCAAATGTGCAGGGTGAAGAGCCACAAATCCTGATTCTCTCCGTTACCCTGTCAGATAATTTATTATGATCAGCCAGCGACAATCCAAGCCCTACCGAGAATGCACTGATTTCTTGCTGCAACGTGCTTTTGGTGTCCGCTATGGCAGCAATTATTCTGTCGAATTGTAGTTGCATAGGGGGTGGCATAGTTTCCAGGCCCTCACTCCCTCCCTCCTTCCATCATCATTAACTTGTCAGATGCACCCACTTGTGTGTTCATTTGCAAGCTTTTGGCTTCCCCATAATTCTCCAAGTTGTGAAAAGTGTGTGCGGGAGAGATTGAGTATGGAGGCAGAGATAGAATATTCTATTTTAGGGTGTCTTCGTTACTCAGTGTTTGTGTCAGGGCCAGTCCTCAGGTCTCCCTGCGATCTGTGTATGAGTGTACCTGGTCGCCAGTGAGTCCCACGCAGCCAGAGGAGTTGCCACTTCTGCACTCAACAGGGCCTCATGTACTGGATGCGGTCTTGTCAGAACTAAAATAGGGGAGCGCAATGTGCACCAGCCTCCCTCCTGTGCAGACTGGGGCAACCTGTGTCCACCCCCTGGAGGCGCACCTTTCCCTAGGGCAGATGCACCGTGCGGCGCCTCTTCTTAAGCCGAAGGCACCATGCAGCTGCAGGGGAGACCCGGAAGTGGCCTCCTTCCCAGTGCGAGCCCCACAGCTCCACACTCTGTGTAGCCGGTGTGACTCATCAGGCTGCCCCGCGCCTTCCTCCATGCTCGGTGGCTCCATAGCTCCTTCAGGGTCTGCTTAATGCGCTCAGTCTTTCTGTGTCCTCACCTCGCCCCAGCCCCGGGGCACTCGGCAGGTCGCCTCCAGCAGCTGGGTCACCTTTGGGCCACCGTCCAGCTTCAAGGCCTCAGTCTTCGTGGCTCACCAGGGCACCATCAACCATCCCTGGGGGCCTGAGCCACATCACAGGTACCGCATGGCCATGTATCAAACGTCGGCAATCATATGGGGGTCAGGTGGGGCCCCCCATGCTGCTATTTAGCAGGATTATTATGTGCGTGAAGCAGAGCGATGCAATCACATGTCCGCCATGATCAGTGGGTTAGCCATGCCCCTCTCCTTTAGCTCTTTCATAAGTGTGTCTAATGTAGCTGATGCAACAAAGAAATCAGAGGCCGGCTATCTGCATCCTAGCCAGGCTCTGCCCTTGCACTATGCTTCCCAATGTTTGCACATATCTCCTACTTCCATTTATCTACACAGTTATTAACTCATTTGAATATGATGCAGGCAATACACTGCTTTTGGAGTTTGATTTTGAATAACAATCAAATTTACTCAGCAGTCATATGAAACTGTCAGCAGTTCAGCCAACATACCATTCCTTCAGAGGAGTCAACGTAGTGGCGGCGCCACCAAAAGCATAGAGACCTCCACAGTGTTGGCAGAGAGCTATAAAATGGTAGGCAGTAGTTCGGCACGGTAGTGAAGGCAATGACCTCTGTCATATTGATGATCGGCAGGCTTAGTGCCAAACTGTATAATGAGACCCTAGATATTCTTCAATTTTTAAGAAATCCTGGGGCTACCCTTGTTAGAAATGGGGGTCTTTAGTTGCAGGTTGTCACCCTGTCCAAGTACGGACTGTTGGACTTGGCCCTTTTTGCAGGGTCATCCCAGAACTTTTTGCCTTCCTCCTGTATTTTCTCTGACCTGTTGTTGGTGGTTTTATGACTCTGGGCACTTTACCACTGCTGATCATTGCTAAAGTGCATATGCTCTCTTTATAAATTTATGTTATGGATTAGTGATTCCATGATTGGCATATTTGATTTACTTGTCAGACCCTAGTACAGTGCACTATGTGTGCCCAGGGCCTGTAAATCAAATGCTGCTGGTGGGCTTGCAGCACTGATTGTGCCACCCACAGAAGCAGCTTGTAAAATGTGGCTCAGGCCTGCCATTGCAGAGCCTGTGTGCAGTCTGGGACTGCCATGTCGACTTGGCAAGTGCACACACTTGACAGTCCCTAAACCTTCCTGATTCTACATGTTAGTCACCCCTAAGGTAGGCCCAAGGTACCCCTGTGGGCAGGGTGCATTGTATGTAAAAGGTAGGACATGCCCTGATGTGTGTGGCATGTCCTGATAGTGAAATACTGCCAATTTCGTGTTTCACTATTGCAAGGCTATCTGTTCCCATAGGCCAGAATGGGCAGTTAGTTTATAACATCTTATAAACATAACTGGCCCTAGGAACAAGATAGGAAAATAAAGTTTAGTATGCCTGAACTCAGAATGTTAAGATGCATCTTTTAGTGTGGGTGATTTTTACATTCTGTGTTTGAAAATACCACTTTTAGAAAGTGGGTATTTTCTTGCCTAACCATCCAGTATGCCTCTGCTGGGTTTGTGTATTGCATGTCTGGCTTGTGAGTGACAGGAGCTGGGAGAGGGCAGTGGCTCCGGCAGTTTGATGAGTCAGGGCTGGGCTGAATGGGACCTGGGTTGAATTTAGAGTAGAGGGAGGAGATTTCCTTTCACCTTCCTGGGCCAGGTCTGCTTTCAACAATGCTGTCTCCACCTCCTGCCAGGAAGCTGCACCAGTGAGGACAGAACTGGTTTTGGCTGGGTACAGACACTCTCTGCCTTCAGAGAACAAAGAATTTGTGTGTATAAAAAGGGGGACCAAGACCCCAGAACTTTAGATCACTTCTGGGTAATCAAGAGGAAACCTTTGCCAAGGAGAAGAGCCGGAGAAGCTGAGTAGGAATACTGCCCCTGTGCTGTTTGCTATCTGGGGTTGGCCTGCAGTGGCTGATTGCTGCCAAGGAAAGGAGAAGAAGGACTTTTCTGTTTTGCTTTGTCACCTGCTTGAAGAAGAAGATCTCCAAGGGCTTGAAACTGAGCTTGCCTCCTGTTCTGAAGTCTCAGGAACACAAAGACTTCACCCCTTCTGTCTTCCTGCATCTAGAACTGCTGTTTTAGCTGCTACAGAAGGAAATTGCCACACTGACGCCGGCGAGCGACGCCGTAACCTGCCCGAAGCCGTGAGCGCTGCTCCGACTTGCGACATAGGCTCACTACCAGCTGCCGTGCCACATCTACGCCAGCGAGCGATGCCGTAACCTGCCCGAAGTCGTGAGCGCTGCTCCGACTTGCGACATGGGCCCGACGCCTGCTGCTGTGCCACATCGACTCCGAAGCCGACTTCATCAACGTGGACCCGATCCTCGACGTGGGTGACCCCCGAATCCATCGACATCGCGCCATCGTAAGGAACAGTGGTTTCGGTGCCATCGTGATGTCACCTCCCCAACGCAGTAAGGAACCGTCGTCTCGCCTCCCCTGCGCTGCAGTAAGGATTAGAGGCTGCACCTCCCCTGGGGTCATAAGGAACCGACGCTGCGCAGCGCCTACGAAGCCGCACCTCCCCGGCGCCGTGAACTGTCACTGTTTTCATCCTTTCCAAGGTACTGTTCTTTGTGGGTCTGCTTGACTCCAGGCCGGACGGCGCGCACCTCGCGGTCGGCGCCGTACTTTAGGATGTCCACCGGTCACAACGTCGTTATAACTCCAAGTGGAGTTATTTGTTGCTACAAGCTTTATTTGAGTGAATAACCTATTTTTGAGGATATCTTGATAACTGTACTGTGGATTTTTGTCGTTTGGTCTTGTTTTGAGTTTAGATAAAGATTACTTATTTTTCTAAGCTGGTGTGGTGTCCATTTGTAGTGTTTTCACTGTATTACTGTATGTGTTCACAAATGCTTTACACACTGCCTCTGAGATAAGCCTGTCTGCTCATGCCACGCGACCAAGGGGGTGAGCAGGGGTTATTTTAGGAGTGTATCCCCCTTACCCTGACTAGAAGCAAGGGTCCCTATTTGAACAAAGGTGCAAACCATTGCCAACTAGAGACCCCCATTTCTAACAGGGACCCTTCTTCCTAGTCAGGATAAGGGAATTACACTCCTAAAATAAGCCCAGCTCACCCCTTGGTAGCTTGGCTAAAGCAGTCAGACTGATCTCAGAGGCAGTGTGTAAAGCATTTGCACATAACCAACAGTAATACAGTGAAAATACTACAAAAGGACACCACACCAGTTTTAGAAAAAAATCCAATAACTTTATCTGTGCAAACCAGACCACAAATGATAAAAATTCACCATACAGTTCTCAGAAATATCAGTAATCAAAAATAGAATTAAATTACAGTTCCTTGAAGTCGATAGCTCCATCCGGGGCTATCACAGCGTCGTGATCAACAAATTCAAACAGTTCTGGCTGACAGCTGCGTCACGGGCCGGCTATGGTGTCGGGCAGAGCAGCAAAACAGTACCTTTAGAAATGCAGAGTGTCGGCGACCTCATGTTGAGTTCCAAAGAGCCGGCGTCGGCAGGCGTCGGTTCCGGAGGTCAGTGCAGGAGTCGTCGGGTCCTTGAAGTCACATGCATTGCAGATCAAACTCCTCGTGGTTGAAGTCGGTGTCAAGTACCACGAACCTGAAAACTTGGCTTCCACAGGAGCAGATGAACTTAGCCCAAATCCCAAACTCCACTGTCAGCGGACTATAAATATACACGAGCAGTAAAGAGGGGGAAAGGGGATTGGGAATGAGAAAACAGAGAGACTGCCACTGCTACGCCTCTTCCTCACTGGATTCCTAGCGAGGGTCTTCACAAGCGTCTGAAATCACAAACACAAAATTACTAACTCAAAGCAGGACCCTCCAAGACTAATCTCAAATTCTCTCCCTCTATACAAATCCTGTACCTGTACTTACCATTGGTTTAGCCGCTCTCTTATATTTTAAGACATTTATATTAATGTAGAATCTTGCAGAATCTTCCTAATGTCCTGTTCTTTCTTTTCGGTATTGACGAAGATTGCTGGTACAGTTCTGCTGATGGTAAGTTCACATATATATATATATATATATATATATATATATATATATATATATATATATATATATATATATATATATATATATATATATATATATATATATATATATATATTTACACGTAGTCTCTGTGCGCTGATGCCTTGAAGTTCTGTGATGATGACTAATACGGCTGTTTGTCACAATAGATTCGTCTCACTATTATGCAGCTCTTAGAAATAGTCTTTAGTCGTGCATTGAGCAATTAAATCAGGAGAGAGTTCCTATGGAGTTCGCCCCACTATGAGTGGAACAGCTGACTGAAAACGAACTATAGCTCAATGCTAGTGAGGTGACTAACTAAACAGTCTCAAATAATTTCTAACTACAGTCTTGTACCACGAAGACTGACTGGCTAGTAAGTGTTTAGCTTGACTTACTTGTATAGTTTTCATTAGATGTCCACTAAAAGCCAACAAGAGATTTCCCCTCTCCTCAGCGGTGCAGAAAATAACTGGTTCACTATACCTGAGGATCCAGGAAATTCACCACGGGTAAGGGGCGGGGTCTTCGAGAAATACGAGGCTGACGGGCTGAACAAGAAAACGGGAACGCTAGTCTCCGCTATGAATTCCTGACTGAAGAAGACTGCGCAGATATGGAGACGCTGTTTCTTCATGAGAATCGACGGTTGAAGTGCGCTGAACGCCAGGCGCGCGAGCGCGTTAACAGAACACTTCTTCAGCCTAGAAACACTAGAGAGCTAACTTAAAGGTCACCAATCGGCAAGCCGCCATCTTGGAATACCGCATCCAACTTACATGAGTTTGCCTGCACTGCTTCTGCGGGAGCCCCTGCGGAGTAGAGAGAAACTGCCTGAGAGGTAAGTAAAAGGTAATCTTTTGAATCTTAAACCATAACTGGAAAAGAACCGCTTTATTCTGGGCCGGAGTTGAGCAATCCTGACATCGGGAGGGCTGGCAGGCGTCAGGGCTGCGGTGTGAAGTGCAGCGGTGTAATGCCCTCAGGTCACAGTGCAGGCAGCGGCTTGGTGATGGTCGTGCAGCGGTGTTGGTGAGAATGGGCTGTGGTGCGAAGTGATGCTGTGCTCATTGCGGTGCTGGAAGGTCACAGTGCAAGCAGCGCCATCGTCGTTGCTGAAGTGCTGTCTTCGGCTTACGAACTGGAGTCGATGGTGCCGGCATCAGTAGGCCAAGGCTGCCGTGCAGGATGAGGGTGGTGCATCATGTAACTTACGAACTGTGCCCTTGAACCACGGTGCAAGCGGCGATGTCAATGTCAGCGTGGAGCATCGTCATCGGGGACACCAGGGCGGCAGCTTGAAGCGAGGTGGTGCCAAGAGCGGTGCTCACAGGTCACGGTGCAAGCAAACTCGGTGGCGGCATCATCATCGGTGAGACCAGGGTTGCGGTGCGAAGTGCGGCCGTGCCCTCTGTGGTGCCTTCAGGACACGGAGCCAGCAGCGGCGTCGTTGACAGCGTCGGGTTGCTTTTTCTTCTGTTGCAGCACAAAATACACAGTTCCCAGTGCGAGTAGCAGATGAACTTGAAGTCTTTACTGTTCCTGAGACTTCCTGAACAGGGGGCAAGCTCTACCTCAAGCCCTTGGAGAAACTCACACAAAGAGTTTGCAGAAAGTTCAGTCCAGTCCTTTCTCTGCCCAAGACAGAAGCAGCCACTGCATGCTAACACAGCAAAGCACACAGCAAAGTGGTTGTTTCTCCTCACAGCTTTTCCAGCTCTTCTTTTTGGCAGTTTTCTGAGTCCAGAAGAGTTCTAAAGCCCTGGGGTCTGGGCCCCAATATTTATACTACATTTCCCTTTGTTCTCTTGTGGCAGAGAGTCTCTGAGCTTAGCCCAAACCAGTTATGTCCTCTCTGGCCCAGCTTCTTGGCAGAAGGTGGAGACGGCATTGTGTAAGGCAGACCAGGCCTATTCAGGTGCAAGGAAATCTCCTCCCACCACTCTAAATGCAGCCCAGGTCTATTCAGCCCAGCCCTGACTCATCCAGGAAAGGCAGGACACACCACAACCCCCGCAGGGGCTGTCTACAGTGAATGCACATCCCCAGCCCCTGTCACTGCAAAGCCAGACAGTCAATCCACAACCCAGCAGAGGCACACAGGATGGTTAAGCAAGAAAATGCTTTCTTTCTAAAAGTGGCATTTTCAAACACATAATTTAAAAAAATCTGTACTAAAAGATGTGTGGCTAAATTCTGAGGCCAGAGAGCCCAAACTCCATTTCTCTATCTTGTCCCAATGGGAAGTTATACTGGTAAGATGTTACAAAGTATCTCCCAATCTATCCTATGGGACAGATAGCCTTTCAATAGTGAAAACGAAATACACTGTATTTCACTATCAGGACATGTCACACACACTAGTACATGTCCTACCTTTCACCTACACTGCACCCTGTCCTTGGGGGTACCTTGGACCTACCTGAGGGGTGCCTTACATGTAAGAAAAGGTAAGGTTTGGAGCCTGGCAAGTAGGTGCACTTGCCAGGTCGACATGGGAGTCACAACTGCGCGCCGACACTGCAGTGGCAGGTCTGAGAACCCTTTGAAGGGCTGCTTGTGTGGGTGGCACAACCAGTGCTGCAGGATCACAAGCAGCATTTGATTTGCAGGCCCTGGGCACACACAGTGCACTATACTAGAGAATTAGCAGTAAATCAAAAAGTCCAAACATGGAAACACCAATCTATAAACATAATTTACTGTAGGAGCACTTGCACTTTAACACTGATCAGCAGTGAGAAAGTGCTCAGAGACACTAAACCAGCAAAAACAGAGTCAAAACTAGGAGGTCAGAAATCAAAAAGACAGTAGAAACACACCAAAATATACCAGGTCTACCAACCCTAAACAATTTTCTTACCATATTTATCTAGACACTGTATCAGCAAGTTGTGGCCGCTGCACCAGATGAGGCAATAGAGCCAATGCATACAAAGGAATTGGTTGTAAGCCCATCCTTTATAATACACGACTTGCAGCTCAAACATTGCAGCTCAAACATTTCCGGAGTTGCCAGTCTTACAAACTGCAAAATGCCAGTTTTGTTGGATCAGGGGCTTTAACATGCTGTGCTGGCATTGGTATGCAGTCATAATATCGATGTTAAAATATCGATATGCCATAATATCGATGTTTAAATATCGATGTGACAGAATATCGACCTGCAAGAATATCGTCGACCAGAATATAGACATGCAGGTAAGAAATATCATTTTTGTTAATATCGAAGTTAGTAATATCGTTAGTCAAAATATCGTTGTTAATAATATCAAAATTTACTTTAGTGTTTTGTATTTTAGTATATGTGTTAAAAGTATAGCTTATTTTTTTAATGTATGTTTGAAACTTTTAGAAGTAATTAATTTTATGTTAAGTAATTTTTGCGTATTTTAGTTCCGTAGCGGGTTGTGGGTTTATATGGGAATAGGGTGGGAAGTAATTTAATTATAATATATTTATTAATACATTTTTAGTAATTATTAGTTTTTTAAGAAAATAAATATTGCGTTTTAGTTCCGTAGCGGGTTGTGGGTTTAGAGTGGAATAGGGTGGGAAGTAATTTAATTAAAATTAATTAATTAATCGCATTAATAAATTATTATTTTTGTATTTAATAAATTATATTGTTAATTGTGTTAATTAATGTGTTGTTAATTAGTTATTAATTGGTTATTAGTTATTAATAATTAATTGGTAAATATCTTAATTGTGTTATTTTTTTAAGAGTGGATTGTGGGTTTATAGGGGAGTAGGATGGGAAGTAATTTAATTATAATTAATTGATTAATAATTTTTATTAATTAATATTTGTGTATTTAATATTTTATATTGTTAATTGTGTTACATAATTCGTTATTTATTAATTATTAATTGGTTATTAATTATTAATAATTAATTGATAAATATGTAAATTGTGTCAATTTTTTATGAGAGAGTTATGTATTTAGAGGGCAGTAGTGTGAGAAGAAATTAAAAATTAATATACTTTTTAATTTTTTCATATAATATTTATTTATTGTTATTTTATAGTCTTAATAGTATGAATAAATTTAATACTGATTGTTTTTAATTTTATTGTTCATTGTTATTAGTTCATTAATTAATTGTTAAGCAATTATGTTAATTGTGTCATGTTTTACAGTAGTGGTGGTGTCATTTATAGGGGTATTTGGTGGGAGGTAAATTATTTTTTATTATTTAAGTATTTGTTAATTAATGTTTATTATTTTGCTTCAGTGGGAATAGTAAATTATTCCCATCCGCTATCCAACACTTTCCCTACTGTTGCACTCTGGGGAGTGGGAATAGTAAATTATTCCCCTCCGCTATCAAACACTTTCCCTACTGTTGCACTTGCTGGAGTGGGAATAGTAAATTATTCCCCTCCGCTATCCAACACTTTTCCTACTGTTGCAATTGTTGGAGTGGGAATAATAATTTTATCCACTCCGCTATCCAATACTTTCCCTACTGTTGCACTCGTTGGAGTTGGAATAGTAAATTATTCCCCTCCGCTATCCAACACTTTCCCTACTGTTGCACTTGCTGGAGTGGGAATAGTAATTTTATCCCCTCCGCTATCCAACACTTTCCCTACTGTTGCATTCGTTGGAGTGGGAATAGTAATTTTAACCCCTACGCTGTGCACCACTTTCCCTACTGTTGCAGTCCGTGGAGTGGGAATAGTAAATTATTCCCCTCCGCTATCCAACACTTTCCCTACTGTTGCAGTTGCTGGAGTGGGAATAGTAAATTATTTGCCTCCGCTATTCAACAGTTTCCCTACTGTTGCACTTGCTGGAGTGGGAATAGTACATTATTCCCCTCTGCTATCCAACACTTTCCCTACTGTTGCATTCTCAGGAGTGGGAATAGTAAATTATTCCCATCCACTATCCAACACTTTCCCTACTGTTGCACTTGCTGGAGTGGGAATAGTAAATTATTCCCCTCCGCTATCCAACACCTTCCCTACTGTTGCACTCCGTGGAGTGGGAATAGTAAATTATTCCCCTCCGCTATCCAATACTTTCCCTACTGTTGCACTTGCTGGAGTGGGAATAGTAAATTATTCCTCTTTGCTATCCAACATTTTCCCTACTGTTGCATTTGCTGGAGTGGGAGTAGTAAATTATTCCCCTCTGCTATCAAACACTTTCCCTACTGTTGCACTCCCTGGAGTGGGAATAGTAAATTATTCCCATCCGCTATCCAACACTTTCCCTACTGTTGCACTTGCTGGAGTGGGAATAGTAAATTATTCCTCTCCGCTGTCCAACACTTTCCTTACTGTTGCACTCGCTGGAGTGGGAATAGTAATTTTATCTCCTCCGCTATCCAACACTTTCACTACTGTTGCACTCTGTGGAGTGGGAATAGAAAATTATTCCCCTCCGCTATCCAACACTTTCCCTACTGTTGCACTTGCTGGAGTGGGAATAGTAAATTATTCCTCTCCGCTATCCAACACTTTCCCTACTGTTGCACTCCCTGGAGTGGAAATAGTAATTTTATCCCCTACGCTATCCAATATTTTCCCCACTGTTTCAGTTAATGTAGTGTAAAATGTTGTTTTAAAGACAAATATTTATTTTAATATTTTATTTTATTATATATATAATTTATTTTTATATTTAAATTACAGGTTTATGTATATATATATGTATTTATATTTTTATTATGTTTCTAACGTTTTATAAGTTAATAGAATAATTATTTATTAATATTATTAAGTAAATATATATATAATTTTTTTATATATGTATGTTTAATTTATTTTTATATAATATTTATTATTTATAATTATTAACATTTTTAAATAATTCTAACTATGGGCATCATTACAATGGCGGGCGGACAAAGTCTGCCTGCCACCGCAGCGGAATGCGTGACCGTCCGCAAGGGGTGCGGCGGTCCCGCCATGGGTATTAGGATGCCACCGCCACGGTGGCGGTGGCATCCCGTATTGTTCGCATTGCGGCGGGCGGTGCTGTCACCAGCACCCGCCGCAATGCGAAAAACGCATGTTGTGCATTTGAATGCACAACGGACAGCCACCGCGCGGTGCCTGCCACCTTGTGCATTAAAATGTAGAGGGGTACCATAGGTACCCCCCATGTGTACCCCCCACCCTCCCCAAATCCTGGGGGCCCGCAACGGGCCCCCAGAAGCAAACACCACATGCCTTTCCATGGCAGGAACACCGCCATGGAAAAGCTGCTTTCCGCCAGCATCCTAATATGGATGGCGGTGTCTTGCAGACACCGCCACCATGTTAGAGCCCTTTTCCGCCCGGTCGACGAGTCGACCGGCGGAAAAGCGGGGGACGGTCTTTCCGTCCGCCTGGATCCCCACCGCCATCGTAATATGGCGGGATGAAATGTTGTGCGGGCGGACGGGAATGGCAGGCGGATCGCCACCGCCATACGGGCGGCGGCGATCCGCCAGACATCTTAATGACCCTCTATGTTTTTATTAATTATATTTATTATTTAATTTATTTTATATTATTTTTAAGACATTTAAAAAAAATGATATTTTGAACAACGATATTTTGGTTTCAATAATTTTGTACTTACCTTTGTAGAGATAGGATGTCGATATTCTGGACATCGATATTCTTGACACGATATTCTGGTAGGTCGATATTGTTGTCGTCGATATTATGTCAGTGATCTGTTGACATTATTATGAATTCATGTTTTTACATTTTATTTACCATGCCAAAGTTGTCCATTCTGTAAATAACACTCCGAATTAAAGATACTAATTTATAGACCCCACAATCATGAAAAGGGGAGTTGGCTCCAATTCGTTTCTGACTCAGGAATTCAGTTTTATTCATGGATGACACCCAACTGATTCTTCTGTTACAGCATTAAATTGGATAGCAAGAGCACTCCAAGCATTTCGGACAGTTGTTGTGAGTAGATGTTCCACAATCAATTCAAACACAACCTCAAAAAGACAGAGATTAGGGTAGTAGGCAAATACACTGCTGGGAGGCCTGAAGAAACGTGTCTGGTCACACTTGGTGAAGGGCTGCGAGCCACTCTCTCTCTAAGTTTAGGAGACTGGTTGGATCAAGGACTTAAATTGAAAATGGAGATCACAAAAGTAGTTTAGGCTAGGTTCTTCAATCTGAAAACTGTTTTTTATTGTTTTATATGCATGTGTGCATGTGGTATCTATATGACATTTAAATTGTGTGAAACTAGCCAAAAACAGTGAAGAACTGTACAGTGTCTAAGGCAAATATACAGTCAATTCCATCATGGTTGGGTCAATGTGGTCATAATTCTTTAAGCTCTTGAGGAGGCATGCTGAAGCATATACATAGGCTCATCGAGGTCATTCTGTGAAGGAGGACCAGGGTGAAGGCTAATTGGCCATGGTGAAGGGTCATGCAGATGCAGTAAATGAAAGTTTGAGTAGCAGTTCTGAAGCCACGTTATTTAGTAGATAATGCTGGTACCAGGCCACTTGGCTTTTTCCTATCTTAACTTTTCTTCACTGCGTTCAGATGTTGCTGAAGGTAGTTCTCGCTCCAATTTCTGGAGGTGTCCATTTGGGCTTTCCGAATACATGTTCAGTCTCTAAAGATTGCATGATTTAGCAACCTCATTTCCACTCTGGTGTCTCTTCACTCATTGCTAATGAAAAACGGAATTCTATTTAAGTTTCTATGTATTGTCCACAGTGCACTTAACAGAAAGCACCAAAATATTTTGCAGAAATATTTAGATAGCACACTTGGAGGAGAGACCTTGGATTATGGAAGCTTGCTTATATGGATCTATCGAGGTTCAAATCGTCCAGATGTGGCGGGATATTCTTCTTGGTTCTGCTCCCAAAAGATCAGAATGACCTTCACTGAGTTGGAGAGCATAAGTCAATAACTTCAAGTTTTGTAAACATTGAATAGTTGGTTATTTCAGTTGAAGTTCTAACAGGTTACTGTAAAAACAGACATACATTTTGATGAGTTGACCAAGCACCAAGATGACCCAATAGGGTTAGAAATGGGGGTCTCTAGTTGGCAGTGGCTTGCACCCTGTCCACGTAGGGGCCCTTCCTTCTAGTCAGCGTAAGGGAGTTACACACCCAAGATAACCCCTGCTCACCCCCTTGGTAGCTTGGCACGAGTACTCAGGCTTAACTCAGAGGCAATGTGTAAAGTATTTGTACATAACACACAGAATAACACAGTGAAAACACTACAAACGGACACCACACCAGCTTAGAAAAAAAGAATCTTTATCTAAACCAAACAAGACCAAAACACCAAAAATCCAACATACATAACTCAAAATATCTCTTTAAAAAGGTTGAAGCAATTCTGTCAATAGAACTCTATGGCGGGAAAAACATCGCTGAAAGGGTGATACATGGATATTTAAGTCCAGAAGTAGCTGAACCACCTTCAAGGGCCAAGAAATGAAATTGGAACCACTTGGCGGCAGGCCAGAACTCCCAGCAGTGGAGTTCAGGGATTCTGCAGGTGAAGTCTTTGATGGCCCTGAGACTTCTTAACAGGAGGCAAAGCACACACAAGCCCTTGGAGAATCTTCTTATGCAGGATACCAAAGCAAAGTCCAATCTTTGTCCTTTCCAGGATAGAAGCAGCCACTGCAGGCAAACAGCAAAGCAGCACAGCAAAGGGGCAGTACTCCTCCTGACAGCACTCCAGCTCTTCCTCTTGGCAGAGTCTCCTCTTGTTATTATTATTTATTATTATTATTATTATTATTTAAGCTTATAAAGCGCGCAGCTACCCCCAACGGAGGTGTCCCGGCGCTAGCGGATACAAATGAAGGTGAGGGGAAGCTAAAAATTTCGAATCACTGTGTACTAAGGGAGGCTGAAGAGCCAAGTCTTCAAAGCCTTCCGAAAGATAAGTTCCGACTTAGCTTTCCTAATGTGGTCCGGCATGGAGTTCCACATGTTTGCGGTTTTAACGGAAAAGGACCGTCCTCCTATTCTGGATTTAGAAAACCGGGGGATAATAAGGTGCTCAAGGTGGTTGGATCTAAGGGTCCTTGACTGATAATATTTGCGGACTCTCTTCATGAGATATTGCGGGCCAATATCGTTGAGTGCTCTGTAGGCCAGGGTCAGTGCTTTAAACTCGGTTCTTCTCTTGACGGGCAGCCAGTGAAGGCTGCGCAGATGCGGGGAGATATGGTGCCTTAGCGGGACGTTTCTAATAAGCCTGGCTGCCGCGTTTTGCACCATTTGCAGTTTCCTGAACAGGTATGCTGGCAGCCCCAGGTACAAGCTGTTCGCATAGTCGAGGTGTGACGTAATCACCGCATGGACTATGGTTTTTCTGCAGTCCATCGGCAGGAAGTGAAGGAATCTCCGAAGGGCCTTCATCTTCCAAAAGCAGGACGAGGAGACATGGCTAATCTGTGTCTTGCATGACAAAGTAGTGTCCGGTTTGAAGCCGAGGTTTCTGGCGGATGAGACAGGGAGGGGAGGGGGATTGAGTTCTGCGGGCCACCAAAGGGCGGATAAAGGAGGGGAGGGCTTATTGAAGAAGAGTACCTCCGTTTTTTCTGTGTTCAACTTTAGGCAGTTAG
Source organism: Calotriton arnoldi (assembly GCA_963921515.1). Lineage (NCBI taxonomy): Eukaryota > Metazoa > Chordata > Amphibia > Caudata > Salamandridae > Calotriton > Calotriton arnoldi. Next base: position 248,726 of record CAWUFW010007077.1, on the reverse strand, counting down.
CAGTCATCCATATGGAGATATCCATAAGACATTGCCTAAAGTTTGAGAATGCCGCCTCAGAGTGATCTTGGAAAGAAAACACGAGCTGCGTGTCATCCGCATATGAGACAACATCGACACCGTGTTGCTTTATCAGTGAGGCGAGGGGAGCGAGATAGACATTAAAAAGGGTCGGGCTGAAGGCCGAACCCTGAGGTACTCCACAGATCAGAGGGCGAGAGTTGGAGGTGTACGGGTGTAGCCGGATTCTCTGGGAGCGGCCTTCTAAGAAGGATCTAAACCAAGCTAGGGTGGTCCCCATGACTCCCAACTGTCTGAGCCTGTCTAAGAGGATCTCATGTGAAACCGTGTCGAATGCCGCCGACAGGTCCAATAGCACCAGCATTGCACAATTCCCCCTATCCATTGTCTCCTGGATAGTTTCTGTCACTTCGAGTAGTGCTGTCTCAGTGCTATATCCTGCTCTGAATCCCGACTGAGAGTCATGAAGTAGTTTATTGGTTTCAAGAAACATGGATAATTGTTTCTGCACTACTTTTTCAAGGATCTTAGCAGGAGCTGGTAGAAGGGAGATAGGTCTAAAATGTTTTAGTATTGCAGGATCTGCATTCTCCTTCTTAAGAATCGGTTGAACAACAGCAATTTTCCAGCTAGAAGGATAAATGCCAGTTTCCAACGAGGTGTTCCAGAGCTGAATTAGGGCAGGGTTAAGCAGTGGTGCTAAAATTTTATAAAGCTTGGACGGACAGGGGTCCAGTGGGGACCCTGATTTAGTTATTTCCAACTGCTTAAGGGACGTATCCAAGTCAAGAGGGTTGAATTCAGACCATGTTTTTGTTGGAAAGATGAAGGACCGTGATGTATTTGATAGTTCCGTCTCAGGGAATGCTGCGTAGATGTCTTGGATCTTCTCCTGGAAGAAGACCGAGAGATCCTCACAGAGTTTGGCGGAGGGGACAATATTACTTTTCATTGTCTCAGGTTTAAGGAATCCTTGAATGATTTTAAAGACTTCCTTAATGGAATTGTCTGCTGACTTTATTTGATTAGTGATATGGTTCTTAATAGTATTACGTTTTAATTTGTGGAATTGCTTTATTGCCTTTCTATACATATTTTTTGCTTCAGGATCGTAAGCTTGACGCCAGACCCGCTCAAGTTTCTTGCAGTGACTTTTTCCTAATCGTAATTCTGGTGTGAACCAGGGGGCAGAAGGTTTAATTCTGACCTGCTTCATTATTTTCGTGGGAGCTATTTGGTCCAGGGCTGAACTGACCCAGTGGTTAAAAGTTACGGTATCGCTGTTCGGGTCTCCGGTCAATATCAAAGGGGTGTTTGTTAATATCGGGCCTAGTGATTCAGGATTAACTTTCTTCCAATCTCTTCTGGCTTCGTGTTCGGGCTTCCTAGAGTTATGATTCATAGGGATGGTTAGGTGAAAAGGAATAACACTGTGGTCTGACCATGTGTGGGGAATTGGATCTTCAGTTGTTAGAGTAGGGATATTGGTGAAAATGAGGTCCAAGGTGTGGCCAGCCACGTGTGTGGGCTTGTGGACCAGTTGTTTAAGGTTCAATCCTGTTAGTGTCTCTGCTAATTGAGTGGCCAAGGGGCATAGATCATTGTCCATATGAACATTAAAGTCTCCCAGTACTACGAAGTTGGTGTATTTTAATGAGAGATTAGCAATCAAGTCACAAATTTCCCATAGCTCAACGGGCTTAGATGCTGGGGGTCTGTAGACCAATATTCCCGCAATGGTGAGAGTAGGGGAGATTGTGATGTTAAAGGACAGTGCTTCTATCAGGTCAGTGTGATCGATCCTTTTATGTAAAATCTCCCAATCATTTCTGATGATCACCGCAAGTCCACTCCCCACTCTATTACCCTTTCGGTTTACTGATACTATTTTGTATCCTTTTGGGATAGCTATCGAAATGTCAGGGTTAGAGCTCTCTCTCAGCCAAGTTTCCGTGAGGAAAATCAAATCCCAAGTTTTTGATTCTAACAATAACCAAATGTTCTCTGCGTGCTTTGGAAGAGATCTGCAGTTGATAAGACAGGCTCTCATTTTAATGGTTGCCCTGTTACTGGCGGACCATAGCTCTGAGGGGACGGCCTCTTCAAAGGCTTTACATTTTCTTCCCAAAACCTCTTTAGTAAACTTAAAAGAACAGGACTTACAGCATACTCCTAGGTTGTGAGGCTCATGATCCAATATGCTGGGATCAAAACAGATTGGCCAAGGACAGGCTTTTGAATTAAGTTCCATAATTTGCTCCCTAGACAACATAATTCTTGTGTCTGATTGGGAACAGGCAGCGTGGCTGGCGCTAGTCGCGGGCCAGTCGCGGACGGGCGCAGACGGGCGCAGACGGGCTTGCCTTAGGCGCGCCTTCGGCGCGCCAGCGGCGCGTCCGCTGCGCGTCTGGGCCGGCATCCACCTAAAATAGTGTTTGCCGGAGAAGGTTCTACCTCCGCCGTCCCCCGGAAGTGCGTCACTCGCAGGGGGGGGCTGAGCAATTGGTCTAGGCAATTGGTCAGAAAAACGCCCTCCACTCGATCGGCACAAGCTGTGGTGGACCGGGGCAATGACCAAAGAAATGCGGCGTGACAGGGCGGGGGAGAACGCTGCAACTGTCAGGTAGGTCAGGGAGCTGGCGAATAGTAAGGTTAAAAAGGAAGCAGTGTTAATTAAAAGAAAATGCTGTGAAATTTTAAAAGCAACAATGCTGCTGGGCGATATATCAGCAGGTAAATAACAAGCGTAGCTAGCGCCTCACCAAGATAGCGCGTTGTTCCAGAAGTGTTCTAAAAGTCTGGGGTTATAGGTCCAATACTTATACTCCTTTTGGCCTTTGAAGTAGGCACACTTCAAAGGATAGTCTTTGTAGTGTACAGATCCTGCCTTGCCCTGTCTTGGCTCCAGACACACTACAGCGGGTGGGGACAGCATTGTGAGAGGCCAGACACAGCCCTATTAAGGTGTCAGTGACAACTCCTCCCACCACTCTAGCTCATCAGCCTGGTGATGGGGAATCAGGATAATCAGGGCACACATTAGATCCCTTTGTGTGACTGTATAGAGTGAAAGCACAAACAACCCAGCTGTCGGTCTAAATCAGGCGTTGATTCCACAGCGAGGTAGAGGCACAGGATGGTAAATAAAGAAAATGCCCACTTTCTAAAAGTGGCATTTTGAAACACACAATTTAAAAACCACCTTTCCTTAAAGATGTGTTTTTAAATCCTGAGCTCAGAGAGCCCAAACTCCAAATCTCTAGCTCTTCCCAATTGAAAGTTACACTTGTAAACTGTTACACGGCAGCTCCAATGATAACCTACAGGAGAGCTAGTCCTTGCAATAATGAAAAACGAAATTGGCAGTATTTCACTATCAGGAAATGTAAAACACACCTGTACATGTCCTACCTTTCACATACACTGCACCCTGTACATGGGGGCACCTTGGGCCTACCTTGGGGTGCCTTACATGTAAAAACGAGAAGGCTTGAGCCTGGCAAGTGGGTGCACTTGCCAGGGCGAGATGGCAGTTTAGGACTGCACTCACAGTTGCTGCAACTGCAGGTCAGTGACAACTTTACAGGGCTAGTCATGTGGGGGGCACAACCAGTGCTGCAAACTCACTAGTAGCATTTGATTTAAAGGCCCTGGGCACTCACAGTGCACTTTACTGGGACTTACCAGTGAATCAAATATGGCAATCATTTATAACCAATCATAATCACAATATACAGAGGGAGCACTTGCACTTTATCACTGATCAGCAGTGGTAAAGTGCGCAGAGTACACAAACCCGCAAAAACGAAGTCCAGAATACCATCAAAAATACTGGAGGTAGAGGCAAAAAAACAGGGGAAACCACGCCAAGGATGCCAGGTCTACCAGTTGCTCTTCAAAAATTACACTTTAATATAGCGAGGTCACACTCAGAGATCAGGAGCAATTGCTTAATTCCCCATGCCATTTTGACTGATTACTATAGGTGCAGCACAGAGATTTATGAATCGGGTAAATTTTTTATTATATTCGCCTTGCACTCAAAAGAATATCTTAGTGGCGCAAATGAAAGCATTTTTATTCACAATGCGACAATTAAGAAAAAAAGAAATGCTCTAATTAAACAAGCTAATTTTGGTTTCTGTTTTATACGCCACTCATATTTTCTTCATATACGTTTAGCAATAAATGATTCATTTAAAAAATGGAAGCTGATCTTCCAAATTAGGAACAATGCTGTAGAATTTAACTTTGGAATATATGTAATTTGCATATTCCAATTGAAGACAAACATCAAAATCACCATTATAAAGATAATGCAGTCTTAATGAGGATGTCAAATAAAAATATGCACTTAGCATCATTCGGAATCTCAAAGCACTGCATGAATAATTTACCTGGCTTGCCAATCCTTCAGTCATCTGCAAAACCCCACAAGGGTATAAACTGAGAGGCCTACTGGGACTCTAGTTTGTGAATAAATGCAGCCAAACATATCATTTGCTTTGGCAGCCTATCTTTCAATTTACTTTTTATAGTTAGTATCATGAGGCTCTGCATACTGGATTACTGAATACAGAAAAACAGCAGCATGTCTATTGTATTGTATGCAACATGCTGCTATATACTGTTCTCCAAATGTATGTTGCACAGTGGTTGGAGCTATTACCTAGCATATAAACACATACGGCCAAATTAACAAAAAATAATATGAAAGTAATACCTCTTCACATTGTTCATTTCTATCTATGTTTCTGAATTTCTGGGAATACTGAAAAACAGTAGCATTAATGAAAATCTGTGCAAATCACACAATGTCATGGTTACTTCACCTCCTCTCCACTTACTCCAGCCAGCTGTGAGGTGAAGGATACAAAACCGGCTCAAAACACCTTCATGGAAACTTTTATAATTTTCGCTTCCTCTTTCTGAAAACCCCGGGGCAGATTCATCAAAGTTTTGCATCGCTCCTACGCCATGCAAGGTAACACAAGGGTGACGTAAAACCGTAGATGAGATTTACTAAGCCACGCAAGGCTACCTTGCATGGCCCTATACTGCTCGGTAAATCTGGAGTAACGTAAGGCAGCGCAAGTCACTGCCTTGCATTACTCTGCCCCAGGGAGGCGTTCCATGGGTGGAGTGTGGGTGTTCCCAGAGTTCCCATGGGAGGCGTAGCGAGGAGAAATATCTTTATTTCTCCTCATTTGTTCCTCTTTCTATGTGTCCTCTTTCTATGTGTGCTGCATTCAGCATGGTGCAAGGGTGCCTGCATTGGCACTATGCAGCCAAAAGTGAACGAGCGCAATGAGAGAGCAGGAATGCCCCACATATTGATAGATATGGCGCATTCCTTCCCTCTCCATTTCACGCAGCACAGCGAGGTTTCTTGCTGTGTTGCGTGAAACAATGATAAATATTGCCTACACATAGTGAAACCGTTTTGCTATGATTTGTATTAGCGAATCACAGGAAGCAATGAAAAAATTGTGGGGCATATTAGCAAGACCCTAGTTAAAATTATCGCCGCTTTAGCTGCAGGAAACTGCCGCTAAAACGGCGATAATGGGCTTGCTAATATGCGTTATAGAATTCCAATAGAAGCCCAGGTTAGATGTCCTGCACATCTAACCTGGGCTTCTATTGGAATTCTATAACGCATATTACCAAGCCCATTATCGCCGTTTTAGCGGCAGTTTCCTGCCGCTAAAACGGCGATAATTTTAACGAGGTTCTTGCTAATATGCCCCTGTGTTTGCAATTATGGCACACTGCAAAACAGAAAAATCTTTCCAATTCATTTCATGCCTTTTGCTGCCTTTACCCGCTTGCAAGGAAAAGGAGGCACATACTTTAGTATCCCTCTCTACTTTGTCAGTCACAATGCAAATAGCAATGGTTTGTGTTCACAATTGCTGTTGCAAATCATTGATCAGTTACTGAGACCTAAAAATGGGTGGTGAATTGAACAACTTCTACCTTGTGAATGGTAGCTGCCAGCATTGATGGGAGTGTTATATTCAATAACATAAAAGCAGACAGGTGAGATCCAAGAATATTTATTGTAAGAAGCATTCAGCAATGAAGTCAAGCAACAGGTCAGCAGCACAGCACTCTCCAAGTGACTCCTGTGGAACCTGAATCCTACATTCCATCATGGAATTAATATACTTCACAGTGACCTAACCAATTAACAACAAATCATAATATGTGTTGCAAACGGCACCTGTTAAATACATATATGTGGGGCATGAGTTTTGTCAAATTTCTACAAATGGGCGTTTTGCTCTTCAGCTGAAAAATACATCACACTCAGGGCAAAAGGAAGGCCAGGTCACAATCAAATCCAACCCAGATGTATTAAAAGTTGAGTGGCACTACGTGGATATCTGTACTATTGCATTGCAGCAGCAGTAAGACATTGCACAGCAACATATTTATGAAGATTAACATGCCAATGATGCCTTTGTGCTGAAAAAGATATTTTAGTGTTTCATTAAGCATTGTGTTACGGTGCAAAGGTGAGTCAGTGCTGCCTTGTAAATATTTCTACTCCGTGTACACCCTCAAGTACAAATGTGAATGCGAGGACAATCGTCTTAGGGTTAGCTTTGTACAATGCGTAATTTAAAGTTAATAACATGACGTGTATTCAGCTTATACTGAGGCCCAGATTTATCATTCTTCGATACAGTGCAATGCAGCAAGCAACTGTGCAGCGTAAAAAGGGAGGAATGTGCCATATTTACCATTATATGGCGGATTCCTGTTCTTTCCTAGCGCTGGTGCACTTTTGGCTGCCTAGTGCCAATGCAGGTATCTTTGTGTCATGTTGCAAGGGTTCCTGCAACGTAGGATGGATTTTTTTTGTGCAGGATGGAACACCTTCCTGCACAAAAACAATCTTGAGATGCATTTTCCTCTTTCTATGTGTAAAGAGGAAAAAAACGAGGAGAACTAAAAACATTTCTTCTCTTTACACCTCACCTGGGGAGGCATAGCATTTTGATGTATTCCCAGGTCTACCACTAATGGTAAATCTAGGAATGCGCCAAAATCCATGGGTGGATGCGTGGGGACACTCATGTTCCACCCATGGAACGCCACTCTGCTGCAGAGTAACACAAGGCAACGGTTTTTGCTGCCCTACGTTACTCTAGATTTATCAATCCATGCAGGGCCACGAAAGGTGGCCTTGCGTGGCTTGATAAATCTCACTTCGGAATTGCATCGCCCTTGCCCCTCCTTGTGTGGTGCAAGGACGAGACAAACCCTTGATAAATAGAGACCCTAGTTTGCACCTTGTTTCTTTTTGGGCAATAGGGGTTTGCACATTCCCACCTCCATTACACCGCATTTGTGTAGTTAATTGTGGAGTGTTGACGTTCCACTAGCTAAACTGACTTCAAATTTCTTCTGAGCACTAAAGCTGATCGGCACGGCTGTTTGCACTGCTTTGCGTTATATAGCGGTGCTTGGCATTAAGCAAACAGCCAAATAAGAGGCTGCTAAATCTAGGCCATGGAGAAATAAAAATATAGAATGAATTGGGGCCTGATGTTAGCACATTGTGACCTTCTTCCTCCCTTTTTAGGATTAGTTTTCTGTTTCCAGGTTAGGACACACTACGCAGCATGTTTATGAAACTCAACAGATTTATCAGTTTGTGGATAATCTATAATTTTACAAGTCAAGATCACAATCTAAGTAGCCTTCCCTAACCCTGAGTCTCCATTGAGACCCACAGAAAATTCCCCAGATGAGCATATTTTTGCTGCTTTTAAATCCATTTGCAGCCCTAACTAGCCTCAGGTACTAATTTTGTGAATGAGGATTTGGGAATTTGCTTGCAAATAAGATTAACTTCAGTATGGAAAATAATCTGTGAATGAAGCCCTTGTTTGTTGGCCTCTTCTTGGATGTGTTTGTTTACCATCATTTTAGGAACTGATGGGTTAGAAAAGGACTGGTACCCCTTAAGACTGCGACCCAGATTTACAAAAGTGTCACGCAATGCAGAGCAGCAGCCAAAAATGCTACGCTGCATTGCATGATGGAGAGAGCCAGAGAGTGCCATATCTATAGAGATATGCAAAAACAACAGTTGATGGACAGAATGCAGAACAATGTCATACATTCACCCCAGTACAGAGATCTGGGCCTAAATCCATCGTTTTTTTGCTCACCATGCCATTCCAGTTTGAACCCAGCCATATGCAAATCAGTCTTGACCCTGTGCCTCATGGGAACAGTCCAGCCCGAACTGCCAAGCCAGGTCCTCCCTGGACTGGAAACAAGCATCCTAGGACCGGTTTCGGGGTTTCACCCCTCTTCAGCCAGGATAGCTTGATTCCAGTGGCATGGAGAGCACGGGACCCACGTCTGGGCATACCCGTCCCACTCGGGGTGACAAATGCAAAAACAACAGTTGATGGACAGAATGCAGAACAATGTCATACATTCACCCCAGTACAGAGATCTGGGCCTAAATCCATCGTTTTTTTGCTCACCATGCCATTCCAGTTTGAACCCAGCCATATGCAAATCAGTCTTGACCCTGTGCCTCATGGGAACAGTCCAGCCCGAACTGCCAAGCCAGGTCCTCCCTGGACTGGAAACAAGCATCCTAGGACCGGTTTCGGGGTTTCACCCCTCTTCAGCCAGGATAGCTTGATTCCAGTGGCATGGAGAGAACGGGACCCACGTCTGGGCATACCCGTCCCACTCGGGGTGACAAATGCAAAAACAACAGTTGATGGACAGAATGCAGAACAATGTCATACATTCACCCCAGTACAGAGATCTGGGCCTAAATCCATCGTTTTTTTGCTCACCATGCCATTCCAGTTTGAACCCAGCCATATGCAAATCAGTCTTGACCCTGTGCCTCATGGGAACAGTCCAGCCCGAACTGCCAAGCCAGGTCCTCCCTGGACTGGAAACAAGCATCCTAGGACCGGTTTCGGGGTTTCACCCCTCCTCAGCCAGGATAGCTTGATTCCAGTGGCATGGAGAGCACGGGACCCACGTCTGGGCATACCCGTCCCACTCGGGTGACAAATGCAAAAACAACAGTTGATGGACAGAATGCAGAACAATGTCATACATTCACCCCAGTACAGAGATCTGGGCCTAAATCCATCCTTTTTGCTCACCATGCCAGTCCAGTTTGAACCCACCCATATGCAAATCAGTCTTGACCCTGTGCCTCATGGGAACAGTCCAGCCCGAACTGCCAAGCCAGGTCCTCCCTGGACTGGAAACAAGCATCCTAGGACCGGTTTCGGGGTTTCACCCCTCTTCAGCCAGGATAGCTTGATTCCAGTGGCATGGAGAGCACGGGACCCACGTCTGGGCATACCCGTCCCACTCGGGGTGACAAATGCAAAAACAACAGTTGATGGACAGAATGCAGAACAATGTCAGACATTCACCCCAGTACAGAGATCTGGGCCTAAATCCATCGTTTTTTTGCTCACCATGCCATTCCAGTTTGAACCCAGCCATGTGCAAATCAGTCTTGACCCTGTGCCTCATGGGAACAGTCCAGCCTGAACTGCCAAGCCAGATCCTCCCTGGACTGGAAACAAGCATCCTAGGACCGGCTTCGGGTTTCACCCTCTTCAGCCAGGATAGCTTGATTCCAGTGGCATAGAGAGCACGGGACCCACGTCTGGGCATACCCGTCCCACTCGGGTGACAAATGCAAAAACAACAGTTGATGGACAGAATGCAGAACAATGTCATACATTCACCCCAGTACAGAGATCTGGGCCTAAATCCATCGTTTTTTGCTCACCATGCCATTCCAGTTTGAACCCAGCCATATGCAAATCAGTCTTGACCCTGTGCCTCATGGGAACAGTCCAGCCCGAACTGCCAAGCCAGGTCCTCCCTGGACTGGAAACAAGCATCCTAGGACCGGTTTCGGGTTTCACCCTCTTCAGCCAGGATAGCTTGATTCCAGTGGCATGGAGAGCACGGGACCCACGTCTGGGCATACCCGTCCCACTCGGGTGACAAATGCAAAAACAACAGTTGATGGACAGAATGCAGAACAATGTCATACATTCACCCCAGTACAGAGATCTGGGCCTAAATCCATCGTTCTTTGCTCACCATGCCATTCCAGTTTGAACCCAGCCATATGCAAATCAGTCTTGACCCTGCTCCCTATGGGAACAGTCCAGCCCGAACTGCCAGGCCAGGTCCTCCCTGGACTGGAATCAAGCATCCTAGGACCGGTTTCGGGCTTTCAGCCCTCATCAGCCAGGATAGCTTGACTCCAGTGGCATGGAGAGCACGGGTCCCAAGTCTGGGCATTCCACCCATCAATTGTTTCTTTTGCATATGTCGCCCTAAGTGGGAAGGGTATGCCCAGACGTGGGTCCCTTGCTCACTACACCACTGGATTCAAGCTAGCCTGGCTGATGAAGGGTGATGCCCTGAAACCGGTCCCAGGATGCTTGTTTCCGGTCCAGGGAGGACCTGGCTTTGCAGTTCGGGCTGGACTGTTCCCACAAGGAACAGGGTCAAGACTGATTTGCATTTGGCTGGGTCCAAACTGGGGTGGTGTGGTGAGCAAAAGAATGATGGATTTAACCCAGATCCTTGTGACTGGGGGTGAATGTTTGCATTGTCCAGCATTCCGTCCATCAATTGTTTCTTTTGCATTTGTCGCCCTAAGTGGGAAGGGTATGCCCAGACGTGGGTCCCGTGCTCACTACATTACTGGATTCAAGCTAGCCTGGCTGAAGAAGGGTGATGCCCTGAAACCGGTCCTAGGATGCTTGTTTCCGGTCCAGGGAGGACCTGGCTTGGCAGTTCGGGCTGGACTGTTCCCACAAGGAACAGGGTCAAGACTGATTTGCATATGGCTGGGTCCAAACTGGGGTGGTGTGGTGAGCAAAAGAATGATGGATTTAACCCAGATCCTTGTGACTGGGGGTGAATGTTTGCATTGTCCAGCATTCCGTCCATCAATTGTTTCTTTTGCATTTGTCGCCCCTAAGTGGGAAGGGTATGCCCAGACGTGGGTCCCGTGCTCACTACATTACTGGATTCAAGCTAGCCTGGCTGAAGAAGGGTGATGCCCTGAAACCGGTCCTAGGATGCTTGTTTACGGTCCAGGGAGGACCTGGCTTGGCAGTTCGGGCTGGACTGTTCCCACAAGGAACAGGGTCAAGACTGATTTGCATATGGCTGGGTCCAAACTGGGGTGGTGTGGTGAGCAAAAGAATGATGGATTTAACCCAGATCCTTGTGACTGGGGGTGAATGTTTGCATTGTCCAGCATTCCGTCCATCAATTGTTTCTTTTGCATTTGTCGCCCTAAGTGGGAAGGGTATGCCCAGACGTGGGTCCCGTGCTCACTACATTACTGAATTCAAGCTAGCCTGGCTGAAGAAGGGTGATGCCCCTAAACCGGTCCTAGGATGCTTGTTTCCGGTCCAGGGAGGACCTGGCTTGGCAGTTCGGGCTGGACTGTTCCCACAAGGAACAGGGTCAAGACTGATTTGCATATGGCTGTGTCCAAACTGGGGTGGTGTGGTGAGCAAAAGAATGATGGATTTAACCCAGATCCTTGTGACTGGGGGTGAATGTTTGCATTGTCCAGCATTCCGTCCATCAATTGTTTCTTTTGCATTTATAGAGATATGGCACTCTCCTTCCCCTATCCTTAGTGCCAGTGCAGAATTTGCTGCCAAGCGCAGCACACATGCTTTGCACCATAGTGCAAAGCGATACCAAAGGGGATGATGGACGGAGCGTTAGAGCAAATCAAACACTCACCCCCAGTCAACTGATCTCGGTTTAATCCATCATCATTCTTTAGCTCACTCCACCACCCCAGTTCAGACATGGCCATATGCAAATCAGTCTGACCCTGTGCCTCATGGGAACAGTCCAGCCCGAACTGCCAATCCATGTCTTCCCTGGACCGGAAACAAGCATCCTGGGACCGGTTTCGGGTTCAAAACCCTCATCAGCCAGGCTATCTTGAATCCAGTGGCAAAGTGAGCAAGGGACCCACGTCTGGGCATACCCTGCCAACTTAGGGCGAACAAAGCGATACCAAAGGGGATGATGGACGGAGCGTTAGAGCAAATCAAACACTCACCCCCAGTCAACTGATCTCCATGCCATGCTTGTTTCCAGTCCAGGGAGGACCTGGCTTGGCAGTTCGGGCTGGACTGTTCCCATGAGGCACAGGGTCAAGACTGATTTGCATATGGCTGGGTTCAAACTGGAATGGCATGGTGAGCAAAAAAACGATGGATTTAGGCCCAGATCTCTGTACTAGGGTGAATGTACGACATTGTTCTGCATTCTGTCCATCAACTGTTGTTTTTGCATTTGTCACCCCGAGTGGGACGGGTATGCCCAGACGTGGGTCCCGTGCTCTCCATGCCACTGGAATCAAGCTATCCTGGCTGAAGAGGGGTGAAACCCCGAAACCAGTCCTAGGATGCTTCTTTCCAGTCCAGGGAGGACCTGGCTTGGCAGTTCGGGCTGGACTGTTCCCATGAGGCACAGGGTCAAGACTGATTTGCATATGGCTGGGTTCATACTGGAATGGCATGGTGAGCAAAAAAACGATGGATTTAGGCCCAGATCTCTGTACTGGGGTGAATGTACGACATTGTTCTGCATTCTGTCCATCAACTGTTGTCTTTGCATTTGCACCATAGTGCAAGCATGTGTGTGCGAGTCTAGCATAGATGTTGTACTGGTAGGGTTCCCTACCAGTACAAAACACCATGCCTAGACAACTTTTAAAACTTTTCCTCCAAGTCTCTTGCTGTCTCTGGACATGTCGGGAGAAAGGGGAAATACAGTAGAGAATAGAGAGGAAAGAAGTGTTAAGAAAGAAACGAGAAGACAGCAGAGGGGCCAAGAAAGAGGAAGAAGACACAACAGAAAGTTGAGGTGCAGAAGCAAAAGTGTAAGTGTGAGAGAGAGAGAGAGAGAGAGCTAGAAAAATAAGGAAACAACTGAGAGTGACGGAAAGATAAAGAGATATACGTTTAGAGATAGAGACAGACAGGCATGAGAGACAGACAAAAGAGAAGTTGAAAACAGGCAGGTGGAAAAGAGACAGCCGACAGATGTGACAGACAAATGAGAAAAGATACAATAGAGATGAAGAGAAGTATGTTGGAGCGATAGAGACAGACAGGTGTGAGAGAAAGAGAGACAAGAGAGACGTTTAAGACAAAGTGGCAAAAAAAGAGACAGCTGACAGACAGTGAGAAAGACAGAGATGTGACAGGCATATAAGTGAGAAAGGTGCAATAGAGATATAGAGAGGAGTCAGGTGTGACATAAGGCCTAAAAAAGAGACAGACCAGAAAAACACTGCAGAATGGGTACAGGGTGAAAAAGGCATCTAAGTGATAGGTGAGAGATAGGTGAGTAGGATCAGGGGCGGCTCGTCCACTAAGGCAGAGGAGCGTCGCCCCACTGCTCTGTGAGCAGGTCAAAAAGGAAAAATAAAATGATAATAACACATTGTTATTATCATTTTATTTTTCCGTCATTGCTCAGCTGGTTAGGGGCGGGGCAGGGCTGGGCTGCCACAGAGGAGCAGGGGGAGGAGTGGTGAGCACTCTCTTAAGTGCGCATGAAGGTTTGGCCGGCCGTCATGCGCACTTTCATGTTCTCCACCAGGCTGTATTGTACAGCCTGGGTGGAGAACATGCACAGCCTCCCAGTCCCTCATCACAACATGGCTGTAACTCAGCATCATGATTGGCTAGGGCAGCCTGGGAGACTGTGCGCTTTTTGCTTCCTGCCCCTGGAGTCCTGGAAGCGGGCAAAGAGGACTGAGAGGTGGTGGCTGGGAGGCATGTAAGAGATGTTTTTTTGTTTTTTCCATTCCCTCTCCCTCCATCCCCCCGTGACCCCCCCACCGCTGTTAAGTAGCAGCCGCTACTGAGTAGGTGGCAGTTTAAGAGACGGTAAGTAGGAGGCAGTTGTAAGAAAGGTAATACAGAAAGACTGGTGTGAGAGAGCTCGAAGAAAAAGAGGTGGTACAGGTGAGAGAGAGAATAGAAACAACAACTGAGAGGAGAGGGAATGGACAGGAGCGAAATGCTTCATAAAGAGACCTCTGAGAGTGGGGGGAAATAATCTAGAGAGGTGATAGAGATGTAACAGACAGATGAGAGAGAGGTAAGTAAAGGGACTGTTGAAAGGCACATGATATAGAAAGAGAGGTGAGAAAGAGATGGATGAGGCAGTGACAGGTGGGAGAAATGTGGGAGAAGTAATAATGAGTTGGTGAGAGAGACAGGTGAACTGTACTTATTTGAACTGATCCAGCGGAAGCGGTGTAAATTTTATACTCATTTACTATTACACAATAGAAACTTTATTACAACTAAGGGCCCGATTCCGATCTCGCTCGGAAAGCCTTCCGACCGACACGGATCGGGAATGGGTTCCGACCGGCACGTACGCGCGCTGTCCGACTGACGTAGTACGATGCAACACGTGTCAAATACAAACGACTCGCACGGAGCATAATACCGACGACCAACACGTACGGAAATCAATCCGTCCGGGCGAAATGTCCGGAAAAGAGCCCCGACGCGACCGACTCGTACGCGAACGCTGCAACATAGCTTAGCGTGAATGGGACAGACTCGGACCACCCCACCAATACATGTAAAAGCATACGTTGCGGTCAACAGAACGTCTCCGTCATGCTCAACAAAATACACTAGAAACAGACAGAAAAAGTCCAAACAAGCATTGTCAAAGGCAAAAAAAATATGAAGACACACCCACAACTCCACCTATATAAAGGGCCAAATTCCTTACCATGATCCTTTGCAAATTCAACAGACCTGCCAGCAGATACCACTACTACACTGCACTGATACATACACTCACAACCCACCCACCACACAACCTGTACACTACTAGCACCTGTCAAATACCACACTCACAAACACACACCTTTACTCATACTCACTCACCCTCACCTTCACACTCACCCACACATCCATCTCCACCACCACCCATCACCATGCCCCCAAAGAAGAATCCAAAGTTCACAGACAGTGAGTTGGAAGTTATGGTAGATGAAATTCTCAGAGTAGAGTCACAGTTATTTGGCACCTTGGTCCAACAGACCCCCCTGTCCCAGAGAACCAAGATGTGGGAGAGGATTGTCAACAAGGTGAACGCTCAAGCACCTTGCCTGCGCACAATGGAAGATATCAGGAACAGGTACTATGATGTGCGAAGGAGGGTCAAGAAGCTCATTGTTGGAAAGTGGGTTATTGGTAGGGGCAAATGTAGGTCTGCCACTAGTAATAAGACCACAAACACTTGATAGGACTCAGCATAGGTCTTAGAAAATTATTCCTATGCTCAACCCTTGGTAACGTGGCTGCGAGCAGACAGGCTTAACTTCAAAGACAGGTATGTAAAGCATTTAAAAACACCAATTCAGTAAATAATTAAGACACAACACATAATAAAAATCCAACACCAATTTATAAAAATAGGAATTATTTTTATCTTTAAAATGACACCAAAACGACAAAAATCCAATGTAGGGAACCGGAGATATGAATTTTCAAAGTTTAAATAAAATATAGCACTTAGAAGCATCTAGCACCATATTGGGACATAGCCTCGCGATAGACCGGGCCAAAGTCAAAGTTTAAGGCCGACCGCGATGGAGCCCTGAGCGGATACCCCACGCGGAAGGTCCCGGTCAATGTTTTTACCTTCGCACTTAGAAACTTTTCTGGAGCTTTTCTCCTCGAGGCCCCTCGACGCTCTCCGTCAGTCCGGATCCGGTGCAGCTCCGCCGGATAGCCTTTCGACGATCTCCCGGTGAACTTCCCTGGAGCGGACTTAGAAACTTTTTCAAGATCGCTTTAGCGGGGTAATCCAACAATCCAGGCCGACACGCGATGGAAGGCAGGCGGATTGGCGCTCGCGGTTGTTCCCGGTCGACTTTCTTACGAGCGGACTTAGAAGCTTTTCTGGAGCTTTTTCTCGTGGGGTCCCTCGATGCTCCTCATGTAGCCGGAGCCGGTGAGGGTTCGCCGGCTTCAGATTTTTGCTAGTCCCGGTCAATCTCTGGAAGTCGATGCGATGGAGCTTTTAGCAGGACGAACCTGGTGGGCTTGGCCGGCTCGCGGTTGAAGGCAGGCGGCTTGGCTGACCAGGATGAGTCGGTCCCCCTATGGAGCTTTTTTTCAAAGTTCCTCCAAAGTTCCCCAAACTTCCTGAACTTCTTCCTGAAGTTCCTCAAAGGGTCCCAAAGTGTCTCAAACTTACTCCAAGGGTCTGGAAGCTCCAAGATGGTCCTTGAAAGTTGAGGACTTCAATTCCCACAATGCACTGGACGTCACCCTTACAAATCCACTGGTAGCTCCCCAGGTTGGTGATTCTTGGCGGTGAGGGTCCAGATGAGCTCTGTTAACCTGTAGCTTGCAGGGAGTCCACTCTTGACTTCTTTGACTCAGCACAGTTAGTCCACACAGCTGTAGTTTCAGGTGGTGCAGTCTCCAGAGGTCAGGCCTTAGAAGTCTTTGCACAGCAGAAGTTTTCAGCAGGGCCAGTCTTGCTTTCTTCAGTTTCAAGCAGCAGATCTGAGGGGCTGGGCCTCTCTCAGATACTTATTCCACAGTCTCTGGGTCATCCAGGAGGTCAAGCTTCACCAATAGGAGTAGGGTACCCTCCCACTTGAGTGACTCCTTCCTGCAGAGTGTGGCATTATTCTATCCCAGAGTGCAACAAAGCTTCCAAATCCATAATGGCTGATTTTCCAGCAAGGAGGTAAGAGCTGGCTAAACACTCCCACTGAGTTGGCTAATTAACCTAGCCTCTCCTCCCTACATCTGCACATACCTTCCTTAATCCTGCCATCTGGCTGAGGTGGGGGTTCAAAGCTGCAAATGACACTGCTCTGGGCTCTGGCCCTTTGAAGCTCATTGTTTACCACCCCTCCCCTGGCCTGGCATTCCTGCAGAACAGCTCACTGCCCTCCCAGGCCATCTGGCTGGCCCCAGGGGATCTTTATCACCTCTTCAG
Organism: Calotriton arnoldi; assembly: GCA_963921515.1. Lineage (NCBI taxonomy): Eukaryota > Metazoa > Chordata > Amphibia > Caudata > Salamandridae > Calotriton > Calotriton arnoldi. The sequence continues at coordinate 231,647 of CAWUFW010007077.1, read as the reverse complement.
GCAGGCTGGCTAATCCCCTTAACTCTGACCAATCAGGGCAGAGCACTGGCAGGCTGGATTTGGAACTACAACTAAGAAAGTGTTATAACTTCTTGTCTGTTCACTTTGGGAGAAATTCAATAACATCATAGTGTAGGATTTATCAATACCATTCTAGTGAGTCTTTGAATGGAATCTATATCCCTGTCCTGTCAATAGTTATTGTTTAATAACTTTCCCCCATGTTAACCTATGGGCCATGGGGTTTGCAATGGGAAAAATGACATGGGCCATTTTTCCAGCACCAGGACCTACAAAAACATATTTTATACGTACTTGGCTTATTTTCACAGGACCCCCACCCCATAGGTCACCTAGGGGAGACCCTAGGGGTGTTGAATCTGTAAAAATATTGCAGATCCTCCATGCCCAGTGCCCCCAGCATCAAAGTCGAATTTGGGCAGCACTTTAAACAATGGGGAGAGTGAAATGTGAATTTCACTTAACCCAGGGCATATATAAACTCATTTTATAAGGGTCTACCTTATAGATACCTGACCCACCACCCCTGGGATACCTAGGGGAGACCCTGGGGGTCATTATTGTGCAAAAACATTTTAGGTTGACCAGTTTTAAGTGCCCCAAACCCCAAAGTCGAGTTTGGCCACAATTTGCATGTTTAAGAGCAGTCCTGGCACACAGAGCTGCTTTTAAACTGACCACAGGCTTCAGCAGTGCACACATGCAAGTGCAAAAAGGCTGCTGGCCTCTAAACTGCCATGCCCCAGGATACTGGGGGACTTCTAGGTAGTTTCAATCCCCTGCCCTATTATATACTAGGGGCTTATGGGGTAGGTCATGCCAATTACAGGGGTACCCCAACCCAAAGTGTACCCTAGTGTATGTAGGTGCTTTACTGTTATCTAAGTGTTTCAGCATGGCACTGGCCCTGGGCCTGGTTAAACAGAGCCCAGGGTCAGTCAGAGTCAGTTACCACCAGTTCCAGTCAGCAAAAAGTTGGGGGGTGCCCAGGGCACAGGATGACTTTCCAACACAGCCCCCCCCCCAAATGAAAGGTGAGGGGTTACTAGCCTACACCCTGGTAGTCCTCCTCAGCTAAGTGGAAAAACCTGGAAAGTCCATCTGCATTGGCATGGGCAACCCCAGGTCTGTGTTCCACTGTAAAGTCCATTCCCTGTAGGGAAATGGACCACCTTAACAGCTTGGGATTCTCCCCTCTCATCTGCATGAGCCATCTGAGAGGCCTGTGGTCAGTTTGAACACGAAAGTGAGTCCCAAACAAATATGGTCTCAACTTTTTCAGTGACCACACCACAGCAAAAGCCTCTCTCTCAATGGCACTCCATCTCTGCTCTCTGGGAAGAAGCCTCCTGCTAATAAAGGCAACTGGCTGATCAAGGCCCCCTTCATTTAGATGTGACAACACTGCCCCAATCCCTTGCTCTGAAGCATCTGTCTGGACTACAAATTCTTTTGTGTAGTCAGGGGCCAGTAACACTGGTGCTGAACACATAGCAGCTTTCAGAGTGTCAAAAGCCTTCTGACACTCTGGGGTCCAAATCACCTTCTTGGGCCTCTTTTTAGAAGTCAGTTCTGTGAGGGGCCCCACAATGGTCCCATAATTTTGAACAAACCTTCTGTAGTACCCTGTCAGTCCAAGGAATGCCCTGACCTGAGTCTGGGTAACATGTGCTGTCCAATCCAAAATAGTTTGGATTTGAGCTTGGAGAGGCTGTACATGGCCCCCACCTACCAGGTGGCCCAGGTACACCACAGAACTCTGCCCTATTTGGCACTTGCTTGCCTTAATAGTCAGGCCTGCCTGCTGCATGGCCTGAAGCACTTCCCTTAGGTGGCTTAAGTGATCTCCCCAGGTAGAACTATACACAGCTATGTCATCCAGGTAAGCTGCACTGAACTGTTCCAACCCAGACAAGACCCTGTTCACCAACCTTTGGAAGGTGGCAGGTGCATTCTTTAAGCCAAAGGGCATTACCTTGAACTGATAATGTCCCTCTGGGGTGGAGAATGCTGACCTCTCCTTTGCTCCATCAGTGAGGGCAATCTGCCAGTAACCTGAAGTCAAATCAAAAGTACTCAGGTATTTAGCAGCCCCTAACCTATCAATGAGCTCATCAGCTCTAGGTATAGGGTGAGCGTCAGTCTTTGTGACTGCATTCAATCCTCTGTAGTCCACACAGAACCTTAACTCCTTGGGTCCCCCTGAGGATTAGGTTTAGGTACCAGCACCACTGGACTGGCCCATGGACTCTCAGACGGTTCAATTACCCCCAAGTCCAGCATCTTAGCAACCTCAGCTTTAATGCTGGCTCTGACATGGTCAGATGTCCTGTATAGTTTATTCTTGACAGGCAGGCTGTCACCAGTGTCAATGTGATGCACACACCACTCAGTGATGCCTGTGGTCAAGGAGAACAGGCCAGCAAACTGCTCCAGCACTTGCTTACAGTCTCTGTGCTGCTGGTCTGTAAACTTGGGAGAGAGTACAACCCCCTCCACTGACCCATCTTGCACATTAGTGGAGAGGAGGTCGGGCACAGGCTCCGTTTCCTCCTCCACACCCTCATCAGTGACCAGTAACATGGTCATGTCTGCCCTGTCATGGTGGGGTTTCAATCTATTCACATGCAGGACCCTACGAGGGTTCCTGGGGGTGCCAAGGTCAACCAAATAGGTAACCTCACCCTTCTTTTCTAAGATTGGATAGGGCCCACTCCACTTGTCATGGAGGGCCCTGGGAGCCACAGGCTCCAACACCCACACCAATTGTCCTGGAGTATACTCAGGCATAGTAGCCTTCTGATCATACCAGTGCTTCATGAGCTCCTGGCTGGCCTCCAGTTTCTTGTTTGCCTTGTACATGTACTCTGCCATCCTAGATCTCAGGCCTAGCACATAATCAAGCACATTGTCCTTAGCTTCCTTAAGAGGCTTCTCTAAAGACTCTCTTAGCAGGCTCAATGGCCCCCTCACAGGGTGTCCAAACACCAACTCAAAGGGACTGAAACCAACCCCTTTCTGTGGCACCTCCCTGTAGGCAAACAGTAAGCATGGGAGGAGAACATCCCATCTCCTCCTGAGTTTCTCTGACAACCCATTTATCATGCCCTTCAGGGTTTTGTTGAATCTCTCAACAAGACCATTTGCTTGTGGGTGATAGGGGTGGTGAACTTGTAGTTGACACCACACTCATCCCACATAGCAGTCAGATAGCTGGACAGGAAGTTCGTGCCCCTATCTGACACCACCTCTTTTGGAAAACCCACTCTGGTGAACACACCAAGTAGTGCTCTAGCCACTGCAGGAGCATCAATGGTTCTAAGAGGTATGGCTTCAGGGTATCTAGTGGCATGGTCAACTACCACTAAGGTATACCTATTCCCTGATGCAGTAGGTGGGTCCAGGGGACCAACAATGTACATCCCCACCCTTTCAAAAGGAACCCCAACCACTGGCAGTGGTACTAGGGGAGCCTTTGTCTTGCCCCCTGCCTTGCCACTGGCCTGACAGGTGACACAGGAGCTGCAAAACTCCTTTACCTTTTCTGACATATGGGGCCAGTAGAAATGGTTCACCAACCGGTTCCATGTCTTTGTCTGTCCCAAATGTCCTGCCAAGGGGATGTCATGACCCAAAGTCAGGATGAACTCTCTGTACCTCTGGGGCACCACCAACCTCCTGGTGGCCCCCTCCTTGAGGTTTCTGGCCTCAGTATAAAGCAGTCCATCTTCCCAGTAGATTCTATGAAACCCACTGTCATCCCCTTCCTCTTGCTTAGAAGCAATCCGCCTCAAGCTCTCAAGGGTGGGACAGTCACGCTGTCCCTCACTGAACTCCTCTCTGGAGGGTCCACCTGCTCCTGTCAGTTCTGCCAAATCTGACAGCTCTGGCAGGGATGGAGTCCCTCCCTCCGAGGCCAGATCCTCCCCATCAGGGTTGGATTCTGCCTGCACCTCTGGAGTTCCCTGGGCTGGCTCACCAGGCCCAGTACCCTTGTCCATGGATGCTTGGCCCTTTGTTCCAGGGTCCAAGTGTCCAGCCCCTCCCTTCTGGCTAGTCTGTGACCTAGTCACAGCACATACCCACTCAGGGAGCTCCAATATTTTCATATGGAGTCCTCTCGCCACCTCTGACCACGCAGAGGCTTCAAGGTCATTGCCCAGTAAACACTGGACTGGGAGCACCTTTGACACAGCTACCTTCATAGGGCCTGTCACACCTCCCCATTCCAAATCCACCACAGCCATGGGATGGATTTTGGTAGTGCTGTCTGCATAAGTCACCTGGTGAAACTCACCAGGTATCACCCTCTCTGGAGGCACCAGCTCAGCCAGGACCATAGTTACACTAGCCCCAGTGTCTCTGATAGCCTCACCCTCAGTCCCATTCACTTTAGGTCTCTGCCTGTACTTCTCCATGTTTGGAGGTAAGGCATCCAGGGTTGCAATATTCACCCCACCCAGGGACACTAAGGTTGCTGCCCCTACTGGAATAACCCCTTCTGGTGTACCACTCTCCACCCCTACACTCACACTGGCAATCCCTGTAGATGGCCCCTTAGGGGGGAGCTTCTTAGTGCAGACAGCATCTCCCTGCTTGTGCCCTGGCTGATTACAGTCAAAGCACTTACCCACTTTTGAGGGATCAAAGAACCTACCATTCTTTCCTTGAATCCACCTCCCTTTGGATTTGGGTTGGCTCGGGGCCCCCCCTCCTTGTGCAGGTTTTTGTGGGTCTTTGGAGGACTCCTTAGGTTTTTGACCTTCATTTCCCTGGGCTTTCCCTTGGGGAGGGACCTGTCCTCCTTTCTTCTGGTCATCCACTCATCAGCTGATTCCCCCAACTCTCTGGGGTCTGTCAGCTTAGAGTCCACTAGATACTGGCATAACTTCTCTTCTGCACAATGAGTCAAAATGTGTTCTTTCAAAAACAAATTATACAATCCCTCATAAGTGCTCACTTTGTTACCACAAATCCAGCCTTCCAGTGCCTTCACTGAAACATCCACAAAGTCTATCCAAGACTTGGAATTCAATTTCTGGGTGTTCCTAAACTTCACCCTGTACTGCTCGGGAGTCAGACCAAACCTCTTGACTAAGCAGGCTTTCATCTGCTGGTATGATTCTGCATCCTCTCCCTTCAGGGTCAGGAGCCTATCCCTCCCAGCTACTGGAATCAACTCCCACATGAGTGCACCCCAATACCTAGAGTGGACCCTACTCATCTTAAGGGCCCTCTCAAAAGCTGCAAGCCATTTGTCAATGTCATCCCCCTCAGTGTACTTGGGCACAATACCCTTTGGAAGTTTAGGTTCAAATCTGCCACCCCTGGACATCTCAGCATCTTCTTCGCTTTCGCTGCCACCATTTCTCTTCTCCTCCTCCCTCTCCCATCTTCTCTTAGCCAATTCGAATTTCTCCTTTTCTAGGGCAATCAACTCTAATTGCGCCTTAAGCTGTCTCTCTGCAAGGGACAGTGATGGTACCTGAGTAAGGGACCCTTCCCCACTCCCACCATCAGGATTCTGTTGGCTTACACTAGTTATAATGGAAGAGGCATCATCCTCCTCTCCTGGGATGATGTTGGGGGGGACACCCTCTACCCCCCCCTTGATTCTCCTCAGCTGCCTGGTCATGGACTTGTATAAACTGAAACAACCCTGCCTTCCTATACCTCTTGGAAGCAGGCAGCCCCCTAAGCCTACACTGTTCCCTAAGCTCAGCCAACTTACACTGGGACAGTTTAGCCAGGTCCAACTCCATGGTTCCCTAGTTTTGGGTCACAACACTAGGCACAATAGACTTAGAACAATTTGGAAAAATCAAAACAATGGATTAAAAACAGTTTAGTCCAAATTCCAAAAATCAAACTCAAAAGTTTTGTTCTAAGGCAATTTAGAGGATTTTTATAATCTTAATTCATTCACTGAAAGGTGTATTTTTTTAACACAAGTCCACATCCCACCGCTGCCACCAAATGTTGGAAAGTGGGTTATTGGTAGGGGCAAATGTAGGTCTGCCACTAGTAATAAGACCACAAACACTTGATAGGACTCAGCATAGGTCTTAGAAAATTATTCCTATGCTCAACCCTTGGTAACGTGGCTGCGAGCAGACAGGCTTAACTTCAAAGACAGGTATGTAAAGCATTTAAAAACACCAATTCAGTAAATAATTAAGACACAACACATAATAAAAATCCAACACCAATTTATAAAAATAGGAATTATTTGTATCTTTAAAATGACACCAAAACGACAAAAATCCAATGTAGGGAACCGGAGATATGAATTTTCAAAGTTTAAATAAAATATAGCACTTAGAAGCATCTAGCACCATATTGGGACATAGCCTCGCGATAGACCGGGCCAAAGTCAAAGTTTAAGGCCGACCGCGATGGAGCCCTGAGCGGATACCCCACGCGGAAGGTCCCGGTCAATGTTTTTACCTTCGCACTTAGAAACTTTTCTGGAGCTTTTCTCCTCGAGGCCCCTCAAAGCTCTCCGTCAGTCCGGATCCGGTGCGGCTCCGCCGGATAGCCTTTCGACGATCTCCCGGTGAACTTCCCTGGAGCGGACTTAGAAACTTTTTCAAGATCGCTTTAGCGGGGCAATCCACCAATCCAGGCCGACACGCGATGGAAGGCAGGCGGATTGGTGCTCGCGGTTGTTCCCGGTCGACTTTCTTACGAGCGGACTTAGAAGCTTTTCTGGAGCTTTTTCTCGTGGGGTCCCTCGATGCTCCTCATGTAGCCGGAGCCGGTGAGGGTTCGCCGGCTTCAGATTTTCGCTAGTCCCGGTCAATCTCTGGAAGTCGATGCAATGGAGCTTTTAGCGGGACAAACCTGGTGGGCTTGGCCGGCTCGCGGTTGAAGGCAGGCGGCTTGGCTAACCAGGATGAGTCGGTCCCCCTATGGAGCTTTTTTTCAAAGTTCCTCCAAAGTTCCCCAAACTTCCTGAACTTCTTCCTGAAGTTCCTCAAAGGGTCCCAAAGTGTCTCAAACTTACTCCAAGTGTCTGGAAGCTCCAAGATGGTCCTTGAAAGTTGAGGACTTCAATTCCCACAATGCACTGGACGTCACCCTTACAAATCCACTGGTAGCTCCCCAGGTTGGTGATTCTTGGCGGTGAGGGTCCAGATGAGCTCTGTTAACCTGTAGCTTGCAGGGAGTCCACTCTTGACTTCTTTTACTCAGCACAGTTAGTCCACACAGCTGTAGTTTCAGTGGTGCAGTCTCCAGAGGTCAGGCCTTAGAAGTCTTTGCACAGCAGAAGTTTTCAGCAGGGCCAGTCTTGCTTTCTTCAGTTTCAAGCAGCAGATCTGAGGGGCTGGGCCTCTCTCAGATACTTATTCCACAGTCTCTGGGTCATCCAGGAGGTCAAGCTTCACCAATAGGAGTAGGGTACCCTCCCACTTGAGTGACTCCTTCCAGCAGAGTGTGGCATTATTCTATCCCAGAGTGCAACAAAGCTTCCAAATCCATAATGGCTGATTTTCCAGCAAGGAGGTAAGAGCTGGCTAAACACTCCCACTGAGTTGGCTAATTAACCTAGCCTCTCCTCCCTACATCTGCACATACCTTCCTTAATCCTGCCATCTGGCTGAGGTGGGGGTTCAAAGCTGTTAATGACACTGCTCTGGGCTCTGCCCCTTTGAAGCTCATTGTTTACCACCCCTCCCCCTGGCCTGGCATTCCTGCAGAACAGCTCACTGCCCTCCCAGGCCATCTGGCTGGCCCCAGGGGATCTTTATCACCTCTTCAGGCAGGCTGGCTAATCCCCTTAACTCTGACCAATCAGGGCAGAGCACTGGCAGGCTGGATTTGGAACTACAACTAAGAAAGTGTTATAACTTCTTGACTGTTCACTTTGGGAGAAATTCTATTACATCATAGTGTAGGATTTATCAATACCATTCTAGTGAGTCTTTGAATGGAATCTATATCCCTGTCCTGTCAATAGTTATTATTTAATAACTTTCCCCCATGTTAACCTATGGGCCATGGGGTTTGCAATGCGAAAAATGACATGGGCCATTTTTCCAGCACCAGGACCTACAAAAACATATTTTATACGTACTTGGCTTATTTTCACAGGACCCCCACCCCATAGGTCACCTAGGGGTGTTGAATCTGTAAAAATATTGCAGATCCTCCATGCCCAGTGCCCCCAGCATCAAAGTCGAATTTGGGCAGCACTTTAAACAATGGGGAGAGTGAAATGTGAATTTCACTTAACCCAGGGCATATATAAACTCATTTTATAAGGGTCTACCTTATAGATACCTGACCCCCCACCCCTGGGATACCTAGGGGAGACCCTGGGGGTCATTATTATGCCAAAACATTTTAGGTTGACCAGTTTTAAGTGCCCCAAACCCCAAAGTCGAGTTTGGCCACAATTTGCATGTTTAAGAGCAGTCCTGGCACACAGAGCTGCTTTTAAACTGACCACAGGCTTCAGCAGTGCACACATGCAAGTGCAAAAAGGCTGCTGGTCTCTAAACTGCCATGCCCCAGGATACTGGGGGACTTCTAGGTAGTTTCAATCCCCTGCCCTATTATATACTAGGGGCTTATGGGGTAGGTCATGCCAATTACACGGGTACCCCAACCCAAAGTGTACCCTAGTGTATGTAGGTGCTTTACTGTTATCTAAGTGTTTCAGCATGGCACTGGCCCTGGGCCTGGTTAAACAGAGCCCAGGGTCAGTCAGAGTCAGTTACCACCAGTTCCAGTCAGCAAAAAGTTGGGGGGTGCCCAGGGCACAGGATGACTTTCCAACACTCATAACAAAGAGCATGAACTGAGTCAGCGGACTGGCGGTGGCCCTTCTGCAACACCTGTGCACTTCACTTCCTGGGAGGAGAAGGTGCGGGCCATCCTTCCACCGGAGGGCGTCCATGGAATATCAGGAGTACCAGAGCCTGGTGAGTACATACTCGAATAGCCAATATTGATAGCAAATACACAGCCACAGACATCACTGTCAAGGACACAGCAATACAAATCACTGTCAGCAAAGCCATAACAACATTAAGCTAATGAGCCTGTGATGTGTATGCCAGTTTGACAAACAAAATACCTGCAATCTCAGAGTAATATGTAACTATTTAATGACATGTACCAATTCACTAAAAAACACAGCAAGGCTTTGTGCTCAAAACAGCAACCACCACTGCCAGCCATCTTGCCAGCACTGTTTCACTCACTCACAGGGAAGCTGAGTTACAGGAAGGAAGGTTGGGATTGCTGGGAAGGTGGGTGTAGCTAAAAGCATGAGGGGAGTCGTAGTCACAGCCAAACGTCCTCCTCCCACATGGCCCAACAATCCCACCTTGAACCATGCTCATCTCACAGGGAGTGGAAAAGTACCGGCAAGATGGCCGACTCTGGGCTCTGGTGTGTGAAGCATAAGGCCCTGTTGGGAGTTGTGCTCAAACAAACACCAGGCCCCACTGTCAGACATCTTGAACGTAAAGTTTGACTCACTGTCATGGAAGCATGGTTCATGGTGGCCTATTTGGTCTGGGTGGGAGAAGGAGTGCTAGCTCTGACTACATTTACCAGCAGGCCCTGTCACACACACACCCCTCCCACCAACACCAAACACCACACCTGGGACTATGCTCTCCCTGAGAGTTAAGGAAAATCTACTTCCAAGATGCCTGACACTGGGCTCTGGTGTGGGGAGCACAAGTCCATGATTGGATATGTGATCAAAAATAGATTTTTACTAACAACATACCTGCAATGTAACTGGAAAGCTCACCATTTACAAAAATGGACAAACTTAGCACTAACTCACAGCAAGGCAATGGGATCCAAACACCAGTCACATGTAGCAGCCATCTTGTTTGCACACATTCACTCCCAGGAAATCTGAGTCACAGGAAGGAAGGTTGGGTTTGCTGGGAAGGTGGGTGTAGCTAAGAGCTAGAGCTGGGAGTCATAGTCACACCCAACAGTCCTCCTCCCACATGGCCCAACAATCCCACCTTGAACCATGCTCATCTCACAGGGAGTGGAAAAGTACTGGCAAGATGGCCGAATATGGGCTCTGGTGTGTGAAGCACAAGGCCCTGTTGGGAGTTGTGCTCAAACAAACACCAGGCCCCACTCTCAGACATCTTGAACGTAAAGTTTGACTCACTGTCATGGAAGCATGGTTCATGGTGGCCTATTTGTTCTGGGTGGGAGGAGGAGTATCTACAATGATGCCGCTTTAAACGTGACCGCGCTATTGACATCTCTGTCGAGTCTCTAATATATGCGTAATACTGCAATATGCGCGCACCCACGCATTGATCAAAAGAGTACGGGATATTTACTGCATCCTTTTAACAACATACGCTGTATATACACCCTAACTAACACACGCTAAATTTATGTATGTCGAATTACCAAACACTCATGATAAGGAGAAATGCACGCGTTGTTAACTGATTGGCACACACGCTAGAGAAATGCCCTAAATATGACATACTCGTAATAGCGAGAAGAGCAGGTACCTCGCTGTTAATTAATTATATGGAAAACCTGCCACATATATATTTTTTAACACGCTAACATTGTTAACTGATTGGCACATACTCGAGAGAAATGCCCAAAATGACACACTTGTAATAACGAGAAGAGTAGGCACCTGGCTGTCAATTATTTATACGGAATGCCTGCAGTGTATTTCTGTATTTTTGAAACACATGCATAAATGCCGAAAGATTGTATACTTGCAACAATGAGAAGCACTCGCCCCATCGCAGGGAACACAATACATGGAAAATCTGCCACGTTAAAAATATGCATAAATGTGACATGCCAGTTTTCACTAGACGGCACGAATATAGACACTCAGACTTCGAGCCGCAGGTAATATGCCTAGTCTCACCGACATCGCGTAAGGTCAATACGGTATGCCCAAACCATCATCACATCTAGTACCAACTCATAACATTCACGTATTAAGATACAGTCTTGAAAACGTACAAAATATGAAATTGCCATTTTGGACATTACACAGGGTTGAAGAATTGCCATTTTTTTAGTTACTTAGGGGCTCATTACGATGGCGGGCGGAAGCACAACCGCCGTGCTGGCGGATGCAAAAACCACCAGTTACCGCCGGCACGCAGCAGTCCACACGCCCGTCCAATTACGATGCGTAAAGTAGGCCAAACACCGCCGGCAAGCCAGCAACACCGTCCGCCATCAAAGTGCGCCCGTACACGTAGCGGCGCAGCACAACTGACACACACCGTCCGACGAAACACGTCCCGCCCGGCGTATAAATTACGATGCCGCAAACAAACGGCTCCCACGGCTAAGAGACACCGCACGTGAAAGAGAGGCGGTAACACGGACGCAGAGCACGGAAAACGAAGAAGCGGCATCCCGAGCATGAATCCAGCACTGCAGGCCCTCCCCATGCTTCTGCTGATGCACCACCAAGGACGCAACGTACCGCGGAGACGCAGGTAGGCACACACACACCAAGTGCACGCAAACAGCGCACACAGTGCAAGGGCGGAAAAAGCGGACAACCCCCACCAGCGCGTGTACACTACACATCCACCATCGCATCCACATATGACACACAGGCCAAATCCTAACATCGCGGAACACATGTGTACACACCACCTGGGACTAGGAACCAACCACCCCGTCACGGCCACAAAGCGCCGATGACGCCGCCACACATGCGCACAACGCAGAGGCCAACCGCAGCGCCATGCATGCGTCGCACACAGACACAGGGACACAACCAAGCAGCACACACATCAGCCCCACCCCGAACGCACATGACACGTGACAGGCCTGCCACAGACATGTCCCCAACGCCCAAATCACGGACAACACCCAACGCCACACAACCGACGCACACATGTCAGTGAAGTCACGCAACAGCAGGACACACCCCAGTGTAACAAACATGGCGTAGCACACAGCGGCGGCAACACCAACTAGGAGAAGCAGGGCTCCTTCGGGAAGAGGAACGCCAGTACCACACTGAAAAACCCATACCACCCTGCACATATGAACAAGACATATAAAACGGAACACCAAAGAGCACGGGGACCGACAACAGGTGGCCCAAGAATTACATCCACACACAAGGCCCAACGCAGAGCGGAAAGGCAGCCTGCCGCCCACACAAGGGAGAGCAGACAGCACTGAATGACCTTCCATTCCAACACCGAAACCACAGCCCTACGACAGAAGCCGGTGAATACAGCCATTGTCCAAGAATAGACCAACACAGGCATGCCGAGGAGACCGACCACAGGGCAGATAGCGCATATCACAGAAGCACACAACGGACGGGGAAGAAAGAAGAAAACACTCCCCCATGTCGGCCACATGCAAGTTAATTGGAAGGAGTCACACAGCACCGACCTTGAACTGTCTGAGAAGCATGTGGGAAGAGGGCCCGTGTCCTCCAAACAAGCCAACAGAACACAAGTCCTGTCTCCCCACGACTACACAGAGCTCACAGCAACCCCGGAGCGTGCACATTGCAGACTGCACACACAGCCGGAGCACGCCACCTCTACGAACCGCTGCGAAATGGCAACCGCAACACACCTACCCAACTACGCCGAACAGCTCAAGCTGTACCAAACCAACACGATACATACATTGGGATGCGATCTCCTGTCCCTGCTGAACGTAAGTTACCGACTGACTTACCGCATCACATTGTTCAGCTGCGTCATGCCCGTCTTCTACTGTCGGAGGTGTCCCTACCAGCATCCCGTCGAGATATGCCTCTCCAACCCGGCATGTCTGAAGGCGGACCTGCTACCACTACTCCTCCCTCTGGACGCACACGACAGGGCCTGCTCTGCCTATGGGGGCATGGCATATGTGGCCAACATCGCACGCGCACTGAAATGGAACCACTGTGCCTCCACACGACGGATCATCGAGAACAGCTACATCGAATGTCACCCAGCATGCCCCATCATGGTCCTCCAAGGGACAACCTACGAACAACACCTTGACAGCCACCATCCGCTTCATTGGCTGGCAAACATGTACACCACCAATGACATGGAAGCCCTGCTGGACGGCATCGCATACCTGACAACCTGTAAATACGTCGGACCACAACGCAGGTTCCCCGAGTGACCTATGAAGTCCAACCCCGCACCCATGCTCAGCTTCCGCACGGACTGGCCAGTCACCACCACAACAGCCATACCAAACGACCGGCAACTGTAACCACACCATCAACGACATCGCCATGACATCGGATATGACCGGGACATGCACACTGTTCCCCATCACATCCAGGAACACCGCATGCATCGTGGGAGGCAGTGGCATGGGCTCTGTGCATCGCACCCACATGGACGGAACTGCACGAACAACCAGGACACGACATGGATCCAGCGCACATGGACACACACACCGCTCAGTGGACATGAATAGGTCGCCTGGAGTCTGTGGGTGCTGCACCCCTCCCACCCCCGCCCCGGGAATCCCATACCAGGACCTTTGCATGGACGACAAGTGCATACAACAACAACACGACCCCAGTGACTGTGACATGTCCAGTAACCACCACAGTGCAACAACAAGTGGCACGCCGCTGCATGCACGCAAGCACATGCCCTGATGTCATCTCACATGCACGCGTGCATGAGGAACAACCGCAGCAAACCTGTCACATGGAACTGAGATGGACTGTGCCCATGATGCCGAGCGGTCTGGTAGGCTACATGTATACCGTCTGTGTCAAAGTCCGCAGCTCCGCAGCTATACGTAAATGTACATTAGCACAGCCTTGGCCAAGCAGATGTAACCCCACACCCTATCCCATTTGTAATCATGCTCAGTATATCCTCAACATGTATTCCGCTGCCAGTAGTGTCCACTATACTGCATCACAGAGGACAGAAGACTCAATATAATGTTTGAAACCAAAACTGTCTCCGCTGACTCATTTCACAAGTACGAATGAGAGAGGATGAGAGTATGTGAAGTACACGGCAGTCATGACATGACCATGTAGTCCACTGGTATTGGATGTCAACGCAAATGAGTAGCACTACTGTGGAAGACACACATGTGTGGTGTGAAGTCGTATGGACGCAGTGCTCAGGTGGGTGGGTGCGACGGGTAGATGCGCACATGCCAAGTCGGAGCACGCCGTGTTGGGAGGGCTCATGAACAGTACACCACCGCTTCCCTGGGCATTGTGAGAGGACACCTGTCGGGGGGAGTGAACACGTGTGTGCACAGCAGCCGGGCACACGTACAAAGCGGTACCAGGCGCACCTCAGCCCACCCTCTGTGGACAAGCTGGATCCTGTTGTGCGCCCGCCATGCCCCTTGACAAGGCACACACAGCCCCAGTCGACCAGGTGTAACCCCAACATAGTCAATCCGCACAGGCGATACAGGGCACGGGATGGCAGTGGAGCATGGTGTGTGAGAGGTCTCCTCGCGCTCCTCCTGGTCATATCACGCAGGCAATAGTACCTCAATGTCTAGCATGGCACAAGTCACATGGAAGTGTAGGGGGGACGCACCACAGCACGAGCAGCACTGACGTCACGGGAGGTGGCTCGCAGCATCCCATCCATTGCCCATCATACCAACCACGACACATGCCATTGCGACTAAGTGCAAGCGCGTGCGCCACCACCCCTGAGCCCTCCCCAGAGAGGCCAAAGAGTGAATGTGTGGGCCATCAGCCACAGACGGACGCGGCCTGGCCGCAAGGGCAGCCACAGCCACTGGGTGTCGCAGGTGGCGGATCCGGAAGGCGAAGACTGTGATGCATAGTCCATGCAGGCCGGGTCTCCATTTGGGGCACCACGCAGGTGGACGGCGTCCCGCCACACATCATACCCTGAGACAGCCCACTCGTGCAACTGGACCCACACATACACTCCTTGCCCTCTCTGGTGCGAGCTTGGGGCTGCCTGTGCAAGCGCTAGCCTCGCAGGTGAGCATGCATATTGGGGGGCGAGGGGAGGACATGAGGGCTGGGGCGAAGATGACTGTATCACTGTCAGTTAGTACAAGGGATGACCCAGATGTGGAAAGGAAGAGACGTGTCCCGTGTGTACTGCAACTAGTCGCCAATTCAACTACCCCCCATGTCCGGAATGTAAGCCCGCACCTAGGCCCGCCCATCCGCCACATCGAACATACCACCAGCACGACAACCTTCCCATTCGAAACACTGACTGGGGGTGGCGACCAGTGAACAATCATGTGTAGCCTACCCACGCGTACATGTGGGCCCTCCATGATCCATGTCACCTGCGGCAAAGACATGACATGCGCAATGAGGGAAGTGAGGAGAGCTGTCCGCCCCACGCGCAGAAGGTGCATCAGCTCCACAGACCCAGCAGCGAGTCCAGCAGGGGTCACATGTGCAGGGGCAGCTGTGCCTGGTGTGAAGGCACATGCATATAGACAGCACATCGACCAATGTGTAGTCTGCCCACATCCACAGTCCATCATCATGCGGACATAGGAATTGAATACAGGGCAACACATCTTAGTGGGTGCACCCACCGTGACCAACAATGCGCAATCATCGACGTACCCGCCCTGTGCATGGCCCCCCACCCAACGGAGGCACATCCAGTGCCACCATCCCACACACACAAGCCTTCCACGGAACATGCTGTGTCCAATGGTCAGTACAGAGTCAGCGCCCATCTGGTGGATCCTGAACAGGAGACACATGCACACACATGCCAGCTCCCACTATGTACGTCTGCCACCTGGCACGTGCAATGTAACCTCTCACCTGTGACGTGTGACTGCAAGCACACAGCCGTCTTGGCATGGGGCTGTCAATGTGGACACCAGTCAATGTTTCGGGAGCTGTGATCCGTACAGTGCTGTACATAGGGTGCAGTGCTGACACCTACTACTGTCTCATATCCCCTCGTGCCACAGGTCCCACTTGTATTGGCCGCTCAGCCCGTGCCCACATCGTCGTCGTCGTGTGCCATACTCATCCAGCCTCGGAAGCAGTTCCATGCTCAGCAGACACTCATGTCGCCGTGGCGTTGCCGCTTGACGAATATGCAGTCAGTCCCCATCAGCACGCCCCGAAAGTCATTGGGGCCTAGATCCCCATGTGCATGACCATGGCAGTGGTATGTCTCACTTGCCATTGCCATTGTTGGGAGACCTGTGTAAGTGTATTGTGGTCGTGCCGTCCCAGCTTGACAGCTGGGCTGTGGCACATGTGCTTGCTCAGTCATGTCAGTGATGTGTATGCGAAATTGCTATGTGTCGTGTTGCTTTGACATGTGTCCTCTGCCATTTTCCCCAGGCGGAGACCGAACATTGACCGCCCATACCAATTGCTGGCGGACATGGACGATACAGAGGTTATCAGGAAGTTTCGGCTGGACAGGCCAACCCTGCATCGACTGTGTGCCATGTTAGAGCCCCATCTCCGTCCCCGCAGGGTGTATCCGACTGCTGTCACCCCCACGGCTAAGGTGATGGCCGCCATGCATTTCTTCGCCACTGGGTCATTCCAGCACACAGTGGGCAGTGGAGGTGGGATGTCCCAGCCCATGTTCAGCAAGGTGCTGAGGGATGTACTGGCAGCCATGATGCTTTACCGGAACAGGTACATCCGCTTCCCCAGGGCTCGTGAATTGGCGGCAGTGAAGGGTGCATTCTATGCCCTTGGCAGAATCCCACACGTCGTGGGAGCCATTGACTGCACACATGTTGGCCTTGTCCCACCACAGGCCACTGAGCACCTGTACCGCAACAGGAAGCACACGCACTCCCTGAATGTGCAAGTGGTGTGCCTTGCGGACATGGTGATCACCCACGTGTGTGCCAAGTTTCCAGGCTCGGCCCATGACGCACACATAATGCTCAACAGCATCTTGCCACGACTGATGGCCAATCTGCAACAGGATCGTGGCTGTATTGTCGGTGAGTATGTGGAGTGGTGTAGCGTGCTGGTTGTGCGATGCTGTCCCCTGTCCAGTTGGAATAGCAACGGTTCTCTGTGTCCCTCACACCCAGGTGACTCTGCGTACCCGAATGGGGCATGGCTGCTCAGTCCATTGAGGAATCCTCGCACCCCAGCAGACGATCGATACAATGAGGCACATGGGAGGACCAGACGTGTGGTCGAGCGTACCTTTGGCCTCCTCAAGTCCAGGTTCAGGTGCCTGGACCGCACCGGGGGTGCACTGGCGTACTCCCCACAGAAGGTGTGCCAGATAGTGGTGGCGTGCTGCATGCTGCACAATCTGGCCATTCGGAAGCAGATCCCCCTCATTGTGGATGACGGAGATCAACCAGGGCCCCAGCCCGCAGACCAGGACAGCTCGAGTGAGGAGGACAGCGGAGAGGAGGAAGCTGGGAATGTGCGGCAGCAGCTCATCGCCCGCTACTTCACTTGACGGTGAGTGTCCATGTACGACGGCTGATGTGGCTGTATCTGTGCAGGTGTGTGTGTGCTGTGTCAGGGTGGCCGTTTGTTCACTACGTGCTGTGTGTCAACGCTCCATGGCCAGGGTAGTATGCCACTGTTGGTGACTGTGGCATTGTGCCCTATTGCTCTGTGCGATGTGTGTACATTGCTTGTAGTTGTTGACATGTACTGTGTGATGGGTGTGTGACACACTCATTGAATGTGCTCCTGTTCTGTCTCCCACCCCTAGGTCCCTACAGGCCGTCCGGATTCCATTGCCATGCCACGCATCAGGTGCCTTTCCGCCCAAGGTGGCCGTTGTATTCCGTACAAATAAAACACAGGGCACAGACAGCAGTTAGTGAAAAAGGTGCATTTATTACAAACTGTGACATGTGATTGTGCGTAAGGTGATGACAAAAGTGGTGCGTGCAGTGTCAATGAGCTGTCGGTCATGGCTGCGTGAAGCTCAGGGTGTACCCACTGGTTCTATGTCCATGGTCCAACACACACATGCCATCCAGCTGGCTGTGTGGAGTGGGATCGTAGAGCAAGTCAATGCAGTGGCTGGTCAAGGCAGGCTGGCGGAAGGCTGGCTGGCTGCCTCACTTGCGACTGGTGCGTGCGAAGTCCTCCCGGGAGACCTGTTTCCTCTTCGGACGGCCCCTTCCACGTTTGGGAGGGGGTGTGTGGTGGCGACCTGCTGGTGGTGGGTGAGGTGTGCTCACTGGCTGTGGTCGCAGGGGATGTGGACACTGCTGGCCGACCCTGCGCCCTAGCAGGTGGTGGCGGAGGTGGTGTTGCTGGCTTTGCCTGTGACCCCACCGCCACCACCAGCTGGCCCATGAGGTCCACGAGTTGGTCCATACGGGACACGATTTGGCCCATATGGGCGTCCATGGACCTCAGCACCCCCAGCACCTCCCGCGTGTCTGTGGCAGACCTGACCCATTGTTCTTGGGCCTCCTCATAGGCCCCAAGGACTCTGGCCATTTGAGGCAGGGCATGGCTCCCAGGGGAGGCTGGCGTTTCCCTGACCCTGCTCCTCCTACCAGTCCTGCTGCCACCGGCCTGCCCACTAGCCACATTGCATACCGCGGTCCTCGCTGTGGCTCCCAGGGTGGATCCAGTCGGCCGGGCCACCACCTGCGCTGGGGCTGGTGCCAGCGAAGACGTGGTGGTGGTGGTGGCGGTGGTGGTCGGTGCGGCGATGGTGGCGGTTGCGGCAGTGGTAGTGGCCGCAATGACCGTGGGTGTGGCCGCAATGACCGTGGGAGTGGCCGCAACGACAGTGGCAGCAGGGGGCTGGGACTGTTCAGCAGCCCTGGATGATGGGTTGGTGGGTAGGAGGGGTCCTGGGGAGCGGCTGGGCCCTGCCACGCCAGATGGGCCAGCTTGGTGGTCCGTGTCCGAAGAGGTGGACAGATCCTCCAGATCCGTGTGTCCTCATTGGGGGCTTGTAGGCTGGCTGTGCTGGCTGCTGTCTCCATCCCCAGCGTCCAGCAGTTCGTCACCTGTGGAGAGAATGAGATTTGTTATTGTGTTGCACCTGGCGAAGTATGTATTAGTCGTCTGACATTGGCAGTTCGTGCAATCTCGTACATGGGTTTCCCGGAGGCGAGTGTGTGGCTGTGGCATCTGTAGTTGTGTGTGCTAGGCAATGGGACTGTGTGCTGTGCACATGTGGCATGGGACGGATTAGCCATGCCGATGGGTGTGTTGCTTTGCCCCTACTCATTGTGACTCTGGTGTATGCGGGCTCCTGGCCCATCCTGGGTCTGGTTTTTACTTTGCTTTTGGAGTTCATATGGAACGCTTAGGAACGCATATGGCAACATGGGGGCCATGCCCCAGATTCGCATTTGGGATGGAATTTGCTTTTGGGGTTCAAATGGAACGCTTAGGAACGCATATGGCAACATGGGGGCCATGCCCCAGATTCGCATTTGGGAGGGGATATGCTTTTGGGGTACATGCTGTGAGCCATGGGTGCCGAACGTGACATGTGTTGTGGCAGCATGACAGTGCATGGTCTGAGGTGTGTGCATGCCTGACATGCCCTGCATATTTGCTGTCTGTTGTGGTTACTGGACATGGCATTGGACGCATCGTTATGAGTGAGTGATAGTTGTGTGCCAGCCAACGTATTGCAGTTGTCCCATCTCCTTGGTGTGCGTGGTGCCCTGTGCCATGTGCATCACTGCAGTGCTCGGGGGGTGTGGCCCATGTTGTGTGTTGTTGCTCACAGTGTGTCGTGCGCTTAATTGACTTCTGGCACATGGTTGGTCATGGGCATGTGTCTTAGCGTGACTGCTGTATGTGTGGCAGCTGTGCGGATGACATGCCTTTCATGAGACTGGGGCTGACGGATGGGATGGATGGTATGTTGTATGTGCATGGTGTGTCTGTGAGTTTGATGGGTTCAGTGGTGTTCGTGTGCATTTCTGTTGTTCCGCTCTGTTGCGTCTAGTGTTGTTTGTCTTACATAGGCGTAGTTGTGGGGTGTGGGGTTGACAGGCAGTGGGGGCTACATGGACAGGACTTCAATGGTGTTTCGGTTGTGTGTGATGAGTTGCACAGTGGCTGCCATGTGGTACTATATTCAGTGTGGCTTGTGCATGCAGACGTGGCTCCTTGGGTGTTGCTATGTCTGTGATGGGTCATGTGGGGTGTGAGTCTGTTGTTCATGTCCGTGTGCACATTGTTCACTTGTTCGTGACGGTGGGCGGTGCTGCGTGTTCGTCTGCTACGTGACATGTCCCATGTGTTGGTCGTGTTATGGTCCTCATGCCTGGGGCTGACGGATGGGATGGATGGTATGTTGTATGTGCATGGTGTGTCTGTGAGTTTGATGGGTTCAGTGGTGTTCGTGTGCATTTCTGTTGTTCCGCTCTGTTGCGTCTAGTGTTGTTTGTCTTACATAGGCGTAGTTGTGGGGTGTGGGGTTGACAGGCAGTGGGGGCTACATGGACAGGACTTCAATGGTGTTTCGGTTGTGTGTGATGAGTTGCACAGTGGCTGCCGTGTGGTACTATGTTCAGTGTGGCTTGTGCATGCAGACGTGGCTCCTTGGGTGTTGCTGTGTTTGTGATGGGTCATGTGGGGTGTGACTCTGTGGTTCATATCCGTGTGCACATTGTTCACTTGTTCGTGACGGTGGGCGGTGCTGCGTGTTCGTCTGCTACGTGACATGTCCCATGTGTTGGTCGTGTTCCGGTCCTCATGCCTCCAGTAATCCAGCCCTGTCCAGTTTCCCACCTGCAAGTTGTTCGTGCGTGCACTGTACTGGATGCCACATGGCTCTAAGCGGGGGTGCTCCATGTTGCAGGTCTGTGGGGGTGGGGGGATGTTGTGGGTCGTAGTGGTGGCTGGACACCCACTGATACCGATTGCTGTGGACCGTGATGTCTACCTTTCGGCTGTCGTTGTGCACTGCGGTGGCTGACACGTGGCTGTGGGGTGTGGGGGATGCTCCTCCTTGCTGTACTGTGGGACTAGGGACCTGGTGTGTTTTGTACTTGGGCTGTCCACCCTCCCACCCACTGCACTTTGTGTTCCTGCCACTTAACTGTTACTTGTCGGTTAGTGCAGCTATGGCGGACACATGGGTGTGGTGGGTGCTCGTTGTGGCGCTTCTGGCATATTTGGGGACCTGTTGGTGGTTACGTGGCTGGCTGAGTGTACACATGTCCCCACGCATCTTACAGTTGTTCTGTTTGGGCTGTGTGTGGTGGTGTCTGTTGTATGTGTGTGTGATGTGTTGTGTATTGTGTGCTGGACATGGGGGTGTTTGTCCCTGGGAGCTGTGGCATGGTGGTAGTGCATGTGAGTACATAGCGGTGTGCTGGTATACATTAGTTTGTACTTACCAGCCTCCACTCCCCCTGCTAATCCGGCGAGGATCTCGGGATGGATGATGACTCGCACCTTCTCCTCCCACGCTTTGAAGGTCTTGAAGAGCGCGGGATTCCCTCCGCCAGTGACTGCAGCCAGCTCTCTGTTTTTGCCCTCCTTCTTCTTGACCAGGCTCTTGACGTCATTCCACCGTTTGTTTATTTCGACTCTGTTCCTGGGCAGGGTCCCGACTGCATTGACCTGGTCTACGATCCGGTTCCACATTCTGTTTCTGGTGGCTAGTGGTGTGTGCTGGACCATGTTCCCATAGATTTGTGGGTGCACCTTGATGATCTCGTCGACCATGACCGTCAGCTCCATGGGCGTGAACTTGGGCATTCTTTGTGGTGCCATGGTGTTTGTGGTGCTGGTGCGGTGTGTGTTGTGTAATGTGCAGGGGGTTTGTGGTGCCGTTGTTTGGTGATGGTGGTGGTTGTGATGTGTGCGTTTCTGTGGTGTGCTGCTGTCCTTGCTGTGTCACTGTGTCCTCTCCTCTCCTCTCTGGTTTGCAATGTTGCAAGGGGTTGTGGTCTGTGGGAGTTCTGCTTTTGTACTTACCTATGTGGGTGTGTCCTCATGGTCTGTTGTTTTCAGGTGTGTTGTGTCTGGTGTTCTGGCCTTTGTAGTTTTTGTTTGTCCGGGGGGTGTTTTCGGGATGTGTACTGTGCTTGTGTATTTGTGCGTGCCTTGCTGTGTGGAGTTATTGGCCATGTTGTGTGCTATTGGTTTTGTGAGCGGATGGTTTCTGTGCAGGGACGTGGGCGCCATGGTTTCTGCCGTGTCGATTGGCATCGGCGTTGTTTGCGCTGGCGGGCGGTATATTTGTGGTTTTCCCGCGCTCATGGCGGTGCGATCGTAATTTCACGTGCGGTGTGTCGGCCGTGAGGGCGGGCGGTTTTGTGTTGTCGGGCGTGTTTCCGTCCGTGGCGGGCGGTTTGACTCCGACTCGGACGATGGCGGGCGGTATTTTGTGTGATTTTTCGCCGATGGCGGTTTCGGTTTGTGTTATCGTAATGGCGTGGTCGGTGTTCAGACGGTGTATGCGGGCGGTATTTTGCCGATTCCATGCCTGGCGGATTTATTTACGCCGGGTATCGTAATGGGCCCCTTAAACTCTTCATTGAGCATTACTGGGCCATTTGTTGTGAATGAATACAATATAAAGAATTGTCATTTTTTAGTTACCTTATTTCTTCCCAGAAGAGATTCCAGCATTGTGAATCATTGTGAATGGACATCATGCAGAATGCACATTTTGGAAAATGAGATTTTTGTTTGGTTTCTTTCTATTTCCAACAGGTACTAATTGACCACTACAGAATCGGATTAATAATACCCGGATTCAAGGAGACTGTGACAATACTCGGCCTCCTCTCACTTCTTAGGTCCTGAAGAAAGCCCCCCTGACCCATCTGGGCAATCCATAGGGCTGAAACATGTCGACCTTTTTATGGACACTTTCAGTGCGGTAGACTAATAACAGGTCTTCCTACGCACGACACCGTTTTTAAATAATCTCAAACCCAGATTGTTTAAAATACAAATCTAGGTATACGAGTTTGTTAACACCACTTGAAAATTCACTTCACTAAAACACCCCCACCTTTTTTCGTTGATCACTACTGTAATAACCAGTGGTTCACCTCCGGAGGGAGGAAGCATGCGACTGAAAAAGAAACCCAATGATGATGCTGTCACGTTTTTAAAACAGGGCAGAGAATCAAGATATACCGCCTTTCCGACTTGTGTACGTGCATGAGGGTTTTTTATTGGTACATTACACAAATGTTGCAAACCCTGGTTACTCAGGTTAAGTGATCCATTCTCCTTTGATTTTGAGTATCTACAATGACTTCAACTACCATCATGCCCTGCCCTACACACACCTTCTCAGCCAGAACAAATAGCACTCTTGTGACTAGGCAGTCCATGACAGTGAAAGGAAATGTACCAACAAGATGGCTGACACATGGGCCTTATATATGAATTGGTCACAAGTCACACCTAGGCCCTGGGCCTCTCACACCAGTCCCCACTCTCAGCCATCTTCACTGTACATTTCCACTCATGTTCAGGGGATTCATTTTCCCAGGTGTGCTCCCTGGGCTGGCTCGGAAGGTGTGTGGAGTACAGGACATGGTGTGAGTTGCAGTCATGGTACACATCACTACCCACACACAAAGCAGCATGTCCATCAGTGACAAGGGATACCTGACAGTGAATGGAAGTGCCACAGCAAGATGGCTGACACTGTTGCATGGTGTCATGTGCACAAAGCACTGTTGGGAGTTGCATTCAACTCCTACATCATGCAGCATTGTCAGCATCCTTGCCACTACACTCCCCTCACTGTGATTGATACTTTGTCCACGAGGAGTAAGCTGGACTGGGTGGGAGGAGGGGTACAACTTCCAGCAGCATAACACAAGCACACAAACCTCTACCTCACAGCTCTGAGCCTGAAAAAGCAGGAAAGCAGCCTTGGTTAACTCATCTGTCCATGGAGGACAAGGACAATATACATGATGTGATCAGGCACAAAGCAAAGCAGTAACACTATTTGCTACTGACAGCTATTCACATGTGTGCAATGAGAGGCGAACTAGGAACACATTTATCAAAATACCATAAAGCAAATGCCACATACATTCCGGACTGTGAGTGTGTAGGTAGCCACACCAATTTGACTGCAAACGACATGCACAAATGCCAGCACACATGCACAAATCTTGAAACATATCGTAAGAGGAAGAGTACGTATATCATTGGAAAAGCACAGATGTGGGAAATACCAACACACCTGTGTCATGCACAGGGTGTCACTTGCCAGACAATGTTTATGTACAGTCAAATGAACAAAACATGCCCATTTATGCACAGAGCTGGACATGCTCAGCAAAACACTTCTTGTTCAAATCACAATGTTCGCTGAAAAAATAGGCCTGGGTCTGTGACGATAGAGGACTATTTAATGTACCCACACTCATCATAATGTACAATAGCAAATGTAATGTGTATGATATGATGACCTGTGCAAAAACACCACAAACATTGTGTCTCTCATCTACCCACAGGGCCTGCTGCGGACACTGCAGGAACAAAACAGGAATCCCAGTCCCAGACTCTGGTTGACCCTGCACTCTCCGGTGTGTATGTCTCTCAGCCCTCAACGGATGACGATGAACTACCTGGCCCCTCCGGTGTGGGTCAGCATGCAGCACCAGCAGCCCGAACACCAGCACCCCCTGTGACCACTCCCGCAACATCTGTCAACCCCCAGATGACCTCTACCAATACGGACACACCAAGGCAACAAAACAACATGAGCACAGCAACACAGGGCACTCTGGAGTTGGCAGACAACAACACCAGTGTCAACGATGAAGGAGGCTCAGTGTTGTCTGTGCCTGCAACAACAGGTCCTGCTCCTGTGGGTAGGGGTGGTGGGAGGGGCCGTGGGGAGAGGTCCCGTGAGGCAGCTGTTGCTGATGATCAAGCAGACCCACAGTTGGCACGCATTCTATATGCATATCGAGAATGCACCGGAGATTTTGGCCAGGTAGTTGGGATCCTCAAGGACATGCAACAGCAGCAGGCTGCCCATTATGCCAAAATTGACTCACGCATGTCCAGAATGGACTCACACATGTCCAGAATGGACTCACACATGTCCCAAATGGAGTCCAAAATAGATTAAATTGATGACCAGTCTGCGGTGCACAGGGACATACTTACCTGCCTCCGCCAGATTGCTGACAACATGACCCCACCTCCCTGTGTGCCCACTACATCTGTTGCTACTACATCTGCTACTGCCACAGGGAGGGATGAGGACTCTGGCGGAGAGTCCCCTGCACCGCGGCAGCCTGCACCTGAGGGTCCCCCAGAAAAATGTAAGAGGGGTCATCCGAAGAGGGACAAATGAGAGACAGATGGCTATGCATCCCCCCAGGAAGTGACAACCTGCTCCTGATATCCTCCATTGTGTGCGAAGTGTTCACTTTGTTGTGACTGTCACTGAACTCCCCCACATGGGATGGAGGGTCTAAGTTGGATCAATGACTCAAATGACTGTGGACTTGGCTCTGAAAATTTCATCTACTACCACTAACAACTCCTCTGTGAACTTTGGTTTCCAAAAATTGGTACAGCACTATCACTTTCTTGTAAAATTTCACACATGCACTGCAATAAATCTTTATTCACACAATACTTGCTACTGTCGTAAATTAAACACTGTTTGTAATATAGAGATGATGTCCTAAACAAAATGATTTGGCTGAAAAACAAGTACAGCAATTTACCTACTGTCTTGTGAGTTAATGTAACATGACACATATAAGAGATACACACAACAAGGTCAACACAACACAAATAGTACATGGCATACATCCTCATTGCCTCCACTGTTGCAAACTGAAACCACATTTCAATGCACAAACACTAATCATTGTTAGACAAACTGAACATCAGGGCACATATACAGTATGCAAATGAATGTTAGATGTGTGTATACAGACAAGGCACACCTCAATGTGGAGTACAGGTTTATTACACAGGCACAACATGTTGCCTCCACAACAAAGGAAATCAAATCACACTGTGACAATATGCACAAATTAACCAAGACGTTTGAAAAATTTCAGAATTGAGTGTGTGGCACGGATTCCTGATCCCGCGAAAAGTTGCACTCTGTAACTGCATTGTGTGTCTGGGAGGTCACATGTCTCCATACACCAGCCAAAGGACCCTGTGAAGGAGAGACATAGAATAGTCTTGAAATACCAAATGTTCTGCATACATCTCCAAGAGACATTTCCTACTTAAAATTTTTAAATTGTGAACACTAGCTAGGAGTCATGTCAACACGGTACTGGTGACCATACTAACTCAATGGACACCAAACAACTCCAAGGATCATGTTAAGTAGCATGCACCCACACTATACAGAGATATTGTACAACAGACACATATCATGCAAAGAAAGTGCTTTGTCAACTCATCATTGCATACTTACAATCATGAGAAAAAGTTGTTGATGAGCTGTCTCCAAACATCCTCCTCCTCCTCATCATCACTGGCAACATGCCCAGGCCTGGATCCTCCCCTGCTGGAGGCTGCTGGCCCCGGTCATCTTGGATGAGAGGTAGCTCATTCCTCACTGCCAGGTTGTGAAGCATGCAACACATGATGATGATCTTACACACCTTCGCTGGTGCATATTGGAGGGCTCCTCCTGTACGGTCCAGGCAGCGAAATCTGGTTTCCAGTAGCCCAAATGTCCATTCAATCACTCGCCTGGTCCGCCCATGTGCCTCATTAAAACTAAACTCAGTAGGGGTGACAGGGTTCCTGAGTGGTGTCAGCAACCACAGCATGTTGGGGTATCCAGAGTCTCCTAAATTTAAACAGAAAATACTTCATGTGTCTGAAAACAGGGTACAACCTGACATACAAGCAACACATAACATAAACAGACAACATTACCCACCAACAAGCCAGGCATGCTGATTTGTCAGCTGAGACATCATCTGTGGGATCCTACTGTTTCTCATAATGTAGGCGTCGTGTCCTGATCCTGGGAAACGCGCACAGACAAGTGAGATCGTCATGTCAGGCAGACATACCACAAGGGCATTTATGGAATGGTAATGTTTTCGATTCCTGTATGTTTGTTCATTGGCTTGTGGTGGGACCAAAGCCACATGTGTATCATCAATGGAGCCAATGACTTGTGGCATTCTGCCCAAAGCATAAAAGTCACTCTTGATGTTGGCAAACTGTCCTGGTGTTGGGAACTTGATGTACAGGTTCAGAAAATGTAACATTGCCTCCAAAAAATCATGAAGCACACGGCTAAACAATGTCTGTGGCATCCCACCAGAAGTAGCCACAGTATACTGGAAGGTTCCCGTGGCAAAGAAATGTAGGGCTGCCATCACCTTCACCTTGGGGGTCAGTGCAAATGGGTATGGGCGTCCAGGTAGCAAATGTGGGGCCAACTGCTCTGCCAACTCCTCAATGAGTGGTCTGGTGAAGCGGTAACGTCTGATGCTGTCACGTTCTATCATGATCTGTAGGTCGAGGAAGGGTCTGTGGACAGCTGGTCTCCTGCGGTACATAGGTAACAAATCAAAATATAATTAGAACACTTTCCAATGTGGTAAGGGACATACAAAAACTCTTATACTACATCAAAGCAAAGACTCAATGAAGTCAGATGTGTAATGTTGAGCCTCGACACAAAGGGCAGCTATGTGACCCTTACCGAACATTTCATTTTATAACGGTTTGTCCACAATTACAATGCTGTGCTGTGACTAATCACTGGTGTCTGTCACAGTCCATGTGATTAAACATTACATACTAAACACACCTAATAAAGTATCAAAGATAGATGTATGTAACAACCATAACATGGTGGAAAGGTACACAGACATGACATAGATCATGTAATGCCACCTAGGTGGAACTATAGATACAGACAGGGTGTCACCATGCGCACCACTGTCATAGTGTGGACACTGTCATGATGTCATGTCTGACATACATGTACTATCACATACACAAAACATTCATGATGTGTAGCACATCTTTTTTGACAAGCATACATGTATGTCTGTGACACAAAGACACAACAGCAACTCACATGCCAAATACAAGTTGATGTCTCAGATAAATATCATTAACAACATCAACAATGGTGTGCCTGCGTTGTACAAGACTCAGGTAGTTGGGATTCACTCAAAATAACTTCACTCAATGCACTTTCTAACACACTGTCCAATAAAGCAGTGATTATGTGTGGATGTAACCTGTGTTAACACACTGATCCCCTGGGACTGTGTCCAAGCCTAGGAGGGTGATCTGTGAAGTGGTCACTCACAGTTGTGAGGTTCCTCACAAACAATGTATTTGGTGCACATCAAGCTTGGCTCATCATGGGAGTGTGAGCTATAAAGTACTCTGTCCAATATGACATGTGAATCACTGTAGCCACACACGTAATGCAGCAGAACATAAAGATTTGCTATACTGTCTAACATGCTTATTGATTAGTGTAGGGCGCCTGAGCCTCACCCAAAATGTGTGGTTCGCATCCTTTGGCTGCTGACTGTAATGATGAACAACGCGGGTGAATATTGAGTGCACGCGTGTGCTGCATCCGAACCGGGCCTGACGCACATACAGCCCTGCCAAGTACCACGCATCAGGCGTTAGACTAACGCATTTCAGTGTGGTGGGCTGCATCACCGCACTGAAATGCGAAGTCACGCATATTAGCCTGTGCCAAAGCTCTGCGGCCCAAGCACTGGCTGCTAATTATAATTATACTAAAGTTGAGGGGTACAGGCAGGTTGCGGTGCGCACTGCTGTGCAGACTTCTTGAGATGCTTAATGCTACAACGTAGCACAGGTTCAATCACCGCGCGGCACACATTTCAGGAACATCAAGTAGTGCCTGCCAATGGCTACTACAGAGACATTGAGGAGAAAGTGTGAGTTCTGTCAGATTCACAGTTATAGGCCAAGTGGGTAGTTACGTAGCCTAGACTGGCTCCTGTGGCGCAAGCGGGTGGCAGTTAAATTTAGATTAGTGGCTGCTGCCTAATGACTCATGAACTTGCGGTGCCGCAGTAATGATCACTACGGCGCAACTGACCCTACCCAGCTGGGCCTACCGCGTCTGACAAAAACACCTGGACTCTCACTGCGGAAGCAGGACTGGGGCTGCACAGTTCTTCGTCCACCCGGCCTGCCCACTGGCGTTCCTCCAACCTGCCACAGTAGCCTCGGTTTAGTGTCACAAGTAACTCTATCCCCAAATCTGATTTAGATGGATGAATGGCAACAGATCCTCATTCTGTACACTTTTCTGTAGCTTTTCTCCTATGACCATCCTAAATTTATCAAAGGCTGATTCACCCAATGAATGGACAAGTCACATATTAAAGAAGCAGCCAAGACACGCAATGAATGAGTGTCTGCCTGCCCTCTGTTATTGAGCACTGCAGTCACGCAGTCTGTCTCCGGTTACAGCCCTTCCACTTCTGGTCCTTTGTAGCAATTTTAAGATCTTCTAAATTTCTCCTGGCTCAAATGGGTGTAATTCATTATATTTACATGTTTTCAACATCTTCATTGCTTGTTTTTCATGGCGAGAAAGTGTCACTCATAGTCGTTGAAATGTCACTCATAATTACACTAAAAATATGAAAATGTCACACATAGCAATCTGAAACCTTGGCAGCTATGCACACATAGGTTATTGGTCATCATGGTGACAGACGCGGGTGAGTATTCAAAGGACGCGTTCTCCGCATCCGAACTGAGCCGGGCGCACACATTAGCTATTGGTCGTCATGGTGACAGACGCGGGTGAGTAATCAAAGGACGCGTTCTCCGCATCCAAACCGAGCCGGGCGCACTCATTGGCTATTGGTCGTCATGGTGACAGACGCGGGTGAGTATTCAAAGGATGCGTTCTCCGCATCCGAACCGAGCCGGGTGCACACATTGACTATTAGTCATCATGGTGACAGACGCGGGTGAGTATTCAAAGGACGCGTTCTCCGCATCCGAACTGAGCCGGGCGCACACATTGGCTATTGGTCGTCATGGTGACAGACGCGGGTGAGCATTCAAAGGACGCGTCGTCCGCATCTGAACCGAGCCGGACGCACACATTGGCTATTGGTCGTCATGGTGACAGACGTGGGTGAGTATTCAAAGGACGCGTTGTCCGCATCCGAACCGAGCCGGGCGCACACATTGGCTATTGGTCGTCATGGTGACAGACGCTCTTTTCGCTTCATGTACGAATCGCGTGCAATCCGAATCTTTTAGCTTACAACAACAATGTATCAAACTCAATAGTGTTATGATGCGGAAGATTTGAACGTCATGGTAGGCGTGTCAGATGTGTGCTATGTTATGGATTGGCCAAATTTGGATAATGCGAACGAGTCGGACCTATCGCTTTGGACGCATGGAACAGATTCTGCCTTTGCTGCACAGATATAAGTCTGTCTGTTCCCAAGAGACTTCACTTGCCTGCACTACATGCTAGTTGACAACATTTCTAATTACCACTGCTGCTGTCTCTGCATCCTCAGGGATCTACAATGGCACGTACTGTGGAGAGGGCACCAGCTTTCACAGAGGAGGAGAACCAGGCCCTGCTGGACAGCCTCCTTCCACAGTACAGCAAGCTGTATGGAAAACCAGGGGAGCAGGTGAGTGTTGATTGCACTGCCTTTTTAATTGGCCATGTGTTAAAACAGGCACTACTAGCATTGTGATCCCAAAGGGCAAGCATGCAAACATAGTTAATGTAAGTCTTACAGTGTGTAGATTTATGTTCTGGACAGGTACAGTGATGCAGAAGTGTGTTTGTTGGGATTGATATTTCTGCACTGTCCTCATGTTATTAAGGGAGACTTGCACACAGGACAACTGCCCATGATGATACTTGGCTAACCTTTCGACATTATCTGCCATTCTGACCATGACCTATATGTCCAAGTGTGTAATGAATTAACATGTAGCATGTGGAGTAATGGTGTGTCACCATGTCATCCTTACAGGTCGATGCCCATCAGAAGAAGGAAATTTGGCAGACCATCGTCCGGGCTGTAAGATCTGTGGGGGGCTTCAAACGCCGCGTCTGCCACTGCCAGAAGAGGTGGCAGGACCTCCGTGGTTGGACACGGACAATTGCAAGAGTCCAGCTGAAGCTGTCACCTCCTCGCAAAAAGGGGTGGACGACAGACACTGACCCCCCACATGCCCCGGATACTGATGGTGGTCTTTCCTGACCTGGATGGGCAGTTGAAGGCCAGACAGCAGCAAGGAGGGGGTGAGTATGTGCCATGTTGCTGAACTATGTTTGACATGCATGTTGCACTCCCTCAGCCTGGTAACCCTCTTACAGGTCGTCTGTCTGCTGAGACACCACTTCTGTGGCAAAATGTAACTATGCCCCATTATCATCTGATGCCCAGGTGTGCCCCTTTCCGTCTGTGACATGTGTCACTTAGGTCCTGTGTATTTGCTGTAGTCCAAGGTTAATGTGATCAGCACCATATACAACAAGTGCATTGTGTTGACCATCATGAGTGATGTAATTGTCTGACATGTGTCAGCACATTGACTGAAATATGACCTGTACTCTGTATTGGACATACATATATGTTGAAAATGGTGATCTCGGTGCACACAGGTTTGCAAACAAAATGCTACACACCCGTGCAGCAGCTGAGACCAATGTTGATGCCTCAGACAAATTAAATGGATAAGTGTTCAAAATGAATAGTCCCCTGCATAGTGCTCTGTGTAACCACATGTATCACATGGACCAAGGACAGGTATGCCAACTCAGGCCATCCGAGACACTGACACATCAGATTTTTGTGTGTCAAGCAACACTTTCACCACTGTAAATTGGAAATTCATGGGTCAGACTCTGTGACAATGTGTACATGCTGCAATTTTTTAAATGCACAGGTGGCAAATATAGGAAACATGGACAGATATCTAATGTATCGAATGTGGCTCAGTTACACAGGACAAAACATGTGTGTGTCATCCCTTGACTCTGCATAATGGTGGCTTCAACATATATGTGTATGCTGCATTTCTTTCTTCTTGAGAGCTCTAAAAATGTTCATGTAGACAGATTTTGTAATTCATATACTCCAATGTCTAAGTAGAACAATGTGAGCTTGTCAAAGTGTTTAAATTGTGTGTAGCACATAGGGAACATGTATATTTGACCACTACAGATGTTGCTTTAACAGTGAATACATGATTGTGACACGGTGCAGACTTTAAAGTTGTAATTCACTGGGCCTGTGACAAGAGTCAGTACAGACTGTTTAGCCACACAGGCCAGTGGCATAGTATGCCACATGAAAATTTGTGAGGATGCAGTATTTGTACTTGTCTGTTGTCCTGCATGCAGACCATTAGAGCATTGACGTTCAAGACATAGGTGCACATCATGATGACTGGGGATGGAAGTATGTTCATCATGTCAACTTATAAATGTGTAATTATCAAGGAGAGAGAGAGGACTGGATAGCCAGTCCGTATCCCCAGGTTATTTATATGTAATCAAAAAGGACTGGCCTATTTGTGACTGATTAGAGACTCAGGACTGTATGAAGAAGTGGAAAAAACATTTGTTTTTTTGTAAAGCCCTCACCCACCAACCTAGTTGGTGGCATGCTTCATCATCGGGCCCACCTAGTGACACCGAATGTGTCCCGGGTGTGCTACAACACCTGTATTTAGAGCGGAGCTGGTATATTGCTGAGTGTGTTGTGCGAGTGATGTGGAAGTGAAAAGTTTAAAAGCTATACAGTGGTCCCAGTGCCCAAGAGGGCATAGCATTTAATGTCTGGGCCTCTGTTAGTGTTAAAAGCTCCATCAGCATCCACTGTCCTACTTTTAACGCTAACAGAGGCCCAGACATTAAATGCTATGCCCTCTTGGGCACTGGGACCACTGTATAGCTTTTAAACTTTTCACTTCCACATCACTCGCACAACACACTCAGCAATATACCAGCTCCGCTGTAAATACAGGCGTTGTAGCACACCCGGGACACATTCGGTGTCACTAGCTGGGCCCGATGATGAAGCATGCCACCAACTAGGTTGGTGGGTGAGGGCTTTACAAAAAAAACAAATGTTTTTTCCACTTCTTCATACAGTCCTGAGTCTCTAATCAGTCACAAATAGGCCAGTCCTTTTTGATTACATATAACTTATAAATGTGTCCATCCCATTTGCTGTGTAACTTCCAGACTCCCTTGCATGAGATGATACATGTTTGTAATGACACATGACCCTCAGGAGCATTACAGATCAGTCAACAGGCAAAATAGTACGTTAGTGGACATGTATTTAGTGGTCTTTGAAATACATCTAACAGCTGGTTCCATTGCCATCATGTGTTTGGGAACCATAGTTTACTGGCAGAATGACAAGTGCCATGTTCACATATGTGTAATGAATCTAAAAAGTGCCATGAACATTATGCAAGGGCTTGCTCTGTGCTGTGTTGTGATGAAACTCATGTGTCAAGTCTATGCAGATGACTGATGTGAATCTCTTTCTCATCCTTGTTCACAGCATCATCAATGGCTACTGGAGGAGACAGTTCCACAGACCAAGAGGAAGCGGCTAGCCAGACTGGGTCCACAGGGGAGGAGGAGGCGGGACCCAGTGGCATGGAGGGTGAGGGGAGCCACACTGAGGGCCGGTCAGAAACATCTACATCTGCAGAGGACCAATCAAGCTCCAGTGATGACTCCCTTGTGGTGGTGGGTGTTACGATAGCAGAGGCCACAACATCAGAGTCTGCCCCCGCCACCACCACCATCTCCACCCTCACAGCTGCTCCCATTCCAAGGGTCTGTGGACCCTCCCGTGTTAGGGAGCATGTCTCCTTCGGGCCAGGCACCGCACCCCCTGCATCTGTCACCCCTGCTGCCCTGTGTGTGGAGGCTGTGGATTTGCTAAAACAGATACATGTGGGGCAGACATCCATGCTGAGTGCTCTCCATGCACACACCAGTCTTTTGACACAATTGGTGTCATACATGGAGGGCATGTCATCAGACATGTCTGCCCTACAGCGAACAAATCAGTCCATGGCCTCCTCACTGACGGCAGCAGTGTCCCTCCTATAGCAGTCCCTCACCCCTCCTTCCTCTGCGCCATCCACAGTCCACACTATCCTACCTGACCCAAGCACACTCACACAGGCACAGGCACACACACCAACAGACACAAGCAGCACACAGCCACCCAAAACAAAGTCCAAACACACACGCACGCACACTCAGGGGACTGACATCACACACACCGGGGAGAGGGCCAAAAAACACACACACCCGTCCACAACCACTCCGCATTCCTCAGCTGCTTCTCCCTCCAGAACCCCTACCCTTGCCTCTCCTGCAACCACCCCTTCCCAGCGGGTCTTCCTCTGTGACCTTGGCCTCTTCCCCACTGATACATCAGACCAGACTCGCAAGGGGAAGAGGAAATCCCCCAGCACAGAGAGGAGATCCACCCCTGCACACACACCCTCCCCTAAGAGTAGGAACACTGTGCCCCCCACCTGTACATCCCCCAGGACTAAGAAATCCAAAACCCCACCACCATCCCACACTTCCACCATAAAATCTACTTCATCCCGAGCCCATGCTTCCCCTCCCAAAGTTCACACATCAGACCCCATCCCAGTTTCCCACACACACCATTACACTATCCCCAAGATGATAAGGCCCTCCCCCCACCACAAGCACTTCCACTCCCACAACACAACACCTCATGTCTGTTCCTGACACTGCAGTGGAGCCCCCACCCCCTCAATCAGACCTGTCCACTGCAGTGGAGCCCCCACCCACTCAATCAGACCTGTCCACTGCAGTAGATCCCCCAGCCCCTGAATCAGCCCAGTCTACTGCAGTGGATCCCGACATTCCAGTCGACCCCATCCCTCCCACAACCCAAGCCGGTACACCCTAGTCCTGTCCCTGTGGTGCCTGGCATGCCCCTAAAGATGCCCCTCCAAGGGAGATGTCCCCTAGTTGTAGCAGTGCAGGCAAGCAAGGGAGGAATCATCATATGCATGACCCCTAAAGGACTGTATAAAATGGACTGGCCGTTGGCCTTATTGTTCTTCTTGTTTTTTACGTTTCATCACTAATGCTGAATAAAGCATTTTTTTTTTCTTTTGTAGATTTGCTTTTCTTGTACCAAATTTTGTTAATGAGTCTAATGAAATTGCTGTTGAAATCTTGTTGTGGGAAAATAATGATGTAGTGATGTGATGGATTGCATGTGGTCCATGGTATATGTGTCCTATTACAGTATGTATCTGAGTCATGATTGTCTGCAATTGCAGGTTGTCATGAACCACAACATTTTGGACAATGAGTGTGACATGCTTTTAACAACCTACCATCTTTGAATTACACTTTTGCACATAGGTCGTACTGACATTTGTACACATTGTACAAGTTTTTCAAGGTGCAACCATCTACGGTTGACATGCAGAATAGCACCTTGATGCTGAACAAGTCATCTGTCTCATCAGTACAACTTGGTAAACATGAAGTTTGACTACATGCTGATGACTTTGGACACACGCATCTACACAGGCTGATGTAAAAAAGTATTCTGTGACTTGTAATTGTTGGATCCATGTCTGAGTCTCATTCAGACATGGTAGACCCCTGCCGAGAACAAGCTTGTCACAGCTGACCTTCCACAGTAGTGAAATCACCTCATGGCAGTGTGTTAATCTGTGACATATCCTGAGCCCATGGTGTTTGTCATGTGAGCATGAATCTCTGTCTTCAAACCCCCTTTCCTACCAAGACTATAGTCCCTGCTGATGTTCCTGTTTGAGAAGCTTTCTGTGTGCTGACTAGTCCAGTGCTTTCTAGAACTATTTGACTTTGAGTGTCCAAGATGTGGGTGCACCAGTAGAATGGAGTCATTAGGGTGACATCCCTGGTTGGGTTGAGACAAGGGCCTGCACTGTGAGCAAACTCACATGTGACACATTTAAAATTCCCCGAGTCACATTTGTGCTAGCAACATCAGCGTGTTTTTAATCTGTCTTCTGTTTTTGCAAGTTTGGCACTTGTATGTGTCTATGACTGATCACAATCAGCAGATTCTACCCTTCCCTGTAGCCTGATGGCAACATGTCTTATTTGTAGGTCTCCTTGAGTGATTTCATTATTCTGAGACAGTGTTAAAGTTCCAAATGTGTCCAATACATATCACGTTATGCACATGTACTCCATCCTAAACGGATGTACAAATTGCCCATGTGTTATGTCTAGCTATGTGTATTGTGTTTGTGAAACACAGATCCCACCACCACCCCTGGCGTTGTCAACAGTGCAGCAGGATTAGCTTTCATATTTGCCTGTGCATTGGAGCCTACTGACACAGTTGTTGTATCCCCTATCTGATGAGCCATGTGTCTTCCGAAGTCTTCTGCTGGACACACTCAGCATTGGCAATTTGACAATAGTGATGATCTGCACATAATGCAGCTTTTGTAGTTAGATGCAGAGTTGATGTGATAGACATGCAAACAAGTTGACATTGTAAATGGTCTGATCTTGAGTTGTGTGCAACGCACATAGTCAACACATTTTGACTCTCTCATATGTTGTTGTTGGCCCATGCTTTACTTCACAGCAAGTAGGAATGTTGTCTACACATGAAGCGCTGACAGCTGTGACACAACCACTTCATGTTTGCTATAGTGGGAGGCTCATGATTCTATTTTGAGTGTCTGTGGACTTGTGTGGTGTCGTGGGCAGTCTCCTGTGTGCTTCATTGTACACCAACTCATCACAATGTCATTCTTCTGAGAGTGTGTTTACTCATTTTGCCCTTTAGGTTTTGAGTATGTGTTGTTGTGGACAGATGCTGTGAATTTGTGTCCCATACATATGTGGGTCTGGCAACTCTTGTTCAACCATCAAATGTGTGTGTCCTAGTATGTTGCATGCTGGGTGTACCTTCCTGATCCAGAAATTGCCATATCAGTCATGCACAACAGTACATGGACCCATGTTTGTGTTGAGATCCAAATGATGTGTGGTCAATAATGTATTCCTCGTCATACAGCCAGTGATCCACACTGTCATGGGTGCCTGTGCAATGTCACCTGTCAATGTAGGTTTAGATGATGCACATTGCTGGTGATCAATGTGTGTGGTGTTTAGACTGGCCAAGTGTGACTTGTCTCCTGGCAAGGCCCCTACCTACAATGTGGCCTCACATTACCGGCCATGCCCTGGGAGTAACGGTTGGGTATGTGAGATGATAGTTGTTTTTGCAAGGCACGTGACACAGTGCGCAAGAGTGAGTGTGCTCAAAAGTATGTCCCACATCCTTATTTGGCATCACAGAGGGTCAGCTGACAGGATACTGTCACCACAGTGCTGTAGCCTTGAGGGTACTGTGGAAGAGAGTCAGTCTCTTGATGTGTTGTTTGTTGTTCCACCAAGCTTGTTCTGTATGTGTCTCTTGTGCACCCACTCATCAAACAATACCAGATTGCCCACATTCACTATCCAAAATTATGGAATGCTTCCATATTGTACTCAACACGAATATGTCTCAGTGGAGTTCTGATCCACATCGTGTGTATTGTGCCAGGCAAAACACACTTCAACACTCACACAGATGTTGTGTTCGTTCTGCAGTTTGTGGCTGGTTGGTTGTCTTTGAGCATTTTCACCCATGTATTTCGACTGTGTTTGAATGGCATTGAGTGGATGTTCAGTTTAGTTTTTTTCTCTACTGGCCCTGGGACTCCTTCATCTTCACTCTGCACATCCCTTATTTTTTGCATTTCACCTTGCTGCCACAGTGTGGTACTAGATCTCATCAATGCTGTTGTTTCAGATTGAATCCTTTGTATTTGTGTCTGCTTGTGACAAAAATGTGTGTTTATGCATTTTGGATGATCACATGTTACATTGTCCAATTGAACATTGGTGGCAGTGTTAGCCCCCAATAGCACTGATTGCCTGCACATGGCTGAGGGTATGTAACACACACACAACAATTTTTGCCTCAACAGCTCTGTTGTTGTTTGGCACACAAACACCACTTCATCACTACATTGCTTGTGTGTTTTGGCCCCAAAAACTACATGATTGCTTGAACATGATGGGGGTGTGAGACCTACATTCACATTTTTGTCACTACAGTGTTGGCGGGTTTATACCCCAAATCCACTATATGGTTGACAATGCTGGGGGCTTGAACCCCACATTCAACTTTTGGTCACTACGGTGTTTGCGGGTTTGTTCAGCATATCACTTTATGTATTTATTTTACAGGCAGTTTGCACACATAACACAAAATTTGCATTACAACCTTGAGGGAGTGTTAGCCATCCACCCCCTATGGGGTGGGCGATGCTGGTAGTGATAGACATCCACCCCCCTATAGGGTGGCCAATGCTGGGAGTGATAGACATCCACCCCCTATGGGGTGGGCAATGCTGGGAGTGATAGACATCCACCCCCCTATGGGGTGGCCAATGCTGGTAGTGATAGACATCCACCCCCTATGGGGTGGGCAATGCTGGGAGTGATAGACATCCACACCCTATGGGGTGGCCAATGCTGGTAGTGATAGACACCCACCCCCTATGGGGTGGGCCAATGCTGGTAGTGATAGACATCCACCCCCCTATAGGTAGAAAATGCTGGTAGTGTTAGCCATCCACCCCCTATGGGGTGGGCAATGCTGGTAGTGATAGACTTCCACCCCCTATGGGGTGGCCAATGCTGGTAGTGATTGACATCTACCCCCTATGGGGTGGACAATGCTGGGAGTGGTAGACATCCACCCCCCTATGGGGTGGCCAATGCTGGTAGTGATAGACATCCACCCCCTATGGGGTGGGCAATGCTGGGAGTGATAGACATCCACCCCCTATGGGGTGGGCAATGCTGGGAGTGATAGACATCCACCCCCCTATGGGGTGGCCAATGCTGGTAGTGATAGACATCCACCCCCTATGGGGTGGGCAATGCTGGAAGTGATAGACATCCACCCCTTATGGGGTGGCCAATGCTGGTAGTGATAGACATCCACCCCCTATGGGGTGGACAATGCTGGTGGTGATAGACATCTACCCCCTATGGTGGTGTTGCCTTTCACGGGGTCATGACGTTTTTGTGTGTGGTAGGTGTCTAACTTACAGTCTGTGACGAACGCGTTGGTTACAGTTGTTGATTCGACCACAGGTGTCCAGTATGGGGATGACATGCGCGATCGGATACATGTCTGCTTCGTCTCATACGCAGTGATCGTGTTGTGTCGCGAATCGGAGCTGAAATACAACTCTTCCGGATGCTGTGACGTGCTGGAGGTGGTGACCTGTTCAGCGCGTAGGAAGTACGCATCGTACTTGGCTGGCCGGAAACTGCTTTGGACATGCCTCCGGACGACTCCATTCAGCGTTTACGGAGCCTGTTCGTACGGAAATTGGTCCTGGAATCGGAGCGTACCTGTCGCTCGTGAATTGGAGACATTTGCGCATCGTACTTCGTCGTTTGGATAGACCGGCTCCCGGAACGTGTCGGTCGGAAGGTATCCCTATGGACGGCTCTCGGAGGGCCTTCCGAGCGAGATCAGAATCGACCCCTAAGAGTTTGGGCCCATGGAAACTCAATTTGTTTATTTATTTATTTTATTTATTTATTTATTTTGAAAGTTATATATAGCGCGAACATGAACACCGAGGGTATCAGAGCGCTTTACAGATTATGCATCACAAGGGTAAAATACAGATTATGCATCACCAGGGTATAAGCATACAAAACAGAATAAACAAAGCGACAAAATCAAAGTCTAAAATTGTCCAACAATCTCGTGAGGGAAAAGTAAACACACCAACAGGGAAATCACAGTCTAGAATTGTCCGACCTAATCGTGAACCAAGTGGCTGGGCCAGAGTCAACGGGTATGGACCCAGAATCCGATGAAGGTGCCAGGCTAAGGCAGAAATTTCTTCATCAGGAGCCCTTTGACCTCTTTTTTGAAGAAGACAGGAGAAGGCTCGGTTATAGGTCTTTTTTTTCTTGAATTTTTGAGGTTTAAGCAAAAGGGTGCTGGCGCTTCTGGAGGCTCTAGAACCACAAGAGAGTTCCAGTTTCTGAGCTAGGTACAGCAGGGCCTTGAAGTGGATGGCTTTGTGAGCCATGCATGCAATTTTTAACTGTATCCGAGCTTCATATGGAAGCCAATTCAGTTCCCGCAAGTCCGGAGAGATGTAGTGGTATTTTTTTGTGCCAGTTAAGAGCCTAGCAGCGGAATTGAAGGTAGCCCTAAGGGGAGCCGTCCTCACTCTAGGCAGGCCGCAAAGTGTTGCACTACCATAGTCCAGCTTTGAGATCACTAATGCTTGTACTGCAACCTTGAGGTCATGAGCAGGGAGGAAGGGTTTGAGTTTACTAAGTAAGCTGAGTTGGAAGTTAGCTCCTTTGGTGAGGGAACTGATGTGCTTCTGCATGTTCAGGCTAGAATGATACCCAGAGATAATGCCGAGTCCACGAGGTGCGGTCTGCAGTTAAGAGCAGTCAGCTGATTCAGCCATTGTTCCATGACGAGGGATTGGTTGTGGGGTGAGATCAGTAGGAATTCCGTTTTAAGAGCATTAAGCTTCAGGTGATTGCATGTCAGCCAGCTTTGTGTTTCCAGCAGGACTGAGTTGAGGGACTGAATGTCTTCGGGGGAGGTGATCTTCAGGTATAGTTGGGTATCGTCCGCACACATATGATAGCGAATGCTGGATGATTTTAGAATTTCTGTCAGAGGCTCCATGAACAGGTTAAAGAGCGTGGGGGACAATGCTGAGCCTAGTGGAACCCCCAAGGTGACTGGTGCAGGGTGGGACAGGGATTGGTCCACCTTGAAACTTTGGGATCTGTTCTGAAGGAACGAAGAGAACCAGCTTAATACCGGCCCAGACATCCCCATCCTGTGTTCCAGGAGGTCAATTAGGTGATTATGTTTGACAGTGTCAAATGCTGACGAAAGGTCCAGAAGGATCAGTATGCACGACTCATTGTGATCCAGCATTCTAAGCGCATCATCCACGATGTGCGTTAGCGCCGGCTCAGTGCTATGACCTGGGCGGAAACCAGATTGGCATTGGTCCAGGAGTTGGAAATGGTCGATGTGATGACAAAGTTGGGCGAGCACACATTGCTCCAAGAGTTTTGCCAAGGTGGGGATGTTAGTGATTGGGCAAAAGTTAAGAAGGTCCGTGGGATCCGCATTTGGTTTCTTTAGGATCGGGGTAACCTGACCTGATTTGAGGCAATCCGGAATAGCACCTTGCATAAGAGAAGCATTGACGATCGTCGTCCAGAGTGTTAGTAAGGCGGATCTCACTTCCAGGAACAGGTTCGATGGCAGAGGGCCGTTGTAGTGATTGGAAGGTTTCAAGGTCAACAACATTTTGCGAATAGTGGGTTCATCCACGGTTTGGAACAAACTCCAAGATGCATTGTTTTTGGGGCGGAAGGGCTGTATAGGTTCAGTGATACTCGACTCTGAGGGGCATAGGGTGTTCAGCGGACCACTCGAGAGGTGATCACGGGCCGAGCGTAGTTTAGACTCGATCTTGGTAGTCTTATCCCTGAAGAAAACAGCGAATTCTTCACAGTTTGGCAGTGTCCCTTGACTCAGAGCCGAGAGGTTAGGATCATTATTGGATTGGGACTTGATGAGTTCGAACAGCTTTTTCGGACGGTTTTTTGCTTGATCTAGTTGAGTTCTAAAGAAGGTGGCCTTCGCGCATCTGATGCGTTTATTGTATATGCTTCGCAAGGATCTTAGGTGACAAAGATGTTCCAAGGAGGGATAAGATCGCCACTTCTTTTCTGCAAGTCTTAAATCTCTTTTTTCGGCATTAAGACTATCATTGAACCATGGTTTGGAGAGTTTAGCTGACACTCTTTTAAGCTGAAGTGGTGCCACTGAGTCAAGAACATTAAGCATTGCATGGTTATAGTGGGCCGTCAGGTCATGGACATCAGACATGTTCATAGGGGGGGCAAGATGTTATCACAGATCTCCGTCAGGTCTTGCGAGTTGATGTTCCGTAAACATCTTTTCAACTGTTTTGGGTTCTTAGGTGGGGATCTGCTTGCTCTTACCGATTCAAGGACGAGGAAGGTGATGCAATAGTGGTCTGTCCAGTCACATGGGAGGATCGACTCCAGGCGGAAAGAGTTGGGCTTACCAATAACAAGATCTAACGTGGCTCCTTTGATATGCGTAGGGCTGTCACATATTTGGATAAGGTTAAGGTCAAGTAGGAAGGATTTAAGGCTATTGACCAGCACATCGTTTACATCATTCCAGTGGAGGTTGAAATCACCCAGGAAGATCTGAGTGCCCTGGAAATCCTCGTTGGCCGAAATAATGTCCATGATCTGTTCTGTGAAGGGAAGGTTGTCGCGAGGGGGGTGGTAGTACGTGTGCAGTTTGCATGAGTGATTGTTGCCCCCGTCACTTCAATGCATAGGTATTCACAAGAGGGCAGGAAGTCGGCATGAATGACTTTCACTATTAGATTACTACGATGTAAGCAAGTGATGCCTCCCCCATGACCACTAGTTCTGTCCAACCCAATGATATCAAAGTTGAGAAGCATTAGAAAGTCCAGGATGGAAGCGGCTGAGTCATTTAGCCAGGTATCGGTCAACATTACAAGGTCAAGATCCTGGACAAGGATGAGATCGGCAATATCAGCAGCGTGTTTGACAGCCGATCTGCAGTTTAGGAGCGCGCATTTGAGACTAACGGGGGTGTCAGTTGGTGGAGGTAGAGTGGGGGTGACTATTGTGAGGTTGTTCACATTTAAAGTTCTTGAGTTTGGCCTAGGTTCCCTGAAGAGATCAGTAGGGATTGATTCAATTATATGCAAGTTTGATGGGGTGGAGGGAAGTGCCAGATCATATGAGAGTAGGAGAGAGTGAATATCACTATCCGACAGGGAGGCTCTACATCTGGAGGGTCAAGAGGGGTCATTAGGGTGCGGAGCGGAGGGCCAACTATGGGGTGCGCGGGTGGAGTGGGATGTGGTTCGCCTAGGATATGGGGGGAAGGGCGCCAGGTACAACCACAGTCTGGGAGCGCGCGTAGATGGAGATTGGTCATAATGGAGCGGCTTAGTCTGGAGTTAACTGACAGATCCTCAGTGATGCGTGATAGGCTACGAACATCTGCCTTAAGTTGTTGTAGGCAGAGTAAAATCTCATTAAGACGGGCTTCCAATGAAGTGTGTGAATGGGGATGTGAGGCTAGGTCCCGGGCACCCTGCGGCAGAGGATAGCTAGTGGGAGAAGGGAAAAATGGGGCAGGTGGCGAGTGAGTGGGCCCAGGGGCAGGGGATTCTGGGAAATGGAGCTGTGTGCTTGGGGGGATGTGTAGGATAGGGGAGGAGGGGACGGACAGCAGGTGACCCTTGCCCGCCTGTCAGACCGGGATTGCTCGTTGGGCTGGGGGCAGGGATCCTGGGGAGAATCCGAGCAGCGTTATGAACAGTGGAGCTAGGAGAGTTAGAACCAGCTAACCGTCAGGGGGAGGGAGCATGTAGACTCTCGTGAAGAACATGCTGTCGCGGCTCGGTAACAACGTGTAATGCGGTGGAATTGTTAATCTGAGTGGAGGTAGCTAGAGGGGGGCCCTTCGGAACAACGTGTAATGCGGTAGCATTGTTAATCTGAGTGGAGGTAGTTAGAGGGGGGCCCTTCGGAACAGAGGTAGTGTTAGCAGCTGGTGGTAGAGAGGCGGGAGATAAAGTTTGCACGGTCAGGGGGACCATTGATGGGTCATCATCTCCAAGGGGGGCGGCACTGAAGCTGGCAACTGTCTTCATGATGGTGGGGAAAAAGTTGTCAAACAACATTAGATTGCGTTCAGAAGCTTGGATAAGGATGGTTCCGTTTTTGTAAAGTGAAATGGTGGCTTCCGCTCTATAAGCTGAGGAGGGAGCAGCTATCACTCTGAGACCATGAGGAGTTTTAAGGGAAGTGGAGATCTTAAGGAGAGAGTAAATGGCCTTCCGCCATTGAGCATGCCGTTTAGTGTAGAAGATGAGATCATTCATGGTAGCACCTTTATTGATGGAGAAGAAGGGGTCTGAGATAAGGGTTTCCGGATGGGTTTTGAGTAGTCTATGTGTGAAGTTTTTTGCAGCATTTTTTTAAAGGTTCAGGGGATATATGATTCTGAAAGCGTTCTGGCCCGCCGGCTCTATGTTGGGAGAGATGCGATTCGGAGGTCTCGGCTCCATACCCACACCCGCCATCTCCCCACCAAGGAAGTCTTGATAAGCAAATAAACTGGGCAGAGGTGTGCTCCGACCATAGGAGGCGCAGGGAGGCCAATAGTCTGGGCAGAGGTCGGGGTCTTATCCAGGGGTTAGATGTGCACGCAGAGGGAGAGTGACCTGGGGTTAGGTTTGGATGGGCAGTTGCATGCTATTTTCTAGCCACACACCCTCGGGTTCATTCAGGAGGACTAACATCTATGAGAGTTAGCTAGCCAGGGCTAAAAGATAGGGGGCTGGTGTGCGATTGAGTCCCACTTGCTCAATAAGCAATAAAATCATACTTGCTGGCTACGCCACTCAGGTACCGTTGGGTAGACCAATATGAGAGGTCAGATTATCCAAGCAAATGAGACTAGACTGGACCGTAGTAGCTAGGAGTCA
This sequence comes from Calotriton arnoldi, assembly GCA_963921515.1. Taxonomy (NCBI): domain Eukaryota; kingdom Metazoa; phylum Chordata; class Amphibia; order Caudata; family Salamandridae; genus Calotriton; species Calotriton arnoldi. The sequence continues at coordinate 187,033 of CAWUFW010007077.1, read as the reverse complement.
ATCCTGGAATTTACATCTTCAGCAGGTAGGCAGATCAGGCTGTTAGTTTCAGATATGCCCTTAGAGGCAATAACCCTCTCCCACTATGCGGTGATGGGGCAAAATAAGCAGGCCCCTAGGAGGGATAAATAAGGAAGAACACACTCCAAGATGGCCGCCAAATGCTGGGAATGTTTCAGGCCCATTACTTTTTCCATGGCAGGCAGTACCTAGTGCTCATGGAGTGGGGCGCCCTTCTTCAACTCCCATGGGAGGAGGCCAAGATGGATGCCCCACCTCACCAGGACACTAACCGAGGCAAACAAAATGGGCGCCCATCCTGTAATCAAATGAACTCAGGGGCCACCGAGCGAGCCAGGACAGCCCAACAGGCAAACTCAGACCAAATCTGGCTCGCATGTCAACATACGTCTGAGACAGTGGATAGAACCATAGCCACATGCCAGTCTTTCACCCCACTTGATACAGGCAGGACGCAAAGGCAGCAGGGGGGATCAAACGGACCGCAGGAGGACAGTCCCCACGCACGCATCATGCCACAGCGTTCACCTGATCTCGTCGTTTTGCTCCGATCCATCCAGCACGACGCTCGGGATCCGCGAGATGCTCTGGCATCGCCTCGAGCACGGGACAGTTTTGCCGCACCTCCAACGGAACTTCTTCACCCTCAAGCGAGCATCTCGGGACCATCGGGCGCCATGCTCTTTCCAACCTGACACAGCTGCGCTCCAGAATTCCCCCAGGGATCAACACACAGCCCCTCCGGCGCCCAGCACCGGGCACCAGCAAAGAGGCAGCAACGCAGGGCGGATCGGGCCCCAGAGCAGAGAGAGGTGCGCGTCGCTCCGGACTATAAGCCGGCAATGTTCACTCCAGGAGCAATAACCACTTATAAACATCTGGTCCTCCGATAGATCTTTGGGAGAGCTAATAGGGACTCAGATAATAAGAGACGAATGCTATTTCCTTCATGAGGACCTATTATGAAGAAAAAGCCTAACCAACCATAATAGTCACAGTATGTATCAATGTCAAATAATGCACAAATAAAGACAAACTCTGTATACTTATTAAGTCACCTTTATCTAATATTTATAATATGAATGACCAATACACAAAGTACAATTTTAAATGATCATCTCTATGTTAATTTAATATTACAGGCAAAATCACAATAAGAAAATACAGCTCATGGCAAATACATCATAAATCAATAACAAGTGTGAGAGGAGAGAGAGAGAGAAAAGAAATAATACATTGCAATATCAATATGCAATTTCAAGATTCATATGAACCAAGATCAAAAACTAATGCACAGCGTGCAGTAGTCAGAAGTAGCTAACCCTTCAGCTGGAAAGGTATAGCTTGTAGGCCTGGGCGGTAAATACCGTTCCGCTCGCGGAATTTGCAGAATTTGGGTAATTTCGCGTTCCGCGGAGAACGTGGAATTGCCAAATATTCCGCGATCTGCGGCTTCGCGGAGTTTTTTGCTTGTTCGCGCTTACAAAATGCGTGTTCACGAGATATTTCTCCCCGCGCACGCAAACAGCGTTCGCGAACAGGAAAAAAGCATCGCGAACGGGCGGAACAAGCAATTCCGCGTGTTCGCAGAACTTTTGCGTGCTCGCGGAGATTTTTTACCGTTTCACAGAGCTTTGCGTAGCGCGACTACGCAAATTCCGCCCACCCCTAAATTAGCTTGAGCAACATCACCAGCTAATGAAGTGCAAGGTAATCAGGATAGTCCAGTTAAAAAAGATTCAGGTTCGGACTGACAGCATGTCACGCCCAGTAATTGCAAGGATAATAGCCAGCCAGAGTAGCGTAGAGAGAATACAGAAGCAAAAGGCTCTCTTCTCATAGAAACAGCTACTACTAAGTTCTTTCCCACGGAAGTAGTTATAACCCAAGATGTTCGCAATTCCAACCCCCAAATGTTTCATTTTCACAGTTTTACTCGATTCTAATGGTTAAGTTCATGAGGTGATCATTCTCTAAGCCAGCTCATGCAGAATTTTATAATTTAGTTCTTTGTTACATCAATGTCGTCATCACTCCACGGAAGCAGGAAAGGAAATTGAAAGTTCTTCATGTCATCACGCTCGCTTCCACATCAGCTTGCAACATAGTCGACACAATTATTCATAGAAAGAAATGCTCTAACCGTAGGAAGGAAATTCTAGTGATATGCTGTACACAACTAAACAAATAAATCAGCATTTTAGAAATAATGAAGGACAAAATACATTCTTCCGAGGCCTACGTTAGAAAAAGGAAAAACCTCTAGCAGGTTTGAGGCCTTCATAGGGAAACCATAAATAGTCGTTTTTCTGAAGAATAAAACATACTACTGTTAAGAAAATAAAGAAAATACATAAGAAAATCAATATTCAGGAGTTCATTATTCTAATTAAACTCATAAGTATAATCTAATTTCAAAACGTAAACTATTAATAATCAATTATTTTCTTGTTATGAAGAAAACATAATTGTGAAACATTTTACTCTAAGCATTTTCAGTATCATTATTTTCAACATTCTTCTTATAAGTTTGCTTAGCACATTTATCAAGTTTTTTTTTCTCTCTCGTGTTATTAGTTCCATAAAATCTCATATTTTCCATGCTTTCTGCATGTTTATTCATTGCAGCTTCTGATTTCTAAACATGTCGTGCCTTTCTTGCACGTTTTCACGTTGTACTTTTAAAAGTTTCACATGTTAATAATTTTCACACCATTAGTTAAGTTAATTAATAACACACTTATGAGCAGACTTGATCAAGCATGATTATTCGCAAAAATCATGCTCAATCAGAACTGATGTGCTATTTTGCATTATATGACATATAATCTGGTCGACCCCTGAGCAGACCCCATATAGACAAGCATTAGAAGAACTTCTAGAGATACCAGGGGCTAAAAGTCTACCCTGGTTATCCCGTCTCAGGGTTACTCTCACTAGCATAGGATTGGCTTCTCTATGGGAAGACCCTTTAGCAGTCTCTTCTGTGATCTCCAGGAAGAAACTGGTGGATTGCTACAGGGCCTCAAGACTTTCCTCTCTCACGATGAGTTCAACTGCAGGCACCCTAACTAGGAATTTATACAGACTAAAGATGTCTATAGATATGAGAATTTTCTGGACGAGATTCAACCAGCACTAGCCAGGAAACTATATTTGCAGTTCAGGCATGGTTCGCACCCATTGCGCACCTTTACTAGTGCCTGGGCAAGGGAAACTGATCGGAAATGTCCCACCTGTGGAGCAGCAGAAGAAACTGAGGCACACGCTTTTTTCTTTTGTCCAGTTTATAAAAGGGAAAGGCAAACGTGGATAGTGCAGGTTTGTAGGAATATAGGGATGTGTAATCATCTTGAGGTGCTTAGAATTCTGAAATAAGGTTCCCATCATGCGATAGTATTCAGGGTATCCAGATTTTTATTCTCTATATGGTGTGTTAGGAAGAGGCTCCTAGGATAAGGGACAGAGATCTCATATGAACTTTGGAAATAGGAATGGAAAGCCAGGCCCTATGCAGCTATGGCTTTCGATTTTGATGTTAGATCGTGAGGGATAAGAAAGTAATACATTACGTTTTATGACTGTGCATTTTAATTACCAAATGTTTTTAAATTCTAAAAGGATCTTAACGTGCATATAATTGATTTATGCCTTCTTGATGTCACAATGAACTCTTAGGGTCTTTAAAAACTGAAAAAAGGTTCAAATGTAGAAATGAACATAGTAAAGTAGTCAATAATAGGGCAAGGACTGCTGGGAGAAATCGACAAGCAAAATGATATTCAGGTTTTATGTTTTACAATTAATACTTTATCCATTATCCTTTTATCTTATCTATATCACTGAGTATATCTGAGCTCCCCACACTAGGCAATAACTCGGATAATTCGGGTGACATAATGGACCCTTAATGAGCCCACTTTTAAGGACTTTTTTTGAGGTTTTTTTTCCATGGTCTTTTGTCTGAGTATTGTGGTAGCATTCTGACAATTGATGTAGTATGATTGTTTGGCATATTTATACTGCAATGAGTTGAGATTTGTATTATAATGTTTTTCGGTATATTTATTATCTTCTATTATGTACTTTTATGGTACAGTAAACCGAAATAAAGTCAGTTGATGATGATTATATGACATATTTATATTGGTGTGCTACTTCGCTTCATTTCTTTTGTCTCTTGTCTAAGCCATTGTACCCTTAAACAGCACCTCCTGCTGTTAAAAAGAATTGGTATGAAACTGCACACCCTTCCAAATGTGCAGTAAGGTGCTTAATCACACGATGGTGCAAATAAGCAATCAAGTAACAAAAAAAAACACCCCTGTGCAGTAGTTTAAGCAATATAGCTCTGGATCTTTTAATGGTCAATATAACCAGTAGATGAAGGCAGAGGGCAGAATAAAGCTGCTTCTATTGTGCAAGTACACGCATGAGTACACACAGATTGCACAATGCAGAGTGGGCGGAACAATCCATATACATTCCACATACATCTATCACAGCAGAGATATTCCACGGAGCTGGCTTTCACGTTGCTCTCAACACCTCTTGTAATCTCGGTACACCACACACTAAGAGAGCATATCATACTGAACTTCTCAAGCACACTAACACAGTTCAGTGAAGCCACACAACCAGCAGCATCCAGCCTAGACATTCTTGCAGAAGATTAAACAAATAGTAAACATCCACCTACATGCCTCTTTGACAGGAAAATTGCGCAATCATCCAGCTCTTTGAACATAACACTACTACCCAAACCGAGATGGACCATAATACAATCCCAGAAAATAGCATCAGATGGCAACTCAGACTCTGTTCTGCGGGATAAATACTGAAACGGCATGTTGAGGGACCCTTACAACAACCAGGAGTGGTATGAGGCCATACTAATGGCCAACGTGTAATTTACCAATAGCTGTAACTTAACATAGCTTAACCAGAGGAGGGTGAGCCAATGAAGGCTCGAGAGTGGCTCAAGACAGATGCAAGGCTCTGATTCAGCTCGCGGTCCTCTTGGAATCTCGAGTCGAAAATGAGCGGAGATATTATGTGGCTTCCGCCTAGCACTATCACCACCCAGGCCAGGTATCAGAAGAGATGCTACCCTGCACAGCACCATTTTTTATTTACAGGGATGCTGCGAGTGAAGACTCATGGAGTGCTGTGGGCGTGCTCAGAAAGGGACATTATGCTAGTGTGATTTTTCAGACAGTTTTTCTCCAAGCACTTTCACGCGGCATTCTACAGTCTCTTGGTGATTGGTCCATCTGAACTGCCACCCTCAGTGGGTAATAAAAACACGCAGCTGCGCTCTGCTCTTCACTTATGTGTGTAGAGACCCACAGAATAGTTGTAATTGCTTTCACCTTGGGGTTGACACTCTCTTGCAGCTATTCTCTTTGATAAGAAAGGCAGTGGCATCACCATTAAAACTGGGTGCCCGGGGGGCGTGGTATCGCTGCGGATGGGGTGAGATGCAAGCCTTGAGAGCTCTGGCCGGCCGCTGCCTTCTTCAGCCTCTAAAGCGGTGCTGGGGCGACATTGCGGGCCCTGCCTTAGCTGCCTGGGCGGCGGAACCGACGGGGCACCTCCTGGCATGAAGTCACCTCGCTGGGCTGACCCGCAGCGGGGCTGGCCTCGGCCTCTCTTTGCCACGGCGGTTGGAGCCTGCCGGCCGCCATCTTGTCTGCACCAGGCCCCGGCCTTTCCTCACCACCAGAGGCTGCTGAGGCTCCTGTTCCTTGCCTCTGCCCGCTGGTTCTAGCCCCTGGGGCCCCGGTCCACGGAGCGGACGGCCGGGACGCCTGGGGTGCGGCTGCTGGACGGGGGTCTCCTGCGGTCCCGGCCCTGGCATTCACCATTTTGGACTTCCCGCCCGCGCCCTTTCGGGCCCCGGCGGTTGGCGGCTCCTGTTGCTGTGGCGGCCTGCCTGGGGCGCTTGGCCCCCTCGAGGCTGGAGGGGGCCTTGGGCGGCTCGTGGCGCCCCCTCCTCATGCCTGGAATCACTCTCTGCTAGATGGGCCCAGCGGATGCCTGCCTGAGAAGAGGCCTACACCTACGAGCGCTCCGGACCTGGTGAGCCCCCCGCTGAGCGGGGATCCTCTTTCACTTCACCCCGCCTTGACTGGGTGCGCTTTGCTTTCTCCTGGGCTATGGGACACCGCCACCGGCCTGACTCTCCACGACATGACCCCCTGTAGGCGCACTGGCTTGGCGGTGGGGTGCATCCTGCCTCGACGACCTGTGGGGGTACCTGTTGGGATCTCTCGGCGCCCCCTGGCACCCGCTGTGGCGATCCTCCCTCCCAACCCGCCATCCTACTGCTGTGCATTCTGTTCCACAAGCTGGTGTTGTCCTGTTCTTGATGTGCGTGGAGGGCCCGCACACCCCTGATCATATGGCGGCGGCGGAGTGGGGCACGAGCTAAGCCTGTCCCCCATCTCTGCATCCTACAACGTGGGAGACTTTTGCGTTTCGCCTGGGCCCCCGAACTCTCACTGGCTCCCTGCGGCGCAGGCCTCATCACTTTTTGACCTGTGGATCTGGTCCTTGATAGGGGCCCCCTTACCTCCATCTACTTCAGCCGTGCTATCCCACGTGGACATTGCCTACTCGCCTCTGGGGGGGCTCTGGCAGGCTGCTGGGGTGCGCTTGTGGGGCCTTGGTCCTTGGGTGGACGGCCCTTGCGTCTGGGATATGGCGGCTTATTGAGGGGCCTCCCCTCGACCTAGTGGCACCCCGCCGGCCATCACCTTCCCTCTTGTCCGCCCCTCGTAGCCTCCTCTTGCGAGCCCATACCGGGGCGTCCTCGCCACATCCTAGAGGCTCGTGACTCCTCTGGTTGCTCTTTGCCTCCCCAGCCGCCTGTCTGATCTGGGCCCTGAGGCTGGGGGATTCGTGAGGCCATGACTCGCATGAAAGCTGTAAAGGACACGGCGATACCCTCGAAAGACAATCCTGTTGCGGCACTGTGGAACAAGCCTGGCCATACAGGCACTGGCGACATGTCGTCCTCGACAGGGGGGGCTTCTGAGCCCGTCACTCAATCCTTCATGGCGGGCTTCATGCAGGAGCTGAAATCTGAAATAGGCTCGCTCCGTTCTGAAGTTCACTCTTGTGTCCGAGAGCTTAGGAGGGAGGTCATGGCGATCGGCGAAAGGGTCGATGACCTCGAGAAGACGGTGGACGCCCGCACGGAAGAGCAGGAACAGCTGTGGCAACATATGGCCACTCTAGAGGAGCAACACATTGACCTCCAACTCAAGCAGGAGGACTTGGAAAATCGGGGGCGTCGCAACAACTTACGCCTCCGAGGGGTGCCGATCGGGGCCGAGGGAACGGACATTATGACTTTTGTTGCTGATCTACTCTGGGACATACGGGGTGACGACGACCTCTCCCCCCCGGCACTTGATCGTGCACATCGCGTCTCGGGCCCACGCGGCCGCTCCGGTCTAATTCCCGACATCTTGACCCGGGTCCATTTCTTTACTGAAAAAGAGGCTATCCTCAAAGCTGCACGCTCTAAACCCGAACTTACATGCAATGGCGCCACGATTCAGCTCTTTCAGGATCTTGTGCCCACTACGTTACGGTGTCGCAGGGACTTCAAGCCCGTCACAGACAAGCTGAGAAGTTTGGGCATCCAGTATCAGTGGGGCCATCCCTTTGCCCTTATTTTCCAATGGGAATCCAAGCGCAGGGCGGTACACTCTTTCCAGGAGGCCGCGCAACTGCTTCGTCTCTCCCTCACGCCGCCACATAGCCCTACTAGATTGCCTCCCCTGAAGAGGGAACCAGCGAAAACGCAATGGTCACAGATGAGTCGCCCTCGCCGTTTGTCTCGCCCCAACGACCAGGCCTCCTTGCAGGCCCGACAGGATATCATACAACACATCCGCTCGATGGAAGAGGGGTGCTCCGCCTCCAGCTCTCGCCCCGCAACACCTTAACAAGCAGCCTCCTGCCCCGAGACATTACACTCTTACCAGATCTCTCCAGTGGCCCTCGATGATGGTGGCAACGGGCTTGCGTGCTCTTTCACGGACTCCCCCCAGCACTGTTAGCATCTTGGCAGCGGCATCGGAGCACTCACCAGGAATTGTTTCTTCGCCAGGAGACCCACCCCCTTACCTGCTCCTTGGAGAGTGACTCCTCCGGGATGGCTTGTGCCGGAGAGCCTAGCCTACTCCCTTTTTGGATCAGGACTCTACGGCCCAGTTGGCCGAGATGGTTTCGCTTTTTCTTGGACTCTTTGTGGTTTTTTTTCTATGCCTCTGTCTCTCTTTCCGTCGGGAGGGTGGCACTTGGTGGCATGGGATCATGCCTCTATGCACTTGGGTGGCCTCTCTTTTTACTCTCCCCCCCTGTCTCATGTTGTTTCTCCCGCTGCTGCATGCATCTGGCCCCCCCTCTCACCCGACATGACCAACATGCCCTGCCTGAAATTCCTATCCCTTAATGTGAAGGGGCTTAACTCCCCTAATAAGCGGCGTCAGGTATGGCGCTATCTCCTACAGTTGAGCCTGGATATAATTTTTCTTCAGGAGACTCACCTGGTCAAGGCGGACGTAGCCCGCATGGCCCACCCTCGCTATCCGCTGCAATTTTGGGCGTCTGCCCCTTCTAAAGTTGCTGGAGTGGCAATCTTGTGTCGGGCTGGCATTCAACAGGGGGAAACCAAAGTAATCTGCAACCCTGATGGCAGGTTTCTTAAAGTGGCAGTCAGAATAGGTCGTAGGACCATCACTCTCTGTAATGTTTACGCACCTAATCAGGCTCAAGATCTTTATCTCCGGGAGACGCTGCAGGAGCGAGTGTCGTGTACGGACTCCTCTCTCATCCTAGGGGGTGACTTTAACTTGGTGTGGGACGCCAATGCGGACCGTAGTGATAGCTCCTTTCATGGGGCGGGGGCTATGTCTTCCACCCTTAAAAAACAATTGGCGGACCTAGGCTTAATTGATGCCTGGGGTTACCACTCTCCTGAAATACGTGATTACTCATATTATTCTCATGTCCATCACTCCTATTCGCGCATCGATTACTTCTTCATCTCACACTCTCTAATCGGAGAGACGCTCGCGGCATCTATGTCGGACATCTCGATCTCCGATCACGCTCACATTGAACTTCTCCTAAGAGACCTGTCTATGCATACTGGCCGTCCGCCGCGTTGGCGGCTCCCTCCTCACATACTTCGGGACCCGGTTGACGTTGTGGAACTTAGAGCCGCCATTATCTCTTACTTCGAGATGAACGATCTGCCCGAGACACCTTTCCCCGTGGTCTGGGATCCGCGGGCACATTACGTCCATAGAGAGTGCCCGGGCGCTGGAGTCGCGCCTTTTTTAATCTAATCTCTCCCGCGACATAAAGGCGCTTGAGAAGCTTGATCAGGATCAGCCACGGGTCACTTACAAACGGCGCTTGGCCAAGCTCCGCGGCCAGCTCCGTGGCCATCGCACCAACAAGGCGGAGCGGGCTCTTTTAGCTCTTAAACAGCGCTACTATGAGGGAGGGGACAAGGTGGGCACTGTTCTAGCTCTGAGATTACGGGTGCGAATGGCCAAAGCGCACATAGCTAATGTCAGGCACCTTGACGATACTCGAGCCACTACCGAGGCGGCTAAACTTGAAGCCTTCCATGCATATTATTCATCTTTGTACGCTAAAGAGACGCCCCCCCCGCAGCAGATTCAGACTGTCCTAGACAATTGCCCCTGGTCTCCGATAACTCCATACCATGCGCAGATGCTGGAGGAACCACTCTCTCAGAGTGAACTTGCTGGTGCTCTGAAGGACCTCCCCCTTGGGAAATCGCCGGGTCCAGATGGATTGCCACTTTCCTTCTATCGTGTCTTTCTTCCCCAGCTTCAACCCCATCTTTTGCGACTTTTTAACTCCTTCACGGATACCATAGGTCCCTCTTCATCCATGGGATTGGCTGAAATAGCCCTCCTCCCCAAGCCAGGCAAAGATCCCACTCTCTGCTCCTCTTTTCGCCCTATTGCGCTTCTCAACACGGATTTCAAAATATATACCAAAATCCTAGCCAAACGCCTAGACCCCCATCTCCCAGGTCTTATTGACCCCGAGCAGGCTGGCTTTATACGCCAGCGACAGGGGGCTGACAATGTACGCCAAGTAGCGCATCTTGTCGGGAAAGCCCAACATTGGAATATACCCGCTTGCCTGCTCTCCCCCGACGCGGAGAAAGCGTTCGACCACGTGGACTGGACCTTTCTCTGAGCGGTTCTTTGCAAAATAGGGCTAGGCCCTTTGATGGTGTCCCGCATCATGGCTCCCTATATCTCTCCTATGACTCAGGTCCGGGTTAACGGTCAACTCACTAATCCCATCTCAATACACAGAGGCACGCGGCAGGGGTGCCCCCTCTCCCCCCTCTTGTTCGCCCTTGTGGTGGAGCCTCTTGCCATCATGATTCGTCAGGCGCCAGACATACATGGAATCCCCCTCGGAGGCCACCAGCACAAGGTAGCATTGTTTGCGGAGGACCTCCTCCTTACGCTATCGCAACCGCACGAGTCCCTGCCCGCCCTGTATCGTCTCTTGCGCTTATTCGAGCAAGCATCGGGCCTTAAGGTTAATCACGAAAAATCCTGGGCCTTGAATCTCACCATCCCGGTGGAGGAGCTCCCGACGCTCCAGGCGCTGGTCCCCTACAGGTGGGCCCCTCACTCCATCAGGTATCTTGGGCTTATTCTGACCACTACCCTTACCACCTGGTCGCAAGCTAACTGGCAGGAATGCAGACGGTCAGTGCATGAGGACTTGCGAACTTGGAAGCCTCTTTCCCTCTCGTGGCTGGGCCGTCTCCATGCCCTCAAAATGTCCATCTTACCGAAAATTGTATATGTATTTCAATCACTTCCCACTCCTATCCCGCAACATCAGATTCAAAGCATGCAGCGAGAATTCACCAGGTTCATCTGGGGGGGCCGCAGACCGTGCTTTTCTAATAAAATCCTTATGCTGCCCCGGGATAGGGGACGTCTGGCTTGTCCCAATCTCCTAGAATACTACTGGGCATCGCACTTACACTTCATTTCCGAATGGATGGCATGGGAAAGCGAGAAGGTGTGGTTTCACATGGATAGGGCGGTGACCGGGCGCTCTATATGGGACCTACCATGGCACCATCGGGCCTCTCTCTCCCGCAGTGCGTACATAGCCCTTCCTACCAAGACTGTCCAGGACATCTGGGATAAAGTAGCAGTGTCCAAAGGCCTCACTAACTTTCCATCCCCCCACACCCCCATAGCTGGTAACTCCCTCTTCCCACCTGCCCTGCATCCTCCCGTCTTCGCTGAATGGCTTGATGGCGGGTGTAGAACGATTAGGGACCTTTATGTAGGGACCGCCATCAAGACCTTTGATCAATGTAAACAGGAGTTCCAACTCCCCGACGGGGCTCGTCTACAATATTTGCAACTTCGACACTGGCTGTGCACTGACACTCTGACGCAGGCAGCCACACGTGCCCTTACTCCCTTCGAGCAGCTGGTCCGCTCGTTTGATAACTCTAGGGGCCTTATCTCTCGTACGTACCACATTCTCCAACACCCTCCGCGGATAACCCTTCATTCTTATCAATCTCGATGGCAGTCTGGCCTGTCCACAGACATCACTTCCGCGCAATGGGAACGTCTATGGCGTGACATCCCAAAGGTCTACCGCTGCGTCTCTCAGTGGGAAACCGCTTATAAGGTGATGACCCAGTGGTATTATACCCCTCACAGGCTACATAAAATGTTCCCTTCATCCTCCCCTCTCTGTTGGCGATGCTCGAATTCTCCCGGAGATTTCCTTCACATTTGCTGGACTTGCCCGCTTCTGGCCACCTACTGGAAAGAGATCCTCAGCCACACCAAATTGGTTCTTGGTTTCCCCCTGCCAGAGACTCCAGCTGTGATCCTCTTGGGTATCAAGCCTGACAACCTATGCACGCTGACACGTAAGGACTGGCACATCTGTCTCCATAATTTGGGCGCGGCTAAACAACTCATAGCCCTCTATTGGAAAAAAGCGGAGACTCCCCCAGTCACTATTTGGTTCACCCGCTTGTGGCACACCATGGCGATGGAACTGCTCACTGCGCGATTACAGTCTCGCGACACCCACTTCACCAAACTTTGGCAACCATTAATAGATCATTTTTGCAAAATAGAACATGCCCGTATGCAGCCCCCGAAACTCCGGGCCCTACGCTGAATCTCACAAGGTGAAACCAGGAAGCCTGAAATCAACCCCGGATTCCCAACTTGCCCAAAGCGTGGTCCTATGTGATTATTTCATTTCAATCTGCTTCATTTACCGCATCATCTCTTGAGAGTACCTTGAAATATATCAGTTCAACGTGTGCGCTGTACAAGATACCCTCTAGCACATTGTGCAACACACCCTGTGATGCTGCTTGCTCGATAATAAGCACCCGAGTTGTGCCTTGGTTCACTATGGGCTTCGCCATCAGGGCCGGAGGGGGGCATCGATGGTTCTACCTTCAGGTTTACAAACCATCACTTTTAATAAATGACACAGTGCGTGGACATAATTTAATGTACTGAAAGTGAAAGGCTTCATCGTGTTAATTAGTCTTTAAAAATGTTGAGGATTTTTTTTTTTTAGGTCGTTTCTTGACGATTGACATAAATATTTTGAGGTTCGGATTCTTTGAGCGCAGTCAGGCTCTTGGCTCGGCTCCCTCTAATAATTTAATAGCTCACCCACTGCTTATCTTAACATATAACAAGTAGCATGTTATTCGTGAATCAGATTTACAGAGCAGAAACGCTTACATTAAATGTATATTGTCAGCTGCACCCAGGAGTGAACAGATTACTCCTATTTTTGGGGGACACCCGCTGTGGCACAGTGACCGTTCCTCTAACCGTTGGGTACATTTGGGCCTTACAGAGCTCGCGAGATTGCTCCTTAACTCGTGACTGCGCGCGCACTGCCGAAAGCCACGAACTGCTCGATATTTTGTCCGTCTAGCAATGCTTTCAGACAGTAATTACAATAAAATGGGCTGCGAGCAAAACAAATATCTTTTGTAAAGGTAGACCAGCCCTCTGTCAACTGGGCTTGTCCACAGCTTTTAGAGCAACATCGACCCGCTCTGTTGCCAGGGTAATTGGCAGGATGATGCTAATAGATGCGACTTTGAAGAACCCAACAAATGAAAATTGACTGACACGAAAGCATCAGGTCAGCTACTGTATAATCTACCTAAATAAATAAAAAAGCGGCCATTGATCATTACTGTTGATCTCAAGGCTCGTTGGTTATCTCGGACATTTCGGAAAGGTGTTTATTGCTGGGTATGTTTTACTGATTTAGCTGTCAGTCGCATATCCCGAGGTAGTGATTTGTGTGGTCTGAATGCACTCCCAAAAATGCGATAAAGGCTTTCAGCAACTAATAAACAGCACTTCGTAGCTAGGTATGGGAAGTGCAACATTTTTTACATTTAATGATCGTTCCTCTGAGAGTATAGTCAGCAGAACTGAGCAGAATTTAATCAAGTGTTGATTGACGTGCACTATTTCCGCCATTTTGATTTTATGAGCTATAGATCATGGAGTTGCCATCCAGACTTTGAGGAATGAGATTTACTTGCCCTGTTTTGAGTTTTTATACCAGTTTTCAGAGCATTCATAAATTAAATCCCATTTGCCATGCGTGATTATGCTTTCAGGCATATAAAAGTGTCAGACATGTTAGTCAGGTGAAATACTAAATTACATCAAATGTCCTTTTGATTCTGAAGGACACTTTACATATTCAAGAAAGGAAGGTTGGACAAAATATTTCCATATTCTTAACTGCTTAGCTGCTGGGCCTTGTCACCCCCTAGTGCTGAACCCTTTTTTGAGGTAGGTCGCTCTTAGAGCTCCATAACTTTTTTTCCACATAAGGTTTCAATGCCAAATTTGCGTCCTTTATTTTCAACATCCTGGGGAGCTAAAGGTACCCAGGGTTTGTGGACTGCCTTGGAGAGGACTGAGAAATGAGCCAAAATATAGCAAAAGTTTGTTTTTGGGGGGGAAAATAGGAAAAAAGTGCTGCAGAAAAAGTGTCTGAATTTTATCCTGCAAATGGCATCAACGAAGGGTTTACACTGCTAAAATCACCACCTTACTAGCTTTCAGGATCAGGCAGACTTGAATCAGAAAACCACATTTTTTAACACAGTGATGGCATTGAACTGGGAGATAGCCTATTTTTCCTATTTTTTGTGCTTTCTACCTCCTTCCAGTTTGTGTTGGAAACAGGTGTAAACCCCATGGTGGATCCTGGAAAGCTATACATTTCTGAAAAGTAGACAAAAATTTGAATTCCGCAAGGGGTCATTTGTGTAGATCTTTCAAGGTCAACAGTTGAAATACAAAAATATTGAAATTGCACTAAAAAAACATCCATTTGTGTCTACGTTTTCATCTGCAACTTCTTCTTACTATGGCAGATGTTTGAAAGCAATATATGGTTACGTCCACTGAATCCTTCTGGTTGCAGAGATATATAGGGCTTGTAGGTTCTCCAAGAACCCGAGGTACCAGAGCCAAAAACCGAGCTGCACCTTACAATGGTTTTTCATTGTGTACCGAGTATACAGCAATTCATATGGTAAATTATAAAGAATGGAAAAAGGTATGAAGGAAAACTCTGTATTCTGAAATATACACCAGATACTGAGTTTAGGAGCAGTGATTGTTTGTAGACTTCTGAATTTATGGGTACCCTTACTGACATATGTTTCAGAGGGCATTTTGTAAAATGTCTTCTGTGTTACACACTTGCTTATATTTGAAAGGCACACACGTAGAGACATTCAATTGGTAATAACAAATGTTCTACTATTCTGTTTTCCACATGTCTCCCGATAAAAATGGTACCCCACTTGTGTGACTGGGCCTTGCACCTGCGTCACAAAGCATGCCGAAATGTGACCTAGGAGACATCATATTTCACCAAGAAGAATGCATGATTTTTTACAAGGTGGCTAGATGTGGATTTTAGGCCCTAGTTAAGCCGGCACCTATGGAAACCTACCGAACCAGCACATTTTTAAAAACTACACACCCTGTCGAGTCCAAGTAGGGGTGACTTGTGTGGCTCTCACCAGGATTTTTTACCCAAAATCTGCTGAAAACCTCAAACTTTGCCTTGCATTTCTGTGAAGAAAAGTCTGGGAATCTGCAGGCAGCCATGAATTTCCTACCACCCAGCGTTCCCCCAAGTCTCCCGAGAAAAACAGTGCCTCACTTCTGTAGGTAGGTGTTGGATCTAGCAAAGTGCATTATGTGTGCCCAGGGCCTCTAAATCAAATGCTACGAGTGGGCCTACAGCACTGATTGTGCCACCCACGGGAGTAGCCCTGCAAACATGTCTCAGGCCTGTCACTGCAGTGTCTGCAAGTGCAGTTTTAAACTGCTGTGTCGACCTGGAAAGTGCACCTACTTGCTAGGCCTAAACCTGCTCTTTTATTACATGTAAGGTACCCCTAAGGTAGGACCAAGGTAGCCCCATGAGCAGGGTGCTGTGTATTTAAATGGTAGGACAGGTACTGGTGTGTTTTACTTGTCCTGCTAGTGAAATACTGCTAATTTCATTTTTCACTATTGCTATGACTATCTCTCCCATAGGTTATCATTGGAGCTGCCTTGTGACACCTCACAAGTGTAACTTTCAATTGGGAAGAGATATGGATTTGGAGTTTGGGTTCCTTGAACTCAGGATTTAAAAACACATCTTTCTGTGAAGGTGGTTTTTAAATTGTGTGGTTGAAAATGGCACTTTTAGAAAGTGGGCATTTTCTTACTTTACCATTCTGTGCTCCTGCCTGCCTGTGGAATCCACGTCTGGTTTAGACTGACAGTTGGGCTGTTTGTGCATTGACTCTAGACAGTCACACAAAGGGAGCTGAGGTGTGCCCTGCATATCCTGATCGCCCATCACCAGGCTAATGGGCCTTCCTGAACTAGAGTGGTGAGACGAGCTGTCACTGACACCTGAATAGGGCTGTGTCAGTCCTCACACAAAGCTGTCTCCCTCCCCCTGTAGTATGTCTGGAACGCAGTCAGGGCAATGCAGGATCTGTGCACTATAAAGACTATCCTTTGAAGTATGACTACTTCAAAGGCGAAATGGGGCATAAGTATTGGACCTGTAACCCCACACTTTTGGAACACTTCTGGATCAAGAGGAGACTCTGCCACGAGGAAGAGCTGGAGAGCTGTCAAGAGGAATACTGCCCCTTTGCTGTTTTGCTTTGCTGGGTTGGCCAGCAGTTGCTGCTTCTGTCTTGGAGAGGAAAAGGACATGACTTAACTTTGCATCCTGCTTGAGAAGATTCTCTATGGGCTTGTGTGTGCTTGCCTCCTGTTAAGAAGTCTCAGGGCCATTCAAAGACTCCACCTGCAGCCCCTGGATTCTTCTGCTGGAAGTTCTGACCTGCCAAGGAGTGTCAATTCCAGTTCTGGGCCCTTGGAGTTAGCTCTGATGTCCGAGACACCCGCTCCGACTCCGATGCAGGTTGGGCTGTGTGACTGAAAAACCATTGCATCGCTGTGCTGTGGCAGAAAGATCAGCGCAGCACCTGTTCGCGGCCTTGGAGGATCGACCCCAGAGCTTTTGGATTTGTTCATACATCACACCTGTGCACTAAGTTTTTAGCACATCGTCCTGCAGAAAGGATCCACTTTCAGATTTCGACGCATCGCTTCTTCTTGCAGTAAGGAACCGGTGCACTTCCCCTGCATGCATCAGAACTGACACCTCCATTCCCCCGGGACTCAAGAATCGACACATCGCTGTGTTTTCCAATGCTTCTCTCCTTTGTGGCTGTTTCTCGTCAAGGATTTTGATGCATCAAAGGTACTTTGTGCTAAAATCACTGCCTCCATAGAGTTCTATGGGCAGAATTGCTTAAACCTTTAAAAAGCGATATGTTGAGTTCTGTATATTGTAATTTTGTCGGTTTGGTCTTGTTTGGTTTAGATAAAGAGTGTTTATTTTTCGAAATTGGTGTAGTGTTTTCACTGTGTTACTGTATGTGTTTTGCATTACACATTGCCTCTGAGATAAGCCTGACTGCTCGTGCCAAGCTACCAAGGGGGTGAGCAGGGTTTATCTTGGGTGTGTAACTCCCTTACCCTGACTGCAAGGAAGGGTCCCTACTTGGTTAGGGTGCAAACCACTGCCAACTAAAGCCCCCATTTCTAACAGTAGACCAAGTGCCCACGACAGGGAAGGAGCCAAAATGTATTGTGGATACATTGAAATGATCAATCACAAAACGGCCTGCTTTGCAAGGGGGGCACCTGCACTTTTGGTCCCAGGCATGGTGGCCATCTAGGGAAACATGCCAAACCAAGACATTTCTGAAAACTAGACACCCGGGGGAGTCAACTGAGGTGTGGCTTGCATAGAAATCCAAAAGTCTTCTTACCCAAAATCCCCTACAAACTTCAAAAGTAGCTAAAAAGTCACATTTTCTGCACGGTGTTGGTGGGCCAAATGCCCGCAACAGGGAATGGCCCTAAACGTATTGTGGTGATAATTATAACCCTGGTTGTGTTTATGTGCTGCTTTCTGCCTCCATCCTCCCTGAACTTCGCTCTTCCCAGTCTGGGGTGGGACTAGAGTTAGGTTTGAAAATCCCATTCCTGCTATGCACTCATATCATGCTATATTAGGTTAGCAGTGTGTGGCTAAATATACGCCATTTGTATTCACGTTATGCAACCCACGGAGTTATCCCTGCAACGTGCAAGCTTTCCTGTATTTAGCCAGTGTGACTCCATTTTGTATTTCGTAATCCCTATTGGGCCGCTTAGGCCGTGTCTGAACTAGGCCTCATCATTCGTATTGCTTGCCTCAGCAGAACACAGTATTTTGTTATTATTTTCTCACTGTTCAAGGCTGTTTTCTGACTTACTAATGAATAAGCCATTCTGCCCTCGCATACCTATCTGAGTGTGTAGTTCTGCTCCCACGTTGGGAGACGCTGAGACTCAGCGCAGTGACCTCGAAGTACAGATAGCATGTATCCATCTGGCAGGTGGTAGCCCATCCTCCTGTGCCTCCTTTGTTCATGTTCGGTCCAGGCCGGTAACTTTCCACTGTGGGCATGGTTGGAGGCTTTTTGGGAAGAATGATTATTCACTGCAGACTGTTGGGGGGTCAGTCCCTCGGCAGACATCTTAGGGTGCAGGTCAGATTGGACTCCTCTGCAGAGTATTTGCTAATAAAGGTGTGGTTGTATTCTCTACTGTCTGACCGACTCTTCATTACTTGGGAAGGCATAACAGGAGGTTGTAAGTAACCCGGGTGGCCCCTAAGGGCCACTTCCTTCAGTTGGCGCCCGAACAGGGACCCCGCAAGGTGATCCAGCTCACCCGTAATCGGGTTGCAGGGTCGGGGTTGCATCCGGTCGGTCGGGCGGATCGGGGTACCCCACACGATTGAGCTTGGTTCTCGCAGCTGCCCCGCCCATCTGATCGGGCGACTCCTCGTCTAGTGGTCACCGGCTGGGTTCCTGAGAAGGCGAAACCTTGGAGTTGACCGTTTGGTCCGAAGAGTCGGCAGTGGAGAATAACTTGATTCGACCTTTGTGCACCAGGTGAGTGATTTGATTCTTGGAAAAATGGCGCCATTCTTGAACGGCACGAGCCTACGGGCTGTGTCTTGGTACAGTCACCGGACTGTCTTGGTGAAGTTTTCGGACTGCTTTGCTTGAACGGCCCGAGTCGACGGGCTGTGTCTTGGTACAGTCTTCGGGCTGTCTTGTCTTGAACTTGGTGGGTTTGCGGACCCTTGAAAAGGCACAGAGTGTTTGTGAGCAGTCTATCAGACCAACTGGAAATTTGGGCCGCGCTTGAAAAGGTCTGGGACTGTTTGCGAACAATCTGCCAGGCCAACTGGTAATTTGGTCAATGCTCGAAAAGGTATGGGGCTAGAGCCTGTCTACTTGAACTTGGTACAGTCTCCGGACTGTAGGGAGTGGTCTCCGGACCATTTGCTTTGGTCCTTGTATAATTAAAAAAAAAAAATTATTTTTATCATTTCTCTTCTCTTTATATTACCGTTGCTAGTGTTATACTTGTCCGTTAGGGACAGTGCATGTGTTTTATATTAAGATGCCTTGTTCAAGCAAATTGGGGTGTTTTGGATGTCGGTGTTGTTCTACTGAGGCTCGATTGGAAGAGAGTCAGCCTGCGCCTCCGGAGGGTACCCCAAATTTTGATGTATACGTCAAGCACGGTATTGGCCCTATTATGTTTAGCACATTGTGGAATAAATATACGAGGGACAATGCTGAGCTACAATGGCCACTTACTGGCTCGTTTGATGAGCAAAAATTGAATTTCTTGCAGGACAAGTTGTTAGCCAAAAAGAGCAGACAGTCGATGTTTGATTCCCTAAGAGTATGGCAGAAGGAAGCAAAGCAGCGGCGTATGAGAGCAGAGAAAGAGGCCCAGAAGAGACAGACGCAGACTATAACGCAGAAAGCAGTGGCCTATGTAAGGGAAAAGATAGAGAAAGGCATAGAATGTGCAGATAGAAAATTTCGATTGCAGACAGATAAATGTTATGTTACTAGGGAGGAAGGTGACGTTTTCGTTGAAGAGCTATTGGATTCTCGCCCTCCTCCACCTTACGCTCCCGAGCGGATATACCCAAGGGTTCCAGCATCTCAGTCCCCGGCCTCTGGTGCCGCTCATTCTAGTACTTCTGCCTCTAGTCCAACTGCTTCGGCCCCAGCCCCGCCTGCTTCCTCTCTGCTCACGCCAGTAACAGGGGCGGGAGTCGTTAGCTCTCCTGTTCCGTCTACTGACTCTGTATCTACCGCTACACCCCCTTTCACTCCTACAACACTGTCTCCTTACATGATGATACCTGTCTCCTCATCTGCTCTTTCTCCCTCGAGTATAATGCCCCAAACACTGCTGAATGGCGAAACCCCTTTATGGGGGATTCATGAAGGGAATTGGGCGGCAGCACGGGACCGTATGGACAAAGTGTTGGTGCATTCTGCTGTGGGTGATGAGGAGAAGCAAATGGTGGTGAATCAGGCGGCTCAGTGGGCTCGAAGCCCGATCTATAGTGTGGAAGATGTGTGGAGTGTGATGAAAGATTATGAGCCCTTCATACAGCAGCATGCCCTTAAGCACATGTCGGCCATGCTAATAGGACTGTGGGAACAGTGTTTTCAGGGTATTGCACCGCAGATCATCTATGACATATGAGACAGGGTATATGCTGCAGGTATGGCTCCTAATGAGGTTTTTAGCAATGTAACGACATTGGTGGGTTATCGGGGCAGATTGCTCCAAAAGGTTCCGACGATGGTTACCCAGTGCCCCATGAGGGAGGTCCATCCCATTTATCATCCTGAGATACCAGAACTGCGCGACTCCACGAATACTGTAATTAGGCCACGAGTTGATGCTCGGTTTCAGGAACAGTGGATCTATACTCCTTGGAAGAGGAGTGAGGTAATATCCCTTAAAAGTCAGTTGCCGGACCCTCGGAAAAACCCGACTGCGTACTACAAAGAGTTGACAGAGGCGGCCTCCTCCACGGTGATGACGTTAGCGTATATGGAGTTGTTCTTTGGCTTGTTGGTACCAGTGGATATATGAAGGCAAGTGCATACACAGGACCATGTGGTGGAATTGAGAAGAACATGGGATCAGAACAGGGCGTGGGATAAGGACCGCAAGCCCGGTGACAAGCCGAAGGCGGAGATATTGGCTCTACCGGGTCGCATTATCACATATATGCATTCACTTATCCCGCTGAGACGAGTGGATTGGGACAAGTTGACTGCATGTCGTCAGAAGAAGGACGAGAGTGTGTCTGATTTCTTTACTAGGTTTGAAGGGGTGTTTCTCGACTTTAGTGGCCATGACCTGTCATTGGAGGGTGGTGTACGATTATTTGTCAGCAGGCTTGTTAACAACTTACTTCCTGAGATTGCGGCTAGGTTGCAGGCTTCAGAAAGCACTTGGAGCACCTCTTCCCCGTCAGTGATTTTGAGTATGGCACAGTACTACGAGCATAGAGAGAATGAGGACAAGGAAAGGGTGGAGAAAAAGTCGAAGGATTTGAAGACGAGGGTGTTGATGCAGCAAGTTGCGAGGGGAAGAGGAAGAGGAAGAGGTTCGGGTTCGGCCCAGCGGCTGCCCCAGACTAACAGGGGTGGTACTTCGAATGCACCCCTTGGGCTCAATGAATGTGCATATTGCAAGCGGGAGGGACATTGGCGGAATGAGTGCCCGGAGTTGTCGCAGAGAGGTGAGGCCCCGAGAGGTGGGGTGTTTGGAGGACGTGGAAGGGGAGGAGGAGGCAGTGGGGACATGCGATCAGAGAACACATCATCTAATAGACAGAGCGGGAACTACTTCGACGACCCCCGAGGGAGACAGTACTATCATGACAACTATGACATGGACGAAGTGACAGGGATGTCTCACAGCTAGGACAGCCAGGGACAGGGTAAGGGACCAGTTCCAGTGCCTGTAGATCAGTGTGGACCCTATGTCACTGCAGATTTACATGGTACGACTGAGAAATTCTTAGTCGATACAGGGGCTATGAATAGCTCTGTTTCCCGTTCACTGGTCCCGGGGGCAGCTCTGTCTGGCCAAAACAATGTTTCGGTGGGTTTCTCAGGCGTGCCGGTCGTTAGCCCCATTTCCAAACCTCTTGCTTTGACTATTGGCCCCTTTACGGTTGACTCACCATTCCTATTAACGTCAAATTGTGGGGAGAATCTGTTAGGATTGGATTTGTTAAAAAGGTTGCATGCCACAATTTTTTGTTCTCCAGACGGTGTTTACATGACTATTGGACCACGAGTGGCCCGTGCCAAGCAATGCCTTGCAAAGGATGCCCCCTTCCCGTCGGGTTTAAAGATGTGCCACGCTCATTATGGGCTACAGGAGACACGGATGTGGGGTTGCTCCAGATCCCACCAGTCTCTATACAGATCAAAGACAATGCTAAATTGCCGCGTATTCCCCAGTACAAGATATCCCATGCAGGAGAAAAGGCCTTATTGCAAATAATACAGGATTTGATTAAGTCTGGTGTGGTTGAAGAGACAGTACACATTTGTGTAATAGCCCTATCCTTCCTATACTCAAAAAGGCACCTTTGGATTCTTCTGATGCCCATCCTGATGTTTACCGCTTTGTCATTGACCTTAGAGAGGTTAACAAAATAGTGGTTCCCCAGTATCCTGTAGTCCCAGACATTACTACGATCTTGACAATGATTCCCCCGTCAGCCAAATTATTTTCAGTAATCGATTTGAAGAATGCTTTCTTCAGCATTCCAATCCATACAGATAGCATATATCTGTTTGGATTTGCAATAGCCGGAAGGAGCTTTATATTCTGCCGTGCTCCACAAGGCTATACAGAGAGTCCGAATATCTATAGCCAGGCTTTAAAAGCTCAATTGGATTCCTTGGAGCTTCCCCTTGGTAATGTGCTGTTGCAGTACGTTGACGATCTCCTTGTGACTTCGGACACTGAGGATGGATGTAAAGAAGCCACGGTTAAATTACTGTTACATTTGGCACACCATGGAAACAAGGTGTCACTTTCAAAATTTCAATATTGTCGACAGGAGGTCACCTATTTAGGTCACCTACTGTCGAAGGAGGGTCGCAGACTAACACCTGAACGCATAGCTGCTATTACTAATATGCCTGTTCCTAAGACCCAACGCGAGGTACGTGCGTTTATTGGGATAACTTTGTATTGTCGTCATTGGATCCCTAACTATTCCCTACTAACAAAACTCCTACTTTACCTGACCACTAAAGACGTGCATGAACCCTTGCCTTGGACATCCGCATGCCAGCAAGCTTTTGAGCAATTAAAAGTTGCGCTTTGCTCTGCTCCTATGCTTGGTACTCCTGATTACCAGAAGTCTTTTGTGCTTTATGTACATGAGGCGGACGGTTGCACGCTTTCTGTTCTAACACAGGGTTTCGGTGGTAAGCAGAGACCCTGCGCGTATTTCACTGATATTCTTGATAACGTCGCCAGAGCTCTCCCGAGCTGCCTGAAGGCTGCCGCGGCGGTGGCAGTTTCTATCAGACAATCGGCAGGGCTCGTCCTTGATACGGATCTCACAGTCATGGTACCTCATGCTGTGGATACACTGTTGAATAAGACAAAGACACAGCACCTTACTAGTGCGCGTCTCACTGGAAATGAGTTAACTTTGTTTGCTCCGCACATTACCATCAAACGATGTGCTACTCTGAACCCAGCCACGTTACTACCCCTCCCTTCGGAAGAAAAGGACAATGATGTCCATGATTGTTTATTTCGGACTGAGGAAGAAACGATGGGACAGGTAGACCTGAGTGATGTTCCGTTATCTGACCCCCAAGGGGAACTATATGTTGATGGCTCTTGTTTCAAACTACCAGATGGCACTACCACTGCAGCTCATGCAATCACAACGTTGCACACTGTAGTTGAGACATCCCGCATCCCATACCAATCGGCTCAGGCTGCAGAGTTAGTTGCACTCCTTAGGGCTTGCGAGTTAAGTGAGGGACTGACTGTCAATGTCTACACCGACAGCCAGTACGCCTTTGGGGTGGCCCATAATTTTGGGCGCCTCTGGGCGGAGAGAGGGTTCTTGACTTCGCATGGGCTGCGAATACAGCCTGGTCCATTGATACATAGACTGTTGTCAGCATTGACACTTCCTGATAAGCTGGCAATAATAAAATGTAGCGCTCACAAAGCAGTAACAGACTATGTTGGAAGGGGCAATGCGTTTGCGGATCAGGCAGCTAAGGAGACAGCTAGATCGAAGATGAAAAAGATGTTTGTGGCAGGTCCCGCTAGGTGGGTTCCAGACAATGGAATGTTTGAGGACACATTGGAAAATGTCAGGGAAATACAGGGCAGGCGACAGTAGATGAATTGGCAGTATGGAAGGAGAGGACAGGGCATTTGGATGAGGATGGTGTTGGACTGACTTGTCTGGGAAGCAGAGATGGTTGCTGCCGAACGCCTATGTGCTCCCTGTTCTCACTATGGCCCACGGCCCAGCACACATTAGTGCCAAAGGAATATGTAAGCTACTAGACCCAGTATGGCGAAACGATAATATCCCTAAGGTAGCCACACACCTAGTGAAACACTGCATCATTTGTCTGAAACATAATCCTGGGAAAGGTACTCCTACACCCGCAGGTAATTCTGCACCGCCTTCCTTCCCTTTCGAGGTTCTCCAGATGGATTTCATCGAAAAGGAACGATTTAACAACTTGAAGTATGTGCTAGTAGTAATTTGTGCATTCAGTAAATGGATTAAGGCTTACCCCATTACGGAGAATATGGCCATGGCGATGGCGAAGGCGCTTCTAAAAGAGTTCTTCCTTCGCTATGGATTGCCACGTGTGATCTGGAGTGACAACGGAACTCACTTCAACTCAAAAGTCATTGAATTGGTGTGCAAGGGCTTGCATATTAAGCAGAAGTTTCATGCAGCGAACCACCCCAGTCAGCAGGTCTGGTTGAGAAGTACAATGGTACTCTTAAACTGAAGTTAGCGAAGATCCAAGAAAGCACAGGATTGCGATGGCCGGATGCATTACCTTTGGCTTTGTTATCCACCAGAGCGACAGCGTATTCTAGAACAGGGTTGTCCCCATACAAGGTGGTCTTTGGGCGCCCCGCCAATGTCTGGGGCGTCCCAAGACCCAATCGCTTCTCCAAGATAGAGTACCCCCTGTTGATAGATTATCGTATGAATTGTCTAAAGATCTCCGTTCTGTCCACCAACAGATTCACGCCACGCTGCAACCAGTACCAGAGGGGCCAGGGCATCAGCTACAACCCGGGAGTTTTGTTATGGTCAAGAATTTTCAACGGAAGAACTGCCTGGAGTTGAGGTGGAAAGGGCCCATGCTTGTCCTGCTCGCAACCCGCACCGTCGAGAAGCTTGAAGGCCGGAAGCACTGGGTGCATGCATCACAGGTAAAAAGGTTACCTCTACCACTTCCGTATGATCAGTGGGCCCTTGAAGGAATAGCTGACCAGGAAGGGGAGCGCGTGCCCCATTTCGTCCCTTTCTCTGATGCCCGATTGAGGTGGGCACAGACAGACGAAGAAAGCGACTCTGCCTTACTTGAGGCGGTCCCCCCAGAGATAAGGGCCGTCCCGGATGCTCCCACTTCTAGTGCACAGACACCTGAGTCTCAATGCCCTGCTGAGCCTGAATTTCTTTCCCTTTTTGCTAATGAAGAAGTGCCTGGGGTCGTCAGGTACAACTTGCGGCCCCGACGGAAGGAGAGTGCGCCAGTAGGACAGTCCAGGAGTTAGGGAAGGACTTGAGCTTAGGGCGGAGGTGCTATGTCTATGGTGCCTGCTTTAGATTAGAGTGAACAACACTGGTGCACTGCCCTAGACACTGGGCAGGATCGTTGAGGGTATTTGCCCGGGAGGGTGCCCTATCCTGAAAGAAGAGGATTTGTTTTCCAGCAAGGGCTGCGATCGCGCAGCTCCCCCGTGGGAGTGCTTCGTAGCACCGTCGTTGCTGAACAATAGGAGCCTACCAGTGAGGCTCTGAAGGACACTGGGTGACTTGTACCCCTCTGGTCGGTTGTATTTTTGTGGCTCCAATTCCTAAGGTTTCTTTCTATGTACCCATTTGGCCGTGCAGTCATGAAGGAGGAACAGCCTCTGGTGGCCCCACCATTGCAGCAGAATGGTCCAGGGTGGTCTAGTTGGTCCACTGGGAGTAGGGTAGTAGTGGTAGTGTTCCTTCTCATAGTAACGATAACACTATTCGGGGTGGTGTGGTATTTAGAAGCACAGCATCCTGTACACACTTTGATAGGGACTACTCCGGCTCCACCTGAGCATTCGTTTGTTACACTGGCCCGCATAAAGACATAGACAGACTTATGCCCAGAATGCATTCTTGCAGATGCTCCATCAGGTACACAGCACCACCAATGCCACGAACTGTTGGGTGTGTGGGTTACTTCCCTCAGTTATGCACAAGGATGATCTGCTGGTGTCATTGCCCCTGTCATACTTGGGTAGTTGTGAGGCCTAGTTCCAGTTGCTTTCTATGGTATATATGCACTATCATGCCGACACTATGAATATGGTACAGGCTGATTATGAAGCAGTATTGGAGTATATAGTGGTACACCAAGGATACACACCTGGGGCAGATGGAAAGGAGGGTACTCTACATCCAGAAGCTTGTATGAACCTTTTTGAAAATAATCAGAATGTCACTTGGTTACAAAATGAAATGTTGGATTTCCAAGGATTTAATGTTACTGAATATTTTAAATGTTTCCAGGAACAAAATATAACTGAAGACAAAGCCATGCCCGTTCCTGTGATCAATACAGCAGCTAGTTTTTGTGTTGAAGGTTCAGGGACCGTTCCAGTAGGACAAAGCAGTTGCAACTACACATACCGATTGAACACTACTAGTAGCCCACCGTTGCTCACACCTCCAAATGTATACTTCGTTTGTGGGGAGTAGGCCTATACATGGCTTCCCAGGGGATGGTCTGGCAGGTGTTATGTCTCTTTTCTTTTACCTCCCGTTTACATTGCACCATCTAATTATCACAAGGATCATAGGCTACAGCATAGGGATCTACATTTGCATCGGGCCAAGAGAGTTGTCAATCCAGAAGATATAGACCAAACAGAATCTTCCCTACAGCAGTTTACTGACATCATGAAGGGCATTCTGCCGTTCTGGGGCCCCATGTTGAATAGTCGTAATATTCGTCGCCTTGCCCGAGTAGTTGAGGGAGTTATTAATACTACTGCAGGTATACTGACTAATATTACAGTTGAGCTTCAGGCTACGAGACTCGTTGCTCTTCAAAACCGGATGGTTTTAGACGTCATCCTTGCTGATAGAGGTGGAGCCTGCCGCGTCATCGGCAGCAGTTGTTGTGTTTACATTCCTGATAACGCCCCTAGTGTGTACTCCGCCAAACAGAAATTACAAAGGCTTGCTTCAGATATCCATCAGGATAATGGATCATGGTCCCTCACGGGGTGGCTCTGGGGTCTGCTGACATCATGGGGTTGGAAGATACTACTCGCCCTCATAGTTATTGCAGGTGTCATCTTCACATGTTGCCTATGTATTAAGTGCCTTCCAGCATGTTGCACCAATTGTGTGAGCAAGCTCACCCCTACCCCTAAATTGTCAGGACGTGATACTAAGGTCTCTACTATGATGATGCAGGATATCCAGGACATCATGCTTATCGATTAGGGAATTTTTGAATACTAAGTAGATGTTGATCCTCATGTGTTGTTTTATTCTCCCTGATAGCTTGAGTGACTATGCATTTTCCTCCTTCCCACTTAGAATTGTAAAGACCCTACCGGATAGCATCAATAAAGCATTTATCCACCACGCTAAAAGGAGGGTCTGTTAGGTTTGAAAATCCCATTCCTGCTATGCACTCGTATCATGCTATATTAGGTTAGCAGTGTGTGGCTAAATATAATCCATTTGTATTCACGTTATGCTACCCACGGAGTTATCCCTGCAACGTGCAAGCTTTCCTGTAGTTAGCCAGTGTGACTCCATTTTGTATTTCATAATCCCTATTGGGCCGCTTAGGACGTGTCTGAACTAGGCCTCATCATTCGTATTGCTTGCCTCAGCAGAACACTGTATTTCATTATTATTTTCTCTCTGTTCAAGGCTGTTTTCTGACTTACTAATGAATAGGCCATTCTGCCCTCGCATACCTATCTGAGTGTGTAGTTCTGCTCCCACCTTGGGAGACACTGAGACTCAGCGCGGTGATGTCGAAGTACAGATAGCATGTACCCATCTGGCAGGTGGTAGCCCATCCTCCTGTGCCTCCTTTGTTCATGTTCGGCCCAGGGCAGTAACTTTCCACTGTGGGCGTGGTTGGAGGCTCCTTGGGAAGAATGATTACTCACTGCAGACTGTTGGGGGGTCAGTCCCTCGGCAGACATCTTAGGGTGCAGGTCAGCTTGGACTCCTCTGCAGAGTATTTGCTAATAAAGGTGTGGTTGTATTCTCTACTGTCTGACCGACTCTTCATTACTTGGGAAGGCATAACAGGAGGTTGTAAGTAACCCGCATGGCCCCTAAGGGCCACTTCCTTCACTACGTCCCCCAGTCTCACACGAGGCAGGTGGGGCCCAGGAGAATCATGATGTGCTCAAAAGTGCGAGCAAAGTCCAGCAGCACAGGCTGTGTTTGTTTGTCACTTTCTGCCTCCAGCCTCCCTGAATTTTGCTGTTTCCAGTCTGAGGTAGGACTACGTCCCCCAGACTCACATGAGGCAGGCGGCGCCCAGGAGGATCCTGGCGCACTCAAAAGCGTGAGTGAAGTCCCACAGCAGAGTGGTTAGTGTTTGTGTGCTGCTTTCCGCCTCCAGCCTCTCTGAACTTTGGTCTTCCCGGACTCACACGAGGCGGGCACGTCTCAAGTGGATCCTGACATGCTGAGAAGCGCAAGCAAAGTTCAGCAGCACAGGACGCACCCGGGCTTGTGCCTGGGCAAAGACCGGGCCAAGACGGGCCCGGCTCAGCCCGTTATAGCCCAACAGAAGCTGGGCCAGACCCTCCCTCTTTCCTGTGGCTTCCTTTGTTCCACTTCCTGATTGTTGCACCAGTTTAAAGAACAAGATGCTATGTGCTTACTATGCCTTGCCTTCTTGGGTCTTCTGGATTATCTGGGTGCACTGTGTTGTGGTAATGGGGAAAAGGAAAGTCGCCAATGCAGGGGAAGCGTGCTCCCAGGCTAAACTGCGGTCAACTATTGACAGTTTTCTGGGCCGGGCAGTAGATGTCATAACAAACTAAATAAAACTGGCAGAAAACAGGCTTTCCTTTCATCATTGTCACATATGCAATCTAGGTTGTCCCCTTGTGCTAATTCCTCTATCACTGTGTCCTCGCCTGGTCAAACCAGCCTGCAAAAGGGTGGGCAGAGGGGGCGGGCTGGCACAGAGTGTGAGATCTGAATCCACTGGTTTTTCACCAGAGCTTGGACCAGTGATGAAACATAGAAAAAGAACACAAAAATCTAAATTGAGCAAAGCAACCCTGGACTGGAAGGCACAAGGGTAGTGCACTGTGTCACCGTTGTCATCACCAAGTGCGGTTGTTTGGGCAAATATAAGTGGGCCTCTCAGTGATTTGCTCAATTTAAGACTACGCCCTGTGTTAGAACAGCTTAAAGCCATTGAGGCTGGTTTAAAAAGATCTAACTCTTTCTGACAAGGGCCCCTCAAACACTCTTTTGCAGGGGCAGGCATTAGGGGGCGAGGGTAACATTGCCTCGACACCAAATGTGCATTTACCAATCATCTCGACACATGCGTGAGTGAGAGGCGGTGTTTGTACACGGTGTGGCATCATAGCTGCAGTTCCTTAATCCTCAAGTTTGGGGAGCAGGGTGCAGTCCTCATTGATAACACCTACAGTAAATCATACTGAAGCAGAAATTAGAGCAGTCCCGCTCCTAGTGATTAATCTTCCACCAGCAGCCAGTCCTTATGTGGTTGTCTTGGCAAATGTCTCCATCTTACCTGCTGGTTCTGCAGAGTCAACATCGGCTCTGAAAAATAAGCTGGCATAATGATTGAGTCACAACATCAGTGGTCACTTGGATATGTTCGACCAGTGGGGGGGTATCGGACCTCTCGAAAGATAATTCTCAGGTGACTGCATCATTGTAAATTTTAGAAACCCATGGATAGCTGGGGAAATCCTGGCAATGGCCAGAGCAGGTATGAACAAATCAAGCCCCATAAAAATTCTGCCACAGGGTTTTTTCTACTGACAATATCACACCTTCTACAAGGGAAAAGCATGCCCAACTCTGCACCAGTGTTGGAAATAGGCACCTCCTAGACTTCCAGGTGTTGGCAGGAAATAGATTTATGGCTCTCGCTTCCTTCGAAGAAAATGACTGACACTACACAGGGTAGAGTGTTCAAACTATTACTATATTTGATCATAGGGTTGATCCTGTTGTCAAGAGTAGCTCTTTGAACTGTGTGACCACCCCCCACAAACTAAAAACTCAGGCTATTGTGGAACTTGAGGAGGGCCATCCATCTTCACTTTTGAGACAATTTGGGGACCTTCCTACACCAGAGACAGCCATTCTGGCTAACCGCCTCCAAGGCATAGGAACCCAAATTTTAGAACCTGGTACACATTTAAATACAAAAGTTCATCAAAAAGGTATGAATATGGCCACCTGAAACATTGCAGGAGCTTGACGAAAGCTAGAAAACCCCAGACTGGTTACATTTTGTTTCTTCCTTTGACCTTCTTTGTGTTCAAGAAACATGGATGATTAATTCCTTCCACATTAATGGTTTTCGTGCTCTGTTCCAACCGACTCTTGCTTCTTCAGCGGGTAGGCCTCTTTTGTTTCTGTTAAAATCGAAATGCTCAATATTGTACTTAAATGGTCCTCAATGCAGTTTTTAGTATCACTGATGTCTTTAAGGGAGAACATTATATTCTGCCGATCAATTTTTATAATAACATCTTTAACCATCAGGTGTGTAAAGTGATTGATGATCCAGAAGATTTCTTAGATAGTTTTTATGTGCACCTGCATAAGTAAGTAATTCTGGTATGGGTTGTGGATTTTAACATTATACTTTGTTCCCTGGGAGATAGTCAGTTGTGTGGCATGCCAGTGGATGATGGTATGGACAGGGTGTATTTCAAATATAATTACTTGGGAGATGCCTTGAACACACTCATATTAAAGTATGACCTAGTAATTTTATGTGAATCCTGGGCAGGCTCCAGTGAAACGATTCCTACATTTATGGGAGGGACCACTGGGAGCATCAGATTTTATAATAACTATGGCGGATGATCTCCCTCTAGTTTCAGAACATAAAATTATCCCAAATTGCCTTAGTATGTATTACCCTTGAATTAAATACCAGGAAAAACTCTGTAGATATAGGGTGTAAACAGGTGTTTAATAAGAATTTAACCATTTATGTGGAGCAATAAGAGAGGGCTTGATGATCTGTAGACCAACACAGGATGCCCATTTACATCGGTTTGGTAGCTCAATGCTGCATGTACTGCAGCCCATAAATGCTTAACGCTTACATTAAAAGCAATACCCTGGTGCCTCATGGATGTTCGTAAGGCCAGACATGAATATAAGAACATTATGGAGGTAAGGAAAAGGGAGATAAGGACAAGAGGCTGAGAAGACTCGTCAGTTGCTGGTTTCTCAAGGAACAGGGAAAATGTTTGGGAGGTAATCAATTACCGGTTTTTCTTGGATCTTGATACATCAAAGTGGAAGCCCTGATCCCCAAAGTTGAGTGGGTAACCCATTTCACTGGAGTATTTCAACCTAGCGAGGCTGATCGCTCCATAGTGATGATCCTACTGGGCTTGTTTTACTGGATGTAGCTCCAGCACCCCTATCCATGCCTATTGAATTAGGTAAGGTAGTCACGGCAATAAATCGCTCTGCCCCAGGGAATTCTCCCTGCCCCGTTGGGGTGGCAGTTGACCTCTTCAAATCAAATGTATACTTGTGGGGTCCATTTTTTGCAAATGTTCTAAGGAGTGCGGTGGAGGGTAACATACCAGTGTTTTTGAGATCTGTCACTTTAATCCTTATTTTCAAAAAAGGAGTTAAATTAGCACCAACTGCCCAAGCTCCTTAAACAATGCTACTGCAAAAATCCTGGGGTGGGTAATCTTGGCCCGCCTAGAAACCTGGCCAAAGGAGAACAAGATATTAACCCATTCAGTTTGGGTTTAGACCAGTCATTGACGCTTTAGAGCTATCACTAAACCTGCATCTTATTACTAGCATTTATGTAAAGGCAAAAGAGGGGCCATCCATATGGCTTTTATAGATCTATCAAGTCCTTTCAATCTATTTAATAGGGACAAACTTTGGGAAATAATGCAGAGGACAGGGGTTGAACCAGAACTCCTCACCCTAGTAAAACGTTTGCACCACAATCTGAAAGCTGTGGTACGCTATGGACCGCAGGCTCAATTATCATCACAAATAAAGTCCCTAAGAGGTGCAAGACAGGAATGCATCCTAGCCCCGTTTCTGTTTCTGGTATACATAAATTGCATAACCAAATACTACATGCCAAATGGTCTCCAGAACATGTTGGACTACTTTATAAAGCATATGGAGGGCCTGGACCTAATTGTAAATCAGTCAAAATCTTACAGCATGACATGTGGGCCTATATTCACAAATCTAAACACTTTAGAATGTGGGGGGGACTTCACTTAAAATTACTAATATTTTTCGCTATTTAGGTATAATTTTCAGCTCCACTTTAAGATGGAAAGAACATATTCAAATGAAATCCCAATAAATGGAATACGAAAGCTATCTTCCGTTTTTCAAGGTTGTTAAACCACAGACCTTTTCCAGAGATGATTTCCTTGTTCAAGTCAAAATGTATCTCGGCTGCCGTTTACAGGGATGGTGTTTGTGGTACCACAACGTGGACGCATTTCAGCATATTGAAAACTAAGCAAATTTTATGCCATGAGGAGTTGTGCTTACCCATTATAGGGGATCAGATACACATTGCCCTACAACTAATATGGATCAATTGCTGGCAGAACCCCAAGGTGGAATTGGTGAGAGAGTGTATTTTAGATTGACTATCTCTAAAAAATGCTAATAAAATACTGTGGTTGATGTATGTAAAAACATGTTTTCTTAAACTGGGCCTCATTGAAATGTTTACACACTCCTTATTTATCAAGGTGGATGCAAAGGCCGTTGTGAAATCAAGCCACACAGTGTTCTGTACAGACGAAAGAGTATGGAGCATGTTGAAAATGAAAACTGTGGAGTTGTACGCCCATTCATCCACGGTTAAAAATGTTGAACCATACTTGTCTTGGATCGAGAATTCATCCCATTGTTTTTATCTAACATTTTTTAGACTACATTTTATCCATTTTAAAGCTGCCTTCCCAATACAAGGTACAGGGAAACATGAATTACCACCATGCCATTGCAATCACGGCACAAAGCAGAGCACATGCCACTTTACTTTATTTCGCCCTATATATTCAAGCCCAAGAGTTGCCTTTTTAGTACCTTTATTGCACCAGGCAAGGATTACACAATATCTGTCTGCAATGGAGTTTTTACAAAGTTTATCTTCGATAGATATATGTCATGCAGTTTTAAATTTTATCAGGAGTGCGTAACAAATTAGAATTAGCTATGAGCAGGTAACCCTCTAATTGGCTCCAAACTGTGTTTTATGCTAGAACCTGTTATAACTGTATTGTAAAATTATTTTTAGCTATCAATCATGCCAATGTGTTATTGAGACAAATATCTAAAATGTCTACTTTAATCGTTTATGTATTGTGTAAATGTTTTAAACTTTTATAGAAATTATGCTGAATAAAGGCGGTTTTGACTTTGACTTTGATAACTATGGTAGATGTACTAATTAGTCCAGCGGTCAGCAACCATGCAGGGAAACCTGTCAAACCCAGACATTTCTAAAAGGTAGACATCAAGGGGAGCTCAGGGAGGTGTCTCTTGTGTGGATCCCTCAAAGGTTTGTTACCCAAAATACCCTGCAAAGTGAAACATTAAATGGAAATACTACATTTCCTTGTATTTCTGTGATGTGAACTACAGGAGTGTGCAGGGATCTGCAAAATTCCTACAACCTGCGTTCCCTCACATGTCCCAATAAAAAAACTATCCCACATGTGTGCTTGGGCCTAGTGCCCGCAATAGGAAGTGATCACACGAGGGTCAGTGGTAGTCCTTACATGAGGACTACTGTTGACCCTGGTGTGATTCATTGCTGAGGGGGGCACTAGACCCAGGCACACAAGTGGGATAGCGTTTTTATCGGGACAAGTAGGGGAACGCTGGTTGGTAGGAATTTTGTGGATCCATACACATTCCTGTAGTTTACATTAAAGAAATGCAAGGAAACAAATCTCCCTTTGATCTCAAGAAGCACACATTCACATAGTAGCCACTGCAACTTTATACACAGCTTTGCTCTTTGTGAAACTCACAGTGCTATCACTAGGGTTAATGAAAATATGCAGTAGGAGAGTAACAAATTATGAAACAGGGTTGACTAAACTATGCAGAATGAAAAGGCAAATTATGCGGCATATGCCACACAAATCTACCATCTACTGCATATCCTGCAGATGGTAGACATGTGGCATATGCTATATATATATATATTAAATAACGGGAGGCTCCGTTCCGTCTGACTGATGCCGCCCTGTCAGGGTCCTGGTCTCCTTTCAATTCGGAGGATTTTGAATTTCTGGAAACAGTTTGTGGAGACTGACCCGCCTCCTCCACTCTGAGAATGGATTATCCAAAGATTAACACAGTAAGTGGAGGAGTGCAAGGGAGCGAGAGGGGTATTTCACCTTCTCTTGCCGGCTCAGGACATTTGCGCTGCATGAGACATTGGAAGAACTGGGTGGCAGGCACTTCGTACATTTTAGCGTCGTGCAATGAAATATAATGAACTCTGCAAGACTGCTGTGCCTTTTAAAGTATTATACAGAGATTGAATACACTGCGCTGCAGCCTGGATGGGTATTTCACTTTGAACATCGAAGTGCATTATGGTTAATTGATGACCGAAGGACTAATACATTCTCAAGCAGTTTGCCCATTGGTGCTTGAGGTCACATGACGAAAAATAAATCAAATAAATTGCTCACCTGTGAGAAAGGCTTCAGGGAAAGCTGAAACGCGTCAGGAAGGAGAGTGTTGCTGCCACCTTTGAAATGCCAAATAAAGCGTAAATCTGTTCCTGAAACAAGAGGCGTCAGTTTCCTTTTTCGTTGATGTTAAATAACGGGAGGCTCCGTTCCCGTCTGACTGTTGCCGCCCTGTCAGAGTCCTGGTCTCCTTTCAATTCGGAGGATTTTGAATTTCTGGAAACAGTTTGTGGAGACTGACCCGCCTCCTCCACTCTGAGAATGGATTATCCAAAGATTAACACAGTAAGTGGAGGAGTGCAAGGGAGCGAGAGGGGTATTTCACCTTCTCTTGCCGGCTCAGGACATTTGCGCTGCATGAGACATTGGAAGAACTGGGTGGCAGGCACTTCGTACATTTTAGCATCGTGCAATGAAATACAATGAACTCTGCAAGACTGCTGTGCCTTTTAAAGTATTATACAGAGATTGAATACACTGCGCTGCAGCTTGGATGGGTATTTCACTTTGAACATCGAAGTGCATTATGGTTAATTGATGACCGAAGGACTAATACATTCTCAAGCAGTTTGCCCATTGGGGCTTGAGGTCACATGACGAAAAATAAATTAAATAAATTGCTCACCTGTGAGAAAGGCTTCAGGGAAAGCTGAAACGCGTCAGGAAGGAGAGTGTTGCTGCCACCTTTGAAATGCCAAATAAAGCGTAAATCTGTTCCTGAAACAAGAGGCGTCAGTTTCCTTTTCGTTGATATATATATATATATATACCCAAAAGATCATCCAAGAGGCCAAGGACGCACTCGACAGCAACTAATTCGTCTGAATTCTTTATTGGAAGAAAACCGGCAATGTGGTCCTGATTTATTTTTAGCCTGACCGGTTTCGGAGCCTCCCTGCTCCTTTCTCGAAGGCAACACAGGATTTCTGCAGACTTTCAAACACACCGTCAAGGCTGCATGCTTATTAAGTATCCGCCCCTCAGTGGGCCTCACAGGTGAGTCATTATTCCTTTGGCATGCTGGTTATCGTAGTGTGTAAGAAAAACGTTTTCGTTTTTTACCCTCCAGTGGGTTCCACATAGTCTAGTGTTAATTTCCAAATGAATCTTTGTAGATACACTCGATGCTGGCAAAAGAATTTACAAGGCAGGTAAGTTCTTTTGCCAGCATCGAGTGTATCTACAAAGATTCATTTGGAAATTGAAATGCACGATTGGGCAGAAAAATACCTACTTAAGGACCAAAATGGACAGGTTAAGATGGCGGACACGGGCATGAACTATCAGGAATTTGACCCGTAGTCCGCTTTCCATCGTGACAGTGTGACTGTCCAATGAAAAAGGACAGTGATACTTGGTGAAATGTGGAGAAATAATTGTGATGGCACTGACGAAGGCGGAATCACTGAAACGCGTTTGCCAAACAAATAAAGAAATAATCAGAACCGAGTGTGCTCCATGGTCTCCTTGGTGGGGGCCTTTTGGTGATGGAATATTACGTGACGGCCACGGTCACGGAGGAGGCACCCGCCCAGAAAGTTGTTCGCCAGTTCAGTGGCATTTGGTGAGGAAAGTAATTAGCTGCCAGAACCGCTGCTGACCTTTTTGATTATTGCGCTCGTCGACACAAGGTCGCTACTGCACAAGTGGATGTGAATGAGGATACTAATCCCGCCCCAGCGAACCAAAGTCATGTTAAGGTCAGAGCACGGCAGGGCGAGGGATTAGTCCACATTTCTGTGATGGAACTTACCTGCCTTGTAAATTCTTTTGCCAGCATCGAGTGTATCTACAAAGATTCATTTGGAAATTGAAATGCACGATTGGGCAGAAAAATACCTACTTAAGGACCAAAATGGACAGGTTAAGATGGCGGACACGGGCATGAACTATCAGGAATTTGACCCGTAGTCCGCTTTCCATCGTGACAGTGTGACTGTCCAATGAAAAAGGACAGTGATACTTGGTGAAATCTGGAGAAATAATTGTGATGGCACTGACGAAGGCGGAATCACTGAAACGCGTTTGCCAAACAAATAAAGAAATAATCAGAACCGAGTGTGCTCCATGGTCTCCTTGGTGGGGGCCTTTTGGTGATGGAATATTACGTGACAGCCACGGTCACGGAGGAGGCACCCGCCCAGAAAGTTGTTCGGCAGTTCAGTGGCAGTTGGTGAGGAAAGTAATTAGCTGCCAGAACCTCCGCTGACCTTTTTGATTATTGCGCTCGTCGACACAAGGTCGCTACTGCACAAGTGGATGGGAATGAGGATACTAATCCCGCCCCAGCGAACCAAAGTCATGTTAAGGTCAGAGCACGGCAGGGCGAGGGATTAGTCCACATTTCTGTGATACAACTTACCTGCCTTGTAAATTCTTTTGCCAGCATCGAGTGTATCTACAAAGATTCATTTGGAAATTGAAATGCACGATTGGGCAGAAAAATACCTACTTAAGGACCAAAATGGACAGGTTAAGATGGCGGACACGGGCATGAACTATCAGGAATTTGACCCGTAGTCCGCTTTCCATCGTGACAGTGTGACTGTCCAATGAAAAAGGACAGTGATACTTGGTGAAATCTGGAGAAATAATTGTGATGGCACTGACGAAGGCGGAATCACTGAAACGCGTTTGCCAAACAAATAAAGAAATAATCAGAACCGAGTGTGCTCCATGGTCTCCTTGGTGGGGGCCTTTTGGTGATGGAATATTACGTGACGGCCACGGTCACGGAGGAGGCACCCGCCCAGAAAGTTGTTCGGCAGTTCAGTGGCATTTGGTGAGGAAAGTAATTAGCTGCCAGAACCGCCGCTGACCTTTTTGATTATTGCGCTCGTCGACACAAGGTCGCTACTGCACAAGTGGATGGGAATGAGGATACTAATCCCGCCCCAGCGAACCAAAGTCATGTTAAGGTCAGAGCACGGCAGGGCGAGGGATTAGTCCACATTTCCGTGATGGAACTTACCTGCCTTGTAAATTCTTTTGCCAGCATCGAGTGTATCTACAAAGATTCATTTGGAAATTGAAATGCACGATTGGGCAGAAAAATACCTACTTAAGGACCAAAATGGACAGGTTAAGATGGCGGACACGGGCATGAACTATCAGGAATTTGACCCGTAGTCCGCTTTCCATCGTGACAGTGTGACTGTCCAATGAAAAAGGACAGTGATACTTGGTGAAATGTGGAGAAATAATTGTGATGGCACTGACGAAGGCGGAATCACTGAAACGCGTTTGCCAAACAAATAAAGAAATAATCAGAACCGAGTGTGCTCCATGGTCTCCTTGGTGGGGGCCTTTTGGTGATGATATATATATATATATATATCCACAACCAACTCTGGCACACGTAATCCTTTAGCCAGACACCGACACCGCAGATCCAGTTCTTCAGGAAGTATATATATATATATATATACTTCACTCTCCCCAAATTAGGAGGCGTGCCCTCCGGTATGGCGAAAGAAAAGAAATTAGATCTAGTAAAGTCCAACTGTTTATTTAGTTACAATCTTACCGTGCAGTGATGAGAATGTAACTAAATAAACAGTTGACCTTTACTGGAAGCAATTTCTTTCCATACCGGAGTACGTCTCTCCCAATTTGGGGGAAATGAAATATATGGCTGCTCTCCACCTAAACTTGGGATCTACCCAGGGTTCTTCGCTTCTATTTTGCATAATTTATGCACCACTCTATGCCTGAAAGGGTATGGTTTTTATATATATATATATATATATATATATATATATATATATAAACGATTCCAATTCTCCGCACTTCCTTCGGCGAACAGAGACTCGAACCCAGCAATATTAGGCAGATCTTAAATTATTGTATTCCTCAAGACTAATGACTAGAAGCAGTGTCCAACTATGTTTACTTTTTTTACAGCCACACATGACCAGTTTGCCCTCCTTCGTCAAAAATACAGGAGATTTCTTGAAAAAAATAATTGAACTTGAGTGGCAGCCTGATTATCTGTTAATAGCCATGGATATAGCTTCGCTATATACTAGTATCCATCACAATCATGGTTTGGAAGCAGTTAAACATTTTCTTAATGATCGCTCCATTTGTTTACATGAACACAATTGCATGCTGCTCAAAATGATTGATCTCTGCCTCAATAATAATCTATTTCTGTTTAATAAAATCTTGTATAAACAGTTGAGAGGGGTTGCAATGGGGGCGTGCTTTTCTCCCACCTATGCCTGTATATTGGTGGGATGGTGGGAGGAGCACGTCCTCAAAGTGACACACAAGGACACTTGGGATACCCACATCATACACTATTGCAGATACATTGATGATGTATTTATAGTATGGGAGGGTACTGAGCATGCTGCTTCACAATTTGTAACATCTATTAATGACAATCTATTGAACCTTCATTTTACCGCCACTGTAAGTAAACAAAGGGTAGAATTTCTAGATGTGGAGGTATACATCCGTGACAATCAAATTCATACCAAATTGCACAGAAAAGACACTGCGGGTAACTCTATGTTACACGCCACCAGCTCTCATCCCCCACATCTCATCCGCAGCATACCGTATGGCGAATTTCTTCGCCTACGCCGTATCTGTAGTCTTGAGTCAGATTTAAGACATTGTCAATCTGAGGCTCTCGACCGTTTTCTGGCTCGTGGGTACAAGCTTCCACAGCTACAATTAGCCTTGGACAAGGCCAATTCCCTACCACGTGAGCTCTACTTCAAAACGAAGAAAGAACGCAATGCAGAATCAATGGTTCAGTCCTTACTAGTTGAAGATAACAGTGATACACAACCCATTAGACTAATCACCACATTTAGTAAGCAAGACAAACGAATTCGAAAAATCGTTTACAAACACTGGCCCATTGTGCTCACAGATTTAACATTGAAATTACTGTTGCCAACCCTCCCTGCCATCACTTTCAGGAGAGCACCCTCGATGCGGGATGCTTTGGTTAAATCCAGCCCTGAACTAACACCTAAATCTATCTGGCTTGCCAAATCTGGCTTTTTTAAATGTTCTTCTTGCCGGGCATGTAAGTTTGGGGTCAATATGTCTGAATACCTAACGGCTTTCAGTGACATCCCAGTACAGATAAAAGAACACTACACATGTCGCCCTGAATATGCTGTGTACATGCTAGAATGCACATGCCACCTTAAGTACATCGGCAGCACTAAGCTCCCGGTGTTTAATCGAATATTGCAGCACCTGCGAGCTATTATCGACTCAGACCCCAACTATCCAGTGGCCCGGCATTTTAAAGCTATCCATCAGAATAAAGTCAGTGATTTAAAATATTCTGTGATTGGGGCTGTCCCCCCATCTATGTGAGGGGGCAACAGAGAAAGGAAGCTGCGACAGTTAGAGTCCTCTTTTATTGTGACCCTCGATACAAAGATGCCTAACGGGTTAAATAATAGTGAGGACCTACATAACTATCTATAGCAGTGTTAGCATCAGGGCCTCATCTATGATTTCTGGTTATCTGATCCGTTTAAGGGCTGTGGCCCTACTGTCTCTTTCGTTCATTTATACATAACTCATAAGAATTTTATGTATAATAATGTTTACATCTTCTCAGCTTTTTAGAACATAGATTTTATGAATTCGAACTGCGTTCTTTGCACATTTTTGATCAATATCATTCGTACTGTATCCGGTAGGCACCGACACTTTCTTAAATTAGCAATAGCACTTTAATTATAACCTTTGGGTATATTTTTATAGGACTTTTTGCGCCTTTTGCACAGCCCCACTACCAAATATTTATCAGTGTTTTTAAGGGTATTTTTATTGGTTTACATTACTTCAGTTTGGCACTTTTGCACATGTCGAGAGTATGGAGCTTTTAGCAATGGGTTGATGCTTGTTTTTACTTCATATGTGCAGTATTCAATGTCATTTGAATTTTTTTCAATCAAGCCATGGTGTATTTTTAAATGTGTTTTAAATATCGGAGAAACTATACTATTTGGTATTCAAATGTGTTATGTTACCTATAATAATTTTTATGCACTTTATTAATTATTGGCACTTGCCAAGATGTCCAGCATATTTGTGCTCTGACTAAATTTTGAGTGCTATCTAGGTCGCAACATTCATGCTCTTTTGCACATAGAGTACCTGTTGTTTCTTATTTCCCAGATAATATTTATTTCGATTTATTGTTCACCCAGAGCTGATACAATCTTTGCACTGTTGCTATTTATTTTTGTATTTATATTGAAGTATTTTTATGAGCCATGCCACATTGCCAGTATGATTGTTTCCATCTACAAGCTCCGTATAACAGTATGTCTTCTATTTCTATTTTTCACTGACCTTTGACCAGTCCTCTGTAGGGATTGGTTGCACTGAGTATATGTGTAGTGCGTCTTCACCAGCGCGTCAGGTGATCAAGATCGCTGTGGCGATCGAAACGCGTCTGGGGCGGACACTCGCCTGTATCACTGGGTGAATACAAGAATAAATAATGGAACTCTGAACCAGATCTCTTTGGATTCATTGAAATACTTCGTTGGTCCGTACCTACTGTGTTTTCCCTCTCATCGGAGAAGGAGGGACAGGACTTTGGATTGAATGCAAATTCTCTGGAAGTCGGCTGACTCCGGACTACGGACCCTCTCTCAAAGAAGCGGCGTGGCTTTGATCAGCCAAACATCGCGTATGCGACCTGACATAACT
This sequence comes from Calotriton arnoldi, assembly GCA_963921515.1. NCBI lineage: Eukaryota > Metazoa > Chordata > Amphibia > Caudata > Salamandridae > Calotriton > Calotriton arnoldi. The sequence continues at coordinate 145,517 of CAWUFW010007077.1, read as the reverse complement.
CGGAAGGAGTAAGCCAGCCATGCCCCCCGTAGTGTAACGAACGTTTGTGCAGATCTCCGTGCTACCAGGTGTCAGTCGTCGGGTCTTGTGTGGTCGGAGGACTCCGAGCACCAAGGAATGCTACTGGTAAGGAGCAACGACTATCTTTGCCAATATCAACGGGTTGGGAGATTGTGTATTTCCACATAGACATTGATTTCAATCTGGTTCTGCATTGTATTTCCTTTCAACCCCAACAATGTCAGCCCAAGACGCGCTGCGTGACCGGGAGGCTGCAGCGGAGGCGCTGTTTTTGAATTTGCCGGTTGCCAATACAGAAACGGAAAGACAATCTGGCAGTACGAATGTTAATGACATTAGAAGCCTATTGAGAAAACTTGAGAAATTGCAAAAAAATGAACTCACGAAGTGGTGGGAAAAAAAATCCTTAGCGAAGTACCGGGACGCTGGGAGAATACCACGTGGTTTACGTGTAATGATTGCGCCTACCTTCGAAAATCCCCATCCGGATATGCTCTCTGAATGGGCGGCCAACAACCTCCAGGCGTCCATGAATATGGTCAATATCTTAATCAAATACGCAGAAATTGATAGAGACAATATTCTAAAGGAGATTGATCAATTGATTGCTGTACTTGAAGCTAGTGACCAGAAGGAATTGGTTTCCAAGGGCTGTGCCAACATAGTAACTAAACTAAAACAACATGAAGATACCATCAAAACCCGCAAAGCTTTCAAATTTGCGCGGGATCGGGATGACTATGCTTCGGGAAGGGTATTCACCTTTTCCCGCAAATTCGACAACGTGAAAAGAAAAGCTCTAACCAGCCAACTGCCTCCATTACAAACATCCAATGCGAAGGCGACATTGTCATCCACGAAGACTCCGATATCAACTCTCTGACCAGTGGTGATTCGGATGATGGCAGAGCAATGACCCCTGGTCCGCAATTACGAGTGGAGACCAAATATACTCCAGGTGAGGAGTTGAATTTTTTAACTATGGACAGGCGCTCAACACTTCACCCACGGAACCCCCAAAACATAACAGCAGCAGTAGTAGCCAATGCCGGAGAGAGAGGCGCCAGCAGCGTATCAAACACATCAGGCAGGGGAAGAGGAGCAAGGAGGTGGAGACGATAAAGTTACAGGACGATAATACTATTATCAATCTCACCGATACAACACTCACTAAAACGGAACTTCAACTGCTATCTTTAGGTTTGTCATTTTGCCCGGAATCAAACTTCTCCTATATACAATCAAGGATCGACATTTATAAATTTATAAGAAAAATAAAACTTAGAAAGTTTTTTCAACTAAACAAATCGTCTACGTTGCCCACTAATCAGGGCACCATTACAGGCAACTTACAAGCCAGTGATATTTCCACCATACAGTTGTTACAATCATTAGCTAATGAGGACTCTCAAAGTGAGGTTTCAAGCATTGACAGTATGTCCATCGAGGGGATCAATACAGGATTGGCGGCTGCCAGTCCATTTCGCCCTCCCTCATCCTTTTACCCGTTAATGCCCAAAGACTCTGTCGATGTTTTTAGTGAGATGGTAATTGAAGACTTAAAACAACTTAATGTCTCTGTTAACTCTCAACGTCAGAAGCGCAGTTATCGGTTAAAGAGTTATTGGGCTCTTATCAAAAAACTGCGTGAGAAACATGAGGTTATTGTCAGCAGTGCAGACAAAGGTGGCAACATCGTGTTATGGCCAAAAACTGACTATCTACTAGAAGCCGAACGCCATCTTTCTGACTCCAGCTGTTATTCTACAGTCAATCGCCAACATTTGAATCAGGTGAAAGACACTGTGTATAAACATCTTCAACAATGGAAGAGACAGAGTCTACTATCCAAGAATTAATTTCACTTCTTAAAAAATGACTTTCCAACGACTCCCATTTTGTACTTTATCCCTAAGGTGCATAAGGGTACATTTCCTGTCCCTGGCAGACCCATAATATCAGCTAGGAACAGTGTGCTAGAAGCAGTGTCCAAATATGTTGACTTTTTTTTACAGCCACACATGACCGACCAGTTTGCCCTCTTTCGTCAAAGATACAGGAGATTTCTTGAAAAAAATAATTGAACTTGAGTGGCAGCCTGATTATCTGTTAATAGCCATGGATATAGCTTCGCTATATACTAGTATCCATCACAATCATGGTTTGGAAGCAGTTAAACATTTTCTTAATGATCGCTCCATTTGTTTACATGAACACAATTGCATGCTGCTCAAAATGATTGATCTCTGCCTCAATAATAATCTATTTCTGTTTAATAAAATCTTGTATAAACAGTTGAGAGGGGTTGCAATGGGGGCGTGCTTTTCTCCCACCTACGCCTGTTTATTGGTGGGATGGTGGGAGGAGCACGTCCTCAAAGTGACACACAAGGACACTTGGGATACCCACATCATACACTATTGCAGATACATTGATGATGTATTTATAGTATGGGTGGATACTGAGCATGCTGCTTCACAATTTGTAACATCCATTAATGACAATCTATTGAACCTTCATTTTACCGCCACTGTAAGTAAACAAAGGGTAGAATTTCTAGATGTGGAGGTATACATCCGTGACAATCAAATTCATACCAAATTGCACAGAAAAGACACTGCGGGTAACTCTATGTTACACGCCACCAGCTCTCATCCCCCACATCTCATCCGCAGCATACCGTATGGCGAATTTCTTCGCCTACGCCGTATCTGTAGTCTTGAGTCAGATTTAAGACATTGTCAATCTGAGGCTCTCGACCGTTTTCTGGCTCGTGGGTTCAAGCTTCCAGAGCTACAATTGGCCTTGGACAAGGCCAATTCCCTACCACGTGAGCTCTACTTCAAAACGAAGAAAGAACACAATGCAGAATCAATGGTTCAGTCCTTACTAGTTGAAGATAACAGTGATACACAACCCATTAGACTAATCACCACATTTAGTAAGCAAGACAAACGAATTCGAAAAATCGTTTACAAACACTGGCCCATTGTGCTCACAGATTTAACATTGAAATTACTGTTGCCAACCCTCCCTGCCATCACTTTCAGGAGAGCACCCTCGATGCGGGATGCTTTGGTTAAATCCAGCCCTGAACTAACACCTAAATCTACCTGGCTTTCCAAATCTGGCTTTTTTAAATGTTCTTCTTGCCGGGCATGTAAGTTTGGGGTCAATATGTCTGAATACCTAACGGCTTTCAGTAACATCCCAGTACGGATAAAAGAACACTACACATGTCGCACTGAATATGCTGTGTACATGCTAGAATGCACATGCCACCTTAAGTACATCGGCAGCACTAAGCTCCCGGTGTTTAATCGAATATTGCAGCAACTGCGAGCTATTATCAACTCAGACCCCAACTATCCAGTGGCCCGGCATTTTAAAGCTATCCATCAGAATAAAGTCAGTGATTTAAAATATTCTGTGATTGGGGCTGTCCCCCCATCTATGCGAGGGGGCAACAGAGAAAGGAAGCTGCGACAGTTAGAGTCCTCTTTTATTGTGACCCTCGATACAAAGATGCCTAACGGGTTAAATAATAGTGAGGACCTACATAACTATCTATAGCAGTGTTAGCATCAGGGCCTCATCTATGATTTCTGGTTATCTGATCCGTTTAAGGGCTGTGGACCTACTGTCTCTTTCGTTCATTTATACATAACTCATAAGAATTTTATGTATAATAATGTTTACATCTTCTCAGCTTTTTAGAACATAGATTTTATGAATTCGAACTGCGTTCTTTGCACATTTTTGATCAATATCATTCGTACTGTATCCGGTAGGCACCGACACTTTCTTAAATTAGCAATAGCACTTTAATTATAACCTTTGGGTATATTTTTATAGGACTTTTTGCGCCTTTTGCACAGCCCCACTACCAAATATTTATCAGTGTTTTTAAGGGTATTTTTATTGGTTTACATTACTTCAGTTTGGCACTTTTGCACATGTCGAGAGTATGGAGCTTTTAGCAATGGGTTGATGCTTGTTTTTACTTCATATGTGCAATATTCAATGTCATTTGAATTTTTTTCAATCAAGCCATGGTGTATTTTTAAATGTGTTTTAAATATTGGAGAAACTATACTATTTGGTATTCAAATGTGTTATGTTACCTATAATAATTTTTTATGCACTTTATTAATTATTGGCACTTGCCAAGATGTCCAGCATATTTGTGCTCTGACTAAATTTTGAGTGCTATCTAGGTCGCAACATTCATGCTCTTTTGCACATAGAGTACCTTTTGTTTCTTATTTCACAGATAATATTTATTTCGATTTATTGTTCACCCAGAGCTGATACAATCTTTGCACTATATTGAAGTATTTTTATGAGCCATGCCACATTGCCAGTATGATTGTTTCCATCTACAAGCTCCGTATAACAGTATGTCTTCTATTTCAATTTTTCACTGACCTTTGACCAGTCCTCTGTAGGGATTGGTTACACTGAGTATATGTGTAGTGCGTCGTCACCAGCGCGTCAGGTGATCAAGATCGCTGTGGCGATCGAAACGCGTCTGGGGCGGACACTCGTCTGTATCACTGGGTGAATACAAGAATAAATAATGGAACTCTGAACCAGATCTCGTTGGATTCATTGAAATACTTTGTTGGTCCGTACCTACTGTGTTTTCCCTCTCATCGGAGAAGGAGGGACAGGACTTTGGTTTGAATATATATATATGTATGTAGGTATATATATATATATTCACTGAAAAAACCATAGGTTTTAGGGACAGTTATAGTTAGTTGGACATTTCACTCGTACAAAACCATAGAAATTCCCCGTTATAGTTAGTTCAGCTAACTATAACTCGCGCCCCGCAATGCACTGCTGATGACGTCACATATTACATCACTCATGACATGGTCAGTGACATCACTGATGACATCACTGATGACATCTCAAATGACATCACTGATGACATCACTGATGACATCATCCAGTGACTGTGTGTTTCTGTAAAGTTTAAATATGTTTAATATATATAGGGAAAGGCGTATTGAAGAATGAGTGGGTGTATAAGTGTCTGAATGGATGATTTAGTACGTGAGTGACTGACTCTACAAGTCAGTGATTAAACGTATCTTACTGAATGCATGGGTTAGTGACTAAACTGTGTGAATGTCTGTATCCGTCTGTTTGTTGGTGTGTAAGTGGATGCATGGATTTGCGAATAGCTACATGAGTGTCTATATGGGTTATTGATTGGTTCTCTGAGTATCTGTATGGCTGCCTGAGTGTTTGTGTGGGTGGGGTGTGTGTGACTCTGTACATAGATGTGTGAGTGGGTGATTCACTGGGTGCATAATTTCAAGAATGCATCTGTGATGGACTGCTTGGGTGGGTGAGTGTGTGTATGGGTGTGTTAGTGAGTGAATGTATATCTCAGTGGTACATGTGCGAGTAACTACATATGTAAAAGGCAGTATATATGTGTGTTAGAGTATTTAAATGGCTATAAGTGAGAGTGTGTGATAGTGAGAGTGGCTGTATGGATGCGTGTGTGCTTGTATCAGTTATTGTATAAGAGCGTAAGAATGTGCTAGTATTTGTATGAGCAAGTGAGCTGGTGTGTGTATAACTGTATAGATGAGTAAATGGGTGTGTGATTAATTTTTGCATGACTGACTAGGTGTGTGAGTACCTCTATGGATGGGTGGCGGTGTGTGAGTGTTTATATAGGTGTATGAGTGCATATGATAGTCCTGTACTGAGTGACTGTAAGTATGAGTGACTGTACGGGTGAGTGAGTGGATGTGTGTGTAGACCTAAGAATCAGTGAGTGGGTATGTAGTTTTTGGTGTTGGAGTGTCTATGGGTTTGAGAATGGCAGTCTGTAATTTAGAGTCGGTGTATCAAAAGCTATATTAGGGTGTGAGAAAATGCATGAAATTATCACATGGATGATGTCATCAGTGATGTCATTTGAGATGTCATCAGTGATGTCACTGACCATGTCATGAGTGATGTAATATGTGACGTCATCAGCAGTGCATTGCGGGCGCGAGTTATAGTTAGCTGAACTAACTATAACGGGGGAATTTCTATGGTTTTGTACGAGTGAAATGTCCAACTAACTATAACGTGTCTGAAACCTATGGTTTTTTCAGTGAATTTCAAAGGTTTTTAAATGCTAATTTCTAACTATAACGTGCCTGAAACCTATGATTTTTTAAGTGAATTTCAAAGGTTTTTAAATGCTAGTTTCTAACTATGCCTACAGAGGTAGGACATGTGAAGAAAGAAGAAAAAACGCACAGAAAGAAGCAAAAGAAATGCAGAAAGAAACAACAGAAGTCCACAAAGACGAAGAAAAGTGCAGGAAGAAGCAAGACATGTGCAGGAAGAACCAACAGAGGAGCAGAAAGAGGCCTTGTTGCAAAATCATCCTGTGCCCACAACTTTTTCAGACGGGTACTGGTGGTAACTGACTCTGACTAACCAGAGCCAGTGCTATGCTAAAAGACACTTAGAATACAGTGAAAACACCTACATACACTAGGGAACACTATGCGTTGGGGTACCCCTGTGATTAGCATGACCTCCTCTGCAAGTCCCTAGTACATAATAGGGCAGGGGATTAAAACTACCTCTTAAAACGCGCTACAGGGCGCGTTTGCACAGTGGTGAAGGGAGGGGGCCTGAGGTGACATGTGTGCAAACGCGCCCCGTGGCGAGTTTTAAGTTGCGGGATTAAGTCCCCTTGAATCCTGAGGGTCCCTGGGGCCCAACTAGCCCCCAGGTACCTACAGTTAGGACCACAGAGCTGAGTTGCAGAGAGGCGTTCCGAGGCCACGCACCTTTTTCACCTCTCTGCAACGCAACTCTGTTGTGCTTACTGAAGGTACTTGGTGGGCTAGTTGGCCCCAGGGTCCCTCAGGATACAAAGGGAATTAATTCCCCAACTTAAAACGCACCACAGGGCGTGTTTGCGCACATGTCACCTGAGGCCTCGCCCCCTCCCTTCACCACTGTGCAAACGCGCCCCGTGGAGCGTTTTAAGTTGGGGTATTAGGTCACCTTGAATCCTGAGGGTCCCTGGGGCCCAACTAGCCCACCAGGTACTTCCAGTAAGCACCACAGGCCTGCGTTGCAACGCCTGTAAAAAATTGTGCAGTTGTGTTTAGGTAGGGAAGAGGGTCGTGCTGGGGGTAGTATTTTAGGGTTTAGGGTAGTGCAGTGGTGTTTATGTAGTGTAGGGGGTCGTGCTGGGGGTAGTGTTTTAGGGTTTAGGGTAGTGCAGTGGTGTTTGGGTAGTGTAGGGGGTCGTGCTGGGGGTAGTGATTTAGGGTAGTGCAGTGGGATTTGGGTAGTGTAGGGGGTACTGCTGGGGGTAGTGTTTTAGGGTTTAGGGTAGTGCAATGGTGTTTGGGTAGTGTAAGGGGTCGTGCTGGGGGAGTGTTTTAGGGTTTAGGGTAGTGCAGTGGTGTTTGGGTAGTGTAGGGGGTCGTGCTGGGGGTAGTGTTTTAGGGTTTAGGGTAGTGCAGTGGTGTTTGGGTAGTGTAGGGGGTCGTGCTGGGGGTAGTGATTTAGGGTAGTGCAGTGGGATTTGGGTAGTGTAGGGGTACTGCTGGGGGTAGTGTTTTAGGGTTTAGGGTAGTGCAATGGTGTTTGGGTAGTGTAGGGGTACTGCTGGGGGTAGTGTTTTAGGGTTTAGGGTAGTGCAGTGGTGTTTAGGTAGTGTAGGGGATACTGCTGGGGGTAGTGTATTAGGTTTTAGGGTAGTGCAGTGGTATTTGGGTAGTGTAGGGGTTCGTGCTGGGGGTAGTTTTTTAGGGTTTAGGGTAGTGCAGTGGTGTTCGGGTAGTGTAGGGGTTGTGCTGGGGGTAGTGTTCTAGGGTTTAGGGCAGTGCAGTGGTGTTCAGGCAGTGTAGGGGGTCCTGCAGGGGGTGGTGTTTCAGGGTTTAGGGCAGTGGTGTTCGGGCAGTGTAGGGGGTCATGCTGGGGGTGGTGTTTCAGGTTTAGGGCAGTGCAGTGGTGTTCAGGCAGTGTAGGGGGTCGTGCTGAGGCTGGTGTTTCACGGTTTAGGGCAGTGCAGTGGTGTTCGGGCAGTGTAGGGGGTCGTGCTGGGGCTGGTGTTTCAGGGTTTAGGGCAGTGCAGTGGTGTTCGGGCAGTGTAGGTGGTCGTGCTGGGGCTGGTGTTTCAGGGTTTAGGGCAGTGCAGTGGTGTTCGGGCAGTGTAGGGGGTCGTGCTGGGGGTGGTGTTTCAGGGTTTGGGGCAGTGCAGTGGTGTTCGAGCAGTAAAGGGGGTCGTGCTGGGGGTGGTGTTTCAGGGTTTAGTGCAGTGGTCTTCGGGCAGTGTAGGGGGCGGTGCAGGGGCTGGTGTTTCAGGGTTTAGGGCAGTGCAGTGGTGTTCGGGCAGTGTAGGTGGTCGTGCTGGGGCTGGTGTTTCAGGGTTTAGGGCAGTGCAGTGGTGTTCGGGCAGTGTAGGTGGTCGTGCTGGGGCTGGTGTTTCAGGGTTTAGGGCAGTGCAGTGGTGTTCGGGCAGTGTAGGGGGTGGTGCAGAGGGTGGTGTTTCAGGGTTTAGGGCAGTGCAGTGGTGTTCGGGCATTGTAGGGGGTCGTGCAGGGGGTGGTGTTTCAGGGTTTAGGGCAGTGCAGTGGTGTTCGGGCAGTGTAGGGGTCATGCTGGGGCTGGTGTTTCAGGGTTTAGGGCAGTACAGTGGTGTTCGGGCAGTGGAGTGGGTCGTGCTGGGGCTGGTGTTTCAGGGTTTAGGGCAGTTCAGTGGTGTTCGGGCAGTGTAGGGGTTGTGCTGGGGCTGGTGTTTCAGGGTTTAGGGCAGTGCAGTGGTGTTTGGGCAGTGTAGGTGGTGGTGCTGGGGCTGGTGTTTCAGGGTTTAGGGCAGTGCAGTGGTATTCGGGCAGTGTAGGGGGTCATGCTGGGGCTGGTGTTTCAGGGTTTAGGGCAGTGCAGTGGTGTTCTGGCAGTGTAGGGGGTCTTGCTGGGGCTGGTGTTTCAGAGTCTAGGGCAGTGCAGTGGTGTTCGGGCAGTGTAGGGGGTCTTGCTGGGGCTGGTGTTTCAGGGTTTAGGGCAGTGCAGTGGTGTTCGGGCAGTGTAGGGGGTCGTGCTGGGGGTGGTGTTTCAGGGTTTAGGGCAGTGCAGTGGTGTTCGGGAAGTGTAGGGGTCGTGCTGGGGCTAGTGTTTCAGGGTTTAGGGCAGAGCAATGGTGTTCAGGCAGTGTAGGGGGGAGTGCTGGAGGTGGTGTTTCAGGGTTTAGGGCAGTGCAGTGGTGTTCGGGCAGTGTAGCGGGTCTTGCTGGGGGTGGTGTTTCAGGGTTTAGGGCAGTGGTGTTCAGGCAGTGTAGGGGGTCTTGCTGGGGGTGATGTATCAGGGTTTAGGGCAGTGCAGTGGTGTTCGGGCAGTGTAGGGGGTTGTGCTGGGGGTGGTGTTTCAGGGTTTAGGGCAGTGCAGTGGTGTTCCGGCAGTGTAGGGGTCGTGCAGGAGGTGGTGTTTCAGGGTTTAGGGCAGTGCAGTGGTGTTTGGGCAGTGTAGGGGGTCGTGCTGGGGGTGGTGTTTCAGGGTTTAGGGCAGTGCAGTGGTGTTCGGGCAGTGTAGGGTGTCGTGCTGAGGGGTGGTGTTTCAGGGTTTAGGGCAGTGCAGTGGTGTTTGGGCAGTGTAGGGGGTCATGCAGGGGTGGTGTTTCAGGGTTTAGGGCAGTGCAGTGGTGTTTGGGCAGTGTAGGGGGTCGTGCAGGGGGTGGTGTTTCAGGGTTTAGGGCAGTGCAGTGGTGTTCGGCCAGTGTAGGTGGTCTTGCTGGGGGTGGTGTTTCAGGGTTTAGTGCAGTGGTGTTCGGGCAGTGTATCGGGTCGTGCTCGGGTGGTGTTTCAGGGTTTAGGGCAGTGCAGTGGTGTTCCGGCAGTGTAGGGGGTCGTGCAGGGGGTGGTGTTTCAGGGTTTAGGGCAGTGCAGTGGTGTTTGGGCAGTGTAGGGGGTCTTGCTGGGGGTGGTGTTTCAGGGTTTAGGGCAGAGCAGTGGTGTTCGGGCAGTGTAGGGGGTCGTGCAGGGGGTGGTGTTTCAGGGTTTAGGGCAGTGCAGTGGTGTTCGGCCAGTGTAGGTGGTCTTGCTGGGGGTGGTGTTTCAGGGGTTAGTGCAGTGGTGTTTGGGCAGTGTAGGGGGTCTTGCTGGGGGTGGTGTTTCAGGGTTTAGGGCAGTGCAGTGGTGTTCGGGCAGTGTAGGGGGTCGTGCTGGGGCTGGTGTTTGAGAGTTTAGGGCAGTGCAGTGGTGTTCGGGCAGTGTAGGGGGTCGTGCTGGGGCTGGTGTTTCAGGGTTTAGGGCAGTGCAATGGTTTTCGGGCAGTGTAGGCGGTCGTGCTGGGGCTGGTGTTTCAGGGTTTAGGGCAGTGCAGTGGTGTTCGGGCAGTGTAGAGGGTCGTGCTGGGGCTGGTGTTTCAAGGTTTAGGGCAGTGCAGTGGTGTTCGGGCAGTGTAGGGGGTCGTGCTGAGGCTGGTGTTTCACGGTTTAGGGCAGTGCAGTGGTGTTCGGGCAGTGTAGGGGGTCGTGCTGGGGCTGGTGTTTCAGGGTTTAGGGCAGTGCAGTGGTGTTCGGGCAGTGTAGGCGGTCGTGCTGGGGCTGGTGTTTCAGGGTTTAGGGCAGTGCAGTGGTGTTCGGGCAGTGTAGGGGGTCGTGCTGGGGCTGGTGTTTCAGGGTTTAGGGCAGTGCAGTGGTGCTCGGGCAGTGTAGGGGGTCGTGCTGGGGGTGGTGTTTCAGGGTTTAGGGTAGTGCAGTGGTGTTCGGGCAGTGTAGGGGGTCGTGCTGGGGCTGGTGTTTCAAGGTTTAGGGCAGTGCAGTGGTGTTCGGCCAGTGTCGGGGGTCGTGCTGGGGCTGGTGTTTCAGGGTTTTGGGCAGAGCAGTGGTGTTCGGGCAGTGTAGGGGGTCGTGCTGGGGATGGTGTTTCAGGGTTTAGGGCAGTGCAGTGGTGTTCGGGCAGTGTAGGGGGTCGTGCTGGGGGTGGTGTTTCAGGGTTTAGGGCAGTGTAGGGGGTCTTGCTGGGGGTGATGTTTCAGAGTTTAGGGCAGTGCAATTGTGTTCGGGCAGTGTAGGGGGTCTTGCTGGGGTAGTGTTTCAGGGTTTAGGGCAGTGCAGTGGTGTTCGGGCAGTGTAGGGGGTCGTGCTGGGGTGGTGTTTCAGGGTTTAGGGCAGTGCAGTGGTGTTCGGGCAGTGTAGGGGTCGTGAAGGGGGTGGTGTTTCAGGGTTTAGGGCAGTGCAGTGGTGTTCGGGCAGTGTAGGGGTCGTGCTAGGGGTGGTGTTTCAGGGTTTAGGGCAGTGCAGTGGTGTTCGGGCAGTGTAGGGGGTCGTGCAGGGGCTGGTGTTTCAGGGTTTAGGACAGTGCAGTGGTGTTCGGGCAGTGTAGGGGGTCGTGCTGGGGGTAGAGTTTTAGGGTTTAGGGTAGTGCAGTGGTGCTTGTGTAGTGTAGGGGGTCGTGCTGGGGGTAGTGTTTTAGGGTTTAGGGTAGTGCAGTGGTGTTTGTGTAGTGTAGGGGGTCATGTTTTAGGGTAGTGCAGTGGTGTTTGGGTAGTGAAGAGGGTCGTGCTGGGGGTAGTGTTTTAGGATTTAGGTTAGTGCAGTGGTGTTTGGGTAGTGTAGGGGGTCGTGCTGGGGGTAGTGTTTTAGGATTTAGGTTAGTGCAGTGGTGTTTGTGTAGTGTAGGGGGTCGTGCTGGGGGTAGTGTTTTAGGGTTTAGGGTAGTGCAGTGGTGCTTGTGTAGTGTAGGGGGTCGTGCTGGGGGTAGTGTTTTAGGGTTTAGGGTAGTGCAGTGGTGTTTGTGTAGTGTAGGGGGTCATGTTTTAGGGTAGTGCAGTGGTGTTTGGGTAGTGTAGGGGGTCGTGCTGGGGGTAGTGTTTTAGGGTTTAGGGTAGTGCAGTGGTGTTTGGGTAGTGTAGGGGGTCATGCTGGGGGTAGTGTTTTAGGGTTTAGGATAGTGGAGTGGTGCTTGTGTAGTGTAGGGGGTCGTGCTGGGGGTAGTGTTTTAGGGTTTAGGGTAGTGCAGTGGTGGTTTTGTAGTGTAGGGGGTCATGTTTTAAGATGCAACGCTCCAATACCTGACCAGTCTGCACTACATAAAACTGCAAAAACTAAAAATAAAAGTGTTTTGCACACTTTTGTCATTGGGCAATATGTGGGCTACATCTGGGTAATATTTGTGCTACATTTGGGCTCTTTTTTCACTGGTGGCCATCTTGGAAGACTTCTTTGTTATGAAGTTTCCTAATTTCCTCATTTACTGCAGTCTCCTCAGTAGGAAATGCTTTCAGTTTTTACTTTGATTCCATCAAGAAGGCATTCAGATGTGTCTCACATTTGCCATAAATTCAGAATGTTAGCACTCTAGTTGCTCATTAGATCACTGTAGTAAAGCTACTGCTCACCAGGGAGTTAACTGGAAGTCTGGTGCTGGTATTGAAAGTGATTGTTTCAGTCTGCATGTCAGAATTTTCTAATGAAATAGAAGAGGATTTGAGATCTTACTTAAAACATGCCCTAATTTTTCTTTCTGCAGCACTAACCATAATTTCTATTTCAAAAAGAACCCCCTCATGTTGTTCCTTTTTAAATTAAATGTTTTAAGTGTTACCGGTTTATTCCAATCAAGATGGCTTCAGGTGTGCCATACTTTTGTCATAAGTAAGGCTGTTAGCGCTCTAGTTGTTCTTTAGAACACTCTGGGAAGCTGCAGTAGAACACAAAGGCATCAACTGGCAGGCTGCTCCTGTTGAAATATAACAGGAAGATATTTGAGATCACACTTGAAACATGTCCTAATTTTTCTTTCTACAGCACTAACCATAATTTCTATGACAAAATGAACCCCATCATTTTGTTCCTTTTTAAATGAAATGTTTTAAGTGTTACCAGTTTATTCCAATCAAGATGGCTTCAGGTGTGCCATACTTTTGTCATAAGTAAGGCTGTTAGCACTCTAGTTGTTCTTTAGAACACTCTGGGAAGCTGCAGTAGAACACAAAGGAATCAACTGACAGTCTCTGCCCTTGTTGGATGTACATGTTTTACTGAGAATGTCAGACTTCATTCTCACATGACTGAGAAAGATAATGTGAATTTACAGAAAATATGCTCTCATTTTAGCTTCTGGAGCACCTTCCAAAACTCTATGGGACAAGCATGTGAAAATAGTTTTCTCTCAAACATGATTCATGATATCCCAGCAGAAGGTTTTTCACAGGGTAAAATCACCTTAGAACACACCACAATTCATGAAATTAGTATGGTACCATCAACAAATGAATTTTAATGTAACTAAAGTCTGTTATCACCCTTTATAGTTCTCCTTTTGGTAACCCTCAAAATCTTTGATTCACTACAATGCATTTCAATGGGGTACTATCATTTATATTGGTCCCAAGATGGCTGCCAGCAATTCCAGGATGAAGTGCTGACAGCCAATCAGATCTCACGATGACATGTGTGGTTAGGCTCCGCCCAGATATATATGTGATTTTACTTTTGATTTTCTCAGGAACTACTGAACGGATTTACACCATTTAAGCAAAAGGCATGACACTGAACCAAGGGCTACCTCTTTGCCAAATTTGGTGTAATTCCGTTCAGCAGTTCGGGCTGTAGCTGCGACTAAAGGTTCCTATGGAAAAATGAATGGGGAAAACACGTTTTGGGACCCCCCTTTTTTCTCGGCCCCTGCTTGACGAATCACCCCGAGACTTTCAGGATAGGAGCGGACCGGAGAGCCCCAACAAGTTGGAAACTTTCGCGAAGATTCATCAACCGGCGCCAACGTTATTTCAAATAGAATGTTGCGGATTTCCTATGGAAAATAGGTCCTAACTATAACTATCTACTGGCGACCGCCAGTAGATAATATATATGTATGTATGTATGTTTATATATAAAGTTGGCCATGCAAGCTTTGGCGGTGTAGTTTATGGTAAACGGAGGGGGGCTAGAGACTGAGAGAAGAGCAGAGAGATAGACAAGGAGAGAAAAATGTCAGTGACATGCAGTGCAAGCTCCAGCGTCAGCATTGGAAGGATACATGCCGTCCAATCAAAGCATGGTAAGACAGAAATGATCCTGGATGGGCCAAGTACAAGAAGAGGGAGGAAAGCCAATGAATCAGGGTTATATGATGGTACAGCGCATGCCTGAACAATGCATGCCTGTACCACACAGTCTCTACCATGACCGTGTCTTTGCCATGCATACCTTTACCACGCAATTTTGTGGTAAAGACATGATGGGGACAGGGACATGCATGCTAAAGATCATAGCCCTGCCCCCTGCCCTGAAAACTGGCCCTTTTCCCCCTGCCCTGAGCCCTAAAAATTAAACCCACCCCGCAAAAACTACCCCAACCCCAGCCCCCGACCTGAGCCCTAAAAACTGTCCCCTACAGTCCTAAAGTACCCTGACACAGCCCCTACCGCCCTGAGGCCTAAAACTGTCCCCTGCCCTGTAAACTGTCCCTTTTCCCCCACCCCACCCTTAGCCCTAACAACTGTCCCCCGCCCTAAAAACTACCCCAGCCCCCACACTGAGCCCTAAAAAGTGTCCCCTACTCCTGCTAAGTACCCCGCCTCAGCTCCCCCTAAAACTGCTTCCTTCCCTACAAACAACCCAGACCCCCTACTAAGTCCTAAAACCTACCCCCCACATAGAGAAACTAATCAGACCCGGCCCCTTCCCCACTTCCCCATTTCTGATTGTCCTTCCTCTTCCTGTCTTCCTCTCCCGCCCATCCGCTCAGCATCTAGACAGCGCATTGCCTTAACTGTGCATGTGCGTTGTTAAGGCATATGCGTGGTGAAGGCAAGCGTGGTTCGGCTTGTGAGGAAATGGCACTCGTGGCTGAGCCCGAGTTGGTAAGGCCATTTCCCATGAAACAGGAGCAGAGAAATGAGATGTAGAAGAAAAAAGAAAAAAATCCAGTTAGGAGTAAGGGGCTGAACCCAAAACCCACTGTAAGTATTGTTCACAACATGTCTTCAACAATTTCTGTTTTTTATTTCTATTTACTTCATTTATAGAGCACAATGGGACCCAAAGACATCCCAACGCTGAGTAAGAGGCAGCATCCCAACTGAGCGGACCGAGCCCCTCAAGGACTAAGCTATTGAAAGATCTAGGTTTTGATCGCTTTCCGGTAAAATAGGTTCGCTCTGGTGTTCACAGTCAACAGAATAGGCCACTTTAGAAGCAATTCTGATAAGGCTGTATGAGGTGCCACAACCTGCCCTGTTGTATGTGCTGATAGAGCTGAGGGGTCACAGTGGGTCTAACCTCACTCAGCTCCGAAAAGGTGTGTCATGCATGGCAGGTGTACACATCCTACGGTACTTCGGTTGCTGTCTTTGAGACATTCTCTCAATCTAATGTTGTTTTGCTGTCTTTAACATTTCAGCTCACCTGGGCCTGCTAGGTGCTTGATAGTAAATTTGAAGTCTATTCATTTAACACTATCCTATAACATTTGTTCACACAAGTGTCAAGGCCTGGCTGCAATGTAAGAGGACCCTTCGAGGTTGCCCAAGGAAAGGGTGACCCCTCCAAGTAATCACAGTGCCACACTCACAGAATAACGTATGTGAAAGGTGACATCTCTCATTAAGAAGGTCCCTGCAGGAGGAAAAACCCACAAGGAAAAAAAACTATTATGGCAATCTGTGTAGATCTTGATTGATACTGTAAATTGTATTGGTGATAATTAGAAAGGCACCAAATTCTTCCTGACATCAGGAGAGAGAAAGGAGCCAAGTAGGATAATTGATCTAGAGCCAGAAAATACACTGTAAGGTGGATCCAAAACTGATTAGAGGCGAAAAAGCAGTAAAAATAGCAAAAGCTACACTAGACAACAGAAAACGGAAGATTCACATTGAATGATCCAAATCTACTGATAAATGTCAAGGAGCGAATGTATTGCACAGGGAAATTGAGCACAATGAAGGTAATGCAATGCATTGATGCACATCCACCACTTCAACATGCTGTCTTTTATATGCCAAAAAACAGGAACTACCTCAGAGGAATATATTATGTGAAATCTTGGATTGGGAAGTTCATGTGATTCCCAATGGAGAAACCACCATCTTGGACTTTTGTATGGTGAAGATCTGTTTTCCTATAGGAAATTGTGGCATTCATGATTCCATGTAGATGAAGCCCAAGATTGACATTCCTCATGCCATTTGGTAAGTTGGAAGTTTTCTACTGCTGTCAGAACTCTGTGTAAACCCTCTCTGGGCTACCAGAGGTACGGGAGCAACTTTGACAAAAAGAAGGCCCCACTCTGAATATAGTGGTGCAGGAAGCAGTGACACACTGAACTAGCGTGCATCCAAGACTTTCTCTCCCCTGAAAGCTGCACAAACGTGACTAACGTCTTGTTCCTTATTTAACTCTGGGGACAAACGTGACAACCAAGGGGCAGATTTACAAGCCCCTTGCGCCACTTTTGCATCTCTTTTAACATGGGAAAAGTGATGCAAAAGTGGCGCAAGAGGCTTGTAAATCTGCCCCCAAGTGCCCTGGAGCTGTTGTACCTTTGACCTATATATCTAGCCTGTATTCATTCAAATCTCTTGATCACCAGCTGATTCATGTTCACTTACATCAGCCATTCTTTCATGCTGGTCTGGCTGCCCTTCTGTTTCATTCACAGCACCTTTGCTGGTCTCCCATATCTGCAAACTACACAGGTTTCTGAAATTGACTTCTGAGAGATCATCCCAAAAATGTATTAGTGCATGTGGAAATTTCATTGGGAAAGCAACTGACATGCTCACATTTTTGCCACATGCATCCAGTTACGGGAGATTTTCAACCATTTCAAGGTAATTTGGGTTCATTGGTATTTTTATTTTGCTAGGAAATTGTCAGTAGTTTAGGGATACTCTCTCAGGTTCAGGGCATTTGGACTGTGCTGGATCCTGAACTGATGTGCTGTAGTACTTTCTATTCTGTGATTCATGCTTATCCCTGGCCTGCACGCGAGTGCTGCAACGCCATTCCCTTCATATGTTCAATGCCCATAACCTGCAAGCATGAAATTCCATGGTTTGAATGAAAAAGTATAAGTTTGAGAGACAATGATACGTTCTTGGGTATGTTTGAACAGTTATTATTTTATGGGCCATTTATGCTGGAATTTGCAGGCCAGTTATACGTTTTCCATAAAATGGCCACAGTGCCTCTTTATGCGCACACAGCAAGGGGAAAAAAACATTGCCAAAGCCAATAGATTTTCACAGGCAAGAACTAATGGGTTTGCCATTAGTTAGCAAATATTTTTTATTTAGTTGATTACATTAAGGCAAAGACTTCAATTCCTGGAATACATTAATTTGTTGAATGAAAGGTAAGGAGTAAAACAAACATTGTTTTGCATACAAGGAGTGATCTGGCAACCAGTAGCGGCTCCTGGAGGGAGTGCTGCGGGGCGGTGGGGCGGGGTTGGGGAGGGGCAGGGTGGGGGGTAGTAAACTCCAGCTTACGGCCGAACTGAGTTGAACACATAAATAAATAAATAAAACGAATTACATTGCGCGCGCTGCATCGCAATCGGCGATGCAGCGTGCGCAATGTAATTGTTTATTTATTTATTTATGTACTAACTCAGTTCGGCCATAAGCCGGAGTTTACTACCCCCACCCTGCCCCTCCCCCACCCTGCCCCAACGCCCCGCAGCACTCCCTCCAGGAGCCCCTACTGCTGGCAACTCTAGTCTGTAATCTGTATGAATCAACTTTGCTGTTGCTAAATTACTAGACAACGTGCAATAGGTGTTTATTATGCTGACAAATTATTTCAATTTTCCTTCTATCATAGACCATAAATTTGTTATGGCATTTTACAAATGCAAAGATGTAAAATATGTTCGAGAGAACTTATTTTATTGTGCTCAGGTAATTCTTGTCCTATGTTTCCTCTCACTTTCACTGTCTTTCATTATCCCCAATTTACATTCCATGTATAAAAAATACATGCAGTACCTCATTGCAATGAATTTCTGAGAATGATAAGGGGTTATGGGCCACTTTCAGTTGACGATTTATTTCAGTCTGTCCTTGCATCGATATATAGCAAATACCTGTCTCCAAAATTGTTTCTCTGAAGATAGAAATTCTGTTTTAACAACTTCCCCAAAGGAAACAGCAGCTACCAAATTAGCATGCAGCAAAAGCTCCACAAACCAATAATGATATTTTCAAACATCTCTTGAAGTTCCAAGCACATAATTTGTCATAGAATTCACAATTATCTCCTAATATCTCCAAAACACGTGTCTTGAATGCTGGAAGCCGAGTTCATAAAGCCTATTCTAAAAAAGGAACATCAAGAGGGGCATAGTCGCAAAATATTTTCATATCTACTTAAATAAAAATTCAAAAATAAGCGGTACAGAGTCAAATACCACAAAGTCTCTCAGATGCAAATTTATATAGTGTATGCAAAATCATAAAATATTCTAAGTTTCAATGGGCTTCAAAATCATTAGAAAATAGGACAGCATCCCTAGCAGCATATGAAAGCTCAAGAAAGCCTCTGGTTCAGCCCCAAAATCAAGGGGTTCTTATGTACAATTCTTGCATAGGAAATTAGTAATTCTGCAAACTCTTCATGGCATGAGCAAAAGTAGCATTTCTTTAGAAAATCAGAAAGCTAGAATAATAGGTCATTACCTTAACAAATAAGCACCATCTCAATTCTTTGAAACAATTCTTCAACCCACTCTATGATAATGTTATCCGGAGATGTTCAAACAAATATGAATCATTTAAAAATAAATCCTTCTCTCAATGAATATATCCAGTGAACAAATGAATGAGATAGATACTTGTTGCAATCTTACATTTGCACCATAGAAAGTTCATCATGAGCAAAACAATACAGCAATGAAAATAAACTAATATGACCTCTGCTTGATGGCGAGCTGTGGGGATATGATGTGCGTAAGTGTGTACAGGAGTGAGTGACAGAGATATCCATTTTGTCTAAATAGGCATTTTACATGGAAACATGGCATAATTAAAACACATTAATAAACACACTGCTACACATTATAGAACATTCCTTTCAATTCCAATTATGTTAATTCAGTCTATAGATGTAAAATATTGTGTAAAGAGACATGTTAATCATTTTATTGATGCACAAAATATAAACCCGAAAAACGTTTTTACAAATGTGAAGAATTTTTATGTTGCAGGGGGCGGATGATCACAAGCATGATTATAATTCGAAATTTCTCCCTTGCATGCACTTATTTTGCGGTCTAGAAATAGGCCAGTGTGAACAGCTCATTTTTTAGGAATTGCCTAATATGCATATATTTGCGTTTCACCCTCGAGGTTCCACATCTTTGGGCTCTTGGCTACTATAGATCTTGCTCCACGTTTTAGGCCAAAGTTACAAGTTGTACGGTACTGAGATGATTGCATGCACGTGTTAATTTAATTCCACCTGCCTTATAATCAGACCGTTAGTCTTTTGTAATTTTTATGAGTGACATGAAGCTATGCAGCTGCCCAAATGTTCCTGTTTGGTATGTAAGGATGGTAAGGTTTTGCATGTACGTCAGGCATTTTCAATATGCTTTAATTACAGAGCAGAGAAATTTTAACTTGATTCTGTCTTTTACGGGCAACAAATGAAGTATTTTAAATTGTGCATTTATGTGGTCATAAGAGACTCAAGGATAGTCTGTTTGTCTTTTTCTTCAGTAGTGGCTTTTTTTCCCCATTTTGTGGGGGACTGTAAAATACCCAACATTACCGATGTCTGCATTGTCAAAGTTATCAAAATCCCATAAAATGGCTGGAATAGAGTAAATGGAAGATATTTCAGAGTGAGAAAATCTGTAGTTGACACCGTTGACTGTGCATTTTATTGAGAAAAAAAAGATGTTAATATCAAACAGAATTTTCGTGTTTTTATTACTTAGCTATTGGAAGGCCAGCCATGATATGAGAGATACAAAGAAGCTCTAAAGACGGACATGGAAAGGAGAAAAGTCTAATTGACGCCCATGATTGGATCACAATAAAAATAACACATTTTATTAAATTGCTAAGACAGATTTAAAGATGACTAGAAAAGGAGATATCTGTGAAAGTACCAGAAGTATTGTGGAGCCAAAGCCTTCTCCTATCCCCATAAGGATTAGTTTCATATAATTTCCTTCTTTCTGTGCTGTCCCTTCTACTTACATTTTGTCTTCGCAGCAGCCATGCCAATGTTAAGAGGAATGTGTTCTTGGAGTGTCTGTCCTGTAGCTTCAGGATAGGGATGTTGAGTTATGTTTGAAGAGAAACAGCTGGAAGATCAATTATACTATTGCTTTGGGTACGAGAAAAAAGAGCACCCGATTAATGCATATTTTATTCCTTATTCTCATTTACAGAAATTACATTCTGTTTTTAATGCTCATGATGTGATTTCACTGGGGCTCCGTTGCGGGCTACTATTAGGCTATTGTGCAGGAAAGAGAAATACCTTATTATTCTCAAAGAAAAATTCAAGTCTTAAGTGATGCCTGGTCACAAAAGTTCTTTGCCATCATTAAAAAGTCCCAGCCTGGTGTACACTCTTCCAGTGGTTATTTCATACTACAAAGAAGCCTTGCTCAGACTAGTGCTATGTTCTAATTACAAACTAAAGAGCTGAGGGGATCCAGCTGTACAGTAACCTACAATCTTCAAATAGAATTCAATTTATATTTATTTAGTAGCAATTTAGGTGTCCATACTATACATCAGATCGACTCAATGCACAGTTCCATTAACATGAAGACTGTTGAGGAAGATATAATTCAACATTAACATTAATTTAATTAAAATGTTAAAAACTAAGGTTCCTGATAGACTTTTTTGAATATTTTCACAAAAACTCATTTGAAACATTTTTAGTTACAAATTCATCTCTCTGAAGAAAAGTTAAGGTCGATGGTGTATGTGACTAACCAATGGCAGAAACCTTTAATCACATTATTTTTTCTTTGGGGTTTTAATTGTTTAAGCAATAATAGTTTGACCTCCAGAGAAGACAGAGACAGCTACATGTGCTCTGCTTCCAAAACAAAAATGCTTTTACACTAAATATCTAATCAATTAAACTTTGGTAAGTCAATTATAATTGTGGTTGCCCAAAGGTCAAGTATCGACTTAAGGAGAAAATAATTTGTTATCCGCCTTTGCACAAATGATAATAGATCTTCTAAAAAGCTCATGTTTCCTACTAAGCCTGCTTCCAGTGCAACATGGATTTAAAAAATAAAATCATTATCCTGTATTAGGAAAATTCTACATACTTCAAACTTTATTATTAGAACTTCATTGAAAATATAAGATTTTAATTACCTAAAATGTTACCATCTTTTAAATTATTTACAAAAGGCTGCATTAAGCTAAACTGCAGTGTTTAACAAGAAGTCATTTACATGCCTAACTTTCCTCCTGCATTTTATAAGAACATTCCATTACCTATTCGAAACTACCTCTTCTGACCCTAACCTTCCATTGTTATCCCTCCAAGATTATTATCTCTTCTGATCATTATTTCTAGAAAACCATTGCCTTTTCTGTCCATTAGCCTTATGCCATTTTCTCTACTACACAACTATCTCTTGTGCAGTTAAATGTACAATAAAATAACCGTCCTTAGTGGAGTTTACGATTTTGGCTTTAGAATTACAGTAAGCGTACAATCTTAAATTAAAACAAAGTTAACAACCAATAAATTAACTATAACTGATTAAATGGAATACAAATGTTTAACTAGAGTGATAGAGATAGATTTTGGGTTAGCCATGGCATTATGGTCATGTCATTGGTTTTGGAAATTTAATTACCAAATTAAAGTAAATAAATTAAATTAATTAAAATGAATGTAATTAACACAGTTACAAATTAAACAGTTTTATAGTTGGGTGTATGATTAGCATTTGGGTTAGAGTAAATATATAATATGGTTAAAATTATGTTTGAATATTTTGATTAAATATTTAAAGACAACATTTGTTAGATTTATTCTACTAAAAGTTAGGGTCCCTTAGCAACTGTATTTTAATTACAATTAATATATTCAGCTCCATCATTGGTAAGATAGAGCATTATGGTTAGCAACAAGACACTAGCAGACTAGGGGTTAAGTTAGATTTACCAATAGGGTTAGTGTAAGAGTACTATATCTTATGTTAACATAATAATATTAATACAACGTTAATACTAAAAACAAACATAATATCAAGGGATGGGGTTAGGCATTGCTGACAATGCAAAGGTGATAATCAGGAGTAGGTATTGAGTCAATATTAAAATAAAGGTTATATGCTGACGTAGAAGTAGAAGTAGTCATATAAGAGCTAATCACATTAGAATTAATGGTGCTATAGAGGTAATGAAGATCAAGTGATGGTAATAGAGATAATGGCAGTAGATCAATTGACTTGTGTCTGTTTTGCACACCTAATCTTTGGTTTTCAATCTTAATGTGCCCTGGGCATGATGCGATCAACAGTTGGTACTCAAAGGTAGCGGCACAAAAGGAACTGAGATGGGGAGGGAGAATAGGCTCCAAGACCGCTGGGCCACATCATTTTGTGACTAGCTTACACTATAACAGGTTCTTTTCAGGAGGGTAAAGACAAGTGAAGGAAAACTGACATATGATGTTTCACAGATGCGGACTTGAAGGTGGGGATGTGATGCCAAGAAGTATCTGTGTTGGCTTTGGGAGGAGTTTTCAGAGAGAGTGGGAGATGAGAAAAGGGAAGTCAGTGAGCTGCCTTGTTATTTTTCACTGGCGCAAGGATCGCTGGGGTAGTTTTTGCCACAAAGTATGTCCCTGAAATCCGAACGGTATTGCTAAAAATCGTGGGTCGAGAAAGTGTAAAATTCTTTGCAAGATTCACTGAAAAGTCATTGCTAGTCATGGACAGTTCTATCTCTTAAATTGCTTGTTTGATTCACTCATAGCAGAGAGCTGATTGGAACCAAAGAAGAACATACAACCTTCCACCTGCCTTATTAACTGAGTCCTATTTACCTGACAGAGTACAGTTGAGATGTTCTGCCTCCAACCTTTTCTCAGATCTTTGGAAATTGTAATGGTGTGCTGAGAGCTAGTGGATTTAGGTTCTTGATGATTCCCAAATACACATAGTTTCTGAGCATTGTCCTGCCATTGAAGATTGCTTGCACCCTTTAAACATCCCCGCTGCACTGGGGAATGCAGTTGTATCCCGGATACAGAGGAAACAAGTTGAAGATTTTGGCCTCCAAAACAGTTCTAAGACTGAATGTTACATTTTTGACCATGGTGAATCACCAACTTTTATCCAACCATGCCCCACTATTGGGTGGTTAGGAAGGATAACTAGGTACCTATGTATGACACCCCACAGCCGCTTTTGCCATTTTTGTGTAATTTCAGTCATTAAATTTTTCTCTGTTTAATTAACCTTATTTGAAAATATCAAGGGGCTTGTTAGTCCTAGCATCTTTGGCATCATTTTCCCCTGTCTTTTTGCTTCTGGTCTCCTGTTTTTTGACTGCGTGCTGCATTTTGCTTTTGCTGGTTATAGAACTCTGGGAGCCCTTACTGCACCCTTTCTGCCTTCCTGCACCGCTGCCGAGACCGGGGATTTCAGCCCCCAAGTGCCTTTGCGCCAGTAGGTGCCGTCGCAGGCCCACAGCGCTCATAGGCGCATAAAGTCACTGGCGGGCTCCCGCAGCGCAGGAGCCCTTACTGCAGCCTTCCTGCCTCCCTGCACCACCGGCGAGACTGGGGACTTCAGCCCCCAAGTGCCTTTGCGCCAGGAGGCGCCGTCGCAGGCCCACAGCGCCCGGAGGCACATAAAGTCACTGGTGGGCTCCCGCACAGTGTTGCCAGATTGGGCTATTTCTCGCACAATTGGGCGATATTTTGCCCGATTGTGCGAGAAAAAATCGTGTTGGGCGGGTTACCTAAATTTGGGCTAGAAGCCTCCCAGTGTGCGGCGGATTCCAGGCTTTGTGCGGCGCCGCCGCGCTGCAGCCCATGGTTGCCCTGCTGCCACACCCCTTCTCTAATTTTCGGTGTGTCTGTGGCTCTGTGCCCTGCAGCCCCTGCCCACAAGTAACACCAGCAGGGCCATAAATCTTTGCGGGCGGGAAGCTTCATCCAATTAGGGTCCTGCAAGACCTGCAGTGACCTCTGACCTGACCCCAGTAATGTTCCGACCTGCCTTGGAGTTCGTTTGACACAAATCCTGGGTCAGATCAGTTCGTCAGGCACATTAACGGCCCGTGCGCGTGCAGCAGGTATGGTGACGTCGGAGGTTCCAGCTGTAGGGTTTAGTGTAGTTGGGAAAGAGCCGGGGCAGAGGGGTGATGGAAACACTGGGCAATAAGAGGGATGACTGGGGCGTCAGATGAGCACACGGAGTGGAATACGGGGGCAGGAAGGGGTGATGAAAATACATGGCAAGGAGAGGGGTGAAAACAGAGGGGTGCAGGGGGCCGCGAGGAGCAGTAGACAAGCGCACATAGTGGAAACGGGACAGGAAAGGGTGATAAAAACACAGGACAAGGAGAGGGGTGAGAACAGAGGGGTGCAGGGGGCAGCGAGGAGTGGCAGATGAGCGCAGAGTGGAAAACGGGACAGGAAGGAGTGATGAAAACAGGACAAGGAGAGAGATGAGAACACAAGGGTGCAGGGGGCAGCGAGGAGTGGCAGATGAGCGCAGAGTGGAAAACGGGACAGGAAGGAGTGATGAAAACAGGACAAGGAGAGAGATGAGAACAGAGGGTGCAGGGGGCAGCGAGGAGTGGCAGATGAGCGCAGAGTGGAAAACGGGACAGGAAGGAGTGATGAAAACACAGGACAAGGAGAGGGGTGAGAACAGAGGGGTGCAGGGGGCAGCGAGGAGTGGCAGATGAGCGCAGAGTGGAAAACGGGACAGGAAGGAGTCATGAAAACACAGGACAAGGAGAGAGATGAGAACAGAGGGGTGCAGGGGGCAGCGAGGAGTGGCAGATGAGTGCAGAGTGGAAAACGGGACAGGAAGGAGTGATGAAAACAGGACAAGGAGAGAGATGAGAACACCGGGATGCAGGGGGCAGCGAGGAGTTGGAGATGAGCGCAGAGTGGAAAACGGGACAGGAAGGAGTCATGAAAACACAGGACAAGGAGAGAGATGAGAACAGAGGGGTGCAGGGGGCAGCGAGGGGTGATAAAAGCACAGGGCAATGAGAGGGATGCCGGGGCGGCAGATGAGCACACAGAGGGGTGGGATACTGGGGGTCAGGAAGGGGTGAGAGAAACACACACAGGGACGGAGACGCAGAGCAGCACTGGGAGTGGAACAGAAGGCACAGAGAGTAAGTGGGGGCAGAAGAGAAAAGAGTAGGTGGAGTGAGGTGTTTTCTATTTGCATTATACCAGCGTGCATATTCCCCTGACGCCATTCCTCAGTCACACTCAACAATAACATTGATGATTATGAAAAATAGGCTTAGGCACCGCACACGGTATGAAATACTCGTTTATTGGCAGGGCAGGCTCCTTTTAATGCACTCATGCCACAGCAGCCTGCCTGGCTCTGTCACTGGTCAGCGTGTGACTAGCACCAGACATGATCAGGTGTTTTTTTAACAAATCCTGCTGGGCCCCCAGGAAGACATTGTTGCCACTCTGGCAGGGCCCAGGCAAAATCATATGAAATACTCGACTAGCTTCCTGTCACGGTGTTCGTGCAATTTGTCTGTGGTTTCGCAAGCAGTAGTAGTGATCACAAAAGTAAACTCATGTAGAATGTGAGAAGATTGTGGGCATACGATCATTTTACAGTAGGATCAGGTGCTCTGCAGCAGTTCTTTTTATAGTTTGTCCTTGCTCAAATCAGTGTAATCTATTTTGTTTTATCTGTTTCCATGTACTTAATTTCTTGATTTTGCTCTAAGTGTCACTCTTAGGGGCCGATTCCGATCTCGGCCGGTAGTGCTCCGAATCGGATTCGGTTTTACCGGATCCGATCCGGAGCCCTATTTTCCGACCGAGTCGTACGCGCGTCCGGGCGAGCGAGTACGATGCGTATTCGCCGACCGACTCGTCCGGGCGACCCGACCGCTCCGACCGACTGGTTCCCGGATCGTACCGCTCCGACCGACTCGCTCGGACCCGGTTCGCACCGCGCAATGGAGACGTTTTCCGGCCGGGTAAGTACGATGCGCACCTCGACCGCTCCGACCGACACGCGCCGTCCGACTCGAACTCGCTGTCGGAGCCGTACTTTGGGGGTCCGTGTCGGACCCCCTGTCTGCGTACCCGTGCGAGGCGCACACAGGGGGACCCATGGGTCCCCCTACCTGTGCGTGTGCGCCGCGAGCGCTCGCGGCGTACTCGCTGTAGAGCGCCCTTGTCCGCCTCGCACCCATTGAGGCAATGGGAGCCCGCGTACGCGTTGTACGACCGGCTCCCATTGAGTTCAATGGGAGTCCGACCGACTTCGTGTCCGGTGGCATACGAATGCATCGGACTCGTTCGGTCGGACTGCACGGGTCCGATTCGGTCGGAAATCTCTCCGAGGCCGGCTCGGTCGGAGAAATTACCGACACGAATCGGAATCGGCCCCTTAGTGTCATACCATTAGTAGTTGTATGTCATTCATAAGTACTCTGAAACCTTGAAAATGGCTCACCTAAGCACTCTTAAAACGTGGCAACTATGCAGTCTATTTTCCATATCGGATAGTGTCCTTCCATTTCTGGTGCTTTGAAATAGTTTTAAGATCTTCATAGAGTTTCTTGTTGCTGGAATGGCTGTAATTTCTGATGTATATATGTTTCCCTCATCTTCTTTACTTGATTTTTGTTCGTGAGAAAGTGTCACTCGTAGTCGTTGAATGTCACTCATAATTACACAAAAATTTGATAATGTCCCACGTAGCAATCTGAAACCTTGGCAGCTATGAATCGCCTGCAGGCACCTTCATACCATTTTTCTTTGCCTTTGTGCCATTTTTCTTTGATCAGGCCACAAGACTTCATGTTACCTCGCCTCGCACACAGAACCGTGCTAGCTGTGTGAAACAAGCATTGGAATTCAATTGTTCTCACATTTGTTGGATGTGGGGCTATTGGCAATGTGAATGTCCAAGTGTAATTCGTCCATACTTCGTTGTTAGTGTCTTTGTAGTTCCTAGCTTATTTGGCAGGTTTGTAATGCACGCAGACCTTCATTTGAGGTTTATGTTTTGTATTAAGCTTGACACACTTTAAAAATTGTGTTCCTTTCACATTGTGCTGAAGAGCACCTTTCCCAAGAACAACGTTTCCGCAGTTGCAGTCCTCAAAATTGGACCCAGAAATTTTTTGGGCAGCTTGCTCCACACCATGCGCATAGCTGCCAAGTTGCCCAGGTCCATGCGTGATGCGCAGCGCCAGGCCAGGTTTTTCTTTGAATTCTGGGACTTGTAGTCCAGTTTTATAATGGAGTAAACAAGTCTACAAGTCCCAGAATTCAAAGAAAAACCTGGACTGGCATAGCGCATCACGCATGGACCTGGGCAACTTGGCAGCTATGCATGCGATATCAAGTGAGTGACAGTTTTCATGACAGACCAACTTTGATTTTAGTGTACAAAATATAGGTAATCTGATTAATGTGAGTACTAAACATATAATCCTTGAAATAGAAGTATATTTTTGAATGTTGTAGTCAAGCTACATGTAAGTTAATGGAGTGGCAACATTGGGCTATTTTGGGCTACTTTTCCGTTGCTTTTGGGCTTGAAAGTTGTGAAAAAATCTGGCAACACTGCTCCCGCATCACGGGAGGCGCGCGGACGTGCCTGTCTGCGCCCGTCAGATCCCTGAGGAGGCTGGACTGGGCCACCCCTCTGACATTTTGCGCTACTGCCACCCACGTATCTACAATCCTCGGCTGTTCCCACGAGGACTAAGGAACAAAGGTACTGTTTGATTATTCCCCTTGTTTACATAACAGCATTTTGTTATACCACTTGTTGGGGATCTTTTGCAAGGATAATCTCCGTGTGTTGTGTACAAGCTCCACAATATGAAAGCGTAAGGCTCACGAGGAGGGCCCAAATGCTACTAAACAGAAGCTGGCGAAAAAGAGCAAAATGGCCACGAGTGTAACTGAGGGTCATAAAGATGGGGGAGGGGGATGCTTGACCACATCGAAAGTCTTTTATCTGAATGTGAAGGCCTCCTCGAACCCAATATACTTAGCACCCCAGCTCATAGTACACATACCTTCGAAAGCCCTTTATATAGTATTTTTAATGGCCATAATCCATCAGCTCCTAACAGGGGGAAAGACAGGAAACTTGAAATAGCTGTCCCAAAACCTATTCTGAGCGGGGTTGAAAACACAACTATAGAGGGGGAAGCACCCGCAGATGACCTCTCTATTTTTCATTTTAGAAACAGCTACGCTCCACTCTTAGATACGGCAGATGCTTTGGATAAGTCTACAGAAACAGTAACAAAAAGTGAGGCCTTAAAGGGGGGTTCTAAGGCAAAAAGACGACACAAAAGAAAAGTAAACCTCCTAACCAACCCTATTGTTTGTACTAGGGGGAAAAGCAGACAGTCCTAGTAATATTATAGGCGCACACACAAATTCCATATGTAGCAAACTATCCGAGTCGAGTTCTTTGATAGCTCAAATTCTGAATTTGACGAATGAAATCAAAGAACTCAAGGCAGTAGTGGGTCGTCTTTCTGGATCCCTCAGCAGGGTACACAATGATGTCCAATCACTAAAAGATAACCTAAGATCCAAGTCCAACTCTCTGGTACATGACTCGGGTGGGTTGGATAATTATCCACCATTGACAGAGGGTCCTCAGGCCACTAATAGAGAACCTGGCGGTAGTGGTGCCGGCAGTACAAACCTAGGAAGTGCCAAGGGAGTCCAACATGTTTCAAACAAGATGTGGGGAGGCAAGCCTAATAGGGTGCCACATTACAATATTCATGCATTAAAACAGGTTATGGCCCCCGAAACAAGCATCCCACTGCCTCGGGCTCACAGACATCTCTCTCCGCACGGTGGTGGCACTATTCCAGCATGGAAGCGGACAATATACCTGATTAATGTACCCAAGCCCGCACCCAGACTTCACAGAGAGGATGAGGCGTCCCTGATCAATAAATCTATTCATTGGATCAGGCGAGTGCAGGATGCCAATCCATAATAAGGGACGATATTGTCGGGCCAGAAGGCACTGTACCAGGGGGGTTGACATGGACGCTATAGCTCTCACTTTAACACATCATGACCTCGTCGAGAATCTGGTATCCTATGACCTACGGACACAACATCTCTTTAAAATGGCTATTCGTCTTAAATATAGTCCCCCCTTTGTGTCCAGTGAATCTTCCACTAATAATCTTGCTGCCTCGCAACAAATTACATCTACACTTAGTGTGATAGATTGATGGTTTTCTCTGTCCCCCCGGGCATAGCACGCTGGCCGTACCACCAGTTTGCAACAGTACGCACCACACCTCACTTTTAGCAGGTAATCCCATAAATGAGACAGGATCCCCTGATAGTGTCAGGACCCAGCCCAATAGGTCCCACATCTCCTAATTTGAGGCGGAATATTAACATATGTCAACTGTCGCGCACTGTTTCTATACTATCTTGGAACATTGCTGGGTTGAGGAATAGGGGCGCAATTCCCGATTGGAATAATTTTTAGAAAAATTCGATATATGCGCTTTTCGGGAAACCTGGTCCATAGAGCGGCTTT
Source organism: Calotriton arnoldi (assembly GCA_963921515.1). Taxonomy (NCBI): domain Eukaryota; kingdom Metazoa; phylum Chordata; class Amphibia; order Caudata; family Salamandridae; genus Calotriton; species Calotriton arnoldi. The sequence continues at coordinate 115,743 of CAWUFW010007077.1, read as the reverse complement.
ACCATCCTGGTTACCTAAATTATTACATTCCAGCCACCCAGGGTGTGAAGGGCCGCCCGCTGGGGGGCCTCACAATCTGGGTTAGACAAGACATAGGTCATACCTTCAGAATGCAGTGATATTCTTGCAATTGTGGTGGCGCTTGGTCCATATGGAACTTGTACTATCGTAAATGTATATGCTAGAGGTCTGAGTGGGGGTGGATATCTGAAACTATCAATGCCTTAGGCAGACTCTTAGACACTTTCCCAGGGGAAGCCGGAGTCGTAGTTGCTTGGGATCTAAATACAACATTTGAACTGCTTGACAGTGAGGATAACAATCTAGCGAGGGAGGAGGACAAACACTGGGGTGTCCCATTTTTGGAATTACATCCGATTAAATGCTGGACCGAGGCAGCAATTCAAATAAAAGCTCTTTGTTTGGAGCATGGTGAAAGGGCTGCCAACGGTCGATCCATTTCAGATAGACTAGGGTCAAACACCTTTAACAATGGCTATCATTCGAGCTGTATTGATTACCTCCTAGTCAGCCTGAATTTATGGCATAACCTTGATGATATGGCTGTTCAGGAATGCATAGAGAGCGGCCATGGCCCACTCTGCTCACGGTTCATATTTAGGGACCTTAGTGTACCGGAACAACCGGTTATCCTACCTACTACTAGTGATCTTCTAGTTTCAAATAACATGCGCAGAGTTAAATGGCCTAGGATTTTAGCATGCCCGGAAACATTATCTACCATAAGTAGTGAGCTAGAAAGTACAATTAGGATGATGGAGACTTGCCACCTCTCCCATGAGCCGGCTAACGAGCTCACCCAGCTGCACAACTTATTGTTTTTAAAGATTCGTGGGCATTTTTTAAAACAGAGTAAGGTTAGGGCGAAAGACATCATGCCCAAATATCATTGGTATAATCAGGACTGTAGACGTGCCCGTAAAGCCCTTGGAGAAGCAATTAAATCAGGCGCTGTGGCCAGAGTGCGTATTGCCAGGACTACTTATAAGAATGTAACTCATTGTGCCAAAAAATCCTGGGATGAGGACAGATGGCAGGAATTAAAATGTGCCTGTGATAGTTACAACTCCAAGTGGTTTTGGAATGTGGTTAAATGGGGCAGGGGAGGAGTAGCACAGCGGCCTGAAAATCATGTTGACCCCGATGTGTGGGTTAGCCATTTTGCTACTCAATATGCTGAAGATGAAGCAGATGATAAATTACCATTCCCGATCTATCCCTTCCCTACTGGCAGGGTATTTGATGAGGCAGATGTTAGTGACGCTCTCAGCGCCCTAACAGGCGTTAGAGCCCCTGGGCTATATTGTATCCCTGCCGACATTTTCTTGTACGACAGACCGAAATGATCCAACTACATATTACTATTCGCTAATCCCATATCCCAGGGAGCACCTGTTCCGGCCACATGGTGGGGGCGGAGATAATTCCCATATATAAACAAGCATTGGCATAGCCAATAGGTCTCGCCTTTGGGACCTTATAAGTGGTTAGCCAGAGATATTGACTTTGCCTATGTCTTTAAGCTGTGCTGTACAGAAGTCTGCAGTATGCTGAAAAGTTATAATAAAGAAGTGTCAGAAGCATTTTTGTTACCTTATATATGACCAAGAAAGCATTATGTACAACTGAACGACCATATTAAAAAAGTATTAACAATAAATAATATCTTGAGGTTTTTTTGTCCTTTTAATGCTGGCAACTTCTATCTGCCTGTCACAATGGTTGCTTGTTATGGTTTTTTTGTTATGGGGGGCATAAATAACAGGAGGGTGAAGGTTGGGAAATAGTACCTGTATAACAACACTAGCAGCGGACGGATGATAAGGGAGAATCAACAGATGCCAGATTCCAAGGGCAGGCTGAGGTGGTGCTTAGTTGTGCTGAGGTGGTGGTGGTGACTAGTGCGGAGGTGCAGAGGTGATGCACAGGTGATGCTGAATGATACTCAGGTCTTGTTGAGTGATGCTGAGGTGGTGGTGTACTGGTGCAGTGGTGGTGGTGACCTGGTACAGAGGCAATGCTGAGTGATACTGAAGTGGTGCTGAGTGATGCCTAGGTGGTGCTGACTGATGTCAGAGAGAGAGTCAGTCAGTCAGTCAGAGAGAGTCAGTCAGTCAGTCAGAGAGAGTCAGTCAGTCAGTGAGTCAGTCAGTGAGAGTCAGTCAGTGGGAGTCAGTCAGTGAGAGTCAGTCAGTCAGTCAGAGAGAGTCAGTCAGTCAGAGAGAGTCAGTCAGTAAGATAGAGTTAGTCAGTCAGTCAGAGAGAGAGAGAGTCAGTCAGTCAGAGAGAGAGTCAGTCAGTCAGAGAGAGAGAGTCAGTCAGAGAGAGAGAGTCAGTCAGAGAGAGAGTCAGTCAGTCAGTGAGAGTGAGTCCGTCAGTCAGAGAGAGTTAGTCAAGCCAGTCAGAGAGAGTCAGTCAGTCAGAGAGAGTCAGTCAGTCAGTCAGAGAGAGAGAGTCAGTCAGTCAGAGAGAGAGTCAGCCAGTCAGTCAGAGAGAGAGAGTCAGTCAGTCAGAGAGAGAGAGTCAGTCAGTCAGAGAGAGAGAGTCAGTCAGTCATAGAGAGAGAGTCAGTCAGTCAGTTAGTCAGTCAATCAGAGAGAGAGTCAGTCAGTTAGAGAGAGTCAGTCAGTCAGAGAGAGCCAGTAAGTCAGAGAGAGAGAGTCAGTCAGAGAAAGTTAGTTAGTCAGTCAGAGAGAGTCAGTCAGTCAGAGAGAGTCAGTCAATCAGAGAGAGAGTCAGTCAGTCAGAGAGAGAGGGTCAGTCAGTAAGTCAGTCAGAGAGAGAGTCAGTCAGTCAGACAGAGGAAGTCAGTCAGTCAGAGAGAGAGAGAGTCAGTCAGTCAGAGAGAGAGAGTCAGTCAGTCAGAGAGAGAGTCAGTCAGTCAGAGAGAGAGAGAGTCAGTCAGTCAGAGAGAGAGTCAGTCAGAGAGAGAGTCAGTCAGAGAGAGTCAGTCAGTCAGTCAGAGAGAGTCAGTCACAGAGAGAGTCAGTCAGTCAGAGAGAGAGAGTCAGTCAGTCAGTCAGTCAGAGAGAGAGAGTCAGTCAGAGAGAGAGAGTCAGTCAGAGAGAGAGAGAGCCAGTCAGTCAGTCATAGAGAGTCAGTCAGTCAGAGAGAGTCAGTCAGTCAGTCAGAGAGAGAGTGAGTCAGAGAGAGAGTTAGTCAGTCAGAAAGAGTCAGTCAGTCAGAAAGAGTCAGTCAGTCAGAGAGAGAGAGTCAGTCAGTCAGAGGGAGTCAGACAGAGAGAGTCAGTCAGAGAGAGTCAGTCAGTCAGAGAGAGTCAGTCAGAGAGAGTCAGTCAGTCAGAGAGAGTCAGTCAGTCAGAGAGTCAGTCAGTCAGTCAGAGAGAGAGTCAGTCAGTCAGAGAGAGAGAGAGTCAGTCAGTCAGAGAGAAAGTCAGTCAGTCAGTGAGTCAGTAAGTCAGTGAGAGTCAATCAGTCAGAGAGAGTCAGTCAGTCAGAGAGAGTCAGTCAGTCAGAGAGAGTCAGTCAGTCATAGAGAGAGAGTCAGTCAGTCATAGAGAGTCAGTCAGTCAGTCAGAGAGAGTCAGTCAGTCAGTCTGAGAGAGTCAGTCAGTCAGAGAGAGAGTGAGCCAGTCAGTCAGTTAGTCAGAGAGAGAGAGTCAGTCAGTCAGAGAGAGAGAGAGTCAATCAGTCAGAGAGAGTCAGTCAGTTAGAGAGAGTCAGTCAGAGAGAGAGTTAATCAGTCAGTCTGAGAGAGTCAGTCAGTCAGAGAGAGGGTCAGTCAGTCAGAGAGAGAGTCAGTCAGTCAGTCAGTCAGAGAGAGTCAGTCGGTCAGAGAGAGTCAGTCAGTCAGAGAGAGTCGGTCAGTCAAAGAGTCAGTCAGTCAGAGAGAGAGTCAGTCAGTCAGTCAGTTGGAGAGAGTCAGTCAGTCAGAGAGAGAGGGTCAGTCAGTCAGAGAGAGAGACTCAGTCAGTCAGAGAGAGAGAGAGTCAGTCAGAGATAGAGTCAGTCAGTCGGTCAGAGAGAGAGTCAGTTAGTCAGTCAGAGAGAGAGTCAGTCAGTCAGAGAGAGAGAGTCAGTCAGTCAGAGAGAGAGTCAGTCAGAGAGAGTCAGTCAGTCAGAGAAAGAGAGTCAGTCAGTCAGAGAGAGAGTCAGTCAGTCAGAGAGAGTCAGTCAGTCAGAGAGAGAGTCAGTTAGTCAGAGAGAGAGAGAGTCAGTCAGTCAGAGAGAGAGTCAGTCAGAGAGAGAGTCAGTCAGTCAGAGAGAGAGTCAGTCAGAGAGAGAGTCAGTCAGTCAGAGAGAGAGAGAGTCAGTCAGTCAGAGAGATAGTCAGTCAGTCTGTCAGAGAGAGAGTCAGTCAGTCAGAGAGAGTCAGTCAGTCAGTCAGAGAGAGAGAGTCAGTCAGTCAGAGAGAGAGAGTCAGTCAGAGAGAGAGAGCCAGTCAGTCAGTCAGAGAGAGAGTCAGCTAGTCAGAGAGAGAGAGTCAGTCAGTCAGAGAGAGTCAGTCAGTCAGAGAGAGTCAGTCAGTCAGAGAGAGTCAGTCAGTCGGTCAGAGAGAGTCAGTCAGTCTGTCAGAGAGAGAGTCAATCAGTCAGTCAGAGAGAGTCAGTCAGTCAGCGAGTCAGTCAGTCAGAGAGAGAGTCAGTCAGTCAGTGAGAGAGAGTCAGTCAGAGAGTCAGTCAGTCAGAGACAGTCAGTCAGAGAGAGTCAGTCAGAGAGAGAAAGTCAGTCAGTCAGAGAGAGAGAGTCAGCCAGTCAGTCAATTAGTCAGAGAGAGTCAGTCAGAGCGAGCGAGTCAGTCAGTCAGAGAGAGACAGTCAGTCAGTTAGTCAGAGAGAGAGTCAGTCAGTTAGTCAGAGAGAGAGAGTCAGTCAGTCAGTCAGAGAGTCAGTCAAGCCAGTCAGAGAGAGTCAGTCAGTCAGAGGGAGAGAGTCAGTCAGTCAGAGGGAGAGAGTCAGTCAGTCAGAGAGAGAGTCAGTCAGTCAGAGAGTCAGTCAATCAGAGAGAGAGTCAGTCAGTTAGAGAGAGTCAGTCAGTCAGAGAGAGCCAGTAAGTCAGAGAGAGAGAGTCAGTCAGAGAAAGTTAGTTAGTCAGTCAGAGAGAGTCAGTCAGTCAGAGAGAGTCAGTCAATCAGAGAGAGAGTCAGTCAGTCAGTCAGAGAGAGAGGGTCAGTCAGTAAGTCAGTCAGAGAGAGAGTCAGTCAGTCAGACAGAGGAAGTCAGTCAGTCAGAGAGAGAGAGAGTCAGTCAGTCAGAGAGAGAGTCAGTCAGAGAGAGAGTCAGTCAGTCAGAGAGAGAGAGTCAGTCAGAGAGAGTCAGTCAGTCAGTCAGAGAGAGTCAGTCACAGAGAGAGTCAGTCAGTCAGAGAGAGAGAGTCAGTCAGTCAGTCAGAGAGAGAGAGTCAGTCAGAGAGAGAGAGTCAGTCAGAGAGAGAGAGCCAGTCAGTCAGTCATAGAGAGTCAGTCAGTCAGTCAGAGATAGAGTCAGAAACTCACGGGGACGGCCAGGCGCCATGCACCCGCATCCCCCAGAGGGGCTCGAGCCAACCTTTTATCATAGTATGATAGATCGTCTCCACTCTCCCCCAGCCCCCCTTGGGGTATCAGTCTGTTTTATGCTTCACGTGAAAAGGTTATTATAAATTATAACATGCGCGCGCTATTTATGGAACACTCACTGTCACCAGTTTTCATCCTTTCAGAGCTCACAATAACATTTGGGCGACTTCCAAATTAATGGTACTGGTACACCTTTCAGCAACCACAAAATGAAGTTGGCACCACTATGGTTCAAGCCAGGGACCTGTAGGCGTCACTGCGATCTCAGCAGTAGTCGCATTAACCCAATGAGCTATGCTGCCTGACACATACATTCTCAACTCTATCCCGCTATTTATATTCTCTGTGGAGTATGAGATGTAACCTCAACTGTGACTTTTGTCTATTTATATTCACGCATACTGAAAAGTCACTTTTTAAGTCACTTGCCTGGGGTAAGGAAATCGGCTGATTTCCCTCTGCCTTGCCACGGTTGCTCACCCTTATTTTTCACGTGTTATTATTCCCTTGTTTCATGGACTCTCGCATTAAATACCTATCTTTATATTAAAACATTTGTTAATTCCAATTTTTATTATTAAATTGTGAAATTGTAATTCTGCATTCCAATATGTGTGGGACCCTTGTTCTGTAAAGCTCCTGTGAGAGCAGCATATGTGGGGTGCTTGTATTGTAGTTTATGCATCTTCTAGGTGGCTTCAAAGTGCTTCAGTGAACAAGGGACCAGGAGGCGAAGAAAGAGGTGGGGTGGCTGAAAACAAAGGCACGAGAAGAGGGTTCCTGGTGTTGTTTCCTGTATATTGTAGTAAAGCTGAACTGCTTTTAGAGCAGCCTTGCTGGGTTCCTACATTCTTCTGATGAGCTCTATCTAGAACGAAATTAGTATCAGGAGTTACACGGTGTGTATTCTAAAATGTCGTGTATGAATGTGCAAACCACTACACTCTTAATGTCATTCGGACGCCAGTGTTTTGAAAGAGGGATAAAAACAAAGTTGAAACAAGCGCGGCCGCGAAAGCGACCGTGCTTTGTTTACTTAGGAACATGAGCCAAGATCAAGATAAGGATACAGGAGGTATGCAGCTGGCACAATGCGCGCCGCTGCTCGCTCCCGAGACCCCTAGGCCAGGGGAGTTAACGTTAAAAGAAAAGGCGGGACATGCAGCCGTCTTTGGCCATTTGCGTGCTTTCAGTACTGAAAGCCACACGCAAAGGCCAATAGAATATGTGGGAGTTAACAAACTCCCACGAAGAAGTTTAGGAACAATGTGGAGTGCTCACAAGAAGCCTCCCATAGAGCAGCACATGCGCTGCGCTAGGCTCGACCTAAAAAGGAGATAAATCCATACCTGGTAACTATAGGCCAATAAGCCTTATAGATTCTATACAGAAGGTGGTGGCCAGGCTCGTTTTGGCCAAGGTCCAGGCATGGATCGAGGCAAACACTATCCTCACCCGCCTCCAGGCAGGCTTCAGGGCCCACATTAGTACAATTAACCAGGTCTTTCAATTCGTTCTCATATACTGGCGGACAATCACTCTTGGCAAAGGCAGCATGTATGCCGCCTTAGTCGATCTCAAATCCGCCTTTGACCTGGTCTCACATAATAAATTGTGGGAGGTTTTGAAGGAGATGGGGAAGCCACTTGATTTACTTTCCCTGATCGCCCGCCTCCATGAGGATAATTATGCACAAATACGATGGGGTGCGGCAGGAAACAAGACAGATCCCTTCCCTGTGAGAAAGGGTGTTCGCCAGGGATGCGTGTTGGCTCCCACATTGTTTTCTCTTTTTATAAATGGAGTCGCAAACTTCCTTGATGCCACCCATACCAATGCTCCTGTCTTAGCTGGAAGGAAAATCCCCATCTCAATGTTAGCAGATGACACGCTGATAATCTCCAAAACACAGAGTGGATTGCAGCGTGCCCTCCATCGCTACAAAGAGTTTTGTCTCCTGAGGGGTCTCAAAATTAATGGCGCTAAGACAAAGTTTATGGCATTTAATCAACATAGATGGTTCAGCGGGAAAATGATGATGGATGGGCTTCCCCTGGAGCAGGTTGATGCTTTTGTTTATCTGGGCATCAAACTGCAGAAGGATATGAGGTGGAAGCCCCACATCGAAGTTATGGCACTAAAGCATCAGCAGTTAGCTGGTACTCTTAGAAAGGAATTTAAATCTTCCTTGACAAAGCCCCTTAGCCCGGTATTATAATTTATAACAGCAAAGTGGTGAGCTCAGTCCTCTATGGGGCTGAGTTGTAAGGCTTAGAAAACCTGTCACAGCTAACAATAGCCGAGAATGCGTTTTTACGCGCGATTACTAGTTTGCCACAGAGCACACCCACTCTCCCCCTAAGGAACGATCTAGGCAGGAAAGCCCTGTCAGATTTAGCCAGACTATGGCCAATTCTATTCTGGCGCAGAATATGGTGCACGTAGGAACTGGCTGTATACGCAGAGGGTCTAAGGGATATTGAGATGCTTGATTACTTTCACAAAATTAAGTGGCTGCGGGATTTGAGATGCTTGATTAACAAAATGGGCCTATCACACTTATGGGATTCCCCCTCTGCCTCAACATTCCCGACAAAAAATAGCCTCAAAGAAATCTATTGTGAAATGGTTGCATATGAAGAGTTCAGGCGTTCTAACCCAACTTCACTCTCGGGGTTCTTTGTTCAGATAAAACCATGCCCGAGTCTTGAGCCCTATTGGGACGTTATTAAGAAGCCTCTGGACCGAAAACTTTATTTTCAATTTAGATCAGGATCCTTGCCCCTGAAGTGCTTTTCATCTAAATGGTCCTCCACCGGGGACAACAAATGTCATGTATGTGCCACAAATATAGAATCATATTCGCATGTGCTTTTTGCCTGCCCTGCTTATGTTGGCCCGCGGAAAACTTGGCTGGCTAAGCTCTGAAAGAACCTGGGCACAAGATCACATAACATAGCCCTGCGAATCCTTCGTTCTGATCCATCACTTAGGTACTCAATCCCGGTGGCAAAATTCTTGAGGTGGATGTGGCACATATGTTGCAATCAAACCAAATCAGGGCCGGTAAATGATCATGTCGAAATCTCTTAATACTGTGGAGGTGCATGTGGGCTCAATAGGACATGTGGGGACCGTTACGTCTTTCAAGGCGTTTGCGATTGTTTGCACTAGATGTTTTTAATTTTGCTCTGTCATGTTATGTCTGATATAATGATAGCTCTGATTGCCAATTTGCACAAATGTTTTAACACAAATATTTTACCTTGATCTTAACTTTGTATCTCTGTTCTTTTTAAACTTTTTATCTGTAATGCTTTCATGACTTGTATAGTGGAATAAAGCTTCTTTGATGATGGAGAACTCTGGGCACTTTACCACTGCCGATTAGTGCTAAAGTGCCCTGATTATGTGTACATTTTGATTATGATTGGTTATCCATGATTGGCATATTTTATTTACTGGTAAGTCCCTAGTAAAGTGCACTATGTGTGCCCAGGGCCTGTAAATCAAATTCTACTAGTGGGCCTGCAGCACTGGTTGTGCCACCCCCATGAGTAGCCCTGTAAGCATATCTCAGGCCTGCCATTGCAGTGTGAATGAGTGCAGTTTTAAACTGCCAGGTTGACCTGGCAAGTCCACCAATTTTCCAGGCCCAGTCCTTCCCTTTTATTACGTGTAAGGCACCCTTATGGTAGGCCCCCTGGGCAGGGTGCAGTGTAGGTGAAAGGTAGGACATATACTGGTGTGTTTTGCATGTCCTGATAGTGAAATATTGCAAATTTTGTTTTTCACTATTGCAAGGACTAGTCTTCCCAGAGGATATCATCGGAGCTGCCTTGTAACATCTTACAAGTGTAACTTTCACTTGGGAACAGCTAGAGATTTGGAGTTTGGGCTCCCTGAGCTCAGAATTTAAAAACATATCTTTTAGTAAAGATGGTTTTTAAATTCTGTGTTTGAAAATGCCACTTTTAGAAAGTGGGGATATTCTTTTTTAACCATCCTGTGCCTCTGTCTGCCTGTGGAAACAACATCTGGTTTATACTGACAGGGGCCTGTTTGTGCATTCATGCAAAGGAAGTTGAAGTGTTCCCAGCATGTCCTGATGGCCCATCACCCGGCTGATGGGCCTTCCTGAGCCAGAGTCGTGGGAGGAACTATCACCTGTACCTGAATAGGGCTGTGCCTGGCCTATCACAATGTTGTCTCCACCCCCATGGAGTGTGTCTGGAGCCAAGAGCAGGCAGGACAAGAACTTGCGCACTACAAAGAAAATCCTTTGAAGTATTCCTACTTCAAAGGCCAAAAGGGGTATACATATTAGACCTAAAACCCCAGACTTTTAGAACACTTTAGAATTAAGAGGAGACTCTGCCAAGAGGAAGAGCTGTAGTGCTGTCAGGAGGAGTACTGCCCCTTTGCTGAGTTGCATTGCTGGGCTAGCCTGCAATGTGTGCTTCTTATTTATTTATTTATTCAGTGTTTTATATAGCGCGGACATGACCCAAATAGGGTATCAGAGTGCTTCACATTTACATAGCCTTAATCTTACAGGTTTGATACGAACTTTAAGCAAAAGTAACAAGCGTACAACAATTTGAGAGAGAGACATTCTTGCTTACAAAATCATATATACATCAATTTGAGAGAGAGACATTTGTGCTAACAAAATCATATATACATGTCCTAACGACTACTTGAAATCGATTTGTATTATCAAAGTGTGAGACCAGGAACGTAACCTAACAGTGTCTGGTCTACTGTTATTATGGGAGGGATTTGCTCATTAGAAAAGTCTTAGCTTCTTTTTTGAAAGCTGAAGTGGACTAGATTCTTCTAATGCTCGGGGGGAGTGAGTTCCAAATTCTTGGTGCTGCACCAGAAAATGCTCTGTCATAGGTTCTCTTCTTTCGGAAGAGGGCAGGTTTCAATAAGAGATCTCCATTGCTCCCAGAGACTCTGCTGCCTCCTGATAATGTGATTTTCTGGGCTAGGTATAGTAGTGTTTTGTAATATATCGCTTTGTGTGTGAAACAAGCCATCTTTAGTTGGATTCTTGCTTCGTAAGGTAGCCAATTAAGCGCTTTCAGATGTGGGGGTGATATGGTCAATCTTTCTGGAGCCTGTTATAAGTCTTGTGGCCATATTGAGACATGCTTTTAGCGGGGCTGTTGAAATCTTGGGTAGTCCTGATAAAGTTGTGCATCCGTACTCGATCCTCAAGATGACTAATGCCTGGACTGCCGTTTTGAGGTCTGATGTAGCTATGAAAGGTTTCAGTTTTCTAAGATAGCTTAAAAAGAAGCAGGCATTTTTTGCCATCGTGTTAATGTGGGTTTGTATGTTCAGGCTCTTGTCTAGCACAATTCCACGAGACTTGGTTGAGCCTACTAGACTTGGAGTACAGTTTAGTGCAGTGATTAACTTGGACCATTCCATTATACTCATAGAGCTTTTCTGGGGTGAAATCAGAAGGAATTCTGTTTTATGCCGGTTAAGCTTGAGATGATTATTAGTTAGCCAATGACCGGTCCTCTTTAAAGCCTGGTTCATGATAATGATCTCTTCCAACGATATAATCTTGATATATAGCTGTGTGTCATCTGCATACATGTGGAAGAAAATGTTTGCCTGCTGTAAAATTTCTGTTAGTGGTTCTACATATAGATTGAATAGAGCAGGGGATAGTGTTGATCCCTTTGGTACTCCAATAAGATTTGGGGATGATGCTGATAGTGTTTGGTTCACCATGAATCTTTGCCATCTGTTCTCTAAGAAGGATCTAAACCACTCTAGGACTGTGCACACTAAGCCCATCCTTTCCTCCAGTCGGTCCAGTATTTTGGCATGGTTTACTGTGTCGAATGCGAACGAAAGGTAGAGCAGAATTAGGAGACAGGTTTCATTCCCGTCTAGGGCAAGTAGAGCATCAAACACTATGTGAAGAATTGCTGTTTCAGTACTGGGATTTGGTCTCAACCCTGATTGGCAGTCATTTAGAAGTTTGAATTCAGAAATCTGTTGGCTCAGTTGTTGTTGAACACATTTTTCCAGAACTTTGGCTAGCATGGGAAAGTTTGTTACCTGTCGAAAGTTGTTAAGGTCTGAGGGGTTCTCGTTAGGTTTTTTTAAGATTGGAATGACTTGCCCTGTTTTTAGGCGTCTGGTAATGAGCCTTGCGATAGCGGAGCATTAATAATCTTGGTCCAAGAGGGGATGAGCAAGTGGTTTATTGTAGACCAGCATTTTGAGGAGAGAGGATCAATGAAATGATTGTTTGGTTTTATGGTCAGTAGAGTTTTGGTAATATATTGGTGGTCATATAACTTGAATTCTGACCATAGAGCATTATTTTTGGGCATTGCCTGAACTGGTTGAGACTGAAGCTTCGCTGGAGTGCTCTTTTGGATCAAGGGGATCTCCACAGCATTCTTGAGCTCTACCAAGGATTTGGCTTTGGCTAAAAAGAAGGAAGAGAATTCTTCACAGCTGATGTTTGATTTTGGTGCTATTAGAGTGGATTTGGCCGTTTTGTTGGATTGATCTTTTAGCAGTTCGAAGAGTTTCCTGGGTCTGTTTTTTGCATTATCAAGTTCTCTTCTAAAGAAGTCTTTTTTGATTTTAGAATACTTTTATTGTAGGCGTTTCTGGCCTGTGTTAGTAGTTTTAGATGGGGTGAGGACGGGTGTTGTCTCCATTTCCATTCTGTTAGTCTGAGTGGCCGTCTTTCTTCATTGAGGAATCCGTTAAACCAAGGGGTTTTATCTTTGTCCAGTATTCTTTTGAGTTTTAAAGGGGCTGTGTCATCAATTATTTTCGTCATCGTGGTGTTGTAGTATTCTGTGAGTTCGCTGACGTCTGCCAGGTTATTAGGAGTTCTTTCTCACATCGTGCTACAAGATTCTCCATATTGAGCCCTTTGGTGTCACAAACCCATTTTCTGAGTTTGATTGATTGTGAGGATGTTTTCCTTTTTATGTAGGGTATTTGGAAGGTGATGATCTGACCAGTCACAAGGGATGATCTTGATTGCATCAACAGATTTTTCCTTAGAGATGGTCCAATCTAATGTAGAGCCTTTTGTGTGGGTAGGTAGCTTGCATTCGTGAACCAAAGATTGATCTTCAAGGAAGTCTTTGAGCAAATTGATCTGAGTATCATTGTGATCTTCCCAGTGAAGATTGAAGTCTCCTAAGAAAATATTGTTTGATTGAGGAGCAGAGTTTGCTGTGATGATCTCTATCAGCTGGTCTATGAACATGGTGTTTTTGCCTGGGGGGTGGTTAAACATGTGTAGTTTGCAAAGTTGGTTATCTATGGATCCTAAGGACCAACCAAGGTATTCACATGACTCGAGGGGGTCCGAATGTACTTTCGCAATGGCAATGTCAGATCTATGTATACAGGCGATGCCTCCACCCGTTTTGTTTAGCCTGTCTAGTCTCACAATGCTGTAGTTCGGTGGGAATAATAGATCAAGGCATGGGGAGGATGATTCCGATAGCCATGATTCTGATTTCCTGGTTTAAGATGAGGTCGGCTATGTCTGCGGCATGTTTCTTTGCTGAACGACAGTTAAGTAGTAGGCATGAGATAGGTTTCTGTGGGATGACCCTTATTGAGTCTTGCTTTTCGGGAATTAAAGTCACTTTTTTCAGGTTGTTGAGGTTTGGTTTTCTGTGTTTAGCCTTTGAAGTTCTATTTGCGTTGATTAGGACTGATTGAATGTTTTGTTTGTCTACGTTAGGGGGGAGATTGGGCGATGATTCATACGATAGCAATAGAATTTGTATCTCAGTATCTGTCAGATATCTAAGTTGATTGCGAGGTCGGTATAGTCTGTCAATGACATTGGGATAGTATTTAGTTTGCTATGGGGTTTGTGTACTGATTTCTGAAAAAGCTCAATTTTTGAGAGATATTTTTCTGAGAGGTGAAAAATGTTCTTCATATCTCTGATAGCGAGTTGCAAGAGTATACAACACAAACAAATAACAAATGTGACAAAAATCATCAAGCCATAATTAATAACCATGACTTAATATTGGACACATAACACAGCCTTCAAATTATACCGCTGAGCGCTAACCAAGCCCAGGAGGAGGTCACTGAAATTATTGACCCCCAACGTATCAGTGAAACTATGCTCAGGAAAATGTTTAATAGATTTCATCATGAATAAAGCTTAAACTTCCTGCCAAGAGGAAGTAAGCCACAGCCCTTCAAAACGGAGAATGTTGCCTCCTAGACAAAAGCAGCTGGCGACTTCGGTTTCTTGACCAACTACCGATCTGAGTCTATCTTTTTATACTTGAGTGATATCCTGAAGAGTGAAGTCACAAAACAGTAAATAGAATCCTATATATATATATATTTTTATATATTTTTTAATTTTCACTGGTGTACAACTAGTCAGCATTAACATCGATAGTAGTTCCTGCACAGTACAAATCATTATTTCCAATATCTGTGTCGCAGGTGGGGCCCTCCCTTTCTCCCAATACAAAACACACATGTTTACAATTCTATTGTATGTGCCACCAAATGATCAGATGGCTCCTTTACTTAATCCTCAGCCCCAGCTGTATTTAACCCCTCCGCTTCCCTTTCAGATGCCCACCCCTCAATACTCGCATTGGACACATTCCCATCCCCAGATTGTGTGGTCCGGTCTCCAGACCCCTTGCCTCCTCCTCAGTCCCCTGAAAGGCCTCCAGCAATCCCACCCATACATCCAGATCCGCCACCACCTTGTCACCCCTCCCGGACATCCGGATGTGTTTTTCCTCAGCCAGGGCACATTCAATGGTATCCCCGCACCACAGGGCCACCGATGGGACTCTTTGACCCAACCACCCTATTACCACTCATCTCTTCACTATCACCAATGCATATTGGAGAAGTCCTATATTTATTGTTAACAGTGGTCGTAGCAATTCAATCAGAAACACCATACATAAGAACATTTGTGGTACATAGGACATATATGAATAGTTGACATAATCTAACATATGAGTGGTATTAAGCAGGTAAAGAAGTTATTGCTACATGTCAGTGAGCAGTGAAGCCAGATAGTAGAACAAGACTACAATGATAAACATTCACCAATATACACATTTACAATGGGCAGATGCAGTATTGCTTGGAGATCCATCGTTGCTTTATAGTAGCAGGAGATGACTGCTTGGATATCTGGGGAAAGAGTGTTCGAATGCTGCGGTCCTATGAGATAGAATGAGTGGAATCTAAATGCAGCATTTGGATGTTTATCTGAGGTTAGGAGGTTTCTATTAGTCAAGCTGAGGTCGTGGATAGGAGTGTAGTACTTCAGGGAGTTGGTGAGGTAATTTGGACAGAGATGGTGAATAGTTTTGAAAAAATGTGTTAGTACATTATTGTGGACCGTATTTTTGACAGAGAGGCAGTCATTTTGATGACAAAAGTCTAAGGTTGATGTTTAGGGAAGTTGTTCAAGGCCTCAGTGGTAAAGTTGAGAACTTTGTCCAGTAGGAGAAAAGAAGTTTGTGGAAGAAACACTAGAAACTATTGGAGTTGTCCAGTGTGCTAAGTACTACTACTAAGTACTCCTGCTTGGTGCCAGTCTTGTTGTAACCTGCTGTGAAAAACATCACTTTGCACAAAGGCAGCTTATTGAGAGCAGCCTCAAAATGGCATTTGAATGAGAAGCAACCCAAACCAGTTGTGAAACCTACGACACCGGAAATTTGCACTCTTTGCTGGAAGAGTTGAAGTTCTGCATAAAGAGCCTGGAAACCTGTCTGCTTACTGAGAGAGGGAAAGAGTGTGCCTGGCCTTTCAGGAGAAAAGACTGTCTATGAGGAGAGGAGCAGCATTTTTCTGGCAGGTGGAGCACCCAGAGGAAGCTGCTGAACAAAGAGAGTGAACCGGCCATGTCTCATGCTGCAAGCCCCTCCAGTCTCTCTGCACAGTTTCTGAGAGAACTCTGCCACGACTACAGCACAGAGAAGATTCCTGTCATGCCTGACAGCTCACCACAGGCTTTAGATTTTTTTAATTGCGGCTGCCAGAGGTGAAAATTAAAGCAGTGTCACTGCCAAATTGAGAAACTACTATCAGCCAGAAGGCTGCAACTCCACAAAGATTTTCTTGTGAAGAAACCAGGCCTGAAGGTTGCAAATGCTAAGTCTAATCACTGATCTGCAGCCAGTCACAATGGCTTCTGGTGCCGAAGGTTGGTATGACCATGCAGACCTGCCCTGGGAGGCTGATCCATGAATGCTGACCCGAACAAGGCTTTTCCTTTCTTCACAGGGTCATGTCCCTGTGAAGAAAGGACCAGTGCTGTCAGGGTGGAAGTGAGTTCCACATTTTCTATACAGCCTCAACAGCAATGCAACCAAGAACAGATAACCACAGAGCTAAGCTTGCATATGGGGAAGAGACTGACACATGGAAGTAAGACCGCAGTGTCCCTTAAGACGTTTTAACCAAGGGTTAAAAGACATTGAACCAAGTTGCTCCAATAAGAGTGAGACTGCTTTGAGTTATCTGCACATGAGTGTAATTCTTGCCTACTCTGGGTATTGTTGGGAACTGTAAAGGCAATAACTTGACTATTGCTAAAAAGAGAGGGGCTCTAGGTGCCATGGGGGTTTAGCACTTCACTACTGGATGCTACTGATTGCGGATCACTGACATAATATCGACTACATAAATATCCCCATACACAAATATCTATACAAAAATATCGATATCCAAAATATCGACATCCTATCTTTAAAATGTAAAATTCAAAAATATCGAAAAAATATATAATGTTAAAAATATCGATGTACAAAATATCGATTTTTTTATATATACAAAATAATGTTAAATAAATTAAATAATAAAATTAACTAGTAAAAAATTATTTAGACGTAATGTGCATTTTAACAAATATAATAAATACATTTAATTTAAAAAATTTAAACGTACATATATGAAATGTAATATATAAATGTATATTTACTGTATAACAATTAATAAACTAATAACTTTAATTTATTTTAAAATATTATAAATATATAAAAATTAACAAATAAATAAATATATATATATATATATATATATATATATGTATACATACATCTATAACATAAAATCTAATTAAAAAAACATTTTATTATAAATTAAATTATTAAAATATTTAATAATTTTTAAACTTACACTTTGCACTCCATTGAGTGCAACAGTAGTAAAAGTGTTAGATAGCGTAGGTGTAAAAATTACTATTCCCACTCCAGTGAGTGCAACAGTAGGGAAAGTGTTGGATAGCGTGGGGGTAAAAATTACTATTCACACTCCAAACAGTGCAACAGTAGGGAAAGTGTTGGATAGCGGAGAGCTAAAAATTACTATTCCCACTCCAACTACTGCAACAGTAGGGAAAGTGTTGGATAGCGGAGGGGTAAAAATTACTATTCCCACTCCAGTGAGTGCAACAGTAGGGAAAGTGTTGGATAGCAGAGGATAAACATTACTATTCCCACTCCATTGAGTGCAACAGTAGGGAAAGTGTTGGATAGTGGAGGGTAAAGATTTACTATTCCCACTCCAGTGAGTGCAACAGTAGGGAAAGTGTTGGTTAGCGGAGGGGTAAAAATTACTATTCCCACTCCAATGAGTGCAACAGTAGGGAACGTGTTGGATAGCGTAGGGGTAAAAATTACTATTCCCACACCAGTGAGTGCAACAGTAGGGAAAGTGTTGGATAGCGGAGAGCTAAAAATTACTATTCCCACTCCAACTACTGCAACAGTAGGAAAAGTGTTGGATAGCGGAGGGGTCAAAAATTAATATTCCCACTCCAGTGAGTGAAACAGTAGGTAAAGTGTTGGATAGCGGAGGGGTCAAAAATTACTATTCCCACTCCAGTGAGTGCAACAGTAGGGAAAGTGTTGGATAGCGGAGGGGTAAAAATTACTATTCCCACTCCAAAGAGAGCAGCAGTAGGGAAAGTGTTGGATAGGGGAGGGGTAAAACTTACTATTCCCACTCCATTGAGTGCAACAGTAGGGAAAGTGTTGGATAGCGGAGGGGTAAAAATTACTATTCCCACTCCAGTGAATGCAACAGTAGGGAAAGTGTTGGATAGCGGAGGGGTACAAATTACTATTCCCACTCCAGTGAGTGCAACAGTAGGGAAAGTGTAGGATAGCGGAGGGGTAAAAATTACTATTCCCACTCCAGTGAGTGCAACAGTAGGGAAATTGTTGGATAGCGGAGGGGTACAAATTACTATTCGCACTCCAGTTAGTGCAACAGTAGGGAAGGTGTTGAATAGCAGAGGGTTAAAATTAATATTCCCAACAAAGGGGCTAATTACGATGGCGGGCAGAGGCACCTCCGCGGTGCTGGCGGAAAATGTCATTTTCCAGACGCCAGCAGCGGGCCTCACGCCCGTCATATTACGATGGGCAAACATAGCCCATTTCCCGTCCGCGGCGGTGCGACGTGAACCGCCATAAAAATGTGCCAGCCACCGTGGCGGAGTGAGCCAATAGAGACCCACCGCCGTGCGGAATGACGTCCCGTCCGCCGTACAAATCACGATGCCCCAAACAGCCCGTCACACCGCTGCGGGAAAACCACCCAACCAGAGACAGCGGAAGCACGACAGCGGAGCGTGAAAACAGACTCCCGGACCCCTCCACCCGGTCCCGACTGCAATGGATCCAGCTCTACACGCCTTTCCGGTGCTGTACCTGCTCCACTACCAGCAAATAATGGCCCGTCGCGGACAACGCCGCAGGTACGCAATCACACAACTCCGCACACAACCACAACACACAACTACTGGGCTGACATACGGTTACTGTCCACATCAGACACTCTGGTGGGGACAGGAACACATCCCCAAGTGTACCCACACATGTCCTACCAGTCACGAAATCACCCCTCAGCATCCGGGCCATCCATCAACGCGAAATCACAGCAATGTCCCGGTCACGTCACCGCAGCGGTGCGGACGCGGGAAAAAATGCGCACAAGGTAGTAGGCAGGGCCAGCGCCAGGCATGGGCAGTCCACAAAGATCATAGGGCCCCACCCTCACCCTTCACACACTACGCCCCCCACAACCATTAGGGGATATGCTGTGTGCTCCTCCTGTGTCCTCCCTGCCCAATTAACCAGCCAGGTATACCCTGACCCTGCACCACACACACCAAACAACCAGGGAGCCTGTCTGAGAAGGTGGGGGCGAAGAGGAACACCCTGCACAGAAGCTCAGGGGCAGGGCATTCCTCACCTCACACCTACCCCCCACTCATGTCAAGCAAACTGAGTCCAATCACAAAATGAACACTCACACTGCATATGAACAACCACTCAACTGTACACACTGCCTGTCAAGTCACCCAGACACACCCCACACTGACACACAGCCACATACACATAACAGATTTTAAACCATAGAAGTGGCAGGGTCACTTGCGCAAACTTATTACAAAATCCCTCTTGTACATGAAAGAGCTATTTTCAAATAGGTGCTCCAGGGAAGTGGGCTGCCACTATTGCCCACAAATATGGACGGGTGCACCCAGTCCTGAAACAGTCAACAAAGTTTCCCGAGCACCAAATAATACAAATATGTCCAATTCTTCTTATATCCAATAAGATTTATTCCTTCAAGATTCTTCTGTTTCAAATGTTCTCATCTTCTCATATAGCCAACACGTGTTTTGTCAGACAATCGATGTTTTACATCTCTGACTTCATCAGGGCTTCATAAATAAATATCAAGAATAGTGTCTCAAGGGGTCCAGTTCTTATTCCATCAGTCTCCTCTGCATTAACGCTGACCGGACCAAACTCTAAATGACTCGAACGTGCGGAGAGTACTCCATGCTCAGTTTCAAATGGCGTGGTACATAACAGATGTCAGCAGCAATGGAGGACAATAAATGGGCTAGGCAAAAGTGAGGTTGACAGTGTTGGAAAGTCATGGAGCAAGCCACAAAGCATGTGTACATCACATGCAAGAGAAGAATCATATCACACCACCCTGAGGCCATCAAATCAGACATGGCTGGCACAGTGAGTGAAATTAAATCACAGTGACCTCTGTGCAACAACTCAGGGACACAGCAAGGCAAGCCATGCATAGGCACAGGAATGATAGGAAGCATCTGAAGTCATACAGTGACCAGCCACACATCTGTGTCAACTTACTTGACATGTGTATGACATCAGCACAACACACATGGCTCATTGTCACACTCCATGACTGTCAAACACAAGTAGGACCTCCACACATGCCCCTCACCTACCCACCTCACACCTGCAACACTCTACACCTGTGAGAAACACACATAATGGTGCAAATAAGGCCCTGTGAGTACACTGACAACCAACCACACACCCTGTGCTGCACCTACAAACATCACACTCACACTCAGGGATGCCTGAACCAATGCAGACACAAAAACAACAGTCAAACACAAAGCTCACCAACAACATCCACAGAAGTCCAACAAGCCCAGACATGTGCAGCCAAACAGTGGAAAGGCAATGTGTCCCTAGACAAAACAGGAGTACACAACATTGTCACCCAGGAGCAATGCACAGACACCATACCCCAACACAAACAAGAAGTGCATCATTTCAAAACAATCAGGAACACAAACTGGGATCAATGGGACAATAAGCTAACACAGACAGACACACCACACCACCCATCAAGTCAACATGGTGTCATAGTGTACCACATGCATGCACATGCAGAATCCTGACAAGTGACAGGTCAAAGATAGGAGGACATAGCACTAGTGTGCACTCAAAACAAGGCCAGCAACCAGAACATAACTTGCTGCATGTGACACACACATAAGTAATCTACACTACACCTGCAACACACATCTGAATGTATCACAATGCACAAACAACTCACACACAATGTAATGCAAATAGAACATCACACAGAGAGCATCTGTCAGCAGAAAGAGCCAACACAGCCCAAACACTGCACACATCCACAACAAAACACAACAGATGCACATGCCAATACATCACATTGCAAACTCAGCTGGACATCAGGGGATGCACACCAGGCAAGTACAAGGCAACATACACTGAAAGCACTCCATGCAGGCCAAGCAGTGTGTGCACACCAACCAAATCAGTAGCACACACATCTCAGTGTCACACCATGTACTCCCACAACACAAATCAGCACAGCACACAGACAACATCACACTCTGGAAGGGTAGCAGTACCTCACCAAACACACATATAGCTAACCCAACAATCACAGATGCACAACTCAAGGACACCCAGGTGCAAACAACATGAACAGAGGACTGTGCAGCACAAACAGTTGCACTGCACATGATCAACCATGACTGCAAACCAGTACAAGAAAATCACACATAACCATATGTGAAACTGTCCTTAGTGGCACATTGGTCCTGTGTACAGATCAGCACCACAAAACTCAGTGCAACTAATGAAGTGGTGAGGAGGCTCACACACTGGCAACCCAAGGGGACAGGTGACATGATAGTGAAGTGTTGTGTACGTCAGTAGTGGACAGGTCAGGAGTGTACTATACACAAATACATGGAGGAGTCACTCACAATGGGTAGGCTTCAGGAGCAAAGCTAGGGGATGGTATGACTCCACATACCATACTGGAGCCAACAATGCCTCAAGTGACAGCAATGCATGAGAAAACTCACCAACAATGTCAGTGTGGCTGAGCAGGTCTGCACAGTGAGCACAAACAGAAACAAGACACATGGCTGATCAACAAAACACAACACAGACTTGGCTGTCACACACTCTGCATTAAGCCTGGGCGTAGTTCGCGAAGTAGCGCTACGCGAAGCTAAGCAAAGTGCAGTTCGCACTACGCGAGCTTCGCGTAGCACTACGCGAACTGCGTAGTGCACTGTTCGCAATGATTGCACAGTGCCGGATGCTTGTCCGCACTGTGCAATCATTGAAAAAGGCATCTTGCACAGTGCGAGCTGTCTTTTACTGCCGCTCGAGTAGATTTTTACTCGAGCGGCAGCTTTCTCAACGCGGACTGGTAGTTTCTCATCGCGAGCGGTCGCGAGCATACGCGACCACTCGCAATGAGAAACCTGACCTCCCCGCGTTGAGAATCTCGCCGGGATGTCATTTTGCTTGCTCGCGGTCGCCAACTTGACGTTGAGGACCGCGAGCAAGCAAAAAATGACCTCTGCACTACGCTACGCTACGCGTGTTTGCACTGTGCTATGTGCAATTCGCGTTGTGTGAAGTAGCGCAAACTTCGCAAACTACGCGAGCGTAGCGTAGTGCTTTGCCCAGGGTTACTCTGCATACTCACAACTGGCAGCAACAACAAGTAGGTGTCCCCCAGGAGTGCAAGGACACACCAACACACTGTACAGTGCACAACCTACAACTCCCACATGTGCACACAATCACAAGCACAGGGCTGACAAATCAAACAAACAGGCACTCAGCTCCTGGGTCATACATGTGTGCAGTTGGCATTGCAGGGGCACACACACATCAACACTACTGACCAAGTCACCCCCTTCACACTTCATGACCACTAAAGTGCACACATACAAATGTACCCATGTGACTAGGAAGACAGCCCATCACAAGATGACCATATACCAACACTGCTGTTCACACATCAAGAAAGATCACACACACATGATGGACCCTGGCCAGCCTGCCTGCAATACTGTGGATAGAATTCCCCTCTGTGCTGGTAGTGCATCCTAACATGTCATGTGTACAATTTGTCAAATCTGACCATAGAATGATTCGGATAACAGTAGGTCATCACAAACAACCATCATTGCACCTCCAAGCCTCAGACTCAAGAAGAACTGAAGTGCCTGTCACCTCTGGTAAACTCAGAAAAAGTGAAACAAGCCATTGGCAATGTTAAAGTGGCATACAGATCATGTGTCACATCAAACCATACCCATACATAATACATTTTCATATAGCAAGGACACTGACAAAGCAGACAACAGGAGTAACTGTCTTTATTACATATAACCCAGATAGGCATCAAAAGTAGACAAGAGCAAGGGCAGTGGCCAGTCCACAGTTCAAAGTAGGCACATGTGTGCATGAGAACCTTCACAGGGAATGGGCAAACAAAGTGAAACACAGCAAGGCCAGAGGCCAGTCCATAGCTCCAAGTAGGCACATGTGTGCATGAAAACCTGCACAGGGAATGGGCAAACAAAGTGAAACACAGCAAGGCCAGTGGCCAGTCCATAGCTCCAAGTAGGCACATGTGTGCGTGAGAACTTGCGCAGGGAATGGGCATCCATGGTCACAAACAGCAAGGCCAGTGGCCAGTCCACAGTTCAGAGTAGGCACATGTGTGCATGAGAACCTGCACAGGGAATGGGTGAGACCGTACACTGCCATGGTCAGCAACACAGCTAGGGGGACAACAATGGGCAGTCCAGGCACCGCTGTGGGAGGGACAGGTGTGGGAGGGGGACTCAGTCTCAGACGTGGCTGTCAGTCAAACTGGGAGGTGGATGATTGTTGTGCCCAGTTGGAGTACTGGACCTGGGAGAGAGATGACCAGCTGAGGTAGAGGCATCAGTGGCTTTGTGAGCCATAGGGCTGCTTGGACCGGGTGGTGTGGTGGCACGTGGAGGCGGAGACATGCTGCCGTGAGACACAGTGTGTGAGGGAGAATGTGGAGGGGTGCCTTTCCACTTCTTGGGGATTCAATAGGTAATTTTGGTCTTGGTAGGAGTGGGAGGTGGGGCGGCCATAACAGGCACACTCTCCACCAAAGGGGCATCACGTGCAGGCGGTGGCCCTCCCTCTGGGGATCTGCTGGATCTGGCGGTTCGCTTGGCCTGGCCTTGCCTTTTCCCCTCCATCCCCTGTTGACCGGGTGACTCCCCTAAGGTGCCCCCCTTTCCCAGCTTCACTGGGGTGTGGGTGGGAGTTGAGGTTGTGGGTGAATCTGCCTTAGAGGGCTTTTTCTGTGGACTCTTAGCAGGCACCAGCTTCACAGCAGGCACGGAAACTGTCTGCTTGTCTTTGGGAAATGCTTTTTGGACGGGAGGGTCCTTGGATGGGGATGATCTTGAGGCATGTGAGCCTGAGGCCTGCTTCTTGGCTTGATGCCCCTGAGTGTCACCTGAAGGGCTTTTGCCTTTGCGGGACGGGGTGACTTTGGTTGGTTTGGGGGATGGTGTATGCGCTCTGGCCCACTTGGGGTGATGCTGTTGTGTGCTGCGTGTGGTGTACCTTGAGCCTGAGGGCTGTGGTGTCTGGTCACTCCCGTCAGATGTAGCCACTGGCAGGGGGGTGGCCGAAGGGACTGGAGCTGGACTCTGAGCCTGTGACAGCTGAATGGCTGCCGTCACTGTGGAGGACAAAGACTAGTCCTGTGTAGCCCACCCACGTCTGAATGAATGCCCTCCATGAAGGCAACTACCTGTGCCAACTTCTTGTCATGGTCTAGGAAGGCATTCAGTAGAGTCGTCTGACCCACACACAGCTGGCGCAAAAGCTCAACAGACTCAACACTGAGGGCAGCAGGGGAGACAGGGGCAAGGACAGCGGTGCCTGGGAGAAAGGACACTCTTCCCTTCTTACTGGTGCGAACACGGGCAGCACTAGTGGAAGTCGCTGGGAGGGTGGGCATTGGACAATGTGTGGTGGAAGAGGAGGCAGATTTCCCACTCCCTGTGCCCGCCAACATTGAGGAGTCACCGCTGCCGTCAGATGACGTTGAGGTTGGTGTCTCTGGGTGTGATTCTTCAAGCACACTCCTGTCCCCCTCCGAGGCGCTGGTCACATCAGTGTCAGTGTGCTCATGTGAAGCAGTCGTGCCTGATGCCTCACCACTGGTGTCCGTCCCCTGTCCTTCGGTGCCCTCGGTAGATGCTGCAAGAGACAGAGACGTAGGTACAGTTTAGTGCCATACACACACACATCACATGCAAGCAACGCACAAAACAAGATGGTGATACCCCCATGTTGCACACCACCCTGTGCAGTCACATTGTGCGACCCCTAAGTACAAATATCAAAAACCGCATGGAAACATGCAAACTTGGCATATTTGACCCATGTGATGTCCACACAGCCAAACAGCTTGCCCGTGCCCCCGTGTAACTAGACATACAGATCCCTCTGAGCATACCTAGGTCCCTGTGGGTGAAAAAGATGTACATCACAACATGTTGTCACAGTCACATATGGAGTCACCATAAGGGGACAACACAGATACAGACTCCAAAATATGATTTCGCAATGGCCATGAGCTCATGCCATCCACCATGTCGTGATTTGGGGCACAACTACAGTTGCACATTGGTGTCAGATGTGTAGTTCACACAATTTTGTGGTCAGGCACTGCACACATTGATGAAAGCACACTCAGATGAGGCACCCTGCCGGTCACTGCCATGGGATGTCCCTGACTCCACCAATGCAGCCGATGCCATAAGCCCACAACTCAGAATGCAACATCAAGGGCCATTACATCAATGACATGAGAAAGTACATGTAGCGAAAAAGCATGACAGCTGCACACAACAGAGAGGCCACTCACAAGCCATTGCATCACAATAGCAACATCACAGAGCCCAGCACTGGCTCAGGCTTGGAATACATGCAGTCACACACAACCAAAGTCACCCTTCACAGAATACTCACCCCCAGCTTGCTGCTGATGGTCCTTCAAATGTGCATCCAGCTCTGGCTGTGTCACTGCCAAGATGCGGGCCATTAGTGGTGTCATGCTCCTGCGCGCCAACCTGCCAGTCCGAGGGAGCAGCCCCAGCATCATCTCTGCCAAGTTTCTGCTCAGCCGGCAGATGTCATCTCACCTCTTGTGACAGTGTGTGTGTCGTCGGTTGGAGACACCCAGAGCCCGCACCTTGCGTGCAATGGCCCTCCATACGGCCTTACGCTGGTGGACTTTGAGCTGCAGGCATGGGAGACAAGAGGAGGAAATTTCAGTGACACTGGGTTATGTACCACTATCTCTAGGTACAGGAGAATGCACAAACTCAGCACAGCTACACAGATCTGTTTAGCAGAGAAAATACAGCATGACACGTAGTACATGAGCATGGGATAATCATAACAAAATGCATGCAGTTATGAGGATGGACACAGTACCTGCCCATCTCATACA
Organism: Calotriton arnoldi; assembly: GCA_963921515.1. Taxonomy (NCBI): domain Eukaryota; kingdom Metazoa; phylum Chordata; class Amphibia; order Caudata; family Salamandridae; genus Calotriton; species Calotriton arnoldi. The sequence continues at coordinate 90,054 of CAWUFW010007077.1, read as the reverse complement.
CATGCTGAATGGCAGCACAGAAAGCAATGTGAAGGAGGCCCACATCTACGATGCAGTTTGTGAGTGAGCAAGACATACATCACATTGGAAATGATGTGTAGGGGCAGACTCACTGTGTCCAACACTGCACACCCCTCAATGTCCTTGCCCTGTGAATGGCTCACTGTGTCATGGAGGTCACATTTAGGGACATGATCTTACAGTCTCACACCCTCCTCACAAGGTCTGTCTTGTGCAATACACAGGCCTGAGATAGCTCTTTGATGGATAGGGTAGCAGGCAACCCATATGTCTCACTTTGTCCATTCAGTGATGGGTCCTTGTCAAATTGGGCAGTGACTGTGCAGGCCAGGGGGCTCACACTGAGGTTTAACGTGGGCCATGAGAACATTCACATGCAGGTACAATATGAGAGGGCAAACAGTGCCTACACATGCGAGTCTGAACACATGATGAAAGCAATGGGAGGATGATATTTGCAAAGTACAGCAATCTGAGGTGTCATATGTGTATGATTTGCCAAGAGTGTCACCCTCAGGCATTTCACTCTTGTGCATAATGCTTACATATCCATGGTGGCAATATAGAGTCAGACACACTTCCATCAGTACCCTCTGAACGTAAAGTCTTTCTCATTTCACAAATGAGGCTGTGAAAAACCTCATGGACTCACAGATCCATTAGCACAGGCAGAGTCTGTCCTGACTCCCACTTTGTAACCTTGCAGTGTCACTGTATGGCTGCAAGAAGACTGCATGTCCCTCCCATCCTGAAATGCAGCCCGGGGAATGTGTGAAATAGGCTACAAACCCCATTTTCCAGAAGTCAGCATGCTAGGCAGTGTATCACACAAACCCACACTCTCAGGCACATACTGCAGCCGATCTACTTCATGTGTGCACTCCCTGCACTCTCACTTCCACTCTGAAACACTTACCAGGACATCTGGAGCACCATATAGCCTCCCATACTGTGTGAGCACCTTGTCCACCAGGACCTCCAGCTCCTCTGTGGTGAAGGGACGGGCCCTGATGTTATCAGTCCTCGCCATCACTGGGTCCAGGAGACAGGAGCAGCAGTACTTGGTGGTGAGGAGTGTCAGGCAGCAGTGTCTGGGTCCAGGAGACAGGAGCAGCAGCAGTTGGTGGTGAAGAGTGTCAGGCAGCAGTGTCTGGGTCCAGGAGACAGGAGCAGCAGCAGTTGGTGGTGAAGAGTGTCAGGCAGCAGTGTCTGGAAGCAGTGGAAATGTGAGGCTCTCTCCCACAGATATATAGCCCCCTGGGGTAGTTTCTGTGGTTCTAAGCTGCTGCAATTGGTGTTCCAGCTCAGGTTTTTTCAAATGCATCCAATGACCGGCCCGCGGTAGCGGAGCAGGCCTACCGCGATTTTCAAAATTGTATTTGGCTACCGCAATTGCGCTTCCCATTGACTGTAAGGGCATGGGCATTGGCGGTGACACACGGCAGGGGCCAGGCGGTCACTACCGTGATCGTGCATCTTTCAATTGCATCCAATGACCGGCCCCGCGGTAGCGGAGCACGCCTACCGTGATTTTCAAAATTGTATTTGGCTACCGCGATTGCGCTTCCCATTGGCTGTAAGGGCACGGGCATTGGCGGTGACACAACGCAGGGGCCAGGCGGTCGCTACCGCGATATGGCTGCCATACATTGGTGCCTATGGCCGTGATTTGGGTGGCGGAGCATGCCAACCGCCATTTCCAAATCTGTATGTTACTACCGTGGATGCGGGTCCCATTCGCTGTAAGGGTATGGGCATTGGTGGTGACACACCGCAGGGGCCAGGCGGTCGCTACCGCGATATGGCTGCCATACATTGGTACCTATGGACGTGATTTGGGTGGCGGAGCATGCCAACCGCCATTTCCAAATCTGTATGTCACTACCGCGGATGCGGATCCCATTGGCTGTAAGGGCATGGGCATTGGCGGTGACACACCGCAGGGGCCAGGCGGTTGCTACCGCGATCGTGCATCTTTCAATTGCATCTAATGACCGGCCCCGCGGTAGCGGAGCGCGCCTACCGCGATTTTCAAAATTGTATTTGGCTACCGCGATTGCGCTTCCCATTGGCTGTAAGGGCATTGGCGGTGACACACCGCAGGGGCCAGGCGGTCGGTACCGCGATATGGCTGCCATACATTGGTGCCTATGACCGTGATTTAGGTGGCGGAGCATGTTAACAGCACCTATGAACACATCATGCTGTGTCAATGGCAATGGCCAGTTCTCAACAGTGTACAGTAGACACCTGATTTCATTACAGAATATAGTGCAAACAGTGCCAGTGTAACATTTAGCCCACTGCTGACTACACATGCCATGTCAGTGCACATGATTGCAAACATTGGCATGTACTCCCACACACGTCACTTATGATATTGTTGTGCATGTACACAGATCAGTGGTGTGATGGACTCTCCAATGTGTACATAAGTCAATGTGTGATCTGGCTACACAACACACAGTGATGAAGGTCTAACTACACAATGTGCATACTTCACTGTGTAGTTTGCTTTGCTCATGTACATACTTGATCTTAATGCACAGACTGTGCTCATTGTGTTGTTGATGTGTGCCCTGTTCGACTTACGCAAGAAGGTGTGGCAGGTACAGCAGCTAGGTAGGAGCCGACAGTGTTGCTGTTTCACACATATGCTGTATGAAATACTCTCAGGGCTGGTTACGAAAGATGTGGACATGTCCCTTTGGCCATTCACCTGGTCTCAATCTGTTTGGGAGGTACTCACTGTGTGAAAACTGGACAGGTGTACGACTAGTGTAGCTGAAGGTGTCCCCACATGTAAGTTGTGCAGTAAGCTGAAGTGTGATGCCAGTCATTGTTTGCGCTGTGTCAGTCAAAACGTAAGATGTTGCACACATCTCATGGTGGATTACATTGACATGTGTCCCCTTTCATCTCACCTAGGAGGCGACCAAATGTGCATCGTCCCTTCACAGTGCTGGCGGACATGGAGGATGAGGACGTCATCCGGAAATTCCGTCTGGATCGACCCACCCTACAAGACCTGTGTGCTCTGTTGGAGCCCCACCTGCGGCCTCGCAGAACATATCCGACTGCTTTCACACCAACGTCTAAGGTGATGGCGGCCCTGCATTTTTTGGCTACTGGATCATTCCAGTACACGGTGTCCAGTGCAGGTGGGATGTCGCAACCCATGTTCAGCATGGTGCTACGTGATGTCCTGTCCGCTATGATGACCTACAAGGACAGATACATCCATTTCCCCAGGAGGCATGAATTGGCGGATGTGAAGGCAGATTTCTATGCCCTTGGCCACATCCCTAATGTTGTTGGTGCCATTGACTGCACACATGTTGGCCTGGTTCCACCACAGGCACGTGAGCACATCTACAGGAATAGGAAACATTTCCATTCCATCAATGTGCAAGTGGTGTGCCAGGCGGATATGATAATCTCACATGTCTGTGCCAACTTTCCCGGCTCTGCTCATGACTCGTACATCATGCGTAACAGCATTGTGCCCCAGTTGATGGCAATTCTGCTCCCGGAGCGTGCATGGATTGTGGGTGAGTACGCAGGGTGAAGTAGCGTGCTGTATGTGTGATATGCTGTCCTCTGCCACAGTAATGTTACAAGTTTGTTCTGTGTGTCTCACACCTAGGTGACTCTGCATATCCCAACCGGCCTTGGTTGCTGAGCCCACTGCGTAATCCCAGGACCCCGGGTGAAGTGCGCTACAATGATGCCCATTGGAGGACCCGTCGTGTGGTGGAGCATACTTTTGGTCTCCTGAAGTCACGATTTCGCTGCCTGGACAAGACCGGAGGTGCACTGATGTACTCTCCACAGAAGGTGTGTCAGATCGTAGTTGCATGCTGCATGCTCCACAACCTGGCCTTGCGCAAGGAGATCCCCCTGCTCCTGAACTCTGATGAGCAGCCGAGGCCACCGCCTGGAAACCCACCCATGTCCAGCGACGAGGATAGTGGAGAGGAGGAAGGTGTTGACCTGCGTCAACAGCTCATCAACCGCTACTTCCCTTGAAGGTGAGTAGAAACATACAATGGTGCCATTGTCTGCTGATTGTGTTGTTGTTGGAAAGGCCTAGGGGGGATTTGTGACTGCTGCCTGTTGTTGTCTCTGTGCTGGGTGCTGAGGTTTCTGGGACAGGGTAGTTGTGCCCAGCTACAGGATGTCTATGTCGGTACTGTTGCTCATTGTAATGTGTGCATATTTGAGTACCTTGATGACAAGTGTTGTGTAGTGGTTGTGATGCCATCACCTGACAAGTGAATATTGTTCTTTTGTGTTTTCCTAGGTCCCTTCTGCCTCTCAATGCCTCCAAACAATCTGTGCTCCTGGTGCATTTTAAGTCCAGTCAACATTGTACATCCTGTAATAAACATGGAGCTGACACGTGAACATAGGTGTGTAAGGAGTGTTTATTAACAATGGGTATATGTGACAGGTAAGTATATATTTGCGAACAGGTGAAAAGTGAATCAATGAGTTGTCAGTGATGGTAGATGAGACAATAGAGTAGTCACCACATTGTTGTGGTGACACAGTCCATCAGACGCATTACATTAACCTGGCAGTGTGGATAAGGACAGTCAACAAAGTCAATGGCAAGGTGAAGAGGGTTGCCATCATGGCTGGCTCCTTGACTGGCGTTTGGCTGGTGCTTTGCCACGTGATCCTCCCTGGGATTTCTTTGGATGGCCCCTTGAGCATTTGGCAGGGGGGGCCTCTTCTGCGGGCTCAGCGGTGTCTGAGGACTCACCCCTCTCTGTGCCCGCAGGGGAGGTGGGGGAACTGTCATCCTGCGGGCCACTGGAGGTAGGTGGAGCTGTTGTTTGGGCCGCAGGCCTGTCTCTCAGGACACCCACTAGCTGGCCCAAGAGGTCCACGATTTGGCCCATTCGTGTGTCAATGGACCTCAGCAGCAGGAGGAGCTCACGGGTTTCCTCCAGAGCCTGGCCCGTGTGTCCCTCGGCTTGTTCATAGGCCCCAAGGACTCTGGCGATGTTGGCCAGGGCTTCGGTCCCAGTGTCCAGTTGGTCTTGTCGCCTAGTAGCACTCCCACCTGCCCTGCTGTCCCGGACCTGTGGCGTCACCACTCTACGCACACGCGTACTCTCCCTGCCCTCCTCAGATTGTGGGGTGGGGTGGTCATCCGCTGAGGCAGGGACAGTGTTGCAGGCAGCACTGGTGGTGGTGGGGGTGGTGGTGGAGGCCGCACATGTCGTTACAGCAGGGGTCGGTGTAGTTGTTGTTGCTGAGGTGGTGGCGGTGGGGACAGTGGGTTCGTCGGACCTGTTGCGCCCTGGCATGCCTGATGGGCCAGCTTCGGGCTCCGCATATGAGAAATCTAGGGAGTCTGCATCAGAGAGTCCATGTTCCGGGGGGGGGGAGACTGGCTCTGCAGGTTGGTGTGGTCATCTGCAGCTGTCAGTTCTTGGTCACCTGTGGAACAGAGGGTAAATGGTCATTGCAGTGCACACCTCAAGCTTGGTGTCAGATGTTTTGTTGTTACATGTTATGCACCACACAGTTTACATTGATATTACATTGTATGTCTGCACAGTTTTGAGCATCTGGGCATGATGTGGAGGTACATACCTTACTTGTCCATGGTGTGACATGTCAATAGGTACCATGCACAATGTGCAGATTGTGTGATTACGTGGACATGTCATCAGCTAACGACTAGCAGCACAATTACTTTATGTGCAGCATCTTTGTTGTTCACTCTGCATGGAAGACATTACAACTGGGCATGAACTAGCCATTGTTGTCTCATGCATACCTTTGTCATATCATGTGCTTTGCTTTCTTGTTACTACTCACCATGCTTGTTTTGTTTTCATATGGGCCTTGATGCTCTGCCCCATGGCACTTCAAGATAGCATTCAGTGCTGTGCTTGGTTGTGCCCTGGATTTCTTCTAAATGTGATTTTGAGAGTCACACTTTGGTTTCTGTGACAGTTACATACGCTTTTCTGTCTGCACACTGGAAGTGGCTATTTGATGTATGCCAAGTTGGATGACATGTGAGGGCTGGTGTGGTCATATGGCTCCATGCTTTTTGAGGGGAGTGTCAGGGTGCATGCACTGTCTACCTACCTGTTCTGTGACACATTTGGGGGAATTGTTGCCACATGCTTCTGGGTGGGGTGGGGTGCTACTTCCTGCTCAGGGGTGGGACAAGGGGGCATGGTTGGAGTTGTTGTGCAGGCCTCCCACCCCCAAATCCCCCTCCCTGTGAAGATGGCTACCTATCTGTTAGGTGAAGGTGAACAATACAATGGCTGCCACATGCTTCTGGGTGGGGTGGAGTGCTACTTCCTGCTCAGGGGTGGGACAAGGGGGCATGATGGGAGTTGTTGTGCAGGCCTCCCACCCCCAAACCCCCCTCCCTGTGAAGATGGCTACCTACCTGTTAGGTGAAGGTGAACAATACAATGGCTGCCACATGCTTCTGGGTGGGGTGGAGTGCTACTTCCTGCTCAGGGGTGGGACACGGGGGCATGGTGGGAGTTGTTGTGCAGGCCTCCCACCCCCAAACCCACCTCCCTGTGAAGATGGCTACCTACCTGTTAGGTGAAGGTGAACAATACAATGGCTGCCACATGCTTCTGGGTGGGGTGGAGTGCTACTTCCTGCTCAGGAGTGGGACAAGGGGGCATGGTGGGAGTTGTTGTGCAGGCCTCCCACCCCCAGACCCCCCTCCCTGTGAAGATGGCTACCTACCTGTTAGGTGAAGATGAACAATACAATGGCTGCCACATGCTTCTGGGTGGGGTGGAGTGCTACTTCCTGCTCAGGGGTGGGACAAGGGGGCATGGTGGGTGTTGTTGTGCAGGGCTCCCACCCCCAAACTCCCCTCCCTGTGAAGCTGGCTACCTACCTGTTAGGTGAAGCTGAACAATACAATGACTGCCACATGCTTCTGGGTGGGGTGGAGTGCTACTTCCTGCTCAGGGGTGGGACAAGGGGGCATGGTGGGAGTTGTAGTGCAGGCCTCCCACCCCCAGACCCCCCTCCCTGTGAAGATGGCTACCTACCTGTTAGGTGAAGGTGAACAATACAATGGCTGCCACATGCTTCTGGGTGGGGTGGAGTGCTACTTACTGCTCAGGGGTGGGACAAGGGGGCATGGTGGGAGTTGTTGTGCAGGCCTCCCACCCCCAGACCCCCTCCCTGTGAAGAGGCTACCTACCTGCTAGGTGAAGGTGAACAATACAATGGCTGCCACATGCTTCTGGGTGGGGTGGAGTGCTACTTCCTGCTCATGGGGGGGACAAGGGGGCATGGTGGGAGTTGTTGTGCAGGCCTCCCACCCCCAAACCCCCCTCCCTGTGAAGATGGCTACCTACCTGTTAGGTGAAGGTGAACAATACAATGGCTGCCACATGCTTCTGGGTGGGGTGGAGTGCTGCTTCCTGCTCAGGGGTGGGACATGGGGGCATGGTGGGAGTTGTTGTGCAGGCCTCCCACCCCCAGACCCCCCTCCCTGTGAAGATGGCTACCTACCTGTTAGGTAAACAATACAATGGCTGCCACATGCTTCTGGGTGTGGTGGAGTGCTACTTCCTGCTCAGGGGTGGGACAAGGGGGCATGGTGGGAGTTGTTGTGCAGGTCTCCAACCCCCAAACCCCCCTCCCTGTGAAGATGGCTACCTCCCTGTTAGGTGAAGCTGAACAATACAATGGCTGCCACATGCTTCTGGGTGGTGTGGTGTGCTACTTCCTGCTCAGGGGTGGGACAAGGGGGCATGGTGGGAGTTATAGTGCAGGCCTCCCATCCCCAGACCCCCCTCCCTGTGAAGATGGCTACCTACCTGTTAGGTGAAGGTGAACAATACAGTGGCTGCCACATGCTTCTGGGTGGGGTGGAGTGCTACTTCCTGCTCAGGGATGGGACAAGGGGGCCTGGTGGGAGTTGTAGTGCTGGCTGCCTGTACACATGCAACCCTGGGAATGTTGCTGGCTACCTTTGGGGTGAATCAGAGGGAGTGAATGTTCCATCTGTGAGACATGTTTTGGGTAGTGTGTGGTGCACATGAATGGATTTGGGCCTAGGAGGTGTAGCTTTGTTGTTGTGCAAGACAGTACAGAGCAGTGTAATGGTAGACATTTGTTTGTACTTACCAGACTCCACTCCCCCGGGTACTCCTGTGAGACTCTCTGGATGCAGTATGGCAAGCACCTTCTCCTCCCATGCAGTGAATGTTCTTGGTGGGATGGGAGGGCCACCGCCAGTCATCTGAGCCAGCTGACGGTTCTTGTAGTTCTTCTATTTCACCAGCCTCTTGAGGTCATGCCACCGCTTCATGATCTCCTTCTTGGTGCTTGGGGTGGTCCCTACTGCATTGACCTTGTTGACTATCCTTCTCCACATTTGTGCTCTGTTGGCTAATGTTGTCTGTTGGACCAGGTTACCAAACAATTGAGGTTCTACTCTGATTATCTCATCTGCCATGACTGACAACTCACTGTCAGTGAATTTGGGCATTTTCTTTTGTGCCATGGTGTGTGATGTGCAAATGGTTTGAGGTGCGGGTGTGAGGGTGTTGGGGGTGATGTATGTGGGGTGTGGGTATGTGTTGTTGTGCTGGTGGGATGTGTGGTGGTTTGCCTCTCCTTTGTGCTGTGGGGTTATATCCTTCAGGGGTGGAGTATTGCAAAGGATTCTGGTCAGGGAAGGGGCTGGTTTTATACTCAGCTATGTGGGTGTGTCAATATGTGGTATTGCTGTCAGGTGGGTTGTGTGGGTTGTCCTGGGATTTGTATTTCTTTAGTTGCCATGGGGATGTGTCATTTGTGTGTGTTGGGTGTTTGGGGGGGCTGAGCTAGTTTGATGTGTGCACTTGGTGGCCATGTGGTGTGTTTTTTTTTTCGACCACCATATTTGTTCCGGAGCGGCGGTGGCTATGCAACAGTCCTTCCGCCGGCTCTCCCATTCATCACTGTTTGCGATCACGGCGGTCGGAAACAGCGGATCATTCCGCTGTCACCTCAATTGTATCCTAATTTAACGTGCGGCGTTTATGGGTGTTTCCGCCACGAATCTGACCGCCGCGGACGGATTTTCACCTGCTCCACCCGCTACCGGCGGTCTTTCGTGGCATCGTTCAGCTGCGGTCGGGTTTTTCTGGCGGTTGATCCTAATCGGACCGCCGGTTTTTACGCGGTACCAGCGGACGGTGAATTTCCGCTACCATGGCGGTCGGAATGGTTTTCCAACCGCCATCCTAATTGGCCCCAAAGTCTATTCAAAATAAAAAAGAAACAAAATATCAACTACAATACAAAAATTGTTAATAACACAAAAATAAAAATTATATAAAAAAATTTAAAATTACAAAAGATAGAATCACATCATAATGTTAAAAAAATCTAAAAATTACCTACAAACATTATGTTATAAAAATTTAAAAACGATTTTACAAACAAATAACTATATTTAATATAAATTAATTATAATCAAAAACATTATTACACAAAATCAATATTTTTTATTTCCTACCCTATAACACCACACATTTCACAACACACATCTAAATTTCTACAAAACTGTGCCTCCATAATTAATATAATTAATTATCAAATAAACAAATATTATTAATTAAAATAAAAATAAAACATATAAAAATTAATTTACTCACCAAACATTACCCCTATAAAACCAAAATCCACACACAAAATAAAAGTAAACAATTACCATAAAAATGTATCAATTCATAAATGAATAATAATGAGCAAATAGTTATTAATTAATAAAACTTAAAATACTTTCCACCCTCTACCCCAACAAACACCACAACACACACATAAAAATAATTACACATTTTCCATAACAAATTTTACATTATTAAATTATTATCAATTAACAACAACCTATTAATTAATTGAAAATAATTTACTTCCCACCCTTTACCACTATAAACCCCACAACTCACATCTAAAATTAATTACACAATTTCCATAATTAATGTTTAATTATTTAATTACCATTAATTAACAATTAATTATTAATTATTTTTAAATAAATTACTTCACACCCTATTCCCCTATAAACCCACAACCCACTCCTACAAAATTGACACAATTAACATAATTATCAAATAATTAATTATTACAAATTAACAACCAATTAATAATAAATTAATAAAAAATTAATGACCACAATTAACACTATAAAATCTAAATTAAATAAATACTAATAAATTAAAAATATTAATTCATTTATTATAATTAAATTACTTCCCACCCTATTCCCCTATAAACCCACAACCCGCTCCTAAAACAAAATAACACAATTAACATAATTATCAATTGATTAATTAATAAAAAATTAATAACCAATTAATAATTCATTAATAAAAAAATTATTACCACAATTAACACTATAAAATCTAAATTAAATAAATACTAATAAATAAAAAATATTAATTAATTTATTATAATTAAATTACTTCCCACCCTATTCCCCTATAAACCCACAACCCGCTACAGAACTAAAAAACGCAAAATTTAATTAACATAAAATGAATCACTACTAAAAATGTAACACATATATTTAAAAACAAAAGCAATACTTATTAAAAATAATTAGATAACATATTTTGAACATACATACTAAAATACAGAACACTAATATAAAAATCGATATTGTCAACAACGATATTTTTGCAAACGATATTACTGACTTCGATAATTTAAAAAACGATATTTCTTACCTTAAAGTCAATATTCTGGACCACGATATTCTTGCTGTCAATATTCCTGTATCACGATATTTCCAACTCGATATTTTTGTATATCGATATTAAAAACTGGCTGGAAATTATGGTATTGTGTCTCTCGGTTGCCCATTGAGTTCTGAGCTCTTGTCTTTTAGGCTACCTCCCTGAGAAGCCTGTGACAGCTTGTCCTTGCTACACTGAGAGTCAAGTGGAAAGGGTTGTACTTGGCCCATTTGCAGAGCCAGAGAAGGACGGACCCCAGGGCAAGGGGAAATTACCTCAACTGCCACATTTGAGGCCATATAGCACTGCATGTGCTATGCACCCCCCCCCCCGAACAGGGTCTGATAGTTCATCCATTTAAACGCCTTTTTATTTTTTTCTGTTGAGCCTTGCACAATTGCTTGTCACTTTATTTGCACGTTCTGTGTATCGTTTGAAAAATAAACTTTGAATAGTAGCAACAGGTGGTGGATTTTGAAAGAATGGAATGCTTTCTTTTTGGTTTTTTTACTGCAACTTCCATAGTGTAACTGGTATGCCCATGTGGGCCTCATGTTCACTGTGCCATAGAACTTAAGCTGCACACTTCTGACGAGCACCAAATAGGCTGAAACAGGTCTGTGGTTACTTGTGTTCCAATTCAGTGGGTACCTGGCTTGGCAGTTTGGGCTGGATTGTTCCTGTTGGAGCAGGTCGAAGGCTGAATTGCAGATGGCTGGTTCCTCTCTGAGGTGGCATGATTGGTGTTAGACCTGACATCCTTGGCGTGGTATTCCCTCAAATATTTTGCCTTCACCCTTCATGCTTTGCTGGATTCTTTTTTGTTCGCTTTAGGACTCTGTACACTTTACTACTGCTTATCAGTGCTAAAGTGCTTGTGCTCTCTCACTAAAACGTGATAAAACTGCCCTAACCCTGATTTGCTAATTTCAAACCAATGTTAAAATTGATTCAAATTCCTATCCTGCATCGGACATGGACTGGTGCATGCAAGCGGAGAGGGCGATGTATGAAAGCAGAGGTTGCCCGGGTAAATGGACCAAAGTATGGGGCCCCTGGAACGAAAGCAGAGGTTTTATCTGTACCCCATTTGATGAGACGATCGATGTTGTTGACAACGTTACACCATAGGCTGGCTGTTGTAGGGGCTCATGATATCATTGTAATTTTTTCTTTTTGACCCAATGTATTCTTTTGATTCATTCTCATTTCCGGCTGTCCTCAGAAATTGTATTTTGTTTTGCAACTGCACCAGTATTGTTTTTCTTTAATTTATGTTTCTTTTCAATAAACAGAGTTTAAAAAAAACCAAATTCCTATCCTGAAGATGATAATATACTTCCACAATTAACCCAAGATAGCTCTTGTGATTGTGAAGGGAGAACACATTGTACAGACATAATAACATATTACTTTTAAAGTAAGTGTTAGACCAGTCAGCCTTAGGGCAGTATTTCCCAAAACATTTTGCCTTACTCCTCCTGTTTTTGCTGAATTCTTTTTTGTTGGCCTTAGGACTCTCTGCCCTTTACCACTGCTAACCTGTGCTAAAGTGCTTTTGCATTCAAACATAGTAAAATTGGCTTACACCTAATTCACACATTTAATTCACTTGTAAGTCCCTAGGGTGTAGTGCTGCATTTACCCATGGCCTGTAAATTAAATGCTACTAGTGGACCTGCAGCACTCATTGCCCCACCCATTAAAGTAGCACTTTAAACATGTCTCAGGCCTGCCATTGCAGCCTGTAGTGCTGTTTTACATTGCCATTTTGACATGACAAAATAAACTGTTTGCTAGGCTTAAACCTTCTTGTTTAATATGTGTAAGTCACCCCTCAGGTAGGCCCTAGCGGCTCAAAGGGCAGGCTGCATTGTATTTAAAATGTAGGACATGGGTACTTAAGTTTTGCATGTCCTGGTAGTGAAAAACTCCTAAATATGTTTTTCACTGTGGTGTGGCCTATCCTTCCAATTGACTAACACTGGGTTACCTTATTACATTTAATAAGTGCTAACTTTGGATTATGACCAGATAGAGATATGCTAGTTAGACTCAAATGAGTTGTAATTTAAACTCCTCTTTGATGGAATGAAGTTAGATATTTTGTCACAATCCTGAAAAAACACTGTTAGAAAGTTCATATTTCCTAGTCCCAATGATTTGTGCCTTCTGCCAGTATCCTGGGTCACATGACTGTGAATGGCTCTGCTGTTGTGGGCTTGTGTATTCCTCCCAGATAGTGACACATAGAACACTAGGTGTGGGCAGGATGGGCAATCGTATCAGGATGGCATGGGGTGGAGCTGTGCCCTGCCCCACTTGAACTTCAAAGGGCTTGCCTCAAGCACAAAGGAACCTGACACCATCCTATTGTCACCCCAGACCTTTGACAAGGAAAGAGAAGAACTTTCCAGAACACTCCTGGACCTTTGGCAATTACAGCAGGACTGTCCTTCCACTAGAGGACTGCCTCGCTGCTTGTGGACTGCCTTTCTGTCTGAGAAGGAGTACTGGAACTGTTTACCTTGATCCCAGGCTAACTCAGAGTGACTCCAAGGGTCAGTTGGCTGACCTCCTGTGTGAGCTACAGGGACATAACAAGCTCCAGAGGCCTCCCTGCAACTGGTCTGCAGATCTACTGCAACTGGACCTGTAACTGGACCTGCCTAAGCCATACTGCTAGCCTCTGCCTGGAGTAAATCCTGATCCTCATGAGGAGCCCCCCAGGTCCTGGACCCTTAGCTGGCATCAGAGCATACTCCTCCCTGTTTAACTGTGGATTCCATCAAATCCAATGCAGCATGCACAATGTAGTGCAGGACCTCACTTCGCAGCACCTCACAGCTCCGGATCAACAGCTTTATTGGAATGGATGCAACACAACGCAACTCAATGCAGGACCTCGCATCCCAGCCCTCGCAAGTCCTGATCAGAACCGATGCAGTGCGACACGACTTGACACAGGACCTTGCTTTGCAGCCCTCGCAGCTCCTGATCAGAAGCAACTCAGCGTGATGCCATTCGATGCAGGACTTTGCATCGCAGCACAACACAGGTCCTGATCAGAATTGAGGTTGAGTGATGAAAAGCATCAAGGGCATAAGGTATTAATCTCAGTGGGACTAACCAGGTCCCTGTATCCAGTCCACGTTCCATCGCAGTTGGACTGAACTTGTGACTTTGTCCTGGTCTGGCTTGATGAGATAACCACAGTTATCGCTTTGTGCATCTTAGTGCTATGTTTACTTAAACCTGAATGGATGATTGGATTTTTGCCATTCTAGTATCCTCTTATTTATTGAAATGTACTCTATATTTCTAAATTGGTTTGGGATTTTTCTTGTGTTGTGTTTTCACTTTATTACTATTTGAGTGCTGCATCAATATTTTACCCACTGCCTCTAAGTTAGGCCTGACTGCTTTGTGCCATGCTACAAGAGGGTTGAGCACATTGAATTTTGTGACTTTTTTGGGCTTCACCCTGACAAGGATTGTGGTTGTTGCCTGAGTGGGGCTTATAGCCTCCTCAACCAATTCCCACATTTCTTACAGTGGGCAATCAAAACGATGGACTGGGATGTGTCCTGAAGAAATTACCAGTGACTGCGATTAATGCAAGCATTCCAGCCATAATTTTTTCGTTCTCCTCAGTGCAACATCCTAAGTGCAATGGGTATGCTCATATGGGACTCCCATGCTCACGGGGCCACAGCTGCACTGTACTGACGGTGCTCAAATATGCTTAAAAACAGTCTGTGGTTGCTTGTGTTCCTGCCCAGAGGAAAACTGGACTCTTCCTATAAGAGCAAGACCAAGGCCGATTCCTGATGGAGGTGGCATGGTGGAAGAAATTATGGCCTGGGATGCAGCCAGAGTAATTACCATTGGCTAAGAATAAATCAATCATTCCATCCTTCACTTTATTTTATCAGTGCTATATTTTGTCTACATATAATTTTTAAATTATTTTTATCCATGACGAGTTTTGTTCTGCTTGATAAAAGCATTACATGACACATGATTTGAGTGCAAGTGTTGGATTGTGCTAGGAGGTGATATAATTAGTGCCTGATGTGAGGCTCCTCTTACTGTTGTTCTGTATTTAACTGACACCACCTCTGGCAGCACTTAATGGCCCATACCCATTACTTTTGCAGCCTTAAACAGGACACCCAATTTTTCATTCGAACCTGTTTCTCGTTTGAGGCCTGCCCCCCAGTTAAGAAATCCAGGGGCATATACAAAAATACGGCGCACCCCTGCATTTCCCCTAGCGCTGGCGCTAACAAAGCTGTCTAGCGCCAGCTAGAAGGTGTCCCTTCCTGCACATAAACAAACTTTACAGGCAATTTGCTGTTTCTATGTGCAGACTGCAGCACACATGGAAAGAGCAAAATACGAGGAGAAATAAAACATTTCTCCTCGTATCGCCTGTTTAAGACCAGGTATTTCCTGGTCTTATTTTTGGCGCTGCCCATACCTTGTAAATATGGGGCAGCGTCAAAAAGCAATGGGTGTTGCGGTGGAACACCCATTGCACACCCCTTTCACGCTAAGTGCTGCGTGAATACGGGTATTATTTACAAGGCGGCGTTAAGCCAAGTTAAGTGGCTTAACGCCGCCTTGTAAATAAGGCGCAGGACGATACAAAAGGGGATGATGGACGGAACGTTTGAGCCAATCAAACACTCACCCCCAGTCAACTGATCTGGGTTTAATCCATCATCATTCTTTAGCTCACTCCACCACCCCAGTTCAGACATGGCCATATGCAAATCAGTCTGACCCTGTGCCTCATGGGCACAGTCCAGCCCGAACTGCCAAGCCATGTCTTCCCTGGACCGGAAACAAGCATCCTAGGACCGGTTTCTGGCATTCCAGCCGTCATCAGCCAGGCTTGCTTGAATCCAGTGGCAAAGTGAGCAAGGGACCCACGTCTGGGCATACCCCCGCCAACTTAGGGCGAACAAAGCGATACAAAAGGGGATGATGGACGGAACGTTTGAGCCAATCAAACACTCACCCCCAGTCAACTGATCTGGGTTTAATCCATCATCATTCTTTAGCTCACTCCACCACCCCAGTTCAGACATGGCCATATGCAAATCAGTCTGACCCTGTGCCTCATGGGCACAGTCCAGCCCGAACTGCCAAGCCATGTCTTCCCTGGACCGGAAACAAGCATCCTAGGACCGGTTTCTGGCATTCCAGCCGTCATCAGCCAGGCTTGCTTGAATCCAGTGGCAAAGTGAGCAAGGACTTAATGCCACCACAATATCGAAAAAAGTATCGTTCTGGTGGCGTTAACTCCTTGTACATATGAGCCCCACAGTCTTAACATCAGCACAACTGCACTTGCTTTTTTTGCTCACATGGAAAAGAATGTTTGATGTTGTGAAATCTCTTCCTTCACAAACCTACTTGGACTTTTCCATAGTAAGTGCTTCACTTATACTTACCTTTTGTACATGTGCAGTTGAAGTGCTCACCGCATTTGCAAAAGTCCGGACCTGATATTTGCAGATAAAACTTTTTTGCACACCTAAATGTCACCTTCCTTGGTGCACAAATGTTTAGTGTAAAGGGTCAGTCACATGCAGTTAAATACCACATGGTGTTAAATAGCTCTTGCTTATTCCACGGGAGACAAGCATACAGGTGCCTGAGGGCACTGGTCTTGAACACACAAGTGACGGAATCTTTGAGCGAGCAGCACCGGGAAGGGATGTGCAAGGCCACCTAAGTGATAAATACAACACCGCCACTGAAGCATTGACATTCATTGTACAGTTCAATCAATAATGAACTACAGGTGAATAACAATTAAAGGGGCAGCTCATCGGGCTATACTGTATTTGTTGGGGAACGTGCCTATTATTTGCAGGCTGTAGTTTTTTATGCTAACTGGGCTTTAGGTACACAGGTTTACACATAATGATTTTCTAAATGATTGTACTTGAGTTTCATTCAAGTGAAATGGTTTCCTTCCTAGAAGCTTTTACAAATGATATCAAGGATATTAAGCTGCAGCTTATTTGGTTGGTAATGGGGCGTAGCAGCATCACATTTTTCCACATAATAACTGGATTTGCCCTTGCAAATTACAAAGAACAGATCCATTTTATTATCTACCGGTTTGTTTTACACATTTACTTTCTTTTCTAGCACAAAATGAGCATAGATTTTGCATAACCTTCCTTTGCACGGTGTATGTGTCCATATATACATAGAAAGCAATACAATATTTTTATCTTGCTTTGAACTATTGAGCAAGGTTTGTTCAGGTCTACTAGCCCTTGGCTACTGCCAACTGAAGCATTAGTTCTCCTCGCCTAGGTCACAAGATGAGAGGAAACAATTATATCTGATGACGTTTCACTTTCACTACAGACCAAGGTGGTAAACAACATTGTTCGCATTTACCGTGTTCACATTGCTGTTTTTCCTCAGATGAAAAGCCTTTTTTGCAGAACAGTTGGCAGGATGCTGGAAAAAGAGAATTTAATCAATAACGTGAAACGCAGGACCATCCATAAATGTCATACAAGCTCATGAGGCTTTCACCAGAGAAAGAATGGCAATTTCAGAAAGCAATGTTCGATTTGTAGCTATAGAAATGCTAATATTTTAAAACAATTTGGAATCCAACAGAGAAAGCATAGTTTATATCATCCTCTAGGGAAATGTAAGTCTATAACATGGTATGAGAGAAATGCCTTGGGCACATCACAATACACTGAGAGGAAAAGCGGATCACTGACATAATATCAATCCATACATTATCGAAACACAAAAATATGTGAAAAGTAAATATCGATCACAAAAATATCGACTTTATATACTTAACTAGTAAAACCACAAATATCTAGAACAAAAATATCATTGTTAAAAATATTGATTTTTAACTATATTGAAAACAAAAATATCAGATACAAACATATTGTTACCTTTAAATAAAAATATATGTCAAATAAATCAATACACACAACATCATTAACAATAATATTTCTAAAATAATTAAATAATCACTAATGAGTACTTAAAAACACTTTTAGCATGAAACAATTACTTAAAATAAAAACAAAACGTTTTATACACATACTTAAGTGAAAACAAATATCACATTTACCATTCAACCCCATAAAATATATATAACAAACGTTATAGTAATACAACCCCAAAAAATATAACTAAATCAACTAAGGATATAAAACTATAAACAACTTTAACAAATAAAATCAAAAAAACAATTAAATCAACAATATAAAAGGCACATTAATTTAAACAACTAACTACTACCAAAATGACAAACCCTGCAAGACAAGGAAACTCTGCTGGATTTTCTCACCAAACCATTACAGAAATATATACATTTCAACAACTACCTAACCAAGGGGCCCATTACGATACCCGGCGTAAAAAAATCCGCCAGGCATGGAAGCGGCAAAAATCCGCCCGCACACACCGTCTGAACACCGACCACGCCATTACGATTACACAAACCGAAAACCGCCATCGGCGGAAAAATCACACAAAATACCGCCCGCCAACGTCCGAGTCGGAGTCAAACCGCCCGCCACGGACGGAAACACGCACGACAACACAAAACCGCCCGCCCTCACGGCCGACACACCGCACGTGAAATTACGATCGCACCGCCATGAGCGCGGAAAAACCACAAATATACCGCCCGCTAGCGCAAACAACGCCGATGAGAATCGACACGGCAGAAGCCATGGCGCCCACGTACCTGCACAGAAACCATCCGCTCACAAAACCAATAGCACACAACATGGCCAACAAGTCCACACAGCAAGGCACGCACAAATACACAAGCACAGTACACATCCCGAAAACACCCCCCGGACAAACAAAAAATACAAAGGCCAGAACCCCAGACACAACACACCTGAAAACAACAGACCATGAGGACACACCCACATAGGTGAGTACAAAAGCAGCACTCCCACAGACCACAACCCCTTGCTACATTGCAAACCAGAGAGGAGAGGAGAGGACACAGTGACACAGCAAGGACAGCAGCACACCACAGAAACGCACACATCACAACCACCACCACCACCACCACCACCACCACCACCACCAAACACCTGCACCACAAACCCCCTGCACATTACACAACACACACCGCACCAGCACCACAAACACCATGGCACCACAAAGGATGCCCAAGTACACGCCCATTGAGCTGACGGTCATGGTCGACGAGATCATCAAGGTGTACCCACAAATCTATGGGAACATGGTCCAGCACACACCACTAGCCACCAGAAACAGAATGTGGAACCGGATCGTAGACCAGGTCAATGCAGTCGGGACCCTGCCCAGGAACAGAGGAGAAATTAACAAACGTTGGAATGACGTAAAGAGCCTGGTCAAGAAGAAGGAGGGAAAAAACAGAGAGCTGGCTGCCGTCACTGGCGGAGGGAATCCCGCGCTCTTCAAGACCTTCAAAGCGTGGGAGGAGAAGGTGCGAGTCATAATACATCCGGAGATCCTCGCCGGATTAGCAGGGGGAGTGGAGGCTGGTAAGTACAAACTAATGTATACCAGCACACCGCTATGTACTCACATGCACTACCACCATGCCACAGCTCCCAGGGACAAACACCCCCATGTCCAGCACACAATACACAACACATCACACACACATGCAACAGACACCACCACACACAGCCCAAACCGAACAACTGTAACATACGTGGGGACATGTGTACACTCAGCCAGCCACGTAACCACCAACAGGTCCCCAAATATGCCAGAAGCGCCACAACGAGCACCCACCACACCCATGTGTCCGAGACAGCTGCACTAACCGACAAGTAACAGGTAAGTGGCAGGAACACAAAGTGCAGTGGGTGGGACGGTGGACAGCCCAAGTACAACACACACCAGGCCCCTAGTCCCACAGCACAGCAAGGAGGAGCATCCCCCACACCCCACAGCCACGTGTCAGCCACCGCAGTGCAGAACGACAGCCGAAAGGCAGACATCACGGTCCACAGCAATTGGTGTCAGTGGGTGTCCAGCCACCCCCACGACCCACAACACCCCCCACCCCCACAGACCTGCAACATGGAGCACCCCCGCTTAGAGCCATGTGGCATCCAGTACAGTGCACGCACGAACAACTTGCAGGTGGGAAACTGGACAGGGCTGGATTACTGGAGGCATGAGGACCATAACACGACCAACACATGGGACATGTCACGTAGCAGACGAACACGCAGCACCGCCCACCGTCACGAACAAGTGAACAATGTGCACACGGACATGAACAACAGACTCACACCCCACATGACCCATCACAGACATAGCAACACCCAAGGAGCCACGTCTGCATGCACAAGCCACACTGAATATAGTACCACATGGCAGCCACTGTGCAACTCATCACACACAACCGAAACACCATTGAAGTCCTGTCCATGTAGCCCCTACTGCCTGTCAACCACACACCCCACGACTACGCCTATGTAAGACAAACAACACTAGACGCAACAGAGCGGAACAACATAAATGCACACGAACACCACTGAACCCATCAAACACACAGACACACCATGCACATACAACATACCATCCATCCCATCCGTCAGCCCCAGTCTCATGAAAGGCATGTCATCCGCACAGCTGCCACACATACAGCAGTCACGCTAAGATACATGCCCATGACCAACCATGTGCCAGAAGTCAATGAAGCGCACGACACACTGTGACCAACAACACACAACATGGGCCACACCCCCCGAGCACTGCAGTGATGCACATGGCACAGGGCAGCACGCACACCAAGGAGATGGGACAACTGCAATACGTTGGCTGGCACACAACCATCACTCACTCATAACGATGCGTCCAATGCCATGTCCAGTAATCACAACAGACAGCAAATATGCAGGCCATGTCAAGCATGCACACACCTCAAACCATGCACTGTCATGCTGCCACAACACATGTCACGTTCGGCACCCATGGCTCACAGCATGTACCCCAAAAGCATATCCCCTCCCAAATGCGAATCTGGGGCATGGCCCCCATGTTGCCATATGCGTTCCTAAGCGTTCCATTTGAACCCCAAAAGCATATTCCCTCCCAAATGCGAATCTGGGGCATGGCCCCCATGTTGCCATATGCGTTCCTAAGCGTTCCATTTGAACCCCAAAAGCATATTCCATCCCAAATGCGAATCTGGGGCATGGCCCCCATGTTGCCATATGCGTTCCTAAGCGTTCCATTTGAACCCCAAAAGCATATCCCCTCCCAAATGCGAATCTGGGGCATGGCCCCCATGTTGCCATATGCGTTCCTAAGCGTTCCATTTGAACCCCAAAAGCATATTCCATCCCAAATGCGAATCTGGGGCATGGCCCCCATGTTGCCATATGCGTTCCTAAGCGTTCCATTTGAACCCCAAAAGCAAAGTACAAACCAGACCCAGGATGGGCCAGGAGCCCGCATACACCAGAGTCACAATAAGTAGGGGCACAGCAACACACCCATCGGCATGGCCAATCCGTTCCATGCCACATGTGCACAGCACACAGTCCCATTGCCAAGCACACACAACTACAGATGCTACAGCCACACACACGCCTCCGGGAAACCCATGTACGAGATTGCACGAACTGTTAATGTCAGACGACAAATACATACTTCGCCAGGTGCAACACAATAACAAATCTCATTCTCTCCACAGGTGACGAACTGCTGGATGCTGGGGATGGAGCCAGCAGCCAGCACAGCCAGCCTACAAGCCCCCAACGAGGACACACGGATCTGGAGGATCTGTCCTCCTCTTCGGACACGGACCACCAAGCAGGCCCATCTGGTGTGGCAGGGCCCAGCCGCTCCCCAGGACCCCTCCTACCCACCAACCCATCATCCAGGGCTGCTGAACATTCCCAGCCCCCTGCTGCCACTGTCGTTGCGGCCACACCCACGGTCATTGTGGCCACTACCACTGCCGCAACCGCCACCATCGCCGCACCGACCACCACCGCCGCCACCACCACCACGTCTTCGCTGGCACCAGCCCCAGCGCAGGTGGTGGCCCGGCCGACTGGATCCACCCTGGGAGCCACAGCGAGGACCGTGGTGAGCAATGTGGCTAGTGGGCAGGCCGGTGGCAGCAGGACTGGTAGGAGGAGCAGGGTCAGGGAAACGCCAGCCTCCCCTGGGAGCCATGCCCTGCCTCAAATGGCCAGAGTCCTTGGGGCCTATGAAGAGGCCCAAGGACAATGGGTCCAGTCTGCTTCAGACACGCGTGAGGTGCTGGGGGTGCTGAGGTCCATGGACGCCCGTATGGGCCAAATCGTGGACCTCATGGGCCAGCTGGTGGTGGCGGTGAGGTCACAGCCAGGGACAGCAGCTCCCCCTCCGCCACCACCTGCCGGGGCGCAGGGTGGAGCAGCAGTGTCCAGTTCCCCTGCGTCCACAGCCAGTGAGCACACCTCAACCACCAGCATGTCGCAAGCAGGCACCCCCCTCGCAAACGTGGAAGGGGCCGTCCGAAGTGGAAACAGATCTCCCGGGAGGACTTCGCACGCTCCAAACGCAAGTGAGGCAGCCAGCCAGCCTTCCGCCAGCCTTCCTTGACCAGCCACTGCATTGACTTGGACTACGATCCCACTCCACACAGCCATCTGGATGGCATGTGTGTGTTGGACTATGGACATAGAACCAGTGGGTACACCCTGAGCATCACGCAGCCATGACCGACAGCTCATTGTCACTGCACGCACCACTTTTGTCATCACCTTACACACAATCACATGTCACAGTTTGTAATAAATGCACCTTTTACACTAACTGCTGTTTGTGCCCTGTGTTTTATTTGTACGGAATACAACGGCCACCTTGGGCGGAAAGGCACCTGATGCGTGGCATGGCAATTGAATCCGGAGGGCCTGTAGGGACCTAGGGGTGGGAGACAGAACAGGAGCACATTCAATGAGTGTGTCACACACCCATCACACAGTACATGTCAACAACTACAAGCAATGTACACACATCGCACAGAGCAATAGGGCACAATGCCACAGCCACCAACAGTGGCATACTACCCTGGCCATGGAGCGTTGACACACAGCACGCAGTGAACAAACGGCCACCCTGACACAGCACACACACACCTGCACAGATACAGCCACATCAGCCGTCGTACATGGACACTCACCGTCAAGTGAAGTAGCGGGCGATGAGCTGCTGCCGCACATTACCAGCTTCCTCCTCTCCGCTGTCCTCCTCACTCGAGCTGTCCTGGTCTGCGGGCTGGGGCCCTGGTTGATCTCCGTCATCCACGATGAGGGGGATCTGCTTCCGAATGGCCAGATTGTGCAGCATGCAGCACGCCACCACTATCCGGCACACCTTCTGTGGGGAGTACGCCAGCGCACCCCCGGTGCGGTCCAGACACCTGAACCTGGACTTGAGGAGGCCAAAGGTACGCTCGACCACACGTCTGGTCCTCCCATGTGCCTCATTGTAGCGATCGTCTGCTGGGGTGCGAGGATTCCTCAATGGACTGAGCAGCCATGCCCCATTCGGGTACGCAGAGTCACCTGGGTGTGAGGGACACAGAGAACCGTTGCAATTCCAACTGGACAGGGGACAGCATCGCACAACCAGCACGCTACACCACTCCACATACTCACCGACAATACAGGCACGATCCTGTTGCATATTGGACATCAGTCGTGGCAAGATGCTGTTGCGCATTATGTGTGCGTCATGGGCCGAGCCTGGGAACTTTGCACACACGTGGGTGATCACCATGTCCGCAAGGCACACCACTTGCACATTCAGGGAGTGCGTGTGCTTCCTGTTGCGGTACAGGTGCTCAGTGGCCTGTGGTGGAACAAGGCCGACATATGTGCAGTCAATGGCTCCAACGACGTGTGGGATTCTGCCAAGGGCATAGAATGCACCCTTCACTGCCGCCAATTCATGAGCCCTGGGGAAGCGGATGTACCTGTTTCGGTACAGCATCATGGCTGCCAGTACATCCCTCAGCACCTTGCTGAACATGGGCTGGGACATCCCTCCTCCAATGCCCACTGTGTGCTGGAATGACCCAGTGGCGAAGAAATGCATGGCGGCCATCACCTTAGCCGTGGGGGTGACAGCAGTCGGATACACCCTGCGGGGACGGAGATGGGGTTATAACATGGCACACAGTCGATGCAGGGTTGGCCTGTCCAGCCGAAACTTCCTAATAACCTCTGTATCGTCCATGTCCGCCAGCAATTGGTATGGGCGGTCAATGTTCGGTCTCCGCCTAGGGACAATGGCAGAGGACACATGTCAAAGCAACACGACACATAGCAATTTCGCATACACATCACTGACATGACTGAGCAAGCACATGAGCCACAGCCCAGCTGTCAAGCTGGGACGGCACGGCCACAATACACTTACACAGGTCTCCCAACAATGGCAATGGCTAGTGATACAAACCACTGCCATGTGCATGCACATGGGGATCTAGGCCCCAATGACTTGCGGGGCGTGCTGATGGGGACTGACTGCATATCCGTCAAGCGGCAACGCCACGGCAACATGAATGTCTGCTGAGCATGGAACTGCTTCCGCGGCTGGATGAGTATGGCACACGACGACGACGATGTGGGCACAGGCTGAGCGGCCAAAACAAGTGGGACCTGTGGCACGAGGGGACATGAGACAGTAGTAGGTGTCAGCACTGCACCCTATGTACAGCACTGTACGGATCACACCTCCCGAAACATTGACAGGTGTCCACATTGACAGCCCCATGCCAAGACGGCTGTGTGCTTGCAGTCACACGTCACAGGTGAGAGGTTACATTGCACGTGCCAGGTGGCAGACGTACATAGTGGGAGCTGGCATGTGTGTGCATGTGTCTCCTGTTCAGGATCCACCAGATGGGCGCTGACTCTGTACTGACCATTGGACACAGCATGTTCCGTGGAAGGCTTGTGTGTGTGGGATGGTGGCACTGGATGAGCCTCCGTTGGGTGGGGGGCCATGCACAGGGCGGGTACGTCGATGATTGCGCATTGTTGGTCACGGTGGGTGCACCAACTGAAGATGTGTTGCCCTGTCTTCAATTCCTATGTCCGCATGATGATGGACTGTAGATGTGGGCAGACTACACATTGGTCGATGTGCTGTCTATTTGCATGTGCCTTCACACCAGGCACAGCTGCCCCTGCACATGTGACCCCTGCTGGACTCGCTGCTGGGTCTGTGGAGCTGATGCACCTTCTGCGCGTGGGGCGGACAGCTCTCCTCACTTCCCTCATTGCGCATGTCATGACTTTGCCGCAGGTGACATGGATCATGGAGGGCCCACATGTACGCGTGGGTAGACTACACATGATTGTACACTGGTCGCCACCCCCAGTCAGTGTTTCGAATGGGAAGGTTGTCGTGCTGGTGGTATGTTCGATGTGGCGGATGGGCGGGCCTAGGTGCGGGCTTACATTCCGGACATGGGGGGTAGTTGGATTGGCGACTAGTTGCAGTACACACGGGACACGAATCTTCCTTTCCACATCTGGGTCATCCCTTGTACTTACTGACAGTGATACAGTCATCTTCGCCCCAGCCCTCATGTCCTCCCCTCGCTCCCCCAATATGCATGCTCACCTGCGAGGCTAGCGCCTGCACAGGCAGCCCCAAGCTCGCACCAGAGAGGGCAAGGAGTGTATGTGTGGGTCCAGTTGCACGAGTGGGCTGTCTCAGGGTATGATGTGTGGCGGGACGCCGTCCACCTGCGTGGTGCCCCAAATGGAGACCCGGCCTGCATGGACTATGCATCACAGTCTTCGCCTTCCGGATCCGCCACCTGCGACACCCAGTGGCTGTGGCTGCCCTTGCGGCCAGGCCGCGTCCGTCTGTGGCTGATGGCCCACACATTCACTCTTTGGCCTCTCTGGGGAGGGCTCGGGGTGGTGGTGCACGCGCTTGCACTTAGTCGCAATGGCATGTGGCGTGGTTGGTATGATGGGCAATGGATGGGATGGTGCGAGCCACCTCCTGTGACGTCAGTGCTGCTCGTGCTGTGGTGCGTCCCCCTACACTTCCATTTGACTTGTGCCATGCTAGACGTTGAGGTTCTATTGCCTGCGTGATATGACCAGGAGGAGCGCGAGGAGACCTCTCACACACCATGCTCCACTGCCATCCCGTGCCCTGTATCGCCTGTGCGGATTGACTATGTTGGGGTTACACCTGGTCGACTGGGGCTGTGTGTGCCTTGTCAAGGGGCATGGCGGGCGCACAACAGGATCCAGCTTGTCCACAGAGGGTGGGCTGAGGTGCGCCTGGTACCGCTTTGTACGTGTGCCCGGCTGCTGTGCACACACGTGTTCACTCCCCCCGACAGGTGTCCTCTCACAATGCCCAGGGAAGCGGTGGTGTACTGTTCATGACCCCTCCCAACACGGCGTGCTCCAACTTGGCATGTGCGCATCTACCCGTCGCACCCACCCACCTGAGCACTGCGTCCATACGGCTTCACACGACACATGTGTGTCTTCCACAGTAGTGCTACTCATTTGCGTTGACATCCAATACCAGTGGACTACATGGTCATGTCACGACTGCCGTGTACTTCACATACTCTCATCCTCTCTCATTCGTACTTGTGAAATGAGTCAGCGGAGACAGTTTTGGTCTCAAACATTATATTGAGTCTTCTGTCCTCTGTGATGCAGTATAGTGGACACTACTGGCAGCGGAATACATGTTGAGGATATACTGAGCATGATTGCAAATGGGATAGGGTGTGGGGTTACATGTGATTGGCTGTTGCATGTGGGATGTGGGCTTCAGAGTGACATCTGCTTGGCCAAGGCTGTGCTAATGTACATTTACGTATAGCTGCGGAGCTGCGGACTTTGACACAGACGGTATACATGTAGCCTACCAGACCGCTTGGCATCATGGGCACAGTCCATCTCAGTTCCATGTGACAGGTTTGCTGCGGTTGTTCCTCATGCACGCGTGCATGTGAGATGACATCAGGGCATGTGCTTGCGTGCATGCAGCGGCGTGCCACTTGTTGTTGCACTGTGGTGGTTACTGGACATGTCACAGTCACTGGGGTCGTGTTGTTGTTGTATGCACTTGTCGTCCATGCAAAGGTCCTGGTATGGGATTCCCGGGGCGGGGGTGGGAGGGGTGCAGCACCCACAGACTCCAGGCGACCTATTCATGTCCACTGAGCGGTGTGTGTGTCCATGGGCGCTGGATCCATGTTGTGTCCTGGTTGTTCGTGCAGTTCCGTCCATGTGGGTGCGATACACAGAGCCCATGCCACTGCCTCCCACGATGCATGCGGTGTTCCTGGATGTGATGGGGAACAGTGTGCATGTCCCGGTCATATCCGATGTCATGGCGATGTCGTTGATGGTGTGGTAATTGTTGCCGGTCGTTTGGTATGGCTGTTGTGGTGGTGACTGGCCAGTCCGTGCGGAAGCTAAGCATGGGTGCGGGGTTGGACATCATAGGTCAATCGGGGAACCTGCGTTGTGGTCCGACGAATTTACAGGTTGTCAGGTATGCGATGCCGTCCAGCAGGGCTTCCATGTCATTGGTGGTGTACATGTTTGCCAGCCAATGTAGCGGATGGTGGCTGTCAAGGTGTTGTTCGTAAGTTGTCCCTTGGAGGACCATGATGGGGCATGCTGGGTGACATTCGATGTAGCTGTTCTCGATGATCCGTCGTGTGGAGGCACAGTGGTCCCATTTCAGTGCGGGTGCGATGTTGGCCACATACGCCATGCCCCCATAGGCAGAGCAGGCCCTGTCGTGTGCGTCCAGAGGGAGGAGTAGTGGTAGCAGGTCCGCCTTCAGACATGCCGGGTTGGAGAGGCATATCTCCACGGGATGCTGGTAGGGACACCTCCGACAGTAGAAGACGGGCATGACGCAGCTGAACAATGTGATGCGGTAAGTCAGTCGGTAACTTACGTTCAGCAGGGACAGGAGATCGCATCCCAATGTATGAAACAGGTTGGTTTTGTACAGCTTGAGCTGTTCTGCGTAGTTGGGTAGGTGTGTTGCGGTTGCCATTTCGCAGCGGTGCATTGTGGTGGCGTGCTCCGGCTGTGTGTGCAGTCTGCAATGTGCACGCTCCGAGGTTGCTGTGAGCTCTGTGTAGTCGTAGGGAGACAGGACTTGTGTTCTGTTGGCTTGTTTGGAGGACACGGGCCCTCTTCCCACATGCTTCTCAGACAGTTCAAGGTCAGTGATGTGTGACTCCTTCCAATTAACTTGCATGTGGCCGACATGGGGGAGTGTTTTCTTCTTTCTTCCCCGTCCGTTGTGTGCTTCTGTGATATGCGCTATCTGCCCTGTGGTCGGTCTCCTCGGCATGCCTGTGTTGGTCTATTCTTGGACAATGGCTGTATTCACCGGCTTCTGTCGTAGGGCTGTGGTTTCGGAGTTGGAATGGAAGGTCATTCAGTGCTGTCTGCTCTCCCTTGTGTGGGCGGCAGGCTGCCTTTCCGCTCTGCGTTGGGCCTTGTGTGTGAATGTTATTCTTGGGCCACCTGTTGTCGGTCCCCGGGCTCTTTGGTGTTCCGCTTTATATGTCTTGTTCATATGTGCAGGGTGGTATGGGTGTTTCAGTGTGGTACTGGCGTTCCTCTTCCCGAAGGGGCCCTGCTTCTCCTAGTTGGTGTTGCCGCCGCTGCGTGCTACGCCATGTTTGTTACACTGGGGTGTGTCCTGCAGTTGCGTGTCTTCACTGACATGTGTGCGTCGGTTGTGTGGCGTTGGGTGTTGTCCGTGAATTGGGCGTTGGGGACATGTCTGTGGCAGGCCTGTCATGTGTCATGTGCGTTCGGGGTGGGGCTGATGTGTGTGCTGCTTGGTTGTGTCCCTGTGTCTGTGTGCGACGCATGCATGGCGCTGCGGTTGGCCTCTGCGTTGTGCGCATGTGTGGCGGCGTCATCGCCGCTTTGGGGCCGTGACGGGGTCGTTGGTTCCTAGTCCCAGGTGGTGTGTACACATGTGTTACGCGATGTTACGATTTGGCCTGTGTGCCATATGTGGATGCAATGGTGGATGTGTAGTGTACACGCGGTGGTGGGGGGTTGTCCGCTTTTTCCGCCTCTTGCACTGTGTGCGCTGTTTGCGTGCACTTGTTGTGTGTGTGCCTACCTGCGTCTCCGCGGTACGTTGCGTCCTTGGTGGTGCATCAGCAGGAGCATGGGGAGGGCCTGCAGTGCTGGATTCATGCTCGGGGAGCCGCTTCTTCGTTGTCCGTGCTCGGCGTCCGTGTTACCACTTCGGTTTGTCGTACGGTATCTCTTGGCCGTGGGAGCCGTTTGTTTGCGGCATCGTAATTTATGCGCCGGGCGGTACGTGTTTCGTCGGACGGTGTGTGTCAGTTGTGCTGCGCCGCTACGTGTACGGGCGCACTTTGATGGCGGACGGTGTTGCTGGCTTGCCGGCGGTGTTTGGCCTACTTTTCGCATCGTAATTGGGCGGGCGTGTGGACTGCTGCGTGCCGGCGGTAACTGGTGGTTTTTGCATCCGCCAGCACGGCGGTTGTGCTTCTGCCCGCCATCGTAATGGGCCCCCAAGTAAGTAAAACGTATATTTACACTAAAATATAATTGTTATTAAACTTAAACACTCTAAATAACGAATAATTAATAAAATGGTATCCAACTTCTATCTTTTTACATAGACTTTCTAAAAGAAAAACCTATGCCGAGAAACAGAGATAAACTGCCTTAAAATAACAACTATCAAAAATATATAAGAAAATAAGTGTACATAAATTATTACAAAAGTCTAAACCGATCCAAATAGCAAGTAAAAATAAAGCTAGCGACCTTCAACGTCAAACCTAATGACCTTCAACATCTACAAACTAACAAAATAACATTTAAAGTGAATCTTGCAATTTCTTTTCAACCAACAATAAAGAAAGCACCTGCTTCATATAGGAAAACCCCCAACGCAAAAGCTGCAAAATCGTGAGAAACATTTATACATAACAGGCATGTAAGTATACAAAGTAGAAGTGATTGCATAATTTTAAATAGAAATATTGAATATAGAAACGTTAAAATATTCTGTATCTTTATACTATTACACTACTTTCAGATACAATGACAGAAGCTGCAAAGTATATTACTTCGCAGAAAGGAATGCAGTTACTAAGGGCCTGATTATGACTTTGGTGGTGTGGGAGCGGGGCGACACGCCACCGCCCCACTCCCACACCGCCAAAGTCAACCGCTGACAACCTGGCGGATTACAATTTATAATCCGGGCTGGCGGTCCCACCGCGCTGCCTTTCAAAGGCTCTTAGGAGAGCCTTACAAAGGCACCGCTGTGGGCCAGCCACAGCACCTAGACACTACATGTGCCTCCAAGGGCACGTTTCAGAGACGCACACTGGACCGGGGCCCTGTTTGGGGCCCCCATATCTCTTTCCAACAACTTTTTCACAGAGGGATTGCAGCCATGAAAAGGTTGTCGGAAAGGGATATTGTAATCCTAATGGGGGTGCCTGCCTTGGCACTGCCACCATGCTAGGACGCTGCTCTGACTGCCGCCCCGTCGGGATCGCTGATTCTGGTGGAGGCGGCAGTCTTGCGTATGACAGCTGTGGGTCCAACTGCCAGCTTCATAATGCAGCAGTCGGACCGAAGAGATGTTGCAGGTCAAACCACCACCGACAGCTTATCGGTGATCTGACCTCCCAACATCCTAATCAGGCCCATAATATTTGCACAAATATTATAAAATGACATTTCCCACCCAAAAGAAAATTAAATTGAGAAATTTTTTTTTTCTGTAGCTGCAGATCTTTCTCTTTGTCCATATAATAAAAAATTAGTAATCCTTCAAAAATTGAAAAACATAACTAGATTTAACATAACATAGCAACACATTACTAAAACAGTGTACAAAAATGCAAAACTACAAACCAAAACTACAAACTAGTGAAAAACACTAATGGCCTTATTACGAGTTTGGCGGTCCGACTACCCAAGGTTCGCATCCGCAACCGCTAGGAGACCAGTGTATTACGAGTTTTCCAAAGGGCCAGCAGTGTAGCTGCAGCGGTCTTGCTGCGGTGGGCAATGTATTTCCATATATATCGATGTCTGTGTCGAATGGACACGTATTCATGATATATGTATAAAAATACCACCCACCCATTGCCAGAGTCTGACCCATATGTGGGCAGTCCTGGTAATGGGTACATGGCACCAAAAGACTTACCTGTATTTGCCTAAAGACGGGGTCATATTCCTCGGGGTGAAGAAGCTCCTGTGTAAGCAGGACTTGGAGAAAGGGATCCACATCAAAATCTGCTTGGAAGAACTGGAAAGGGGTGAGTATGCACCCCAAATCCTTCGTTTCCGCTGACCTTTAGGTGGCAGTCCGACCACCAGGGTTGGCTAGTCGGGAAGTCAATTTATAATACGGACGGCGGTGTTGCACCACTGTACTGCCAAATGGAGGCTACCTTCCCCCAACCGTGACCTTGGCAGTTGGGGGTGTGCTGGCGGTGTGGGCCGTCCATCTGTGGTCTTCGCAATGCCAGTCTGCCCAACTCGTAATACGGCTCACTGCCATCGGACCGCCGCTGCCTGAAACCCCCACCCTCAATACCCTTAAAAAACAGACCAAAAACAACACAAATAGATTAAAAAATAGAAGGTTTTGGCAAAAAATGGCCACTAAATGAAACTAAAAAAAAAAGTATTTCCCCATAGAAATGAATGGGAAAAATTCTAGAAATGTTGACTAAGGGCATCATTACGATGGCGGGCGGACAAAGTCCGGCCACCACCGCAACGGCAAACGGGACTGCCCGCAAGAGGTGCGGCGGTCATGCCATGTCAATTAGGATGCCACTGCCACAGTGGCGGTGGCATCCCGCATCATTTACATTGCGGCGGGCGGTGCTGTGAGCAGCACCCGCCGCAATGTAAATAAAGCATGTTGCGCATTGGCATGCACAACGTGACAGGCACCGTGCGGTGCCTGCCACCCTGTGCATGCCAATGTAGGGGGGTACCATAGGTACCCCCCAAGTGCACCCCCACCCCCCACCCCCCCGGGGGCCCGCAACGGGCCCCCATTACCAAAGACCGTATGCCTTTCCATGGCGGCAACGCCGCCATGGAAAGGCACATCTCCGCCTGCATGCGGTGTCTTGCAGACACCGCCACCATATTGTGCACGTTTTCCGCCCGGTCGACGAGTCAACCGGCGGAAAAGCGGCGGACAGTCTTCCCTTCCGCCGCGGACCCCCCAGCCATCCTAATATGGCGGGGGGTCACTGAGGCATGGGTGGCGGGTGGATCGCCCCTGGCCAGGCCGGCGGTTGCTACCGCCGGCCCGGCGGAGGCGATCCGCCCGCCTTCCTAATAAGCCTCTAAGTGTATGAAAAAAGTTTTAAAAATATTAAACATGTCAAACATGTCAAAAAATGTTGTGGTTAAAAAGTTATACATTTATAAAGTGTACATTAAATGACTGTATAAAATATATATAATTATTTACTATGTACATAAAAACATATGTTAAAATGATATAAAAATATGTTCAAAAACAAATAAAAAATGTTGAAAACCTGTGGAGCAATGGAAAATAAAAGTTGAAAACGTACAACACACAATACTATGTAAACATAATCTACATGTATAAATGTTTTTTATTCATAGAAAAATGAATGTTATATTTACTTACTTTTTAAAAAATGTTTGTTTTTCAGCTAAAATATATATCATTACAAATGTCAAAATATATTTAAAAAAATAAACTTTGAAGAAAATTAGAAAAATGAGTGACATGTCTTTATTTTATAAAACAGTGTAAGTAATATTAATATTGTTTACAAGCGTGCAACAATTTTTTGTTGCATTACTAATGAACAGTAATACTAATAAAATAACACAAAATATTTCTACTACATACAAATACAAATGAAATAAAAGATTTCAGAATGAAAATATAAAATTAAATAATCACACTCCAAGTGTGAAATTTACTATTCCCTCTCCAATCTGAACCAATTTATGGACATTTTGGACACTAATAGAGTGACATTTATTATTCCCACTCCAGTCTAAACCAATTTTGCGAAGGTGTAGGACTCTAAAGGGGTCACATTTACTATTCCCAATCCAATCTTAACCAATTTAGAGAAGGTATTGGACACTAAAGGGATGTATTAACAATTCCAACTCTAATCCAACCATATTTGGGGAAGGTATTGGAAACTACAGGGTGACGTTTACTATTCCCACTCCAATGCAACCATATTGGAGGAAAATGTTGGCCACTAAAAGGGTGGCATTTACGATCCCCGCTCCAATCTATACCAATTTGAGGAAGGTGTTGGTCACTAAAGGGGTGAAATTTACTATTCCTGCTACAACCGAAACAAATTTGGGAAAGGTGTCGGACACTAAAGAGGTGAAATTTACTATTCCCACTCCAATCTAAACCAATTTCTGGAAGGCGCTGGACACAAATGGGTTGACCTTTACTATTCCCACTTCAATCTAAACCAGTTTTGTGAAGGTGTTGGACACTAAAGAGGTGAAATTTACTATTCCCACTCAAATCTAAACCAGGTGTTGGACACTAAGGGGCCGATTCCGATTCGGGCCGGAAATCTCTCCGACCGAGCCGGACCCGGAGAGATTTCCGACCGAATCGGACTCTAGCAGTCCGACCGAACGAGTACGATGCGCACGTATGCTATCGGACTCGATTCGGTCGGACTCCCATTGAAGTCAATGGGAGCCAGTCGTACGACGCGTACACGGGCTCCCATTGACTCAATGGGCAAGACGCGAACAAGGGCGCCCCCTACAGCGTGTTCGCGTCGATGCGGGTCGCGCCGTACATGCACGTGTAGGGGGGACCCATGGGTACCCCTGTGTGCGACTCGCGTGCCTACGCTTCCAGGGGGGTCCGACACGGACCCCCAAAGTGCGGCTCCAACAGCTCCTTGGAGCCGGACTGCGCGAGTCGGTCGGAGCGGTCGCGATGCGCATCGTACTTACCCGGCCGGGGAACGTCTCCATAGCGTGGTGCGAGTCGTCCCCGTGCGAGTCGGTCGGGTCCTGCGAACGAGTCGGCCGGAGATTTTGCGAGCGCACGCATCGTACTCGCTCGCCCGGACGCACGTACGATTCGGTCGGGAAATAGGGCTCCGAATCGGTTCCGGTAAAGCTGAATCCGATTCGGAGCCCTACCGGCCGAGATCGGAATCGGCCCCTTAATTGGTGAAAGTTACTATTCCCACTCCAATCTAAACCAATTTGGGGAAGGTGTTGGACACCAAAGGGGTGACATTTACTATTTCCACTCCAATATATACTAATTTTAGGAAGGTGTTGGACACTAAAGGGGTGACATTTAATATTCCCGCTCCATTCTAAACTAATTTGGGGAATGTGTTGGTCACTAAAGAGATGAAATCTACTGTTCCCACTCCAATCCAAACCATTTTGGGGAAGGCGTTGGACACTAAGGGGCCGATTACGATGTTGGTCGGAAAGCATTCCGACCAAATCGGTCTCGGAATGGTTTCTGACCGAATCGGATTCGAGGAGTCCAAATGACCGATTACTATGCATCCGGATACTATTCAGTCGGACTCCCATTGACTTCAATGAGAGCCTGTGTTCTGACCAAATACATGGGCTCCCATTGAAGAAAGGGGTGGCTGGAAAAAATCGTGCACCCTGTGGCGGGCACTCCTTGGTGCCTGCCACACTGTGCATGGCCTGGAAGGGGGGTCCCTTGGGTACCCCCACGGGAACCATTCAGAAGGCTCCAGGTGAAGGGGGGCCTGCTACATGCCCCGAAAGTCGGATTCTGACAGCCGATCCATATCGGAACAACCATTTTGGAAAGGCTGTCCGAATCTGATATCATAATCGCTCGGTCGGAAACGCGGTATGTAGACCTGTATGAGTCGGCTCCAAATGACTCGGTTCCTCCGAATGCCATCTGGAACCGAACATCGTAATTGGTCATTCAGAAAGCTTTCAGATTCGGTCGGAAAGACGGGTTCTGAATCGGATTCGGCTGACCCGAATCCAATTCGGAGCCTTTCCGGACGACCTCGGAATCGACCCCTAAGGGTGACATTTACTATTTCCACTCCAATCTAAACCGATTTGGGAAAGGTGTTGGACACTAAAGGGGTGAACTTTACTATTCCTACTCCAATCTAAACCAATTTGGGGAAGGTATAGGCACTAAATGGGTGAAATGTACTATTCCCACTCCAATTTAACCATATTGGAGGAAGGTGTTATACACTAAAAGGGTAACATTTAATAATCCCACTCCAATTTATACCAATTTGAGGAAGGTGTTGAACACTAAAGGGGTGAAATTTACTATTCCCACTGTTATACAGCTCTTACTAATCTAGTAGGACTGTGTATTAGAACAACACAGCTTCATAATACAGAGATTGAGTCTTTCTAACTAAGCAGCAAATGTTGGTATGTTTGGCTAGCTCACAGTACCACATCCAAATTTCTAAACCTCCAGAGGTTATAGATGTTGTCAATAATCTAGAACGTGACTCTCAGATGGAAATCGTGGAAACAGATAAAACCCTTTCGTTTGTCACTCATGCATGCCCAAGTTTCACAAAGAACACTTATTGAAAAGCTCTAATCTTTGCAAATAAAACATGATCTGCGATTGTAAGAAAGCTGGACATATTATTTCAATGAGCAATATTAGAATATTGAGAAATACAAAAAATTCAATCATGGTAATTGTTCAAAATCTTGCTAATCTTACTAATTTTACTTCTATCTATTGCTAGCCTCTATGCTAAAGAGAGCATATCAGGAGTACCCATCTGCACAGTCTGTTGGAATGACCTAACCCCATTTCCTTGATAGTGTATGCCAGGAACCCAGGATCAGTGCATCCACGAATGCACCTCCCAGTGTACAGCTAGCTTCCTTCTTAAGGTGAAGTTTGGGGACAGCAGGTCTGCATTTCCTGCAGCGTTCCGTGATGACTTCATCAGAAGTGCACCTCTCCCCAACTTCAGCATGAACACGGTTTTTGTAATAAAACAGCAAGCTAATCAAACTGTGTCAAAGATGCAGAATAGTGTTTTGATTAGACTGAAGCAAAAGAGTCATCTCTTTGCAAGTTCAGAAAATAATACAGTGGCTCGTGTTCTGAATTTGTTCGACCCTGGAACTAAGGGGCTCATTAGGATGTCGGGCAGACCTGAGTCCGCCTGCCACCATTGCGGTGTTTGGGACCGCCCGCCAGACATGCGGCGGTCCCACCACTGCAATTACGATGCGCCCGCCATACTGGCGGGCGCATCCAGGGCATTTAACATTGCGGACGGTGCTGCTGCCTGCAGCACCGTACGCAATGTCAAAATGTCATGCTGTGCATTTCCCTGCACTATGTGGCAGGCACCACGCGGTGCCTGCCACGCAGTGCAGGGAAATGCAGGGGGGTACCATGGGTACCCCACCAGTGCAGCAACACCTCCCCCAACACAGAGGGGGCCCGCAACGGGCCCCCAAATCCAGCCTCCGCCAGCCTTTCCATGGTGGATCCACCGCCATGGAAAGGCTGGCTGACGCCGGCATTGTAATCTGGCAGGCGGTGCCTGCTAGGCACTGCCACCATTTCCCCAGTCCTTTCTGCTCCGCCAGGCAATCGTAACGATTGCCTGTGGCGGAAGCGTGGCAGGCGGTCTTTGCGCCCACCACGCTTGCGGAACGATTCCCCCCGCCATCCTAATGTGGCGGGGGAATAAGCATTCAGATGGCGGAGGGCCCGCCACCGCACGGCTGGCGGTGGCGGGCCTTCCGCCATCCTAATGAGCCCCTTAGTGTGCAGACTACAGGGAGTCAATGTCTATCAGGAGGAAATATGTGTAAGGGCCATTCTCGCAATAGAAAAACATTTACAAAGCGGGATACGAAAACGAGGCTAAGTTAACACAAGAACTAAAATGGAAGCTAAATGCAAACTGCATAACACCACTACAATCTAAACCAATTTGGTGAAGGTGTTGGGCACGAAAGGGATGAAATTTACTATTCCCTCTCCAATCCAACAATATTGGAGGAAGGTGTTGGACACTAAAAGCGTAACATTTAATCATCCCACTCCAATCTAATGATATTTGAAAATGGTGTTGGATGCTAAAGATGTGAAATTTACAATATCCCTTTCAATATTTTTTTATTTTTATTGAAGGTAATACATATTAAAGAATTTTTAAAAACAATCAATACTTAATAATCAAACACATTTAAAAAAATATATTATTAAATATAATTTTATCTAAAAACAAACTAACCTAAACTACAAACTAATATATACAAACTAAGGGGCCGATTACGATGGCGGTCGGTGTCAGTACCGCGGTGCCGGCGGTGCGGAAAAATGCCTTTTACCGCCCGCCAGCAGCGGTCCTCACGGCCGCCATATTATGAAGGGCAAATATGCCCCATTTCCCGACCTCCGCGGTGCAACGCCGACCGCCATGAAATTGCGCCCGCCACCGCGCAGGTGGGAGCCAATGGAGGCTCACCGCCGTGCGGAATGACGTCCCGTCCGCTCAACAAATTAGGATGCGCCAAACAACCCGTCGAACCGCAGGGGAGAAACCGCCCTTCCAGACACGGCGGAATCTCGACAGCGGAGCGTGAAACGAGACTTCCGGAGCCCTCCACCCGGAGCCGAACGCCATGGATCCAGCACTACACGTCCTCCCGGTGCTGTACGTGATACATCACCAGGTCAACATCGCCCGCCGCGGACGCCGCCGCAGGTACGTAAAAAAACACAATACAACACAAAACAGAACACAAATTCCACGGGCTGAAACAGGGCACCTGGCCACACCAGACACACTGGTGTGGACAGGAACACATCCATCAGTGTACCCACACATGTCTCATCTGGCACCAATTCACACCCTGCATCAAGCCCACCAAATTACCGCGAACATAATGTAATGTGTTGCTGACGACACCGCAGCGGTGAGTATGCGGGAAATCCATTGCACAAAGCAGAATGCATGTACAGCAACGGTCAGGCCAGAAAGACCACAGGCCACCACCACCACCCACCACCCACAGCTCCGCCGCACACAGCAAGAAACATGCCAATCCCCCCTGTGCACCCCCATGTCCAACACCAAGCGAGCTAAATCCACACCCAGCAGCACACAACTAACACCTAGGGAGACAGACACAGCAGCATTAGGTGTAGATTAACACACAGCACAGAGGCACAGGCCCAGGGCAACACACACACACACCACAACACCACATACATGGCAAGAAAGCTGAATACAAGCACAAAATTAACATCCACACATACAAGGAACATACAGACTACTGGACACACACCCTGCCAACTCACACAGACATACCCCACACCGACACACAGCCACATACACAGACTACATGCCACCAGCAATGGAGCACAACATAGAGGAAAGCAAAAATGATGTGCACACAAATGGGAGGGCAAGGAGACAACCAACAACCAGGTGA
The DNA here is from genome assembly GCA_963921515.1 of Calotriton arnoldi. Classification (NCBI taxonomy): domain Eukaryota; kingdom Metazoa; phylum Chordata; class Amphibia; order Caudata; family Salamandridae; genus Calotriton; species Calotriton arnoldi. The sequence goes on along the minus strand of CAWUFW010007077.1, from coordinate 51,728 downwards.
ACAGACACATGCAGGACAAGGAACCTAGAACAACATCCACACCCCATCCAAGCACATGGCTGGCACAGTGAGTGAAGTCAAACAACAGTCACCTCAGTGCAACAACTCAGGAGACAACAAGGTAACCCATGTATAGGGACAGGGATGAAAGGAAGGACCTCAAGTCAAACAGTGAACAGCAAGTACACATGAGTATGCCAGCACCACAACACACAGGGCACATTGGCACACTCAATGACTGTCAAACACAAGTAGGAGTCCCCAAACATACCCCCCTCATATCTGCAGCACACAACCCCAATGCCAGACACACAGAAGGGCCTACATAATGTCCAGACAAGATACAGACAAACAATCAAACCCCCTGGGGGCATCCACAAACATCACACACACACAGGGATTTCAGTACCAATGTCTGCACCAAAACAAAAATGGCAAACACAATTCAAAACAGAAACACATACAGAACCACAAAAATAACACACATCACCTGTGCAGCCAAACTAGGGGAAGGCAATGGGAGCACACACACAACAGGAGTGCACCACCTCATCAGTCAGGAAAAATGCATAGGCTACATACCACAACACAGACAAGAAGTGCACCATCACAGAACAACACAGACACATCAAACACACAACAGATGCACAACACCACAAAGCACATAGCAAACACAGCAGTACATCAGGGGATGTACACTAGGACAGCACAAGGCAACATACACCCACAGCACTGAATGCACAACAAGCAGTGTGTGCACACAAACACACAACTGTCCCACACAGCCATGAGTCACACGCCATTAACACACACATCAACACACACGACAAAGCCACAACCAACACACCGTACAACCCTTGACCACCCAAATGCACACCATTAAGTAAGTAACCGTTGTGACTAGGATGACTGCCCATCACAACATGACTACACATCTACACTGCTAGGCATACATGAAAGCAAGAACGCACATACATGTTGAGCCTGAGCAGCCTGCCTGCAATCCCGTGTATATGACCCCTCTATGTGTTTGCAGTGCCCACATACCAGGATGCAGTAAAACATAGCCAACAGCAACAAGGAAGGAACATGAGTCTGGTATGTCACCGAAAACAACATCACTGACCCCACAAGTATCCGAGTCATGAAGAACTGAAGTCCCCGTCACCCCTGTAAAAAAATGATAAGTCAAACAAGCCAGTGGCACAGTTGAAGTGGCACACAGAGCATGTGGCCCAGTAAATGTTAGACATACAGGAAAAGCCTTATTCAGTAAGGACAATGACACAACTGACAACATGAGCAACTGTTTTTATTCACAAATAGCACTGATAGGCAACAATATCAGACAAGACCAAGGCACAAGATGCAGAGCCTGAACATGAGAAGCTGCACAGGCAGGGGGCAAACTGCAAGGCCAGTGGCCAGTCCAAGGTGCTGACAGAGTCAATGAGAAGCTGCACAGGCAGGGGGCAAACTGCAAGGCCAGTGGCCAGTCCAAGGTGCTGACAGAGTCAATGAGAAGCTGCACAGGCAGGGGGCAAACTGCAAGGCCAGTGGCCAGTCCAAGGTGCTGACAGAGTCAATGAGAAGCTGCACAGGCAGGGGGCAAACTGCAAGGCCAGTGGCCAGTCCAAGGTGCTGACAGGGTTAATGAGAAGCTGCACAGGGAATGTGTGTCACCAAACTCCGCCATGGTCAGCAACACAGTCTGGTGTGTCACAATGGGCAGCACAGGTACCGGTGTGGGAGAGATAGGTCTGTGACGTTGATCAACATTCATACTTGGCTGTCAGTCTGACTGGGAGCTGACTGTGTGTCGGGCACTGTTGGACCACTTGACTGGGGAGTGAGACGCCCAGCTGAGGAAGAGCTATCAGTGGCCTTGGACGCTGGAGGGCTGCTTGGACCAGGTGGTGTAGTGGCACGTGGAGGTGGACTCAGGCCGACGTGGGACACAGTGTGGGAGGGAGACAGTGGAGGGGTGCCTTTCCACTTCTTGGGGATTCTAAATGGCTTGCCTGTCTTGGTATCAATGGGAAGTGGTGTGGACACAAACGGCACACTCATCACCAAGGCTGCCGCAGGTGCACACGCTGGACCTCCCTTTGGGGATGTGCTGGATCCAGAAGGACGCTTAGCCTGGCATTGCCTCTGCCCCTCCATCCCCTCTTTACCCTGTGTGCCCCCTACAGTGCCCTCCTGTCCCTGCTTCACTGGACTTGGAATGGGAGTAGAGGTAGTTGGTGAAACAGCCTTGGATACCTTACTATGTGTAGCCTTGCCAGGCCCCACCTTCACAGTGGGAATGGAGAGTGTCTGCATGCCTTTGCGAGACGTTTTGGGACCACAGAGTCTGTGGCCGGGGATTGCTCTGAGGCTTGTGACCCCGAGTACTTCCTCCTTGAATCATGTGCCTTTGCAACGCCTGACGGGCTCTTCCCTTTGCGCTCTGGGGTTGTTTTTTCTTCGTAGGGGAAGGTGTCTGTGACCTTGACCGCTTGGGCTGCTGCTGCTGTGTGCTACGTGTGCAGTATCGTGACGTTGAGGTGTGTGAAGCGTGGTCACCGTCGTCAGACGTCGCCACTGGCATGGGGGTGGACAAAGGGACTGGAATTGGACTACGAGATTGAGCCAGTTGAAGTGCAGCCGCCATTGTGGAGGACATTGTCTGGACAGTGCGGTGCAGCCCACCCACGTCTGAATGTATGCCCTCCATGAGAGCTAACACCTGTGCCAATTTGCGGTCGTGGTCTGACAATGCATTGAGGAGCCCTGTCTGCCCCACACACAGCTGGCGCATAAGATCCACACACTCTGCACTGATGGCAGCAGGGGGCACAGGGGCAGGGGCAGCGGTGCCTGGAATGAAGGACACTCTTCCCCTCTTTGTGGTGCGAACACGGGCAGCAACAGAGGAAGTGGCTGGGAGGGTGGGCACTGCACGCTGTGTGCTGGAAGATGTAGCAGACTCTCCGTTCCCTGTGTCCTCCAAGATGTCTGCACCACCGCCGTCATCAGATGATGTTGAACTTTGCGTCTCGGGCTGTGATTCCTCCAGCATACTACTTTCCCCCTCCGAGACGCTGGTCACATCTGTGTCACTGGGATCCTGTGCAGCTGTTGTGCTTGTTTCACCACCACTGGTGTCCGTCCCCTGTCCCTCCGTGCCCACGGGAGATGCTGCATAACAGAGAGACATGTAGGGTCAGCAAAGTGACAGCAACAGGACAAACATATTCAAGCAAAGCAACACTGAGGATGACAAAGTCTACTTGTTGCAGGCCACCCCGTGCAATCTCACCATGCAGACACACTTCACTACCTCAAACAGTGCGTACAAACATCTAAACACGGCATAGCTGAGCCATGTGATGGGCAGACAGCACAACATCATGCATGTTGGGGCATACAAACACTAACACCAATGGACCAGGCCTGCAGCACACCACCCACAATGCCATTGAAATTCCCAGGATTGGAAAAACATCAGTAAGTGCATGTATGTAAAATCCATGACTGCCACACCCAGCACAGGGGCCACTTACAACCCACTGCATCACAGTAACCACATCACGTACACCAGCGCAGGTACAGGCTTGGTACACATGCAGCCACTCACAGACAAAATCAACCTTCACAGAATACTCACCCCTAGCTTGCTGTTGATGCTCCTTCAAACGTGCGTCCAGCTCAGGCTGTGTCACAGCCAAGATGCGGCACATCAGTGGTGTCAAGCTGCGTCGTGACAACCTGCCACTGCGAGGGAGTATCCCCAGTGTCATCTCGGCAACGTTCTTTGTCAGTCGTGATATGTCGTCCCACCTCTTGTGGCAGTGGGTGCGCCAGCGGTTTGACACTCCCAGAGCCCGCACCTTGGTTGCAATGGACCTCCACACGGCCTTACGCTGGTGTACCTTGAGCTGCAGGTGTGGGAGACAAGAGGGGGAAAACATCAGTGACACACTCCCATGGTAAAACCTCTCTCTCTGAACAGTGGCATGACACAGACTCATCTCCACACGGCAGATATGGGTCATTGATGTACACTCATGCCAACCACACACGTATCACACTCTGTACAGTCAGTGATGTGTCCTTGTCACATTGGGCGTGGACAGTCCATGCCAGGTAGAATCACACAGAGATGGACAACGAGGAACCACACAAACAGTCACATGAACAATAACTGTCCCGAAACATGCATCACCAGATAGCTGTCACACCATATGGATGTGTACACAACACATGTCCATCCACCCTTCATGTCCATGCATTTAATGTGTGGGTTGCATACACCCCCTTAACAACTAGGAAACAGCATGTCAGCCAGTGCATTACACAACCCCACACTCTCAGGCACATACACTATCTGATCGACTACATGTGTGCCCCCCTTGCACTCACACCCCCACTGTTGGAGACTTACCACAACATTTGGGCCACCATATAGCCGTGGGTACTGTGTCAGCACCTCGTCCACCAGGACATCCAGCTCCTCGCTTGTAAATGGACTGGCACGGATCTTCTCCGTCCTAGCCATCACTGTGGACATGAGACGTCAGCGGCGGCAGTGGGCGGTGAGGGGTCCCAGGCAGCAGTCCCTGGAGGCAGCAGCAGGTGAGGGGTCTCAGGCAGCAGTCCCTGGAGGCAGCAGCAGGTGAGGGGTCCCAGGCAGCAGTCCCTGGAGGCAGCAGCAGGTGAGGGGTCTCAGGCAGCAGTCCCTGGAGGCAGCAGCAGGTGAGGGGTCCCAGGCAGCAGTCCCTGGAGGCAGCAGCAGGTGAGGGGTCCCAGGCAGCAGTCCCTGGAGGCAGCAGCAGGTGAGGGGTCTCAGGCAGCAGTCCCTGGAGGCAGCAGCAGGTGAGGGGTCCCAGGCAGCAGTCCCTGGAGGCAGCAGCAGGTGAGGGGTCCCAGGCAGCAGTCCCTGGAGGCAGCAGCAGGTGAGGGGTCCCAGGCAGCAGTCCCTGGAGGCAGCAGCAGGTGAGGGGTCTCAGGCAGCAGTCCCTGGAGGCAGCAGCAGGTGAGGGGTCTCAGGCAGCAGTCCCTGGAGGCAGCAGCAGGTGAGGGGTCCCAGGCAGCAGGCTCTGTGAGCAGTGGAAATGTGGTGCTCCCTTCCACACATATATAGGGCCCTGGACTCGTTTCAGTGGTCATAGTCTTCTGCCATTGGTGTTCCAGGTCAGCCTTCTTCAAAAGCATCCAATGACCGCCTCCGCGGGGGCGGAGCACGCCTACCGCGGGGGCGGAGCACGCCTACCGCGGGGGCGGAGCACGCCTACCGCGGGGGCGGAGCACGCCTACCGCGATTTTTGAATCTGCATCATGCCACCGCGATAGCAGTCCCCATTGGCTGCAAGGGCATGGTTCATGGCGGTGACACACCGCGGGGTCCTGGCCGGCGCTACCGCGGTGGTGCATCTTACAAATGCATCCTATCTCCGCATCCGCTGGGGGCGGAGCACGCCTACCGCGATTTTTGAATCTGCATCATGCCACCGCGATAGCGGTCCCCATTGGCTGCAAGGGCATGGTTCATGGCGGTGACACACCGCGGGGTCCTGGCCGGCGCTACCGCGGTGGTGCATCTTACAAAATGCATCCTATCTCCGCATCCGCTGGGGGCGGAGCACGCCTACCGTGATTTTTGAATCTGCATCATGCCACCGCGATAGCGGTCCCCATTGGCTGCAAGGGCATGGTTCATGGCGGTGACACACCGCGGGGTCCTGGCCGGCGCTACCGCGGTGGTGCATCTTACAAATGCATCCTATCTCCGCATCCGCTGGGGGCGGAGCACGCCTACCGCGATTTTTGAATCTGCATCATGCCACCGCGATAGCGGTCCCCATTGGCTGCAAGGGCATGGTTCATGGCGGTGACACACCGCGGGGTCCTGGCCGGAGCTACCGCGGTGGTGCATCTTACAAAATGCATCCTATCTCCGCATCCGCTGGGGGCGGAGCACGCCTACCGCGATTTTTGAATCTGCATCATGCCACCGCGATAGCGGTCCCCATTGGCTGCAAGGGCATGGTTCATGGCAGTGACACACCGCGGGGTCCTGGCCGGTGCTACCGCGGTGGTGCATCTTACAAAATGCATCCTATCTCCGCATCCGCTGGGGGCGGAGCACGCCTACCGCGATTTTTGAATCTGCATCATGCCACCGCGATAGCGGTCCCCATTGGCTGCAAGGGCATGGTTCATGGCGGTGACACACCGTGGGGTCCTGGCCGGCGCTACCGCGGTGGTGCATCTTACAAATGCATCCTATCTCCGCATCCGCTGGGGGCGGAGCATGCCTACCGCGAGTTTTGAATCTGCATCATACCACCGCGATAGCGGTCCCCATTGGCTGCAAGGGCATGGTTCATGGCGGTGACACACCGCGGGGACCTGGCCGGCGCTACCGCGGTGGTGCATCTTACAAAATGCATCCTATCTCTGCATCCGCTGGGGGCGGAGCACGCCTACCGCGATTTTTGAATCTGCATCATGCCACCGCGATAGCGGTCCCCATTGGCTGCAAGGGCATGGTTCATGGCGGTGACACACCGTAGGGTCGTGGCCGGCGCTACCGCTGTTTGATTGCCATAGAGTGACATGGGTGACCGGGATGTGGCTGGTGGAGCATGACAAACGCCATCTGCAGCTATGTAGAGGGCCATCACTAACACCAATGTGTCATGTGCAGCACATGAAACACTTGGGTCAGTGGTGGGCATCGACACAGGTTCAAATGGTGGTTGGCATGCTCCGCCACCCAATTCACGGACAGTATGTGCGTCCGCTATGGGGAATATGCAGCATCACATCGTACACTCTGTGCGTCATTGTGTTTATGGGGCACGTTTAAGGCACCTACGGACAGTTCTTGTTGTGTGTGAATCAATGGTCATTACTGTACTACGCACAGTGGATACGTACAGTGGCACATGGCACTGGATAACATTGATATGGTCTCCTGTCACAAATGTCAGCCACTGTGTAACGTCTCACACCAAATGGAACACTGTACTCCATTATGTTGAGCAATATTTACACACAATGTCGTATCTGCCACCCATGCTGACCACTATCTCACACCTGAGCCTATGTGTTACACTGAAAACCCAGATGAACTCATCTATACAGCATGACTGTCATCATTGGAAACAGATGTCACCCTGTTGTGTCATTGCTAAGACCAATTACATGCCGCATGTTATGTCTTTGTACACACTGGCAACTCCTGCAGTGTATGTCCACATGTACAGGGGGGGGCTCGACCTGCTAAAGGATGACGAGTACTTCAGCACCACACCTGGCATCCATTGCATTATTATTGTTTGTCACTTGGGTAGACGGCCAGAGCAGATGTCTTTGCTACATGTCTGCCACCTGTAACCACAGGGACCTATGTGGTAGTGTCAGGTCTGTGCTCATGTTGTTTGGACTGTTGTATGTGAATCAGTGACATGTACATTTCAACAATGGTGCTTAGCTAAACTATGTTTTTGAGTGTTGTGCTGTGTTCCGGTGCTACTCACCTGCCACCAGTACATGTCCATTGTTCACATCAGGAATGTTGCGTTGGCAGATGGACTGCATGCACGGTTGTGGATTGTGCTAACTGTATGGAATATAGTATGCGACATTTGTCCACAGGCTATGGGTGTCCAGTATTGCCTGTGCAATGTGTGTGCACTGATTAGCGGGAATTGTCTGAATGTTGGATGGTCAGCACAAGTGGCACACGTGTGCAGTGTGTTGCCACCAACACTAGTGTATGTGCATGCTATGGGGTGCTAGCCATCCTTGCTCACCATCTATTCCAGCACTGTGTGGGTGGATCACATCTGCTGGTGTATCAGGATGGAGTGGGCACACAAGACAGGTGAGATGTACCTTGACTGTTGTGCCTGTGACACTCATCCAACTCCGACATTTGGTCAATGTGAGGTACCAGTGTCCCACTACTCATGCACAGCCAGCATGTTTGTTGGATGTGGGATATTGATTGTATGCTGTGTTGGGCCTGACAGCCTGTGTGGAATGAGGGTCAGGATGCATGTCCTTTGGGACATGTGGTGTGAAATTACATCCACTGGTGTCAGGTGTCTGAGCCAGTTGTCCATATGTCATGCATACAGTCTGTTCATGGGTAGACTTGTTGGCATACTGGCTTGGCATTGTCCATGTAGTGTTGTATGTTTGTGTTGTGGCACTGTTGTGTCTTGAAACAGCTGGATGTGTATCACCATGGTATGTGTTGTGGTGCACATGTGTCCTTGGGCAGTCCCTCCTTGATGCTGCATGTAAATGTCCAAAATGGGGGAAGATTAAGGGTGCATACAGGCCCTGCTGATCACGTCCCTCATCTATTGTTAATGTGTGCCACATTGGCTATCTGTGTGCTTGTAGAGAGTATTGGGCAGTGGGGTTATGGTGGCCTGTTACAGTGGTACAGATACTCTGCACAGGCGAGACATCATCTGTCACTGTCCGACTTTGTATTCAAGTCAGCAGCAGATATGGCCTGTGTACTGATGACATTGGCACATGTATGGGTTTGGGATGTGAATGTCATTGAATTTGAGTGTGTTCGAAGTGGCACTGAGTACAAAGACAATCCCAATGATCTATCCACATTGTGTTGTTGATGTGTCCCCTGCAATTATTGGCCAAGGAGGTGTGGCAGGTACACCAGCAACGTGGAAGCCAGCAGTGTCTCTGCTTCACACATGTCCTGTGTCATGTACCCCCAAGGCTGAGTCCACCTCAGCTCGATATGTGACTCTTGGCATTCACATAGACAGTGTTCGTATTGTGTCTACTGACTGTGCACATCCATGACAGTTATACAATTAATTTGTCTCATGTTGGGACAACACTGAATTGCACTGTGTGCTTTCAGGGATGACAGTCAATGTTAGCGCCGTGACAGGACAGACTTTATGAATTTGTGCACATCCTAATTTATGTTGCTATGACGTGTCCCCTTTCATCTCACCTAGGAGGCGACCTAATGTGTTTCGTACCTTCACCCTGCTGGCTAACATGGAGGATACCGACATCATAAGGCGATTCCGTCTGGATTGGACAAACCTCCTGGAACTTTGTGCAATATTGGAGCCACACCAACTTCCACGCAGGTCATACCCAACAGCACTCACGGCAACGGCAAAGGTGATGGCATTCCTACATTTCATGGCTACGGGATCCTTCCAGCAAACTGTGGGCATTGCAGGGGGGATGTCCCAACCAACATTCAGCATGGTGCTACGTGATGTCCTGTTGGCTATGATGCAACACAGGGACCAATTCATACATTTCCCCAGGCGGCATGAGTTGGCGGATGTGAAGGGCGAATTTTATGCACTTGGACACGTTCCTAATGTAGTTGGTGCAATAGATGGCACACATGTTTCCCTGATTCCACCCCAAGCACGGGAGCATATTTACCGAAATAGGAAACATTATCATTCCATCAATGTGCAGGTGGTGTGCCAGGCAGATATGGTCATCTCACACGTTTGTGCAAAGTTTCCAGGATCAGCCCACGATTCACACATAATGCGCAACAGCATTTTACCACAGCTGATGGCCAATCTGGCGCCGGAGCGGGCATGGATTGTGGGTGAGTACAAAGGGTCGAGTCGTGTGCTGTTTGTGTGCCATGCTGTCCTCGGACACATGTCAGACACTCAATCTGTATGTGTCTTTCACACTTAGGTGACTCTGCATATCCCAACGGACCTTGGTTGCTGAGTCCACTTCGCAATCCCAGGACACCAGCTGAAGTGCGCTACAACAATGCCCATGGGAGGACACGTCGGGTCATTGAGCGAACATTTGGACTCCTGAAATCGCGTTTTCGATGCCTCGACAAGACCGGAGGGGCTCTGCAGTACTCACCCGTCAAGGTGTGTCAGATAGTGGTAGCATGCTGCCTGCTACACAACCTGGCCATGCGGAAGGGGATCCCCTTAATTCAGGATGATGATGACCAGCCACAGCCCCCACCTGCAAACACCCAAACGTCAAGTGTCGAGGATAGTGGAGAGGAGGAAGGTGTTGGACAGCGTCAGCAGCTCATCAACAACTACTTCACTTGATGGTCAGTGGCAATGTCAATACTGGCTGTTGTCTGATGATGTTGTGCTTGGTGAATATGTGTATGTGAGTTTTGTGACTACAGCATGTTGCAGAGTCAGTGCTGGCTGCAGATGTGTATGGTAAGGGATCTCTTGACACAGCTACTTGATGTCTATGTTGGTACAGTTGCTCCTTGTGACATGTGCAGATTGTCGTACCTTGATGTGCTGTGTTGTGTGATGGTTGTTAGTCCACCACCTGAGTAGCAACTGATGTTCTGTTGTGTTTTCCTAGGTCCCTTCAGCCTCTACTTGCCTGCGGAGTATCCCTGCTCCTGTGACATTGTAATCATGGGTGTGAGTTAACATACTGTGATGAACATGGAACAGTGACAACTACATTGGTGCGTTATTAGTGTTTATTTACAGTGGATACATGTGATGTAGATGTGGATATTTACAGATTTGTGAATGGTGAATAACAGATTTGTCAGTGATGGTAGATGAGACAATAGAGTATACACTAGATCAGTATGGTAACACAGTCCAACAGTCATTTGCCATTCCCACGGCATTGTGTGTGGGGACAGTCTGCAGGGTACACAGCAGGGTGAAGAGGGGTGCCATCATTGCTGGCTACTTGACTGGCTTTTGCCAGGTGCTTTGCCACGGGATGCTCCCAATGATTTTTTCGGGCGGCCCCTTGCTCTTTTGGCAGGGGGGGACACAGGTGCATGGCCAGTGGTGTCTGATGAGCCCCCATGCTCACTGGACGCAGGGGAGGATGGGGGTCTGTCATCCTGCGTCACAACGGAGGGAGCTGTAGGTGTTGGCGGTGCCGCATGCCTGTCCCTGAGGACCCCCACTAGCTGGCCCAGGAGGTCCCTGATTTGGCCCAGGAGGTCCCTGATTTGGCCCATGCAGGCCACGAGTTGGCCCATGCGGTTGTCAATTGAGCGCAGCATCTGTTGTTGCTCACGGGCATCCTGCTGAGCCTGCCTCAACTGTCCCTGGGCGTGTTCATAGGCCCCCACAACTCTGTGAATGTGTGCCAGTGATTCAGTGCCAGGGTCTTCTTCCCTTTGGGTCAGCCTTGTCCTCACACCTGGCCTGCTGTCACGGCCCTGTTGCCTCCCTCCTGTGGGCACCGGCCTACTCTCCCGTACCTCCGCAGTTGTTGTGGTCTGGTTGGCCTGTGGAGCAGGGCGAGTGTTGCAGGCAGCAGTGGTAGTGGTAGTGGTGGTGGAGGTGGTGGTGGCACAGGTCGTTGCAGCAGGGCTCTGCGTTGATGTTGTTGCTGAGGGTGGTGGGGCTGTGGGGTCCTGGGACACATTACGCCCTGCCACACCAGATGGTCCGGGTTGGTCCTCCTCCTCCTCATTATCCAGGGAGTCTGCATCCGAGGGGAGATGTTCGGGAGCTGGTGACTGGCTGTGCTGGTTGAGGTTGTCGTCCTCTGCAGTCAGTTGTTGGTCACCTGTGGGACAGGAAGTAGATGGTAATTGCCTTACACACCTCAGGGTTGCTGTGTTTGATGTCTCTTATTTACATGTTATGCTACACACAGTTGCCTTTTTCACACATTGTATGTCTGCACAGTGATGTGCCTCATGCCATGAAGTGGAGTTACATTCATCATTTCACAATGGTGTGACCTGTGATTGGTTAGCATGCCACACATCTAGTATTGGTGATTTCAATGTGAGGTTGTCATCTGACAACTGGCATGACTACAAGTTGATGTTCAGCATCTTTGCTGATCACTCTGCCTGGCAGACATTACCTGTGTGCATGGACTAGCCATTGTCATCACATGCATACCGTTGACATGTCCTGTGCTTGTATTTCTTTATACAGCACACCATGCTAGTTTGTTTTTCCCATGGTCCTTCATGATCAGCACCCATGTACGCTACAGAGGGAAGTCTGGGTGATGCATGTCAGAAGGCCCGTTTGCTTGGACATATTTGTTGAGAGTCACAGTTCTGTTTCTGTCACAGTTACGTACGCTGAGCTGTCTGCATCCTGTCAATGGCTGTGCTTTTCTTTTCTATTTTTGTGTGAAGTAGAGCCTCATGTTGTCATGTCTCTCAATGCTTTTGTTGAGTGATGGTGGTGTGCATGCACTGTCTGATTACCTGTGCAGTGTCACTTTGGTTTTTACTTACAGACACATGCTTCTGGGTGGGGTGCTCCATCCTGCTGAGGGGTGGGAGAGGGGGCCTGTTGGGAGTTGTAGTGCTGCCTCCAGATACACATTCCCCATCCCTGTGAAGATGGCTACCTACGTGTTAGGTGGTGTGGGAGCGTTCAATGGCTGACACATGTTTCTGGGTGGGGTGCTCCATCCTGCTGAGGGATGTGAGAGGGGGGCCTGTTGGGAGTTGTAGTGCTGCCTCCAGATACACATTCCCCATCCCTGTGAAGATGGCTACCTACCTGTTAGGTGGTGGGGGAGCGTTCAATGGCTGACACATGCTTCTGGGTGGGGTGCTCCATCCTGCTGAGGGGTGGGAGAGGGGGCCTGTTGGGAGTTGTAGTGCTGCTTCCAGATACACATTCCCCATCCCTGTGAAGATGGCTACCTACCTGTTAGGTGGTGGGGGAGCGTTCAATGGCTGACACATGCTTCTGGGTGGGGTGCTCCATCCTGCTGAGGGGTGGGAGAGGGGGCCTGTTGGGAGTTGTAGTGCTGCCTCCAGATACACATTCCCCATCCCTGTGAAGATGGCTACCTACCTGTTAGGTGGTGGGGGAGTGTTCAATGGCTGACACATGCTTCTGGGTGGGGTGCTCCATCCTGCTGAGGGGTGGGAGAGGGGGCCTGTTGGGAGTTGTAGTGCTGCCTCCAGATACACATTCCCCATCCCTGTGAAGATGGCTACCTACCTGTTAGGTGGTGGGGAGCGTTCAATGTCTGACACATGCTTCTGGGTGGGGTGCTCCATCCTGCTGAGGGGTGTGAGAGGGGGCCTGTTGGGAGTTGGAGTGCTGCCTCCAGATACACATTCCCCATCCCTGTGAAGATGGCTACCTACCTGTTAGGTGGTGGGGGAGCGTTCAATGGCTGACACATGCTTCTGGGTGGGGTGCTCCATCCTGCTGAGGGGTGGGAGAGGGGGCCTGTTGGGAGTTGTAGTGCTGCCTCCAGATACACATTCCCCATCCCTGTGAAGATGGCTACCTACCTGTTAGGTGGTGGGGGAGCGTTCAATGGCTGACACATGCTTCTGGGTGGGGTGCTCCATCCTGCTGAGGGGTGGGAGAGGGGGCCTGTTGGGAGTTGTAGTGCTGCCTCCAGATACACATTCCCCATCCCTGTGAAGATGGCTACCTACCTGTTAGGTGGTGGGGGAGCGTTCAATGGCTGACACATGCTTCTGGGTGGGGTGCTCCATCCTGCTGAGGGGTGGGAGAGGGGGCCTGTTGGGAGTTGTAGTGCTGCCTCCAGATACACATTCCCCATCCCTGTGAAGATGGCTACCTACCTGTTAGGTGGTGGGGGAGCGTTCAATGCTGACACATGCTTCCGGGTGGGGTGCTTCATCCTGCTGAGGGGTGGGAGAGGGGGGCCTGTTGGGAGTTGTAGTGCTGCCTCCAGATACACATTCCCCAACCCTGTGAAGATGGCTACCTACCTGTTAGGTGGTGGGGGAGCGTTCAATGGCTGACACATGCTTCTGGGTGGGGTGCTCCATCCTGCTGAGGGGTGGGAGAGGGGGCCTGGTGTGTGTTGTAGTGCTTTTTGTCTGTACACATGCATCCCAGTTGGTTTTGTTTAGCTTTGTGCTTTATCAGGTTGAGTGGTGGTTACATCTGTGTGACCTGTTTTGGGTATTGTGGGTCAGACGAATGTCCTTTGGCCTAGGGGTTGTAGGTTTGAATTTGTGCAAGACGGTACATGGCAATGTGATGATATACATTGGTTTGTACTTACCAGCTTCCAGTCCCCCGCGGATTCCTTCAAGACTCTCTGGATGTAGGATTCCAAGGACCTTCTCCTCCCACGGACTGTATGGTTTGGGTGGGATGGGAGTGCCTCCACCAGTCCCGTCAGCCAGCTGACGGTTCTTGGCCCTCTTCCTCTTCACCACGGTCTTCAGGTCATGCCACCGCTTCTGTATTTCCTGCTTGTTGCGGGGGGTGGTCCCTACTGCATTGACCTTATTGACTATCCTCACCCACATTTGGGTTCTTGTGGCTAATGGGGTGTGTTGGACCATGTTGCTATAAAGTTGTGGTTCAACTCTTATTATCTCATCTACCATGACTGCAAGCTCTGAATCAGTGAATTTTGGCATTTTGTGTGGTGCCATGGTGTGTGCTGTGCAGATGTTCTGTGGTGCAGTTGTGTGGGTGTTGTGGGTGTTGTGGGTGGTGTAGGTGGTGTGTGTGTTGTGGTGGTGCTGTGTGCAGGTTTGCCTCTCCTTTGTTCTCTGGGGTTGGGACCTTCAGTTGTGGAGTGTAGCAAAGGATTGTGGTCAGGGAGGGGCTGGTTTTATGCTCGGCTATGGGGGGTGTGGCAAGCTGGTATGTTGCTGTCAGGTGTGTTGTGTGTGTTGTCCTGTGATTGGTTATTTTGAAATTTCTGGGGCTGTTGTCATTGGGCACTTTTGGTTTGTATTGGGACAGGTCTACTTCAGTGTGTGCATTGTTTGTATTTTTTTCGTGTTTTTTCTACGTCTGCCATTTTTTTTGCGGATCCTCCGCAGCGGTTCCTCGGCAGCGGTGGCTATGCTGCAGCCCTTCCGCCGCCTATCGTATTCATCACTGTTCGCGCACGATGCGGTCGGATTCATAGGTAGGTACCATGGTGGTAGCGGGGATGTCATAATGTCACGGGCGGTTACTCCGTGTGCATGGCGGCGGTTCTTGGCTTTTCCGCTGAGTATCCGGCTGTTGCGGTCGGATTTTCAGCTGGTCCGGCGAGTGCGGGCGGTTTTTCGTGGTCTCCCGCCGACGCGGACGGATTATTGTGCCGGTTCATCGTAATGTATCCGGCGTTTTTCCCGTTGGCCATGCAGGCGGTTTTTGCCGCTACCATGGCGGTCGGTATGTTTTTCCGACCGCCATCGTAATCGACCCCTAAATTATTAAAATTGAAACAAAAATAATTTAATAATATTAATATTTAAAATATTTATTACATTCTTTTTCAAACTTCCCAAAAATATAAACCATAACATAATTAAACTATGATTTCACAATTAACAATTATAAAATCAAAAATTCTTAATTTAAAATATATCTTTAAAATCAAATTACAGTTTCAATAAATATTAACAAATTTCTACAATTTAAAAAAATACAAAAATTATATATTTGTAAATTTTTTATTTAAAGAATTCTGAATATTATTTTTATGACAAATGTAATATTTTTATTGTTTTAATATTTGTCTGTACCATTACTTGACATCTTAATAAAATATGTAAAAAAACAATTTTTAAAAATCTAATTTATACGTTTGCAAATTTTCAAATCTATTACCATTTTAGTTTCTATTTTAAAATATACATATTTTAAAAATCTCCCCACCTTTATGTCTAAAACCCAATATCCCACTGCTAAAAAAATACTTAACAATTATTTATATTTATTAATACAACTAAATATATACATTTATAAAAATTCATACCTAAATACACTAATCTAAAAAACATATAAACCTATATAAAAAACTGAATACAGTAAATTACATACTAATTGATACCTACAAATGATGTTCATTCAACAATATTTCCTACATCAATAGTTTTTATAACAATATTTAAAACAACACTAAAAACAATATTTTTACCTCTGATATTCCTGTCAGTGATATTTTTGATGCCCCAATATGCTTGACATGATATTTTTGTATCACATTTGTTTTTCAGAAATTCTGTCCAAACACAGGAAAGCATAAGATACGGTTCTAGATATTATTCATATGCCTCTCACTAAGTCGATCAGACAGTGCTAGAGCTGTTTGTCAAGTATGATGAAAATATTTGTTGAGAAAGTGAAGGAAAGACAGTAGAGGGCTATATTACAAATTGGAGAGGGGGAAAGAAATGAAAATGCAGACAAAGGGCCTGATTCACACAGGTACATTTACAACTTTGTATATTACTACAACTTTAAGGTATTCACAAACTCCATGTGGAGGTTTGTGACTTTTACTCCCTATACTTATGTGTGCGGAGTTCTTCTCCCTGATTGCGGTGTATCCAGGTGCGGAAAACTCCACACACATAAGTGTAGGGAGTGAGGAGTCGTAAAACTCCACATGTAGTTTGTGAATCCCAAAAATCTGCAAATTTTTACCATTGTGAATCAGGCTCAAAGTCAGGATCAAACTTGGATTGTTTGCAAAGAAGGGGAAAGTGAGGTATGGACCTGTTAAAGTGGTCACTAGAGTTTCAAGGCCCCCAATATGTGTGAGATCACGCCACTCATGGAACAAAGAAACAGTAACAGGCAAGTCAATCAGGAATTTTTTCTGTTTTAAGAAAGTTTGTTAGAAAGGCAAGTGCTAATTTTGATGTATAATTAATAAAGTGAAATATCACACAAATGTAAAGATAGGAACCCAATGTTCCACTGGCCCAAGGAATAGCCCTACATGGAAAGATAATTATGGATGGTTTCTCACTACTCATGGTGAATTTGTTATGCATTCTGCTTTTTTGCTTTGGTCAACATAGGGTCTCCGTTTGACTTTCTGTTGATTTGGAGTATGTGTGCAATGTGATGTTGTCCTTCTTTTGTTTTGCAAAAAGGGATGCGTTTTATGCCAGAACTTGTATTCTTGTTATCCCTTTGTGTTCCTGGTATCAGAATTTTGATTTAAAGAGTTAGGTGTTGCAATAGAAATTTTGTTATTCAAACTGATGAAATCATGAAGGAGCAGTTGGTAGAAGCAGATGAGATGATCATATATGTTCTCTGCTAATGGCTCAACAAATGAAGGCATTCATTTTAAAAGAGTCAAATTTTTAAGAACGCAAGTCAAATACCAAGTCAAAAACCACCACCTGAACTTACACTATCCTACCAGACAACTACACTCCGTCTTCCTCTCACTCACCCACACCTCTTGCACCCACTGAAGCAACAGCGGAGGATTCTCCTTCTCCTGCCTTGCTGCGAAATCCTGAAACGGCCTCCTTCTGCAGTTACAGACCTCCACCTCTCTACTGGAGTTCCGGACAGCACTTAAGACCTGGCTGTTTGATTGAGTCACCTGAACCATCATGACCCTCAAAAGCATAGATACCCTCTCGGGTGATTAGTCATGCTTTATAAACCTATTGATTGATTGACTCATTTATTGAATAAGGAGCTAACAAATCACATCCAGGTCTCTATGTATAGTAGTTCATCATGGCCACTTATAGATAACAATTTGGATTATAGCTTTGCATCTACATAAATGGGTTTGGGATATGAAAATAAGGCGAAATGTCTGAAAGAAACTGTGACTAATGCATAATGCCAGGAAGATGTTCCCTCACTGCTTAGACTGGCCAGCTGAATGTTTAATAGATTGTGATGGTGTTATGATCTATTTCTTCCCAAATTCAAGCATGTGAATCAGAAAGGTTTAAGCTACCTTTAGTAGGTAGGAGGCCAGGAGGACCATGAACTGAGCTTACAATTTCACAGAGTGGCAAGGATAAATAAAGTTGCTCATTGTCTCATTGAAAGATTAAGTCAACATGACACATTTCCATTCCCCCTTTATGTCTAGAGTCTTTTACCGAATCTCATGTAATACACTACATACTTTAATATCAGAATAAAGCCACATTATGCTCTATGTAATTGTTTCCAAAGCATAGGTAATGTACAAATATAATTAGTAACTTATGAGTAGCCTAAACATGATAAAAGCCTTTAACATGTGACTTGACCAGTTATTAATCAAATCATACTCCGGAAAACATGTGTTCTCCTTTTCTCCTTTTGTTTGCCTCTCCATTGTGCCACCATATTTACCTTTACCTTTCTAATATCTACTCCCCTTCCTGGCCCACCTTCCAAATGACCACTGGAGAATCACCGATTACCTTGGCAGTGACTACAGTCAATGTGTTTTCAGTAGTTGAAATTTACAGACTTTCCACTTCTGCCTTTAGAGAAGGGTAGCCTGGTTTCCTCCGCAAAGAAGCAGAATGCTTAATATAGTGGCAAAAGTAACTCAAGTTGCAAGTTGCTCACACATCAAGTCTGCTAGATTTATTTCTCAAACAGCTCATGGTGAGAATTGGGTAGAAAGGGAGATCCTAATGTAGATCATGAAGCAGTTAAAAGTTTTGGAAACAGTGAGATAAATAACCTCCAAGAGGTTATACATTGTCAAACCAATCCTGATCTGAATATCTGTTCATTGCCCTTGAACTTAAATATAAGTTGAGCAAATTTATTGGGCTGCAGTCTCTATTATGCATTTGAAAGTCTTTCCTTAGAACCTGACATGCAAGTTAGCAGGTTCGTTGACATATAATTCCAGTTCAGTAAACTTATTAATGAGTTGGCTCAATCACCATCACTGTTCAAGGGAATCTCTGGCAACATCAATTTTGATTAAACAAGAATGTTAAAACACTGCAAATAGTGCATTTTTTTGAGGGGCTTGATTGATTATCTCCCTCATGTAACAAGTGTGAAGTTGACTAACAGTATCCTAGATGCCTCAAATTCTTTTGGGGGGCTAAGGCACAGAAGGGATTTGCTGAGCTAGTTGAATCTGAAACCCGAAATCATACTTTACCCAGTCCAGACAGGCTATTTTAAGAAAATCAATGATGAACTCCTTGGTGCCTGTGTCTTCTGAGCCTTCTCAGATTCCAAAAAGGCAAAGATCATTGGAGATCTATTTGTCAATTTTGCTAGTTAGTTGCCCACCCCCTCAATTTGCTCCACAGCCAGTTTTGAAGAATTGTCAGTTAAAAAGGATGTTATCTCATCCTCAAATGGTTTTACCACTGTTTCTAAGATGCATCAATCTATTTCTGAGAAATGCTAGCAGAGAGAACTCGGAATTGCTTGAAGCTGTGTATTTGATTGAAACCCTGAAGCAAAATTAAATGTTGATTCTCTATGATAATCATACAGTGAACAATATATGAGAGAATGGGAGCCTCTCCTCGTTCATTTCGAGTGGCTTGTTCTTTGGCCTTTAGGTTCTGATTCAAAGTTTGGAGGCGGGATACTCTACTGCAAATATGGCAGAGTACCATATCTGCCAAAGTGCCAGCCCGCCCACTCTATTTTAAGTTAGAATTGCATATCATTTTTCCAACTATGGTGCCACTACTTATTGTGCTGCCAGAAACACCAATAGACTTGGGGTCATTGGTGTAGGTTCATCAGGCTGTCCACCCTATGTAGAGAGCACGGTCTGATGTTCTTTTATTTTCAGATCAGGAGTCCTGGAAAACCCTGGTGGTCCCAAAATGAAATAAAATAACAATGACCCTCACACACAGGCCAGGGTCACTAGATTTTTGCTTTTCAAAAACGAACTCTTTAGGACTTTGATTCTTAAAAACAAAAAAAGTTTGCTTTGGGGCTGCCCAAATCACAGCAGCCACTCAGCAAACTTGCAGTGTCTTTAGAAAAGCCGCCTTGGTGGGGGATCTTCTGAAGGCACAGAGATCTTCGTACGGGCAGCAGAGATCTCAAAACACATTGGGCAATAGTCTGGCTAGGGTGGTGGAAGTAATGATCTTCCCCACCTGACAAACAGAGGGCCACCTGCCATACTCCAAATCAGATCCTTAGTGTTTGAAAGGAGATAGTATTACAAAGTAGATATGTCTTCTTGTTTTGCTTCTGCATTGGATCCCTGCACCAGTGTCCCAATCCATAGGCTCAAAGAGGTTCTTTTTCAACACATGTTAAACCTGTATGGCCTCAATCAGAGACCTCATTCTTATTCTCTGTATTAGTATCCCGATTGCTCTCTACTGGCCAGATGTACATAGATTTTTTGCCATCGCAAATGGCCTGATTTGCAGAATCAGGCCATTTGCCACTGCAAAAAAGGCTTTTCCAATGTACAAACCCCTATTTTGTGTTTCGGTAACCTGTTACCAAATTGCAAAATGGGTTTGCAAGACGGCATTAGGAAAGGGGGTGTCAAGGGCGTCCCTCCCGAATAGCGAGTTGCAGAGGTATGTAGGACTCTTTTGCGACTGAATGCCGGTCGCAACACATTCGCAGTTTACCATCTGATAGTTTACGATCAGATTCAAACTGATGGTAACCTATTCGCAAAGGGAAAGGGGTCCCCAAGGGAACCATTACCCTTTGAGAATGGTGGTGAAAAAGTTTTTTACGATCAGCAGTGGTCCCACAGACCACTGCCTGCCCATAAAAAAATTAAAAAGAAACTTTTCTTTTTTTTTTCTTTTAAACGCATCCCGTTCAGGTATAGAGTGGCACATTAATAATGCAAAAAAGAAGCAGAGAACTCTGGGTAGTTCCCAAGTTTAGGAGGCGAGCAGCTCCAGTATAGAGAACCCTACAACACCAGCGACACTCTCAATCTGCTCACCTGAAATGTATGTTTTTCAAGCAAATCAGCATAGGAATAGCATAGTGCCATTCACGCCAAGCTAGAAAGGGACAAAGTATTTTGCCATTTCTACAGCAATATCTTGAAGCCAGGCCTGGATGTAGTTCGCAGAGTTTTGCTACGCAGAACTCCGCAAAGTGTCAAAAAAACTCAGCGGAGTTCCGCAAGTGGTGGAGTGCAGTGCGAACTGCCTTTCGCGCTGGTCTTCCTGCTGCTCAGGTAGAAATTCTACCCAAGCAGCAGCGCGCCTTCGCAAACTTACCGTTTGCGAGCGTGAGCGGGGAAAGAACTCTCTTGCACTACGTGGAGCGGAGTTTTCTGCACTCCGCGAGTTCCGCGGAGAGTGGAGTGCAGAAAAAGCATGTGCTAAGCATTATGTGGAGTGGTGTATAGTGGAGTGGCATAGAGTGGAGTGGCGTACACTGCCCAGGCCTACTTTAAGCAAAGGATTAGCACAGTGCCATCCATGACGAGCTGTAAAATGCCAAAGCCTTTTACCACTCCAGGCTAAGTATTATAGCATACACAGATACACTGAATATATATATACATTTTTATATATATATATATTATCTACTGGCGGTCGCCAGTAGATAGTTATAGTTACAACCTATTATCCATAGGAAATCCACGACATTCTATTTGAAATAACTCTCTTGCCGGTTGACGTATCTTCGCAAAATTTTCAAACTTTATGGCCCGTTCCGGTCCGCTCCTACCCTGAAAGTCTCGGGGGATTCGTCAAGCGGGGGCCGAGAAAAGGGGGGTCCCAAAACGCGTTTTCCCCATGCAATTTTCCATAGGAAACTTTAGACACGGCTACAGCCCGAACTGCTGAACGGAATTACACCAAATTTGGCAAAGAGGTAGTTCTTGGTTCAGAAAGAACCCTTTTGTTAAATGGTGTAAATCCGTTCAGTAGTTGCTGAGAAAATCAAAAGTAAAAAGATAGTGATATCTATGGCCGAGTAGGGTCCGCGTACCCTCCCGATCACGAGCTGCATGTTAATTGGCTGTCAGCTGGCTGTCAACATTCCGATTCAGGAAATGTTGGCAGCCATTTTATCCCTCGGTAGAACCGAGGGACAGAAGCTAAGTGCGCAAAGCGCACAAAGGGAGCAGGGTAGAAACACCCTGACCCCCTAGGTTTGCTCAGGGGTCCCACAAGGACCCCTGGGCAAAAAAAAAAATGTTTTTTAAAATCGGCAGGATGCGCTCAGGGTGCACGAATCCTGCCGAAAAAAAATCAAAGCGCGGTCTCCGCGCTCGATTGTATTTTGCCCCCGGGTGGCCCAAGTCCCGGGGGCATGGTGGGGGATAATTTAATGTGTGGGGGCCTCAAAGGGCCCCCAAGCCCGAGGACCGCCACCCCCGGGGGCTTTTTTTAAAATGGTGCAGGAGGGCTCTGAGCCCTCCCGCAGCCCAGGGACCACCACATCCCCGGGGCTTTTTTTTATAATTGAAAAACCTGTGTGGGGGCGCCAGCCCTCCCACACGCCCGGGACCGCCACCTCCCGGGGCACTAACAAATTAAAATGGGGGTCCGTTTTGGACCCCGAAGCCCGGGGACCACCACCTCCCGGGGCTGTGCTGATGTAGGGAGGGGGCCGCGCGGCCCCTCCTGGAGCCCTTGATGGCCCTGGGGACCGCCACCCCCAGGGCCATCCCGAGTGCCTACCCCCGGGACACTGTAGTTTGCTATGGCAGGACGGAGCCTCGCGGCTCCCGTCCTGCCATAGCAAACTGCTTGGATATTGGAAGAGAGAGCAGGAAACCTGCTCTCTCTTCCAATATCCAAAGCACATTGCTTTCCACATGGGGAGCTGCATCTTAGCAGCTCCCCATGTGACAGCAATGCCGGCGCCCAAGGAACGCGGGGAGCCGGCGGGACTGTGGGGGATTGGGGACCCCCCACAGTCCCCAACGGAAGGGCCAGCCCCGCGGGATGGGGTCCCGGGGCAAGTAGTGGCCCGGGAGGGAGCCACGCGGCCCCCTCCCCAAATAATAATAAAAAAAGGAAAGGCCGGCCCCGGGGGATGGGGTCCCCGGGGCCTTAAATGGCCTGAGGAGGGGGCCACGCAGCCCCCTCCAAAGAAAAAAACAAAAATCGAGGCCATGCCCGGGGGATGGGGTCCCCGGGGCCAATACAGGCCCAGGGAAGGGGGCCACGCGGCCCCCTTCCCGTTTTTTTAATAATATTTAATTAAAAAAGGGGGTAAGGCCCTGGGGGATGGGGTCCCCAGGGCATAAAAACTGGAAAAAGGAAGGGGCCACACAGCCCCCTTCAGAGGACAAAAAAAAATTTAAAAAAATGATCGGGCCCGCAGGCCCCGCCCCTTCCTTCACCACTCTGCAAACGCGCCCCTGGCGCGTTTGCAGAGAGAACAAATTCCCCTTGAATACTGGGGGTCCTGAGGCCAACTAGCCCACCAGGAACCTCCAGTATGCGCCAGGGGCTGCGTTGCAGAGAGGTGTACAGAGGCCACGCCCCTTTTTACACCTCTCTGCAACGCAGCTCTGTGGCGCTTTGGAGGTATATGGTGGGCTAGTTGGACTCCGGGGACCCTCAGGATTCAAGGGGACTTAATCCCCCAACTTAAAACGTGCCACGGGGCGCGTTTGCACAGTGGTGAAGGGAGGGGCGGGGCTTCAGGTGACATGTGTGCAAACAGGCCCCGTGGCGCGTTTTAAGATGGGGAATTAAATCCCCTTCAATCCTGAGGGTCCCTGAGGGCCAACTAGCCCAACAGGTACATCCAGAAAGCGCCACAGAGCTGCGTTGCAGAGAGGTGTAAAGGGGCGTGGCCTCTCTACACGTCTCTGCAACGCAGCCCCTGGCGCATATTGGAGGTTCCTGGTGGGCTAGTTGGCCCCTAGGGACCCTCAGGATTCAAGGGGACTTAATCCCCCAACTCAAAACGCGCCACGGGCGCGTTTGCACAGATGTCACCTCAGGCCCCGCCCCCTCCCTTCACCATTGTGCAAATATTCTTCTAAAATCATCCGAAATACGAATTCCGATTTACTCACCTGTTATAAGGAGAGACCTCAGTGCTGCATCTTTGAGCCCAGTACTGGTCCTGAAAAGTAATTTTAACCGTACTTACCAGTAACTTGAATTTCCTTCCATAGGATATCATTGCCTGCTTTTGCTGAAAAAGTTTCTGTGTTGATTTTTGAAACATACAAATATTCCTCTAAAATCAGCTGAAATACGAATTCCGATTTACTCACCTGTTATAAGGAGAGACCTCAGTGATGTATCTTTCAGCCCAGTACTGGTCCTGAAAAGTAATTTTAACCGTACTTACCAGTAACTTGAATTTCCTTCCATAGGCTAACATTGACTGGTTTCACTTGGAAATTCTTCTAAGTGTGGAGTTTTGGAACTTTAAAATATTCCTCTAAAATCAGCCGAAATACGAATTCCGATTTACTCACCTGTTATCAGGAGAGACCTCAGTGCTGCATCTTTCAGCCCAGTACTGATCCTCAAAAGTAATTTTAACCGTACTTACCAGTAACTTGAATTTCCTTCCATAGGATATCATTGCCTGCTTTTTGCTGAAAAAGTTTCTAAGTGTTGATTTTTGAAACATACAAATATTCCTCTAAAATCAGCCGAAATCCAAATTCTGATTTACTCACCTGTTATCAGAAGAGACCTCAGTGCTGCATCTTTCAGCCCAGTACTGGTCCTGAAAAGTAATTTTAACCGTACTTACCGGTAACTTGAATTTCCTTCATAGGCTAACATTGACTGGTTTCACTTGGAAATTCTTCTAAGTGTGGAGTTTTGGAACTTTATAATATTCCTCTAAAATCAACCAAAGTACGAATTCCAATTTACTCACCTGTTATCAGGAGAGAACCCAGTGCTGCATCTTTTAGCCCAGCACTGACCCTGAAAAGTAATTTTAACCGTACTTACCAGTAACTTATATTTTCTTCCATAGGAATCCATTGTCTGGTTTTCAGCAGAAAAGTTTCAAAGTGTCGATTTTCACAAACTACAAATATTCCTAAAAAATCACCTGTATGACTTAAACGCATTCTTTCAACTGTTTACAGGAGATGCACCAGTGCTGGATCCAGGATCCAACACTGAGTGAGAAAAAGTCACGATAACACTACTTACCTGCTAAGTGAATTTCCTCCCATAGGATAACATTGGTGATTCTATGTGAAAAAGTTTCTAAGTGTCAACTTTTAAAGTACAATAATATTCCTTAAAAATCACGACTGTAACCAAAACGCTTTTACTCAACTGTTTACAGGAGATGTCCCAGGACTGAATCTAGGATCCAGTCCTGTGGTTAGAAAAGTAATCCATAAAGTAACTAATTGCATTTAACTAGAAATTCACATTGAGCTGAATGTTGCATTGTGTTTGAAAATGTGTTGCCCATTGCAACAACTGTAACTACTGTACTTAAAAGTCTATTGCCTATGTGCAAAGTATTTAAACTAAAGTAATTCATTCTGAGAAAGTATTTTTTGTAATGTAATGTATAATGTAATTACAATGTAATTTAAAAATAAAATATGTAAAAAAAATTGTTTCTAAAAATGTAGTAAATCAGTATGAAAAAAATTTATATAACAATTAATACATTTAAAAATTGTCATTTACAAAACCTTTGAAATTCACTGAAAAAACCGTAGGTTTCAGACATGTTATAGTTATAAATTAGCATTTAAAAAACCTTTGAAATTCACTGAAAAAACCATAGGTTTCAGGGACGTTATAGTTACAAATTAGCATTTAAAAAACCTTTGAAATTCACTGAAAAAACCATAGGTTTTAGGGACAGTTATAGTTAGTTGGACATTGCACTCGTACAAAACCCGTGAAATTCCCCGTTATAGTTAGTCCAGCTAACTATAACTCGCGCCCCGCAATGCACTGCTGATGACGTCACATATTACATCACTCATGACATGGTCAGTGACATCACTGATGACATCACTGATGACATCTCAAATGACATCACTGATGACATCACTGATGACATCATCCATGTGATAATTTCATGCATCTTCTCACACCCTAATATAACCTTTGATACACCCACTCTAAATTACAGACTGCCATTCGCAAAACCATAGACACTCCAACACCAATAACTACATACCCACTCACTGATTCTTAGGTCTACGCACACATCCACTCACTCACCCGTACAGTCACTCATACTTACGGTCACTCAGTACAGGACTATCATATGCACTCATACTCCTATATAGACACTCAAACACCGCCACTCATCCCTAGAGGTACTCACACACCTAGTCAGTCATGCAAATAATTAAACACACTACCATTTACTCACCTATACAGTTATACACACACCAGCTCACTTACTCATACAAATACTAGCACATTCTTACGCTCTTATACAATCACTGATACAAGCACAAACTCATCCATACAGCCACTATCACAATCACTCACTCTCAGCTTATAGCTATTTATATACTCCAACACACATATATACAGCCTTTCACATATGTAGTTACTCACACATGTACCACTGGGACATACATTCACTCACTAACACACTCTTACACACACTTACCCACCCATACAGTCTATCACAGATGCACTCTTGAAACCATCCACCCAGTGAATCACCCACTCACACATCTATGCACAGAGTTGCACACACCCCTCCCACACAAACACTCAGGCACCCATACAGATACTCACACAAGCATTCAATAACTCATATAGACACTCATGTAGCTATTCACAAACACATGCAGCCACTTACACAGCAACAGACAGACGGATACAGACATTCACCCAGTTTAGTCACTAACCCATGCATTCAGTAAGATACGTTAAATCACTCACTTATAGAGTCAGTCACGCACCTACTAAATCATCCATACAGACACTTACACACCCACTCATTCTTCAATACGTCTTTTCCTATATATATTAAAAATATTTAAACTTTACAGAAACACACAGTCACTGGATGATGTCATCAGTGATGTCATTTGAGATGTCATCAGTGATGTCACTGACCATGTCATGGGTGATGTAATATGTGACGTCATCAGCAGTGCATTGCGGGGGCGCGAGTTATAGTTAGCTGAACTAACTATAACGGGGGAATTTCACGGGTTTTGTACGAGTGCAATGTCCAAGTAACTAAAACTGTCCCTAAAACCTATGGTTTTTTCAGTGAATATATATATGTATATATGTATTATCTACTGGCGGTCGCCAGTAGATAGTTATAGTTACAACCTATTATCCATAGGAAATCCGCGACATTCTATTTGAAATAACTCTCTTGCCGGTTGACGTATCTTCGCAAAATTTTCAAACTTTGTGGGGCGCTCCGGTCTGCTCCTACCCTGAAAGTCTCGGGGGATTCGTCAAGCGGGGCCGAGAAAAAGGGGGTCCCAAAACGCGTTTTCCCCATGCAATTTTCCATAGGAAACTTTAGACACGGCTACAGCCCAAACTGCTGAACAGAATTACACCAAATTTGGCAAAGAGGTAGTTCTTGGTTCAGAAAGAACCCTTTTGTTAAATGGTGTAAATCCGTTCAGTAGTTGCTGAGAAAATCAAAAGTAAAAGTACATATATATCTATGGCCGAGTAGGGTCCGCGTACCCTCAGCGCACCCTGCGCGCACCGTCCCGATCACGAGCTGCATGTTAATTGGCTGTCAGCTGGCTGTCAACATTCCGATTCAGGAAATGTTGGCAGCCATTTTGTCCTCGGTAGAACCGAGGGACAGAAACAAGTGCGCAAAGCGCACAAAGGGAGCAGGGTAGAAACACCCTGACCCCTAGGTTTGCTCAGGGGTCCCACAAGGACCCCTGGGCAAAAAGAAATTTTTTTTTTTTAAATCGGTAGGATGCGCTCAGGGTGCGCGAATCCTGCCGAAAAATCAAAGCGCGGTCTCCCGTGCTTCGATTGCATTTGCCCCGGGTGGCCCAAGTCCCGGGGGCATGGTGAGAGTGGGTATATTGTTTGTATGGGGGCCTCAAAGGGCCCCCAAGCCCGGGGACCGCCACCCCCGGGGCTTTATAGAAAAAATGGTGCGGGAGGGCTCTTCTGCCCTCCCGCAGCCCCGAGACCGCCACCCCCGGGGCTTCTTTTTTTATTTAAATAAGGTGTGGGGGCTCCAGCCCCCACACGCCCGGGACCACCACCTCCCGGGGCACTTATAAAATAAATGTGGGGGTCCATTACGGACCCCAGAGCCCGGGGACCACCACCTCCCGGGGCTGTGCAATTTAAGGGAGGGGGCCACGCGGCCCCCTCCTGGAGCCCTTGATGGCCCTGGGGACCGCCACCCCCAGGGCCGGCTCCTGCAGCGTCCCGGGTGCCTACCCCGGGACACTGTAGTTTGCTATGGCAGGACGGGAGCCTCGCGGCTCCGTCCTGCCATAGCAAACTGCTTTGGATATTGGAAGAGAGAGCAGGAAACCTGCTCTCTCTTCCAATATCCAAAGCCGATTGCTTTCCACATGGGGAGCTGCATCTTAGCAGCTCCCCATGTGAAAGCAATGCCGGCTCCCAAGGGACGCGGGGAGCCGGCTGGGACTGTGGGGGATTGGGGACCCCCACAGTCTCCAACGTGAGGCCAGGCCCCGGGGATGGGGTCCCCGGGGCCATAAGTGGCCCGGGAGGGGGCCACGCAGCCCCCTCCCCAAAGTTAAAAAAAAAAACACACAAAAAACAAAAGGGTATGGCCGGCCCGAGGATGGGGTCCCCGGGGCCTTAAATGGCCAGAGGAGGGGGCCACGCTGCCCCCTCCAAAGAATAAAATGTAGAAATAGAGGCCATGCCCCGGGGATGGGGTCCCCGGGGCCAATACAGGCCCAGGGAAGGGGGCCACGCGGCCCCCTTCCCGTTTTTACATTTTAATTAAAAAAAGGGGTAAGGCCCTGGGGATGGGGTCCCCAGGGCCCAAAAACAGGAAAAAGGAAGGAGGCCACACAGCCCCCTTCAGGGACAAAAAAACAAAACGATCGGGCCCGCAGGCCCCGCCCCTTCTTTTACCACTCTGCAAGCGCGCCCCTGGCGCGTTTGCAGAGGAGGCAATTCCCCTTGAATACTGGGGGTCCCTGAGGGCCAACTAGCCCACCAGGAACCTCCAGTATGCGCCAGGGAGCTGCGTTGCAGAGAGGTGTACAGAGGCCACGCCCTTTTACACCTCTCTGCAACGCAGCTCTGTGGCGCTTTTTGGATATACCTGTTGGGCTAGTTGGCCCCCAGGGACCCTCAGGATTCAAGGGAGTTAATCCCCCGACTTAAAACGCGCCACGGGCGCGTTTGCACAGTGGTGAAGGGAGGGCGGGGCTTCAGGTGACATCTGTGCAAACGCGCCCGTGGCGCGTTTTAAGTTGGGGATTAAATCCCCTTCAATCCTGAGTGTCCCTGGGGCCAACTAGCCCAACAGGTACATCCAGAAAGCGCCACAGAGCTGCGTTGCAGAGAGGTGTAAAAGGGGTGTGGCCTCTCTACACGTCTCTGCAACGCAGCCTCTGGCGCATATTGGAGGTTTCTGGTGGGCTAGTTGGCCCTAGGGACCCTCAGGATTCAAGGGACTTAATCCCCCAACCTAAAAGCGCCACGGGCGCGTTTGCACAGATGTCACCTCAGGCCCCGCCCCTCCCTTCACCATTGTGCAAATATTCTTCTAAAATCATCCGAAATACGAATTCCGATTTACTCACCTGTTATAAGGAGAGACCTCAGTGCTGTATCTTTCAGTCCAGTACTGGTCCTGAAAAGTAATATTAACCGTACTTACCAGTAACTTGAATTTCCTTCCATAGGATATCATTGCCTGCTTTTGCTGAAAAAGTTTCTAAGTGTTGATTTTTGAAACCTACAAATATTCCTCTAAAATCAGCCGAAATACGAATTCCGATTTACTCACCTGTTATAAGGAGAGACCTCAGTGCTGTATCTTTCAGCCCAGTACTGGTCCTGAAAAGTAATTTTAACCGTACTTACCAGTAACTTGAATTTCCTTCCATAGGCTAACATTGACTGGTTTCACTTGGAAATTCTTCTAAGTGTGGAGTTTTGGAACTTTAAAATATTCCTCTAAAATCAGCCGAAATACGAATTCCGATTTACTCACCTGTTATCAGGAGAGACCTCAGTGCTGCATCTTTCAGCCCAGTACTAATCCTGAAAAGTAATTTTAACCGTACTTACCAGTAACTTGAATTTCCTTCCATAGGATATCATTGCCTGCTTTTTGCTGAAAAAGTTTCTAAGTGTCGATTTTGAAACATACAAATATTCCTCTAAAATCAGCCAAAATACGAATTCCGATTTACTCACCTGTTATCAGGAGAGACCTCAGTGCTGCATCTTTCAGCCCAGTACTAATCCTGAAAAGTAATTTTAACCGTACTTACCAGTAACTTGAATTTCCTTCCATAGGATATCATTGCCTGCTTTTTGCTGAAAAAGTTTCTAAGTGTCGATTTTGAAACATACAAATATTCCTCTAAAATCAGCCAAAATACGAATTCCGATTTACTCACCTGTTATCAGGAGAGACCTCAGTGCTGCATCTTTCAGCCCAGTACTAATCCTGAAAAGTAATTTTAACCGTACTTACCAGTAACTTGAATTTCCTTCCATAGGATATCATTGCCTGCTTTTTGCTGAAAAAGTTTCTAAGTGTCGATTTTTGAAACATACAAATATTCCTCTAAAATCAGCCAAAATACGAATTCCGATTTACTCACCTGTTATCAGGAGAGACCTCAGTGCTGCATCTTTCAGCCCAGTACTAATCCTGAAAAGTAATTTTAACCGTACTTACCAGTAACTTGAATTTCCTTCCATAGGCTAACATTGACTGGTTTCACTTGGAAATTCTTCTAAGTGTGGAGTTTTGGAACTTTAAATTATTCTTCTAAAATCAGCCGAAATACGAATTCCGATTTACTCACCTGTTATCAGGAGAGAACCCAGTGCTGCATCTTTTAGCCCAGCACTGACCCTGAAAAGTAATTTTAACCGTACTTACCAGTAACTTATCTTTTCTTCCATAGGAATCCATTGTCTGGTTTTCAGCAGAAAAGTTTCAAAGTGTCGATTTTCACAAACTACAAATATTCCTTAAAAATCGCCTGTATGACTTAAACGCATTTTTCAACTGTTTACAGGAGATGCACCAGTGCTGGATCCAGGATCCAACACTGAGTAAGAAAAAATAACGATAACAGTTTTTACCTGCTAAGTGAATGTCCTTCCATAGGATAACATTGGTGATTCTATGAGGAAAAGTTTCAAAGTGTCAACTTTTAAAATACAATAATATTCCTTAAAAATCACGACTGTAACCAAAACGCTTTTACTCAACTGTTTACAGGAGATGTCCCAGGACTGAATCTAGGATCCAGTCCTGTGGTTAGAAAAAGTAATCCATAAAGTAACTAATTGCATTTAACTAGAAATTCACATTGAGCTGAATGTTGCATTGTGTTTGAAAATGTGTTGCCCATTGCAACAACTGTAACTACTGTACTTAAAAGTCTATTGCCTATGTGCAAAGTATTTAAACTAAAGTAATTCATTCTGAGAAAGTATTTTTTGTAATGTAATGTATAATGTAATTACAATGTAATTTAAAAATAAAATATGTAAAAGAAATTGTTTCTAAAAATGTAGTAAATCAGTATGAAAAAAATTAATATAAAAATTAATACATTTAAAAAATGTCATTTAAAAACCTTTGAAATTCACTGAAAAAACCGTAGGTTTCAGGCACGTTATAGTTACAAATTAGCATTTAAAAAACCTTTGAAATTCACTGAAAAAACCATAGGTTTCAGACACGTTATAGTTAGAAATTAGCATTTAAAAAACCTTTGAAATTCACTGAAAAAACCATAGGTTTTAGGGACAGTTATAGTTTGTTGGACATTGCACTCGTACAAAACCCGTGAAATTCCCCCGTTATAGTTAGTTCAGCTAACTATAACTCGCGCCCCGTAATGCACTGCTGATGACGTCACATATTACATCACTCATGACATGGTCAGTGACATCACTGATGACATCACTGATGACATCTCAAATGACATCACTGATGACATCATCCACGTGATAATCTGATGCAGCTCTTCACACCCTAATATAACCTTTGATACACCCAATCTAAATTACAGACTGCCATTCGCAAAACCATAGACACTCCAACACCAATAACTACATACCCACTCACTGATTCTTAGGACTACACACACACATCCACTCACTCACCCGTACAGTCACTCATACTTATGGTCACTCAGTACAGGACTATCATATGCACTCTTACTCCTATATAGACACTCAAACACCGCCACTCAGCCATAGAGGTACTCACACACCTAGTCAGTCATGCAAATAATTAAACACACTGCCATTTACTCACCTATACAGTTATACACACACCAGCTCACTTAATCATACAAATACTAGCACATTGTTACGCTCTTATACAATCACTGATACAAGCACACACTCATCCATACAGCCACTATCACAATCACTCACTCTCAGCTTATAGCTATTTATATACTCTAACACACATATATACTGCCTTTCACATATGTAGTTACTCACGCATGTACCACTGGGACATACATTCACTCACTAACACACTCTTACACACACTTACCCACCCATACAGTCTATCACAGATGCACTCTTTAAACCATCCACCCAGTGAATCACCCACTCACACATCTATGCACAGTCACACACACCCCATCCACACAAACACTCAGGCACCCATACAGATACTCAGACAACAAATCAATAACTCTTATAGACACTCATGTAGCTATTCACAAACCCATGCAGCCACTTACACAGCAACAGACAGATACAGACATTCACCCAGTTTAGTCACTAACCCATGCATTCAGTAAGATACGTTTAATCACTCACTTATAGAATTAGTCACGCACCTACTAAATCATCCATACAGACACTTATACACCCACTCATTCTTCAATACGCCTTTCCCTATATATATTAAAAATATTTAAACTTTACAGAAACACACAGTCACTGGATGATGTCATCAGTGATGTCATTTCAGATGTCATCAGTGATGTCATCAGTGATGTCACTGACCATGTCATGAGTGATGTAATATGTGACGTCATCAGCAGTGCATTGCGGGCGTGAGTTATAGTTAGCTGAACTAACTATAACGGGGGAATTTCACGGGTTTTGTACGAGTGCAATGTCCAACTAACTATAACTGTCCCTAAAACCTATGGTTTTTTCAGTGAATTTCAAAGGTTTTTAAATGCTAATTTCTAACTATAACGTGTCTGAAACCTATGGTTTTTTCAGTGAATTTCAAAGGTTTTTTAAATGCTAATTTGTAACTATAACGTGCCTGAAACCTACGGTTTTTTCAGTGAATATATATATATATATAAAAAGAAGTTGCCCCCAGGCGAAATGCACTCCTCAAAGAAAGATTTATTCACAAAGACCGAGGTAAGTTGCACAAACAATGCGATAAATGTCCCATGCCTAACGCTTTTCGGAACTCCTGTGGGTTCGCCTCAGTTGTATGTTCCAATAAGTTCGTTTTCTCGCCAGTGCAACTTACAACTCAGTGACCTTCAGTCAGTAGTGCCCTGTTGATTCACACAACGTTGCCTAATTGAGCAAACTGTGGCCCGCAAGGATCCCGCAGCGGTGCAGTCACGGACGGGCCAGCCAAATTAATGAAAAGAAAGAAGTCGACCCCAGGCGAAATGCACTCCTCAAACAGGAATTTATTCACAGCGACCAAGGTAAGTTGCGCAAACAAAGCAATAAATGTCCCATGCCTGACGCATTTCGGAATTCATCTTCCGTTCTCAAAGGCTGAACAAAAAGCATATACCAAGCACTGACTGCTTGTCGCGATTCTTCAGCGTAGGTCAGGAAAGATGGGTTTCCCTGCACCTACAGTTAAGGCTCTTTTCCCCTGTGTGCATGTTACCAGGTCTATTGGCAGATGGCGCATGGCCGACTACATGTCCCAGAATCCCTTGGGACGTAATGCTGGTAGATGGATTTCCGGTCCTATAAAGCCCCTCCCCTTCCTGGGGTCGGGGCTTGACAATCTCGCCTGTTTTTGAATTCAAGTAAGCTGATGGTATTCCCCGCTGGATTTCTGAGTTGGATTCGTTGTTTCCTGCTGAAACTCTTTCATCAAGCAAGGCAATTGCTTTCCGAGGCCCGGGCTTTCTCTGAGGAGTGTTCCAGCTGGTTCACATTAATCACCGTTGCTGACATTTCTTCATTCCGAAGTGTTTGAAGGGTTGCTCTAAAGGTCAGAGGATTCTGTTTCTTCCCGGTGTTGGAAATGCAAGGTATTTAACCTCACTCGGAAAGGAAGTGCTGGAGTGCTCCTTCTGCTTTTTGAGACAGTTTATTTTTTGTAATTTTTTCCACGCTTGTCTTCTCTTTTGGAGCCTGTGCCTACAATCTACGCTGTGCTTGCAAACAGCGGTGGGCGCGCAATTGCTCAGTGGTATTGAACTTGAGCTTGTGACTACTGCGTGCACAACTTTATTCCTTCGCTACTATGCTGTGATATTAACAGCGTTCTTATGCTCTTTTATGGTGCTATTCATAGTCCTCTTAAAGCACCATTTACAGTGACTTTGTTTTTTGAATGAAATCATCCTTGGGTTCAGTGAGCCCATAAACTCCCTGGCATTCCAGTTCTTTGTCTCTCAGTGTATGGTCTCTCTGGGATTGGATAGTCTCTGAACCTTCTCTAAAGAATATTGCTGCTTGTTATATTAAGTGAGTATCTGACTATACGAGCATCCTGCTGTTTCATATGAATGAATCCCTGAGTTATTTCTCATATCCCTCTCTGTTCTTTTATCTGCAGCTTATGTTTGTGGGGTGACTTCTGAAATTATACCGAGCCATAGACCAGACTTAAGGTGTAAGAAGACTCCAGCACAGCAGCAGAGTTTATTATTTATCCCTTTTCC
This sequence comes from Calotriton arnoldi, assembly GCA_963921515.1. Lineage (NCBI taxonomy): Eukaryota > Metazoa > Chordata > Amphibia > Caudata > Salamandridae > Calotriton > Calotriton arnoldi. The sequence continues at coordinate 17,087 of CAWUFW010007077.1, read as the reverse complement.
CTATTCCCCGGGTGCTTCCTTACATAGTAGTGTATATCTCCTCTGTGTGTGGTTGTGCTCAGGGGAGTAGGAGGCTTCTCTACACTCCATCGTCCCCGCTGGTGGTACTAAAGGTTAGTGGCATTACTTGTTTTGGCGCTGCTGACACATCCTGACAGATTGTCAAGCCCAAGACTATAGTCTAGCCTGGACGATGGATACTAACGCCGTTTTGACCTCCCTCTTGGAGAGCCTATCGTCTCTTCAGCAGGAGGTGCAAACTTCCCGATCAGAAAACCAGGAATTGAGGAAGGAGATGGGTACGTTACGCAGGGAAGTAGCAGGCCTAACCAGGAAGGGTAAACCCGATAGTACAGGGGCTGGTGCCTACATAAAAGATTGGACTCTTCCTCCTCCAATACAGGCCAATCAACCACACCCTCTAGGAAAGACGAAGGGAACAGGGTTCTTTTCTGCGCCACAAGTATCCACTCATTCTTCTGAGTCTATTCCCACGGTCCACATATTACAAAATACAGGGATTCCCTTGGCTCCCCTGAACGCTTTTTGGGGACCCAAAAAGTTTGAAACCTTCCTGAACCAATGTAGGTTACACTTCTTATGTAAACCTGCGGTTTTTCAAGATGAACCGGCCAAAACAGCCTTTATGATGTCTTACATGGGGGCAATACTGCTAGTTGGACTATACCGTTGATGGAGCGAAATGACCCCATTCTACACAACTTCACGAATTTTTGTTTGGAGATGAGAAAGTTGTTTGATCGTAAATCCCACATGATGACTCTAGATCGGGAGCTTATAACCCTTAAACAAGGATCTCAAGATTTATTGACATATATAACCACGTTTAACCGTCTTGTGGTGGAAACTGACTGGCCCCAAGAAAACGCACCACTCTGTTTTACCAGGGACTGCGCGGAGAACTAAAAGACGTCCTGTCTCAAGTGGTGCAACTACCCCAGACTTGTGAAGAGATGATAGATCTCACGGTGCAATTGGACCACCGATTACAAGAAAGAAAAGGGGACAGAACCCGAGGAGAGAACCGTTTCTTTGTTCCCAGGTCAAAATCAGCAACTGAAGAACATACTAAAGGAATAGAAGGAACCGAACCCATGCAGATCGGTGGCATTCGAGGACCCCTCACAACGGAGGAAAGAGAAAAAGACGGAAGCTGAAACTGTGTCTTTATTGTGGGAAGAGTGGACACTTCATCAAGGAGTGTCGCGCCAGAACTAAAATTCCAGAAAAACCAAACACTCAACGGACACAAGCGGCATTACTTCAGCAATCTGAAAGGATTGAGGTGGCGGAAAACTAAAGAGCCTGAGCCAGGAAGAGATCTCTGGATCGGGTGGTGAACAAGAAAAGATCTCATCAGTAATAGCCAACACCATACAAGCATCAGTGGCGCATTTGAATGTGTGCATAACTCTATGGATTACCGAAGAAACACCACTAAAGATGTCTGCCTTGCTGGACTCAGGAGCAACTGGGAACTTTATAGACCAGAAGTACGCTCAAAACATTGGGGTACTGTGTGAGAAAAAGATGTCCCCTGAACCTGTGAAAGCTGTAGATGGGACGGCACTGACGTCAGGTCCAGTACGATACCACACTATTCCCATAACAATGCAATTCGGCAATGACCACTTCGAGACCATCCAGTTTGACCTCATAGATGCCCCACAATTCCGTCTTATTCTAGGGATGCCATGGTTGACGCTTACATGATCCTGTCATTCGATGGGCGGCTCGCACCGTTACCTTGAATTCCGAATATTGCAGAGAGCATTGCACCAAACAATACGTTCACCAGAAAATGAATTGCGATACTCAGGCAGGTCTTTTGGCCACTGGGTGCGAAGACACCCAGTATTGCTGTTCCACTACCTTGCCTAACGTCTATGAGGAATATCAACCTGTATTCGATAAACAGAAGGCTACCCAATTACCTCCTCACCGGACCTATGACTGTCGCATAGATTTGATGCCTGGATCAGCTATTCCCTGTAGCAGAGTGTATGCCCTTACCGAGCCAGAGACACAATACTTAAAAAACTATCTGGAAGAGAATCTTGCCTCTGGTTTCATCCGGCACTCCTCGTCTCCAGCCTCGTCCCCTCTCTTCTTCATTCCGAAAAAGGATTGTGACGATCTTAGGACCTGTATCGATTACAGAGCGCTCAACAGGATCACCATAAAAAATCGGTACCCCCTACCACTCATTCCTGTGCTTCTGGACCAGCTCAAGGGTGCTCGAATCTTCACGAAACTGGATTTACGGGTGCCTACCATTTGGTGAGAGTTAAAGCCGGCGACGAATGGAAGACAGCATTCCGAACCAAATTTGGACTATATGAGTATCAAGTGATGCCCTTTGGGCTATGTAACGCCCAGCTGCCTTCCAGTATTTTATGGATGAAGTACTTCGGGGGTATTTAGAAACATTCTGTATTGTCTACATTGATGATATTCTTATCTATTCATCAACACCCCAAGAACATGTTGCCCATGTGAAGGCGGTCCTGGATAGACTTCAACAACATTCGTTATTTGCAAAACTAGAGAAGTGCCTTTTCCATGTAGAAGAAGTCGCCTTCCTGGGTTACATTATCAACGCTCAAGGGTTCCAGATGGATATGGGCAAAGTAGAAGCAATTACGCAGTGGAAGGCTCCTCATAACGTTAAATCCGTACAGAGATTCTTGGGTTTTGCTAACTTTTACCGGCGTTTCATCAAGGATTTCTCAAAGATCATACACCCTATATCCAGTTTGTTGAGAAAAAACACACCCTTTATATGGAGCAAAGAAGCAGACCATTCGTTTCAAACATTAAAAGAACGATTCACTCAGGCTCCTATCTTGCGGCATCCTGATTCTCAATTACCCTTTGTCGTAGAAACAGATGCCTCTCAGTACGCCATAGGGGGAGTGTTATCACAAAGACATCCGGATACAGGACAGCTCCATCCTGTGGCTTACTTTTCAAAGAAACTCACCCCCTGTGAAGTGAACTATTCCATCACCGACAAAGAACTGCTAGCCATAAAAAGAGCCTGTGAGGAATGGAGGCATTACTTGTTAGGTGACATCACACTATCGAAATGTATACAGACCATCGCAATTTGCTGTTTTTAAAGACCGCCAGAGCCCTAACACCTCGACAACTGCGGTGGTCCCTCTTCTTCTCTGATTTTGATTTCATTATCAAGTATCGACCAGGTCCCCAAAACGGTAAATCAGATGCCCTTTCACGTATTGAAGAACCAGAAAGGAGTACACAGGAAGATATTCCCGAACCGCCCACAATCCTCCCTGAAACAGCATTTCAAGGTAAAACACTTGCATTGATTACATCGCAAGACTTCTTGGAGGACTTAAAGGTGTCCTTAGCAAATTTGGATGTTCAGGCCTGGAAACAAGGAGACCCAGAACACCGAACAGAAATCGGAAATCTGCTATATCATTATCACGCTTTGTATATTCCTGATGCCGTCTTGCAACTACGAGTACTGGCTTGGGCACATGATTCAACGTTAGGAGGACATTTGGGGAATACAAAACCATTTCCTGCATAGAAAGATCCTTTTGGTGGCCCACGCTACGAAAAGATACACGAGAATACCTAAAGAATTGCGCCATTTGTGCACAAAGGAAATCCGGTCATTCGAAACCTGCAGGATTACTACGTCCATTGCCCATTCCTCCTCGGCCTTGGCACACGGTGTCTATGGATTTTATTGTGGAAATGCCTCCCTGTGATGGGTACACCACCATCCTGGTTGTCGTGGATCACTTGACTAAAATGGGACACTTTATCCCCTTGAAACATTTGCCCACCTCTTCCGAATTGGCCACCATCTTCCTCCAGCATGTAGTCCGAGCTCACGGAATTCCGAACGTTCTTATCACAGACCGTGGAACTCAGTTCACTTCCCGCTTTTGGAAAGCCTTATGCGAAACCATGAGAGTTGAAGCCAAGTTGTCTACCAGTTACCATCCTCAGACAGATGGAAAGACAGAACGTCTTAACCAGACATTGGAACAATACCTCCGCTGTTTCACTTTACAGAACACCACGGATTGGTACACATTACTTTGGATGGCGGAATTCTCCTACAACAATGCAGAACATTCAACGCTAGGTTGCTCCCCTTTCTTTTGCTTAACTGGACATCACCCTAACATGCTTCCTTTTGAATGGCCAATAGTCTCCAAACATCCTTCCATACATGAACACCATGCCCATCTCAGAGCGGTGTTAATTGATGCCAAGCAGCATTTGGCACGCGGCGCAAGCAGCTCAGAAACTTTTCGCTGACAGAAAGAGGGCTCCAGAACCCGTATACAAAGTGGGAGATAAGGTGTGGCTGGCCACTAAGAATCTCCATCTCAAGGGGGTAGACAAATTGAAACCCAAGTACATAGGCCCCTATAGTGTTGAGAAAGTGATTAATCCAATGGCCATGAAGTTATCCTTACCCCGCTCTTGGCATATACACCCTGTCTTTCACGTTTCACTACTCCATCCCTGTCCTATGAGCACAAGGTTACAGGAGAGACCTTTACCCTTGGAGATAGATGGTCAGGAAGAATACGAGGTACAGGAAATCCTAGATTCCCGATTGGTGAGGGGACGAGTGCAGTATCTGGTGGATTGGAAAGGTTATGGGGTTGAGGATAGAACCTGGGAACCATTACGCAACCTCCATTGCCCTCTTCTATTGGAACGCTTTCACACCCGGCATCCGGGCAAACCAGGCCGACCGCCGAGACGACGGTCCTTGGGAGGGGGTTCTGTCGCGATTCTTCAGCGTAGGTCAGGAAAGATGGGTTTCCCTGCACCTACAGTTAAGGCTCTTTTCCCCTGTATGCATGTTACCAGGTCTATTGGCAGATGGCGCATGGCCGACTACATGTCCCAGAATCCCTTGGGACGTAATGCTGGTAGATGGATTTCCGGTCCTATAAAGCCCCTCCCCTTCCTGGGGTCGGGGCTTGACAATCTCGCCTGTTTTTGAATTCAAGTAAGCTGATGGTATTCCCCACTGGATTTCTGAGTTGGATTCGTTGTTTCCTGCTGAAACTCTTTCATCAAGCAAGGCAATTGCTTTCCGAGGCCCGGGCTTTCTCTGAGGAGTGTTCCAGCTGGTTCACATTAATCACCGTTGCTGACATTTCTTCATTCCGAAGTGTTTGAAGGGTTGCTCTAAAGGTCAGAGGATTCTGTTTCTTCCCGGTGTTGGAAATGCAAGGTATTTAACCTCACTCGGAAAGGAAGTGCTAGAGTGCTCCTTCTGCTTTTTGAGACAGTTTATTTTTTGTAATTTTTTCCACGCTTGTCTTCTCTTTTGGAGCCTGTGCCTACAATCTACGCTGTGCTTGCAAACAGCGGTGGGGCGCGCAATTGCTCAGTGGTATTGAACTTGAGCTTGTGACTACTGCGTGCACAACTTTATTCCTTCGCTACTATGCTGTGATATTAACAGCGTTCTTATGCTCTTTTATGGTGCTATTCATAGTCCTCTTAAAGCACCATTTACCGTGACTTTGTTTTTTGAATGAAATCATCCTTGGGTTCAGTGAGCCCATAAACTCCCTGGCATTCCAGTTCTTTGTCTCTTAGTGTATGGTCTCTCTGGGATTGGATAGTCTCTGAACCTTCTCTAAAGAATATTGCTGCTTGTTATATTAAGTGAGTATCTGACTATACGAGCATCCTGCTGTTTCATATGAATGAATCCCTGAGTTATTTCTCATATCCCTCTCTGTTCTTTTATCTGCAGCTTATGTTTGTGGGGTGACTTCTGAAATTATACCGAGCCATAGACCAGACTTAAGGTGTAAGAAGACTCCAGCACAGCAGCAGAGTTTATTATTTATCCCTTTTCCCTATTCCCCGGGGTGCTTCCTTACATAGTAGTGTATATCTCCTCTGTGTGTGGTTGTGCTCAGGGGAGTAGGGGGGCTTCTCTACACTCCATCGTCCCCGCTGGTGGTACTAAAGGTTAGTGGCATTACTTGTTTTGGCGCTGCTGACACATCCTGACACTGCTGATTCTTTTCCTCTTTATAACATCCATATCGTCATCAGGTGAGCAAAAGCATGTGCTAAACATTATGAGATTGGTAGTCACTTGTTACCCCTGTGGGTTCGCCTCAGATGTATGTGCCAATAAGTTTGTTTTCTCGCCACTGCAACTTACACCACAGTGACCTTCAGTCAGTAGTGCCCTGTTGATCCACACACTGTGGGATCCTTGTAGGCCACAGTTTGCTCACTTAGGCAAGGTTGTGTGGATTAACACTATTCAAGTGTACGCCACTCCACTCTATGCCACTCAACTATACACCACTGCACAATTCGCCACTCCACTCTTCGTCACTCCACTCTATGTTACTACACTCTATGCTATTCTACTGTATAACACTCCACTCTATGCCACTGCACTCAACGCTAATCCACTATATGCCACTCCACTCTGTGTCACTACACTACAAATCAATAAACTCAATGTTATTCCAATCTACACAACTCCGGTGTATGCTACTCCACTGTATGCCACTCCTCTCTACGCCATTACACTCTACGCTATTCCACTATACTGCACTTCACTCTACAACACTCCACTCTACACCACTTCACAGTACACCATTATCCTCTACGCCACTACAGTCTACCCCATTACACTCTACCCCCTCCACTCGACAACACTGCACTCTATGGCATTCCACTCTAGGCCACTTCACTGTGCACCACTCCACTGTATGCCACTCCAGTATACGCTATTCCACTGTACGACATTACACTGTAACTCACTCCACTCTACACCACTCCTCTTTATGCTACTCCAATGTACGCCACTCCATTCTACGCTATTTCACTCTACACCACTCCACTCTATGCTACTCCTATCCATGCCACTCCACCCTATGCTATTCAACTCTACGCCACTCCACTCCACTCTACTCTATGTCACCCCATTCAAGTGTACGCCATTCATCTGTACGTCACTCCACTGTATGCCACTGCACTCTATGCAATTTGACTCTATGCCACGATACTGTACCTCACTCCACTTTACTCCAGTCCACTCTACACCACTGCACTTTACGTCACTCTATGTCACTTCACTCTACGCCACTCCACTCTATGTTATTCCACTGTACCCCAATCCATTGTACTACGTTCCACTCTCAGTCATTTTACTATATGCTAATTCTTACGTCACTCCACTTTATGTCACTTCACTCTACACCAGGTCAATCTATGCCAGTTCAGTCTACGCCACTCCACTCTATGCCACTTCACTCTATGCCACTCCACGCTACGCTATTCCACTGTACCCAGTCCATTCTAGCACACTCTACTCCACACCACTCCAGTGTAGGCAACTCTACTATATGAAATTCCTTTGCATGCCACTCCACTGTACACCACTCCTCTTTATGCCACTGTACTCTACTCCACTCTACACCACTCCACTCTAATGCAGTCCACTCTATGTCTCTCCAGTCTATGCCACTCTACTCTATGCTTCTCCACTCTACCTTATTCCGCTCTACGCCACTCCACTCTACACTATTCCACTCTATGCCACTCCACTGTATGCCACTCCTCTATACGCCACTTCACTATACGCTATTTACTCTACACCACTCCACTCTACGATACTGCATTCTATGCCATTCTACTGTATGCCAGTATAATGTACCTCATTCCACTGTACTCTATGCCTCTACACTCTACTCTACTTCACTGTATTGTATTGTATATAAAATTTATAGAGCGCACTGCAACCCCACGGGTATCCTGGCGCTTGAGCACATAGGTCAGTTATCTTAGAATATAGGGACAGTTAAAAACACTATATTATACCCTGGGAAAGAGCCAGGTCTTCAATTTCTTTCTAAAAGACAATAGATCATCTATCTGTCTAAGTTCGGTTGGTAATTTGTTCCACGCCGAAGCTGCTGCAACGCAGAAAGCTCTTCCACCAGATCTGACTTTTCTGAACCTAGGCACTCTCACCAGTTTTGCTGAGGAGGAGCGAAGATTGCGTAGAGGAACATACCATTCAAATCTACTTTGTAAGGGCTTGGGCCCAATGCCATGTAGAGCTTTAAAAACTATACACATGGATTTAAATTGCACCCTCTGTACAACTGGGAGCCAGTGGAGCTCAGCCAGGGCCTGAGAAAGAGACGACTGGCGAGGTCTCATAAGTGCCAGCTTGGCTGCCATTGACTGAATTCTCTGGAGTTTCTCCATCAAATATTTGGGAGACTCCAGCAGTAGGGCGTTGCAATAATCCAGTTGGCTAAGAATGATACTTCTCACTATCAGTGGCCTGGTATACTTAGGCAACAGTGGGAGAATTCTACGTAACACCCTCAGCAGGGCAAAGCATTTCCCAACTGTCTGATTCACTTGAGACTCAACTGTATGCTATTACATTCTACCACACTGCATTCTATGCCCCTCCACTCTTCACCACTCCACTGTATGCTATTCTACTGTACTCCACTCAAATACCTACCACTACACTCCACAAAACTTCACTGTACGCTATTCAGCTCTATGTCACTCCATTGTACGCCACTCTACTCTGCGCCACTCCACTAATCCCCACTCCACTCTCTGCCACTCCACTATACACTGTTCCACTGTATGCAACTACACTCTACGCCACTCAACTCTGCGCTGTTCTACTCTATGCCACTACACTCTACTGCACTTCACTGTAAGCCACTTCACTGTACGCTATTCCACTCTTCCGTACTCCACTGTAACCAACTCCACTCTATGCCACTCAACTCTATGCAATTTGACACTTTGCCACTCCACTCTACCTCACTCCACTCCATTGTACACTATTCCACTCTACAGTACTCCAATGTACCCAACTCCACTGTACGCCACTGTACTGTACACCACTCCACTGTACGCCACTCCACTGTACACTATTCCAATCTATGCCATTCTAGTGCACGTCACTCCAGTTTACGCCACTGCACTGTATTGCACTCCACTATACGCTACTCCACTGTATGCTATTTCAGTGTATGCTAGTCTAATGTATGGTATTCCACTGTATGCTACTCCATTTGTTGCCACTCTCCCCTGCGCCACTCCAATCTTACCTAATCAACTGTACGCAACTCCATTCTACCCCATTCCACTCTACCCTACTCCCCTGTATGCCACTCCACTTTATGCTATTCCACTGTATGCCACTCCACTGTAAGCCAATCCACTGTATGCCACTCATGTGCCCGACACTCCACTATACACTTCTCCACTCTACGCCAATCTACTGAATGCTATTACACTATATGCAACTCTACTCTGTCACTCAACTCTATGAAATTTCCTTTTACCCTACTCAACTGTATGCCACTTCAGTGCATGTGACAACAGTGCATGCCATTCGACTGTATGCTACTCCACTCTGTGCTATTCCACTCTACAGCAGTGCACCTCATGCTACTCCAATCTGTGCCACTCCACTCAATGCCACTCCACTATAGGCTATTCCACTTTATGGCGCCTCACTGTATACTAATCCACTGTACCCCCACTCAACTATATGCTATTCTACTCTTCCCTTCTCCACTGTACGCCAATCCAGTTAAGGAGACTCCACTATATGCAATTCCACTGTACACTACTCCACTCAACGCCATTTCAGTGTATGCCACTCCACTTTGTGCCACTCCACTGTATGCTATTCCATTGTACACCACTCCACCCTACAACACTCCACTCTACACTATTCCACTGTATGCTACTCCACTGAATGCTGTTTCACTCATCAGCACTGTATACCACTACAATCTACAACAGTATATTCCACTCCACTGTAGCAAACTGCACCACACTCGTCTACTCTACCTCACTGCACTTTACAACACTGTACTACACTCTATGCCACTATACTGTACTCAATTGAATTCAAAATACTTTATTTCGGCCACCAAGGCCATAAAAGTGCAAATACAATACACAAAACAAAATGTTAAAGAAGTAAACAATGTTGAAATACATTACAGTTTGTCATAAATTGTCTCCAGTATATAATAAAAACATTAGTATAAAAGTGGGTAAAAGGATGTTAATACATCTAGGTTCAAAACACAATAAATTGGGAATATTGTGTGAATTAAGAAGGGGATAAAAGCTTTCTGCGCAGCATCCACATGGCCCCAAGAAACTTGGCAACAGGTTTAGTAAGGAATAAACTGCAGTATGCCCTCAGAATACGAAGTGCAGCTAGTTGGCTGCGCTGGCATAGATGCCTACAAGTGGGGGCTAACAAATACTTCCGGGGACAGTTGGGAGAGCAGGTCTCCCAATAAAGCAAAATATTGGTACATTGGCCACCCAGAGCCCACCCCAACGTGATCATTTTACCAATTTCACTTATGAATATGGTTATAGGGGATCATTGGGGCATGAACACATGATCATTTTAATTAAGGCAACAGCAAACACTCACACCGTGACTACATCACGATGACTAACATTCCCAAGCTGTCCCATCATTCACCTACAGACGCAGAAGACTCTCAAAAACAATGCGATCCATTGGATTCGCAATGTTCGGGGCTGTCGCTCCCTTATTCGAGACAATACATCAGTGCGAAAAGTTCTCAAAATGTTAACTCTGTTTGGCCATTTAGACTTAAATTTGTCCACCTCTGATCTGGCAAACAACCGAGTTGATTTTGACCACAGGATCTCTCCCCCAGGTTCTTCCAATATTCAGTTTACATTTTCTAGACCACTAGTTCATTTAACCACTATACCCAGTACCTCACCACTCAATCCTATTGACCGACTGAATCAGACATCTCAAGTTAATGACTTTTTGGGCTTGGCAATTCAAGCTAGTGGTACCTAGCTACACACTGATGAGGTCAGCATCACCTCAGCCCCTTCATTTAGCCTCTGTACTAAAAGCCTCTTAATCAAATTTAATACTACTCTATCCGGCCCCATCATCCCTGATACTGATGCATTCAGCCTTGGTTATCTGCAATCTTCCAGATACACTCCCTCTGCTATTCCGACTGGGACAGAACTTTCAAAACTCTCTGATGCAGCTCTTTCAGCTGCACCCACTTTTTCTTACAATCAGAACACGAACACACCCAGACACCTGTCCATCACTGTTAAGGAACTTCTCGAACTGGACACTACACTGCACTCCTCTCTACGACAGTTTCATACACTGTACAACACGGCCTACCACTCCAGTCTATAACACTTTCCTCCACTGTATGCTACACTACTGCAGTGTATTACACTGCACGGCATGGTCCTATAAAAGACACTAACTCAAGTAAATAACTAGTGCCTTAAGGTAGCTATAACTCAGACCCACTGCCATGCACAGCTTTCTCATCAATAGTTTCACTGCAAATGTTGCAATGATACAAGGGTGTCATTGACGGTATCATGAGTGATGTAATATGTGGCAGTATAAATATCAGTGCATGGCAAAGGCACGAGTCATAGCTACATTAGGGCACAAGTTATAGTTACATGAGATAACAATAACTTGTGAATTTCATTGTTTTTTAGAGCTTAAAATGTTACATTGTTACTGAACATTTAATCTAACTACAATATTACTTTAACCTTTGTTTTTTTCAGTGAATTTTTAGTTTTTTTTAAAACTTAAATTAATATTTAATTACCACACATAAATCTGCAGCCAACCCTCTGTATGCAGCTAACCCCACGCTGCACACGGTCTTTGGCTGTGTGATGGGGTGGTTGCCTGCAAGATCTGGCCTATGGCCAGGCCCTGTGGCCAACCCCTGTAAAGACAGCCAATCCCACACCACACAGGGAATTCGGTTGTGCAAGGTGGGGGGTTGGCTACAAGGCCGGCCCTGCAGCAAACCTCCAGCAGTCAGCCAACGTCCCTGAAGGCAGCCAACCCTACAGTGTCAGGCCCTTTAGTCGCGTGCAGTGTGGGCTTGGCCACGGGCCTGGCCTGCAGCCAGGTCCTGTGGCCAAGTACTCCACATGCAGCGTACCCCACGCTGTGCATAGGCGAAGGCCGTGCACAGTGGTGGGTTGGCCACAATGACTGGTGTGCAGCCAGGCCCTGGGGCCAACCCCCCCAAAGGCAGCCAACTCCACACTGCACATGGCCTTCGACTGTGTGTGGCGGGAAGTTGGCCACAGGCCAGGCCCTTGGGACCCCCCCCCAGGAGCTCCTTTTTTTGGAAAGGGTAGAGGCTGCGTGGCCCCCTTCCCCAAACCTATTATGGCCCTAGGGACCCCATCCCCAGAGCCATATATATTTTAAAAGGGAGGGAGGGCACAGTGCCCACTTTCCTGAGCCTCAATAGGCCCTGGGGACCCCATCCCCATGGTATTATTTGTTTTAAAGGGGAGGGGGTCCTGTGGCCCCTCTCCCAAAGCATTAATCATCCCTGGGACCCCATCCCCTGGGGCTGTTGTTTTAATTAAAGGGGAGGTGGGCTGCATGGCCCCCCTCCCCGAGCCCTGCTAGGCCCTGGGGATCGTATCCCCCAGGGCCAATATAAAAATTAAAGAGGAGGGGGCCACACAGCCCCCCTCCCTGAGCCTTGTTAGGCACTGGGGACCCCATCCACCATGGTCACACCATCTAATAAAGGGATTGGGGCTGCACTTAGGTGGGTGCCTTGGTGCCTACCCAGGGCACCCACCCTATTCTCATTGGGGGCCATGGGGGAGGCCCAGCGGTCCCGCAGCCCGAGTCTGCCCCCGTAAGCATTGCTCCCACCTGTAGAGAGAAACTATTTATGCTGCACCCTCTATACGGGAACAAAGTTTGATCTGTTTCAGATCAAAAATCTGCTCCCAGCGGGTGGGAGCATTTTTAAAGCTCCCGCCTGCTTGGAGCAGACTTGCTGTTTGCTCCTGCTTGAAGGGAGATTAAAAAATGCTCCCGCCAAGTGCAGGCAAACACATGTTTCCCTGCCCATGCCGGCGTGGGCAGGGAAACCGCTATGTCCCGGGGATGGGTTTCCTGGGTAGGTACTGGTTAATGGCTCAGGGAGGGGGGCCACACGGCTCCCCTCTCTTTTACCTAATTTCACGCCTCTGGGGATGGGATCCCCAGGGCCTTTAGAGGTTCGGGGATAGGGTCCCCGGGGCCAAAAGCAGCCCAGGGGAGGGACTCCTGCCCCCACCCCCTCAAAAAAAGCACTTGGCCCCAGGGGATGTGGTAATAAAAAGAAAAAAGAACATGGAGAGCTTTTCCTCCTTTTTTGAGAAAATAATGTTCATGTTGTCTCACATGCAAATATTGGCTTTGATTACAAGTGCATAATATACACCATGATAGTGGGAACTCTTTGCTAACATATTTTCGTTGTAGCTGAAAAAAAGTTTTATTACTCTAAGTGAATGTGCTCCTCTAATTTTGTATCCAGGGGATGTGGTCCCTGGGGCCGAAATCAGCTTGGGGAGTGGGACGTCGTGCCCCCTCCCCCTGAAAATGTCCCCAGTCCCTGGGCAATGGTGTCCCCGGGGCTGAAAACGGCCCAGGGAGGGGGGCTGTATGCCCCCTCTTCCTAAACAAGATGCTAGCCTGAGGGAATGGGTCCCCAAGGCCAAAAGTAGCCCAGGCAGGGAGCACCCCTCAAAAACATGCAGGGTCACTTGGGATGGGGTCCCTGGTGCCTAAACAACCTTTCTTGGGGGATGGGATACCCAGGGCTGGAATTGGCCAAATGGGACCTGTTAGACTTGGCATCTTTTGACGTGCTTCCCCTGAATTTTTGCTTTCTGACCTTCCGGTTTTGACTCTGTTTATGCTGGTTTAGTGTCTCTGCGCACTTTCTCACTGCTGTTCAGTGTTAAAGTGCAAGTGCTCCTGTTGTAAATTGTTATTATGGATTGGTGTTTCCATGATTGGCTGATTTGATTTACTAGTCAGTCCCTAGTACAGTGCACTGTGTGTGCCCAGGGCCTGTAAATCAAATGCTGCTAGTGGGCTTGCAGCACAGATTGTGCCACCCACACAAGCAGCCTGTAAATGTAACTCTGGCCTGCCATTGCAGAGGCTGTGTGCAGTCTGGTACTGCCATGTCGACCTGGCAAGTGCACCCACTTCCCAGGCCCTAACCTTCTCTTTTCTTACATGTCAGTCACCCCTAAGGTAGGCCCAACGTACCCCTGTGGGCAGGGAGCAGTGTATGTGAAAGGTAGGACATGCCCTGGTGTGTGTGGCATGTCCTGATAGTGAATTACTGCCAATTTCATTTTTCACTATTGCAAGGCTAACTGTTCCCATAGGACAGAATGGGGAGTTTGTTTATAACATCTTATAAACATAACTGGCCCTGTGAACAAGGTAGAGAAATAAAGTTTAGGATGCCGGAACTCAGAATCTAAAGATGCATCTTTTAGTGAAGGTGAATTTTACATTTGTGTTTGAAAATGCCACTTTTAGAAAGTAGGTATGTCCTTGCTCAGCCATCCAGTGTGCCTCAGCTGGGTTTGTGGATTGACTGTCTGGCTTTGGGATGACAGGGGCTGGGGAGGAGAAGTGGCTCCAGAAAGTCTAGATTGGTCAGGGATGGGCTGAATAAACCTGGGCTGAATAAACCTGGGCTGCATTTAGAGTAGGGGGAGGAGATGTCCTTTCACCTGAATGGGCATGATCTGCCTCTGACAATGCTTTCTCCACCTCCTGTCAGGAAGCTGCACCAGAGAGGACAGAACTAGTTCTGGCTGGGCACAGACACTCTCTTCCTGAGAAGACCAAGGATTTTGGGCTATAAAAAGTGGGGCCCAAACCCCTAAACTTTAGAACTCTTTTGGACCAAGAAGACTACCAAGAAGAAGAGCTGGAGAAGCTGTGAGGAGGAACTTCCACTTTGCTGAGTGATTTGCTGTGGACTGAACTTTATACAACTTCTTTATTGAATTTCTTCAAGGGCTTGAGGTAGAGCTTGCCCCCTGTTCAAGAAGTCTCAGGAACAGCAAAGACTTCAACCTCTTCTGCCGTCAGCACTGGGGACTGTGTGTTTTGTGCTGCAACAGAAGAAAAGCAACCCAATGCCATTTATGATGCCGCTGCCGACTCTGTGTCCTGAAGGCACTGCAGAGGGCACGGCCACACGCCGCACCGCAACCCTGGTCTCACTGACGCTGCCACCTGATGCCACCATCGAGCCGCTGCTTGCACCTCAACCTGTGGGCACCGCACTCATCACCGCCTCGCTTCACGCCGTAGCCTTGTTATCCCCGACGACGCCGCTCACGCCGACATCGACGCCGCTGCTTGCACCATGGATTAGGGCACCGCTCGTAAGCTATACGATGCACCGTCCTCATCCCGCACTGCAGCCTTGGCCTACCTTCGCCGGCACCAGTGACTCCAGTTCGTCAGCCGACGACAGCGCTTAAGCAACGATGACGCCGCTGCTTGCACCGTGACCTGCTAGCACCGCGATGAGCACCGCATCACTTCGCACCGCAGCCCTGGTCTCACTGATGCCACTGGACAACTGTCACCGAGCCGCTGCCTGCACTGCGATCTAATAGCACCGCACGCCGCACCGCTGCACTTCGCAGCGCAGCACCTGACGCCTGCCGACGCCAGCGCTCCTGACTTCAACCGCGAGGAGTTCGATCTGCAACGCGTGTGACTTCAAGGGCCCGATGACTCCTGCACCGACCTCCGGAACCGACGCCTGTGGACGCCGTGTTTTCAGAGCTCAACGAGCGGTTGCCGACACCCTGCATTTTTAAAGGTACTGTTTTGCGGATCTTCCCGACACCGTAGCTGGCCCGCGACGCCGCGGTCAGCCAGAACTGTTTGGATTTGTTGTTCACGACGCCGTAATAGCCCCAGACGGAACTATCGACTTCAAGGAACTTTATTTCAAGTCTATTTTGATAACTGAAGATTTCTAAGTACTGTATTGTGGAATTTTATCATTTTTAGTCTTGTCTTAAGTATATAAAAATATTGGATATTTTTCTAAATTGGTGTGGTGTCCTTTTGTAGTGCTTTCACTGTGTTACTGTTGGTTATGTGCAAATGCTTTACACACTGCCTCTAAGATAAGCCTGACTGCTTGTGCCAAGCTACCAAAGGGGTGAGCAGGGGTTATTTTAGGAGTGTAACTCCCTTTTCCTGACTAGAAGGAAGGGTCCCTACTTGGCAAGGTGCAAACCATTGCCAACTAGAGACCCCCATTTCTAACAGGACCCCATCATCAGACCTAGGGGGGTTAGGGTATTCCTACCCTGCCACCTTGTGTCTTTTTTCCCTGTGTTTTTATAGGGTTGGGGACTGAGGCCCGAGTCCTAAGATGGCTGCTACCACTTCCTGGTTGAGGTGTTGGCAGCCTATCAGATCTTAGCTTGAGATCTGTCGGGATCCACGGAGCCTCAATGTCCCTAAATATACAAACTTTTTGAGTATTAATTGCTTGAAAACTACTGAATGGATTTACACCAAAGGCAAAAAGCACTCTTTCTGGACCTAGATCTAGCTTTCTGCCAAATTTGGTGTAAAGTTCCTATGGGAAAATAAATGGGGAAAAGTCATTTTTAGGGCCCCCTTTTTTCACGCCCCTTGCTTGACATATCACCCTGAAATTTTCCCTGCACAAACTAGGCATAAAAGAGTACTTTTTGGGAATGTTTTGTGGAGATTCCTCAAACTGCGCCAAAGTAATTAACAACAAAAATTATTTTAACAACACGAATTTACTATTGAAACACAATCCTAACTATAACTATCCAGTAGCGACCGTCACTGGGTAATATATATGTATACATTTCTACATATACATATATATATATATATATACCGAGGAAGGCGGTAACGCCGAAACGCGTCTGTTGGCAGGGGAGAGGGTTTCTGCACTGAAATAAACCATCACGTAAGAATTCCCGTGAGTGCCGTCTTTTGTTTTGGGACCTGGATTGTCTCAACTGTGCTTCCATATATATATATATATATATATATATATATATATATATATATATATATATATATATATATATATATATATATATATATATATATTGCTGGTTCTTGCTTAAAGTCTCCTCAAAGT